>CM066917.1:25981616-27193283 GCA_033964015.1 Scolanthus callimorphus
AAATGGCATCTGTGCAAGTTTTTCAAGAGGACAAGAGTAGGTTCTTGGTTGCCATGGTAACCTAGATGATGAAGGTAAAGCTTGATGAACTTTTCTTTGGCCAATGACATGTTGGTTATTATTATTATCTGTGGAATCAAAACAGAAATGTATCAACATTATTATTAACAGTATTAATAATTTCCATGTATTTCAAGTTGATTCCTGCACACATGTCTTGAGGCCTCATGTCTCAGAGCCCCCCTCCCCCCTCTGGAATTTCCAAAGAAAAAATACAGTATTTTTGTGGAAATAACATCTTAACCCTCTGGTAGAATGACAGCTCCCACCCCTCTGGAATTTCAAATTCCATCTGTGGTGGGGGTATGTTTTTTTTCTGGAATTGCACATTAGTTTTTGTAATTAGAGCAAATTTCATATGACTGTCATGAGTAATTCACAATTACTTTGTAATCACTCCTATAGGTTTTATTCAGAATTGGTGTAATTACTTTGTCCTTTTACTTGGTCCAAATTCTTGTTACTTTTTTTTTGTTTTAACTTGTTAATTTAACTTGTTAATTTAGATTTATTCTATAATAGAGTTAAAATAAACGGTCATTATTATATTATTATATAAATAAAGGCTATTCATTAATTATTCTATCAGAAACTTTTTTACAGTTAAATGCCATAGTAACATTGAACTTTCCAGATTTTTTTACGGGAACTTCACAGGTTTCTCTTAAGTAGTCAGTGCAGATCCAGGGGGGTTCGAAGGGTTCCATGGAATCCCCCTTGAGCACCAAAACAATGAGTATTTTATTGTGATACTTAGAACACACATGGCCATGCTCTGAATAATTATATTGTTGTCAGTCTCACAGGGACATCAACTCTCCTGGTTTTGCCGGCAGTCTCAAGATTTTTTGCTTATCGGCTCCCATTTAAATTTAGGACGACTGCCGTACATTTACTGTATTTCTCCCAAGAGAACTGCAGGAAATTTCTCCATTTCAAGGTGGTCTTAAGATTTTGAAGTCCTGGGGTTGACGTCCCTGGTCTAATAGAAGGAGTGACAAAAGAAATGGAACCTCCCCTTTGTAAAATCCTGGATCCGCCACTGGTAGTGAATGGTGGTGAAGTGCGAAGGGCACTTTCCCACACTCTCTTCTACATTACTCAAAACTACCCTACCCAGTTCCAAAGGGGAAGTTAAAGAGCTACATGTAAATGAACCCTCTGCAGTGACCCCCTGGGGGAGGACTCTGATATTTTTTTGTCGGGGATGATCGTCAGAAATTTTCAGTTTCACCCCTAAAAGATACCAAACATGGCGGGCCATGGCGTGGGTCAAAAAAATTATTACCCTAAAGATGAGGTCTTATGTACCAAACAGGCGCGAAGGACACAGGTAAAAGGTGAAAGATACCCATCAAGAAATTTCTGTGTTTGTTTCCAATTTATTGTCTTCTCGAATCGAATAATCTCTCTTTCTTACACCGTTTTTAGAAGCACCATCAAGAAAAAAACAATGTGGACACAGTTTCGGCCCTAAAAGATACCAATCTCCCTAAAATTTATTGTGTGTTTCCAAAAAATATCCATACCCCCCTACGGAAGGGATTGGAAATTCCAGAGGGGTGGGAGGTCAATTTACTTGATCTTTTCCATACAAATACTGTATTTTTCTTCGAAAATTCCAGAAGGGAGGGGGTCATTCTCAACACCCTTCCGTGGGGGGGGGGGGGTATGGATATTTTTTGGAAACACACATTGAAGATCACGATCACCCCTAAAAGAGACCAAACCATCGTGATTGTAACCCCTAAAAGATACGACGATCATCCCCGACCCAAAAATATGGGACCCCCCCCCTCAGTGTCTGCATGCCAGTGGCGCCATTGAGTCGACCCAGCACAACTTCAGCTTTCGAGATGCAAGTCTGAGAAAAGTTGGCCCTGATCAGCCCTGATGCATTTACATTTACTACTATTACTGTGACAAATCGGTCACTCACAATAGTATAAATTTGCTGCAAATTTCCCTGGGCACACTCAGTTCATGGGGGCCGGGGATAGTGGAGATGTGGGCCTTGGGCCCCGCGTAGCCATCTTTGGCATTCTTTCTCTGGAAGGCACTTAAATAAACACGTTACACACATTACCGAGGCGAAATTGTGACCATTCAGCCCTATCTATATAAATCAGTAGAATAGTTTTAAAATTACCTACCAAAAGGCTGCCTTCTTTGACTTTTCACGCAGTGGAGCCTGAGTCACAAGATGATCACGTGATCAGCTCATGCGCGGTGAGGTCACGCAACATTGAGGTCACGTAACGAAGGTCTGAAAGCTGGAACATCAGAGCGAGAATATCGGCAGGAAAAACTTTCGATCTGCAAAATGAGTTCTGTTTCCAATAGCACGCTTAGACAAAGGCCTGTGAAAAAGCCTCTACTGAAAGAGAAGCCCTCCGAGCCACGAATCTACGATTACGGGAAAAGGTTGGTTAGAGATTCTATGAAATTTCGCTACGAAATTGATAGCAACCTGGAAATTTTTCGATTTGCATAATCTATGCGATAAGTTTTCTCGTTTGTTTGTATTTATTCTCAGGGTTCATAAGGCTGAAGAATCACTTTTTACATCGACAAGTGGCTTTGATAACTACAGGGGAATCCTGAACTTGTGTCTAGTACTTTTAGTGAGTAAAATACAACTGTTGATCGTGAAATGACTTTATTCCATGTTGAAGGTGGTCAAGTTTTGTTTGAACGGAACTGCTTTTGTTTGCTGAAATACCCTCTTGCGAACTGCGAGTTCGAACGTCGATCTTTGAAAGTTACTGCACTAAGTAATATATTATTTCTTTTGACGACTCTTATTATAATTTATCTATCGCTATAGAATCTTGAACGTGAACTTTGATCCATGTATTTAAACACCCCTCCCCCCTCTGTATCAACACTCCGTCCACACGTATCCGGATATTTTTTGAATCCAGATTAAAACATTTGCCCATCCACACATAACAAATCGAATTCACCTGTCCACATGCATCCGATCATATCAAGATTCTTTGTGAATTTGTCAGATATCCATGTGGATGGCCCGGGGTGGGGGGGTACTCCCTTACAAGAGCTATGTGGGTATGTGCCGCCAAACGGGGTCCCAATTTCTTCCTCCAGCCAAACGGGGTATTGTTTCGGGAACCGTCCTCTAGAACAGGGTATGATAATGAAGACCACCTAGTAAAATCTTGAAGGAAGTGACCAGGCAGCATTGTTTTATTAAATGTAAAGAATTCAACAAGCTTTAACATTCAATTACACATAAAACCGTAAATGTAAACAACAACAATTTGATTTACAGGTATCAGTAATTTCTTAGAACGGGGTCTCATTTTGGGTGCAGAAAAATTGAACAGGGTAGCTTTTCTTCAAAAAATCGTTTTAGAATGGGGTCTGTATTTGAAATTTGCAGCGGCACATACCCACCCTATATCAAGCCAAGACCCCCCCCCCCCCCCCCCAGGATGAATGGAAGCCATGCAACCAAGAAAGGAAATGTTGTGGATGGGCAAAATATCTGTATGTGGCAGACCAAGTCTAAAGTTAGGAATGTGTCATCTGCAGACACTCAACACTGACCCTGCTTTTGAGAGAAAAAACTGAAATTCCTGTTCCATCTTTATGAATCTAATGTGCTTTACAGTAAGTCATGCTCTGCAAATAGACTCTCTGCAATTTCCTGACTGTTTATATTGGATTCATGATGCCATATTCTCATTTGTTTCAGGTGTTATCCAATTTCCGTGTTGCTCTTGATAATATATTAAAGTGAGTTTTTGCAAATTTTTGTACTTCTAGTTCTGTGTGGAGCAAATTAATGCATTCCTTGATCTAGACAATATACACAACATATATTTAACCATTATCCTGCAAGATTGTGCAGAATATCGTCTGATACTTAGCCGACGAGGGACGCAGTTCCCAGTTGGCTAAATCAGACCATATTCTGCAAAAATCGAGCAGGATAATGGTTTTATTATTTAGCACATCAATAGCACAAAATCCCCTGAAAAACACATCATATTTCCCTCAGATGACGGATATCGCAGGATAGCTGTCATGTACAGAAGACAGCTATTGACGTTCTAATGACCATATTTGGGCAGTGCATCGATGTGCTGAATAATAAAATGGTATATAATAGGGGGGGGGGGGGGGTTGCAGATAAAAAATGGAACCTACACCTATTTGCAACATACCATCACCCATAATAATAATAACCCATAAGTTTCCAATGATGCCAATCATTGTTCAGGTTCATTGTGTGATTCCAGAAAAACCCATACCTCTCCCCCATGGAAGCGATTTGGAAATTCCAGAGTCATGGGTGGGGGATGGTGGATCTTACTGGAACCACCCATTTTAATTAATATGCTGCATTTCATCTTTAGATATGGTTTACTTATTGATCCTTTGCAAGTTGCAACAATCTTTATCCAAGATCCATACAGCTGGCCATCAGCAAGTCTCTTTGTTGTGAGTAATACAAACAAAATTATTCAGCTGTGTATCATTTATTACAGCAGTATGAATAGTTCACACACTCCTGCTCTTCCTTTCCCTCGAAACATTTACATTTTGAAGATCTCAAGCACTATTAATCATCCTCATAGAGTCTAGCCTGCTAGCCGGCTCTCCAGTGGGGTTTTCAGATATGTACATTGTCTCAGGCTTTCTTTTCTTGAACACTTCTCAGGTTCCAACATATTCATCCAGTTTGCATTTCTCTTGGAAAATCTTTTGTCCAAGGTAAGTAAAGCAAAATCCTGAAAATACCTCCCCCATCTCCCTTGTGTATAACCCCTAATATACTCCCTTCCTCCCCCAGAAAAGCCCACCCCCCTTATTTGGGGCCTCCCAAAAAAGGTCCTTTTAAAAATATAGGCCCATGAACATTTTTTTCAGAATTGGCATGAGATCATATTGTATTTTAAGATGCTGCAAGGTACTTGATCATGCATGCTCCCAGTATTTAAACACCCTCCACCCTGTTTTATTTCTTATCATATACTGAAAGTACTAAAAAGTGTGCTCCAGTGGATGACAAGCCTCTTCATTTTTTTTTTCAGGCCAAGATATCAGAGAGAACAGGATTGGTTTTACATACCATCAACTTGCTGCTGATACTTGTTATTCCCATTGTCATCATCCTCACTTATCAGCCTCCTCCATGTAAGTGCCATCATGATGATGATATTACAATCTTAACCATCTGCTGCACCCCCCACCCACCCAGGTACAGGCTGGTTTCCATAACGGGAACCATCAGAATGGAGGATGGTAGGAGACAACCATCCCAATCAGCAGTTCCTGGAATATCAAAACACAGCATCGTGGGTGATTGGTGATGTCTGCAATTGTCTGGGATGCGATCAGGAAAGAAGAAATTGTTTCTTTTTATCCGACTGCATGGGGATGTCACTGGGATTGGCAGGGATGGTCAAGAAACAAGCTAAACCTGATTGTCCCTGACAGTTCTGGACATATGAAAACCAGTCTTATAGTAAAGTCACTTTCTATGTCTGCCACTTTCCCTTGTGGCTGCAGAAGGCATGTGATTCTGTCACCTCTATGAAGTAAATTGCATTGTGGACCCAAACTGCTGCTTCCACTTCATTGCAACATAATACCATGGACAAAATACCATGGCAAGGAAGCTCAAATAGAGGAAATTTCAGATGTTGTATTTGTTTTTCATAAGGGACAGGAGCCACTTAGAGATGTCAATGACATCATTGGAACCTATCATCATATCAACTTAAAAATGTAACTTTATTTGTGCTTGTTTACAGGGGCAGCCTGCATCACCTGTGCAATTTATGCCCAAATTTGGCTAAAATTGATCAGCTACCTAAGCGTAAACAAGTGGCACAGAAACAAGCTGATCAAAGAAAATAACAAAGGTGAATACTGGCAGCATTGTAATTCCTGGAATTATCCCACCTCACCCTCAACATCTACCCTCTTTGCACTCTGTTATTACAGCTAAAATCATTGCATCACGACATGTGTTTCCAAACATCAATTGTTTTTGGCTTTGCTGTTCTGCCAGGCAAATCACTTATAAGCCAATCAGATTCATGCTCTGTTTTGCCTAGTGCAGTCACCTGATTTGTTTGGTTTTCATTCAGAGGCGAAACAGGGCAAGGATTTCATTGGTTCAGATAGTTTGATTAGCGGAACAGCAAAGCCATAAAGATCAAACAAATTTGATGTTTTTGAAAACGTAGGTCGCGATGCAACTGTTTTAGTTGTAAGCATAAGGTTTCTCCCAGCAGGCCCTGGTCTTTCAGTATTACCCTTATGGTACCTATTTGTCAACCTAATTTCTCTCCCATCCTTCTTATGTTTCTCCTTCTTCATGTTTCTCCTGCTCCCATCCTTCTTATGTTTCTCCTTCAATGTTTCTCCTTATTCCACACCTTTCTCTTCCATGGCAGTGCTTAAGATTCCATTTAAATCAAATCCAATAAACTTATCAGAAGTAGAACTGCACTGATCAGTGGATTTGTTTTTTAGATGGAATTATTTTTCTTTACAGATACCATGGCAAATGGAAAACCATCAGAACCACTTGTGAAATATCCAGAGAATCTTACTCAGACAGGTGCAGTGTTAAGTTTTCCTGAGCAGATATTTATAACACAAGGTCTCCAGAGTTCTTGGGATCCTCCAGGTTTTTTAACAGATCTCCCAGTCTCCAGGTTAAAGCATCAAATCCCCGGATTTTTCAAAATGAATCTATGATTCATGATCATAGCCAGGCACAAAAAAGTGAACCAAAGTCTGCGTTATCGACAAAGATTCGGAGAGAATTCAGACGTTTTCGGAAGGTATTTGGAAAGGTTCCAGGAAAGACTCGGGCTTTGGCTTACAAATAAACTGGTCACGTGCGCACCATGTGATATTGGTTTTACTTGGCTTGTGATTGGCTGACGGGGAAACCATTCAACAGCAACTTGTAATTTCTCTCTAAAGTGTAATGGTCGAATTGCGAATTCTGTGTGTTGTGGCACCTTCTAGTTTGATAATTTTCAGTGCTATTTGTTTGTGTTTTAGACTTGTATTACTTCTTATTCTGCCCTACACTATGCTACGAGTTAAACTTCCCCAGATTACCAAGGATAAGAAAGCGTTTTCTGCTCAGAAGGATTGTTGAATTTGTGAGTATTACCGCTACAACTCTACTCTAGATAAAACTATTGAACTCCATTCTCCAGGCGTCAGCACGCACAATCGCTCGCCCTCTTTCTCCCCTCAACCCCGCGCGCCAGGGCCCTCTCCTTTAATGAAACAAGAAGACTAACCGATCTCCTTTTCTCCTCAGTTTTTCTTACTTGGACTTATGATTGGTGTTGTACAACAGGTATACACACTCACATATCTTCCTTCTTCCTTTCGCGCATTCATGAACTGTAGCGTTAACCACCAGCTTCTTCCTTTCCTTTTCAGTGGATCGTTCCAACAGTCCAAAACTCGGTGAAGCCGTTAAAGGTAGTGTAGTCCACCTTGGAATCGCGAATTCGCTAAATTGTGCGTATGGAGAAATGATCCTCTGATTCTGCAAACAGCGCGGGAATGCTTCAGTTGAAAAGAAATAGGCAGTCGCAAAAAAACATTCGCACCCACCCTGTTGAGGACCCCATTCACAGATACCCACCCTGGAGTTTTTATAATTTGAACCACCCACCCTGGAATTCCAGTGATTTTCTCATGACCAGCCTGGAAGTTGCGCTTACCCACCCTGGAATTTCATATTTAAAGGGTGCCCACCCTGGAATTCCAAGCTCTACTTTGACCCCCCCCCCCCCCCCCCCCCCTCCCCACTTCAACAGGTCCTCAACAGGGGGGGGGGGGCGAATTTTTTTTGCGCCGGACTGCCCAATCATGGGCACCATGTAGACATGGTAGAGGACAGACTGAACAGACACGGACAGACAGACAGATCCCGAGACAGATCTGTTAAGTGTATCTAATTGATTTCGTTCTTATTTGCAGAATATGGAATTTGGACGTGCGGCAGAGCGTATCATGAAACTTGCAGTGAGTTCATGAATTCAAGAATTTCCAGTTAATTTTTATATTCCTTTGATTTTACAAGGTTCTAAAAACATTTTCTCTATTTTCAGGTTCCAAATCATTTTCTTTGGCTCCTGTTTTTCTATTGCTACTTTCACTCGTTTCTCAATATCGCAGGAGAGCTTCTGAGATTCGCCGATCGTTGTTTCTACAAGGACTGGTGGTAAGAGAAACATCTGGTATTAGCGGGAGGTAAACACGTACTGCGCATGTGTATGCCGCTGTCTGCATTCCATTCCTCCTCACCTCGCAGGGGAGGCCCGGGTGACATCCATTTGAGGGCCCTTGTTGATTGGCTGATGCGAAGAAACCAATTTATCTCTACGTTTTTGTATCAAATCTGTGTCGAGGCAAGAGGTAATTTTGTTGCGCGCGCTTAAATTTTAGTTTTGAACTGTCTGTCCTTCTATTTTTTTTTTTATCTCACTGCAAGTCCGTCGATCAAAATTAGCCCTTCTCATCGAGGAACACACTAATGTTTTCCTTCTTCTTACTGTAGGAATTCCAACACAGTCCAGTACTTCTGGCAAAACTGGAATATTCCCGCCCATCGGTGGGCTGTAAGGTGCGTGTTTTCCTGATTTCTCTCTCGGAATGTCCTCGCATAATATTTTGGGGTTGATTGGCGCGGTTTGACTACCTTACACGGTAATATTATTATCTATTTCTAGACGGAAGAAAAGACGTCAAAACTTCTAATGCTTAGTTACCAAGAGAAAATGATCATTTTCTCTTATGTAAATTCTCCTCCCCCTGCACTCTCTGTACACACACCTTGAATATTCGGTTGATCTGTTAGTTACCTACCTAGCTATCCACAACACACAAAATTAATGAACCAGATGGATTCCCTGTGTGGTTCATTAATGCACTAGATGGGTTTCCTGTGGTAGATTTTCGCGCAAATCCAAGATTGCGGCCTGTCTTCCTTAATGAATGTATTCAAACTTGGAATTATTTCTAATTTAACAAATATACCTTTCAGACATCTCTACAAGCCAATGATCAGAAGAGGCTACTCCAATCTTCAAGCGCAGTTTGCCGTCTTTATGCTGTCCGCATTTTTTCATGAGGTTCGTAATACCCTCAATTGCACTAGTGCATGGGCGGCGTAAGCGTGGGGGTCGGGGGACACTGCCCCCCTTTCCCCAATAATTTGGATGGGGGAAACCACCCCCGAATAATATTGATAGTTACCAAAAAAAGCAATTACCCTTATGATATTTTCAACCAAACCCTACCCGGCTACAAAAATAATGACAGTGAATTCATCTCCAAGCGTGTCCAAACTGAATTTTGCTTTTACCGCCCATGCATTTCCTTTTGTCTCGGCACTATATTGGTTGAAATAATTTTCAAATTGATGATGACCCTGGTTATCTTTCTGCTCGCAGTACTTGGTCAGTGTTCCCCTTCGCATGTTCAGAATATGGTCTTGTAGCGCCATGCTGGGTCAGGTGGGTTAGTTTCCAAACATAGTTGTAAATCAAGAGTGGATTACCAAGAGTTTCCATATTTACTATGTACGCCCGAATAACAGTCAGAAAAGTGTCTATTTTTAGAACTAGGATGCCCGCGAAAATTCGTCATCCACAGGGTTCCCACTTTCTCGCCACGCGAACAGTTGTGAGATCAAGCCTAAAATTAAATCGCAGATCAATGGAAAAACCGTTAAAATCGCAAAGATAAGGTAGGATATTCTCTATTTTGTTGTGTATTGGGTATATACGAGCATTCGAGCCTGAGCATTCGAATACTTTCGCGCGCGAAACTCAAATCTAAAAATAGACACTTTTCTGACTGTGATGTGGACAAATACAGTAGGGAAAGATTCTAACTCTTGTTAATCCACTCTTGTGTAAATATAGTTGAAGTACTTTTACGTATTTTTTTTTTACTTTACTTTCTCAGGACTCATTTTATCCCTCACCTGCGGCATATTTATACCAGCAAACATCAACTACATTGTTATATATATTTCAGCTGCCCATGGCTATCTTTATCCATAAATTTATCCGAAACCCAAACTATGGTAACGTAGTGGTGTGGTGTTCTATAATACTGGGGCAACCGCTGGCCATAATGATGTACTTCCACGACTACTACGTCACAACACTAGAGGTATGATCGTTTCCAGGGCCTCTCGTTCATGCTGTGAATAGTTCTGGAAAACTTTCCATGGCATTCTCGTACCCAGAGCTCCCCGGCTCGTCTGCTCGCAAGGGAAGTCTCTGGGGACATCCATTTGAGGGCAGTCGCTGATTGGCTGATTTTGAGCGTTGAAGCATGCGCTTAAAGGTATTTCTAACTCTCGCGCATGCGTCAATGGCTGTCACCAGAGCCTGCCCCGCGCATTCTCGTACCCGTCTGCTCGCAGGGGAGGCTCTGGTGACGTCCATTTGAGGACCTTTGCTGATTGGCTGGTTTGAACGTTGGTGCATGCGCAGAAAGATCTTTCTCTCAACGGCTCTGTATCAAATCCCGCGCACATGCGTCAGTGGCTGTCACCAGAGCCCCCCCCCCCCCCCCCCTCTGGGTAAGAGAATGGCCCCGCGAGGTTACGAGCCGGGGAGCTCTGGGTTCGAGAATGTATCCATGGAGTCTTATCATTTGTCATCTTTTAAATACTAAGCATTTCTTTCTCTTCAATTACTTTTCAGGCTTAATCATCAAGTGTAGGTTTCCTGTCACGCTAGATGTGTCGTGACCAGTAGGTTGAAGTTAAAGGGAGCATGTCACGCTACGCACATGCTCCAGGGGCGATCATTGATTCATCAGCAAAACTAATGACACCATCCTATCAGATAACTTTTTAAGAACGTGTAAAGTGAAAAAACATGGACCGATAGATCGAGAAATTATATTATATACGATTGTTTTCGAGGTTTCTAGCTGGACATCGTTACGGGACGATACTTCTCTGAATTGCGTGATGCGCAGAACAGCTCCGCAGTTGCGCGACAGGCCCCCTTTAAGTCGAGTTATTTGTCTAGAGTAGTTGTTAGCATGAAATGCCTTGATATTACTTAGTAAAACAAGCGCCTTCAGACAGTTTGAAAATCCAGCAAACCAGTTTAACGGGGTTAGTCAACGAGCCAAACGTGATTAACCCCCAACCCAGCGCGAAAATATGTAGTCTATTGCTCATTGAGTCACAGTACACCTTTGCGCCAAATGTAAGTGAGCCAGATAAAAGATCTCATCTGCATTACAGTAAAGCACAGAATTCAATCTAGAGACTTAGAAATCGGGATTCCAGAGTGTGCCGGGGCGAAAGGAATGAGATCTGGGCACATGGCCCTCAGACAATTTCGAACTTTTATAGACTTTCAGAAGGTAAAGTAAATTGCTATTTAGAACTATTTGAAATACTAAAGAGAATAAAAAGAGATACAGCCGATTGCGTTTGAGCGTTTTACCCTAACAGTTCGCACGTTATGTTTGAACGTTTGAAAGTTGCGTTTCTAGGATGAAACGAGACGTTTCTATGGCGAACCAAAGAGTTGTGTCCTCTCTGATTGGTCAGTGAAAAATACACATGGCGGTTGCCCTTGAAAACGTCCGACTTTTTGTCTCACAACGCAACTTTCAAACGTTCAAACGTAACGTGCGAACTGTTAGGGTAAAACGCTCAAACGCAATCGGCTGTACAATTTATAACTGGAAAACGACCCAATCTTTGGAATGTCAACAAAATATCAAAAATTGGGATTTTTGTAGGTCGAGAAACCCTTTCAATACATTGGCCGTGTTTATACTAGGAGACGGCTAAGCCGGCGTGACAGTCTTAACATTTTTGTCAAGGACGTCTAGTATAAATTCGGAACTTCGTTTAGAACGACCGTAGACTAGCTAAGCGTAATAGTTCTCCTGGAAAAGTGAATTCTGAAAACAAGTGTCGAGTTCTAACATAACATGCGCAATTTGCGGTAAGGCTGTCTTGATTTAGTCGTCTCGTCTTTATACTAGACGGCTAAGCCGTCCGGGAAGATAAGTTCGTCTAGGCGTCTGTTGGCTAAGCTGTCTGAGGTGGACACTAAGGCCGTCCAGAGGACTTGGCCGTCTCTAGTACAAATACGGCCTGACCATAGATCATAGAGTACGATCTGACTCACTCGCTCTTATTTGTAATTAAGAAAATTAAAGGATGTCGATATTATTTGGCTTTCCAACGAATTTGTTGTAAAGGTCGAACATATAGTGAAATTAACTATTGGTTATTACAATCAATAAATTTTAAATAAATTGGGTTAAGAAATCTGTGTGCATATTATTTAACAATTAGTCGCTCAAGTGACTCATAAGACAAAAATGTTGTTTTTGTTGTATCTTTTCACATAACAAATCATAACAAAAAACTCGCGCAAATGCTTTATAGGAAGAGAAACTGACAAGACTATAGGCCAATAAGCGCTTGAGTTGGATGGACGGGGATTTGCGCTCTCGACAAGACTAGCCCAGGTCAGTCCTCTACTTTATGGACAGCGCTCAAGTCATTGATTTTTTGCTCTCAAGTGAGCCAATCAGAACGAAGTCTGTTGTATCGCCAAGTGTTCCAACCAAATTAAGAAAAAATATCGCAATTGAGCATGAAAACTTTTCCATCAGCACGCGCACGCGCTCAAACACTGTTCGAGGAGGACTTTTCCTGTGACGTCACATTCCTGTGACGTGCTTCTACCACAGGAAGCCCGGCTAGAACGACAGGGACCAGGCGGATAAACACTAACAAACGGGCGGCTTGGTAACGGATTTTAAAATGCCTTAGAGTTTTGCCGTTGGCATCGAAACTGGGATCTCAAAAGTTACATAATGGTATTCTCGCTCTCGTTCCATTTCCAAATCATCGATAAATTTGTGACACTCCTTGATGAGGTTTCTGCTGTGGAATGCGCTGAACAAAAAAGGACCTTTGATGACCTCCATCCCAGCTTTTAGTTGCTGCACCATGTGCGCGAAAAAATGAGCTGGATCTTCTGTATAGATCGTGCACGCCCATAGGACGAATTTGACACGATCAATACGTCGACCGTGGCTGAATGACTTCGGAAAGTAATCGGCGTTGCAATCGGTAGGGCGTCGGTCGGCGAACATTCGATCGCCTTGTTGGAACAGATAATCGATATTTGATCGAGCATGTGGATTTAGAACCCAAAGGTCTATCCATGCCAGTCTTTTCAAATAGAAGATCTGATCGGCTGCTTTACGGTTGGAAATTACGACTTCTAGAACTTCCTGTTTAGTGAACGAATAAACAGGAAGTGTTTCTTCTTGAGGATAAGTGACATGCAATCTCTTACGAAGCGTGACGTGATCCTTCGCGTGACCTTGTAGCTGGTAAAGCCGTAACACAATCTCTGACGTAGTGGAAAGAGCCATCGATTTCACATTTTCTTCAATTGTAATTGAGCGTTTAAGAGTTATTGCCGGATACGTACGAGATACAAACTCGTTGATTTCTCGAATTATTGCTTGGATAACGCCTTTTCCTTGGAACTGCGGGTGGACACGACCAGCCTCTTCGAACCTTGTTTTCCCATCGTCTATAATCCATGTAGACGATAGTCCAACTACTTTGCCGTTTATCTCCGCTACAAACATGTGTCGTTTTGGTATTTTCAGCCACTCTTGAAATTCCAGAGGAAGATAGTCTTGACCATCGTAGATTCCTTCAGACATTTCTACAACATCGTCGTAGTCACTCTCTCGAGCAAGCCGTACTTGGATCGCCCCCGCCATTGTATGCTCAGCTCAGCAGAGACTGGCACGCATCGTATGGTAAGTTAAACAATAGAGGTCACGCAACCCTTCTCTACGTAATTGATTCGAATCGTTTACGAAAACGCGCGGGGTGTGAAGACCACCCAGAGTTTAGCTGCTTCTTGGGAGGCATCGATTGTGTATTGGACGAAACTTGTTCACCATCTAACGAGGAAGACACAGAAATTCTATATTTTGTTATTTTGTCGGGGGTATCTATTCTCATTAAATAAATAATTAAATAATAATAATAATTAAATAAGATAATTGTATTGTATTGTATTGTATTTAGAACCGGGTCTCAATTTGGCTAGAAATTATAGGGGCGGAACTGATATCTTTTGTTATGAAATTCGTCTTTAATAGAACGGGGTCCGCATTTGGAGGCCGCGCGCAGCGGCACATACCCACCATACATCAAGCGAAATAAATTTTCCCGACGACCAGCCTCACGCGTCTGTTTCTATGGGAGTGCTCCCCGCTCAGCCGAGTCCCTGGCGTTCTGGGCGGGCTTCCTGTGGTAGAAGCGCGACGTCATAGGAACGTGACCTCACAGGAAAAGCCCGCGCACATTCATTCAGCGGTTTACCTTCTCACTGCAGACGAGGAACGCCTGGGACTAGGCTTCTCCCCGCCCACACAACGTTACCAAATGTTACTAATTGCTAATACACGCCGTACGAAAAAAAGAACCTGTCAGGCTAAATGGTACTCATTTTAGGCAAAATTTTATATAAGAACTTTGCAATGAGCCCGATATAGCTATTGGGTGATACAGAAAATCAAAAGAGTTTCATCAACTTCAACTTACAAAGACAGCACACCGCCTGCAAATAGCATAGCTAGTCAAGGCAGGCGGTGAGAGGACAAAGAAGCAGAGAGTGCATATCGATGAATTACTCTCATGGGACACTCATATCTCGGAGGTTGTTAAAAAAGTGGCTAAAGGCCTTGTAGCCCTTATGAGGCTATAGCCAATTGTGTCCCCAACCAATCTTAATTATTATCTACAAATCATGTATATATTTCCCCATTTTGATTACTGTGCAACAGTTTGGCAATCCATTGGCGTTGGCCTGAGCCAAAAACTGGAAAGGCTACAAAATAGGGCTGCAAGAATCATTACTGGGGCAAACTGGGATATGCGGTCTGCTCAAATTCTCAACTAATACGGCACGGAGGGTTGTCCAATACACTGACAAATTTATGCAAGGCATTGTCTAAAACAATGGAGTGCAATGGAGTGTATTATAGAAATACGAACGAAACTTATAAAAGAAACCATGCGCGTTTGATGGACGGTAGCAAAAGGCGTTTGGCGTTCGGTAATGAGAAGTGGGAGTTTTGATAATCGCAGTAGGGTACTTGGCTTCATTACAATGTTTATATAGTCAGGTTCTGCTTTCAGTTTTCCTAGTCTTGCAGACCAGTTCGTAGCTCTACTGGTGGTTTTCATACTTCTGCGAACAACATCTGCCAAACCATGTTTGGTGTCCACATCCAGGGGCGTAGCCAGGAGGGTCCGGGGCCCCCCCTTTCTCGAAAATTTTCCCATACATTTACTGTATTTGCTGGAGAAAATTTGAGCATTTTCGTCCCATGTTTTCACTCTCCGGTCCCCCCGTCAGAAATTCCTGGCTACGCCGCTGCACATCGGCCGGCGAGATGCTTATAGTTTATAAAGCCGGCTTTTCGCTCTAGTGAAGTAAGCGGAGACAGAGAAGGAGAAAGGAGGAGTGAAAATCAAAGAACAAAGACGGAGAAGGAAACATAAGCGTGAAGGAAGCAAAACGGAAGGTTTCCTTTTACTGTCACAACGATTTTCACACAAATGTAACTCTTACGTCTCCGTCTCCACTTATTTCACTAGTGAAAATCCGGCTTAATCGGCGGCGCTGCTGGCTCTTCATCCGGGCTCTTCATCCGGGTTGTTAAACGTGACTGTCTAGTCACTGCATCATTTTCTATCCAAAAAATGCAAGCCAGCTCTCCAGGCTTTCACTTCCTTTACTTTCCTTGCTTTTGTTGTCATTCCGACCCGCCTCGCCCCCACTGAGTACTCTCCCCTTGTGTTTGTCACTTTCAATGTTCATGCGATGCACATCGCCATGGAAACAGAGCATATCTCCTGAGGGCGCAAAGTCAGGAAAAGAAGAAAGCTCAAAAGCAACATGAATGTCATCAACTGCGACAATTTTTCTCGTTTTAGAAATCCTCCTTTGCCCTTGTGTATTTGATCTTGAACCATTGTTATCTTCTCTCGATGACGCCTTGTTTGACAGCTCCATTTTTACTAATTAAACCAAGATTTTCTTTCTGCCTGAAAGGAACAAGCCGAATTAATGAAAAAAGGCACTGTAATCTCTAGAAACAATGTTAAAAATCAGACTAATTTTTCAATAATAAGAATTCGGCTTAAGGCTGGCCTCTGCAATGGCTTACATGTGTCTACGCGCTGCTGCTACTCCACAAGTCTTTCTCGTTACGTGTCTGTTGTGTATAGACTACAAATAACTACTTGCTCGCTCGAGATCTTGCTTTTAAAGCCCTTCTCTTGCCCCCCTGCGTGGAAGTTTGTACGCTATTTCACCAGTCACCTGATTTTCTTAAGGAGCTTGTTTGTTAGCTGTGCTTGTCGGCTCTTTCTTTTGTATTCATTGCTCGCATTGCCTTATTACACGTGCAACGGCTTCTCGTGTCAAATGCTGCGCGCATTTTGTTTGACTATTCAATCCTTTTAGCGACTACCTACAGTGCTCTATATTATCTCTGCTGGAATCATACCGCGCGCGATATGCGGCGCGTTAATTATAACAATTAGTTGATGTTCGCGGGCGTAAATATGTTTTGGGCCCGACTCAGGCTCATTTAGCCCAAGCGCAGCGAGGGTTAAAATTAGCACTGAGAAGAAGTACGCTGTAAAAACAATATTTGTGGCGACCATCATCAACGCCGATTGACTCACGCGGGCTCTAATATATTAGAGCCCGCCAAAGTGTTCATTAGAGCCCGGATAATATGCACCACAATGCTCGCCAGTTATTATAATGCAGAATATATATATATGAAGTATTAGCAGCTGCAAACTACGTGTCATTTTAGCGATATATCAAAAACTCGAGAGCGTGTTTCGATATCAGGATTTCTCAAGCTCCAAGACGTGGGTTGAAAAAAATTAAAACGTTTTTTAGCCGACTTGAACTCCTGAAGAACAACACTGTCGAGTGAGCAGTGGTACGAATCATCATTTAGTGTCGAGTAAAATCTCAAAAATCTATGCAAATCAAGACGGCGTATCCAAACCTCTTTCACGCTTAAGCTCGGTGCACACTAGCGACATAAGAACGTTATTTTGCAACGATAAATACATGGGAAATAATTGAAATAATAAATATTTTCCATGGATCATTATTAGATTACTTCACCAAAGCAATGCTATGTTATTTTTTGTGGACTTCGACGCTTTGAAACCACTAATTTTTGCTCGTGTGATATTTTCCTTATGTCGCAAGTGTGCACCAGGCATAAGCATGATGAATTATTTATGAGTTTGAGTATTGCGAATATTGGGTTCAGTGCATGCCGTGTGGGGACATATTTGTGACCATGTCTCCTAATTTTCACAAATTTTAAATCTACAATCTAAAATAGATTCATCTGCTCAGGTAGAGTGAGCTGAAGAATGAAAAAATGGATGAGGTCCACCACGAACGATAAACTGAAGTTTGTGAAGGATTTTAAACATGCAATGATCTAGAGATTCCGCTATGGTTTTGTGAATCAATCAACTTTATTTACTCTTGTAGCTATTATAGTTGGAGTTATTACAAAGAATAAAGGTATGGAGAAAGTTTGTATTTTAGTGGAAAAAAGTGCGAGCAGGGAGACCAAGTGAGCTATCCAGTTTCTAGTTAGTCCCCCTAGTGACCTAGATGTCATCATTTCTTCACTTTGAAGACCATAGAGAATCAAACTTCTACAATAGACCTCTTTATCTATGCAAATTGATCTCAAACCATGTGATGTTTACATGAAGAAAAATCCTTTGTCTTTCTAAACTTTTTTCGGCATTTTCACGTGGATATCGAACCATTACAAAAGATAAAAACATAACATGATGTTACATGGGCTGTTTATACGGAGGTAAAGAGGTCTCTAGTGGAGCCTGCTGAGATGTTTTCATTATCTGTAATAAATTGGAAACGTGTAGCAATGTTCTCATTTTCATCTATAAAATCTAAATCTAATCTACTTTCAAGTACTCAAAAGCACGCGGTATCCTATTTTTGGTAAGAAAACAAACAAACACTTTTATCAAATCAGAAAAAAGGCGACAATTTATCGGCAGATTATTTTTACATGCACGACCCTGCAAGCAGAGCTTTCTTTCTGTCAGTGTTGTAACTGTTAATATTAATAGACGTTAAGTTTGTCGCGTGCCATGCATTCGCTTAGAGAAAACAATGCACGGACAAGCAAACGCGAAGGCTAACAACAAAACGACGCGAAAGCGAAACAAGTAGGACTACAAGGAAAATCCTCCGCTAGCAGGGCACACAATGCAGGACGTTGGCGGGTAAAAACGTGATTAAACATTAGTGCGGTAAGATTATTAATGCCACAAAGCTTAGTCTATATTTCCTCATTATTGAGTTAGTGTACTTTACACTCCTAGTTTTCATATCGTTTAAAAAGGCGTTATTCATAAAATACGTATCCGTTAATGGCGCAATTCCAATAAGAAACGGTATATAATAATGATGTTAGCCGGTTGCAAATTAATGTTGGCAATGTGACGTCTCACGTTTTCGAGAACTAATGTGCTCTGTTCTAGCGGCTGTAACTAGGACACATGTAGCGCGCAACAATTGTGTCCTGCATGTTTCCCCGAGTGGCTAAACTAGGAAACATCGGAGCTCTCCTTGTTTCTTGTAAACCGTGTACACGGTCCTGTGATGATATACTTTATAGAAACGTGCACGATTTAATCGTGTACGATTATTATAGTGTATCCTGCATTCGCTAAACACCCGTTGAGTTTATACCATCCATATTACCGTGTATCATCACACGGGATCCATCACACGTGTACCATATTATCATGTATCATCGCACGTGTACCATATTATCGTGTGTCATCACACGTGTCCCATATTATCGTGTATCATCGCACGTGTACCATATTTTCGTGTATCATCTCATGTTTTGCGGAAATCTGCAGCTTTTTTTTAACCACAAAATGACTAATTGAGAAATATCCATTAAAATACGTTGCATAGAAATGTAAGGTCATTCCACCCCCTTTAATGGCCCCTGTAGTGCAAAGAATGATGCAAGAGTGATTTTTTCCCACAAAAAAATGACATCCCTTGCGCAAAGGTATACTCATACTGGCCCTCATACATTAAGAAAAAAAATTGTATGCTTCAGAATAACTCTTTGCAAGTTCCGAGGAATCCTCCAATCTTTCTTGTTTGGACAAGCCCGGAGTACTGTTATTTAAAAGCCCAGATGTTCAATTTCAGCGCGCGCCATCCAGTGTAAAAGTAATGGGCAGTTGACAACAATGGATTTCGCACTTGCTATACAACTGATGTAACATGTAATTCAGTAACAGATACGGAAAGAAATAAACGTTATTATTATATGTAATATTCCTTATTTTGTTAGAACCATAGTAAACAACAACAACTAGAATAAGGATAACATTCTTATTCATTTCATAATAACCTTGTGATTGAATACAACGTTTCTGGTTGGCTACATCAGTCATTGTCCGTGAGTAATAATAACGTGAGTAATAATAAATATTAATAATAATAATAATGGATCAATTAGTAGTACATCCACTAGGTGGCTCTTCGCCTAGTAATATCTAAATAACTATATCTAGCTAACTTTTGATCAAATAATTATAAATACTAACGATTCTAGAATACTAAATTCATTTCAATTGTATGTACAAGGGTGCGTTTCTTCGGTCGCTAGTTGACCGAATGTCTGTTAGCAGCTTATTGAATGCTTTAAATGTGCCTTCGTCTTTCCTATTTCCTTGAATTTTGGCGCGATTGCGCTTCTCAAGCAGTAGGAGGTGGTATAGAGTGGCTAAGGGAAATATATAGGCCAGTTTCCGAGTGTCCGCTTTTACACTGGGAGCCAATTTAGTTTTTTTTTTAAATCCTCTTTTGTGGCATACCTATTGAGAACGAAACCAGCTCACGAATTTTGGACAATTTGGAGTCGTTTTAATTGTGCATCAAGAGGATGTGCTTTTCAAAAATCAAATCACGGATTCTCAATTTTCAAAACTTTAACTAGACAAATAAAGTGTAGAAAATAACCCTTTTTTGTCCACTCGAAATAACTGAATAAGAGACAGTTTCTTGTAAAAGACAGACGCCCTTGCAAAAACATAGTTTTAAAATTATAAAAACACAAAGCTCAAAATAAATCCCTGCAACAAGTAATCGTTTGTACAGCCAAAGACGCTTAAGCGTCCCCCTCTGGAGTGCAATAATGAGGGTGTTACTAATCCACGGAACCCCATGGAACCGGAACCCCACCGAACCCAGCTACAGAACCCCCTGAAAATGTCAATATTTTTATTTTTCTCTTAGGAGAAATTTGAGGAGAATCACGGATCACAGAGTACCCCTTTGCCCCCTGTTTAAAGATACCCTGTATCTGTAAAAGCACATCAAGGGAGCTATAGTTAAGTAATCCTCTCAATTTATATTTATCTTGAAATAGACAAAGCTAAGTATTACAGTAGATCCACTACTAGGGTACTGACAATGAAAATGCTACAGTATTTTTCACAGTATTTCAGAGCTTTACTGCCTTCAATTAACACTTTCAGTCCCATAGCATTTTCCCTAATATTCCTATTTTATGAGGACAAACAGACAACCCCTGCCCATTTTTGCATATCTGTACCACGTTTCTGGGTTTCCTGTTTTTCATTGAGAGAGGGGCTGGGGCTTTTTGTAGAGCTTTGCCGCTGACCCATAATTTGCTTTCCAACGGCGGGAAGCTATCACACAGGTTAGACTTCTGATAAAACAGTCAAAAATACAACTAAAATTCCACTCAGAAGAGGTCATAGGCATAGGACATCATTAAGTCTATTATGGACAATACATTTGTGCTGTGCTTCAAGTAAGAAGTATGGCTGAGGGGTTTCATTGACTTTTTTCACTGTTCTTCTGAGAGCTGTTGAAAAATTTTGGTGAAAGAAACCCTGGCTCCTCTCTAGTGGAATCTTTTTGCCTCAGCACAGAGTTCTTAGGAATCTGTGTTTTAGACATAAAAAGCAAGCAACTGAGGATGCTTTTGCTTTTAATTGTTGCAGGGCAAAAAGACTTCTATAAATCTTTCGTCTAACCTGTCAATACAGGGGGAACCGCTGTGAAATTTCGTTGGTTTACCACAGGTATCCCGAGCGCAAGGGTTTTGTGCGGCTTTGTTGTTCAGTCGCTTCAAAGTTCAAAGCGCCATATTTTCCTTGAATGTACACTTGCAGAGGAGAAATTTCAGGTCAGAGCTAAGGATTAAAGGTACTTTTAAGTTAAGTCTGTGGCTTGTTGATTGTGTTTGATTTAGTCTAGAAATTTACGCGAAAAAACGACTCGTTGTGCTCAGTGTAGCGTGTGTTTTTGCATGTCAAAAATCGCGAGTTATTTTGTGAAATCAAGTGGTTGTTTCTGTGAGAAATCCGAGCCTCTGATCCACTTGTCTTTTCTGGTCAGTAGAAAAATCACTCTTCTACACAAATCACCAGATATTAAGTGTCATTTTGCCGTGAGTTTTATGATAGACACTTTAAAGTTCCTGAGTGTACAAAAGGGTGGTTTGGGCCAGTTTGGGATTGAAAGGGTTAAGTAGCAATTTTTGAAGCATTGACTGCACCCTAACGAGACTAAAACAAAGTCTGTTCAAGAAATAAAGAAAACACAAGAAACAAGGAGATCCGAAACATCACTCACGTGTGTCTCGAATTCCTACTAAATTTTACGCAAAAAGGCAGACCAATTATGGCTGCTCGAAGGCGCCCTTGTGTTTTGGTGAGTTGGCAAAGTTATAACTTCCGGCAAAGTGACGTCACATTAGGGAATTAATAAACTTGTCTAGAAAATGTTAACCGCAAAGTAAGAAAAGTTTGCCAAGTGCAACCCCTGCCTAAGCCAGCCACAATCCAGGCCCACAATCATCTCTACTCAGAGCCCGTCCTGTTTGGGGGAATTGATTTTTTTAAACCCATATTCTTGGTTTCCGGTTTGAAAGGTTGTATGAAAGTCCGTTACGTTCTTGATCTAGCACGCATGCTCAAATCAGATTTCCCGAGAGCCCCGAGTCTTGCCGCTGACCAGAAGATGACGGGCTCAGAGGGAATCCGAATTATACAACCAAAACCAACAATAATTCTGCGAATTCTACGCCAACTATTAAACTGCGGTTTGGCTTCCGTCAATCAAAACCAAGTTTTCCATCATGAAATGCAAACGAAACGTAGAAAAGATCCATACACGAAAGGTTTGAAGGGCGGAAGTCAAAACGCGGTTCGCATATCAAGATAGTTCCCTTGAAAAAGTGTCGACTTTCTCCAACTTCCTTATAAGGAAATATCTGCATACCATATTTGGAATCCCAGTAAGTTTTTTTTACTATTTCTAACAACAACAACAAGCCTTTATTTCCTCTAAATTTAAAATAGTTTTATAATAATAAAAGCCTAGAAAGCTTAAAACTCAAATAACTCGGGGGAAAATGCTTTTTCACTTTCCACTGTGTTGTTCACGGTCAAGAGCCTGGCAACAAGGAAGACAAGATAGCACAGGAATCCCGGTCAATCTCTAGAATGGCGAAACTGCTATCTTCATGGCGTTCGGAAATCGTAAAGTGAGAATCGCAGAGTTATGAAAATCGTAGTTAATATCTTTTTATTATCGTCGCGCCTATAGCTGTAATTCCTCCACTCGATTTTATGATCATTCGCTTAAGCTCGTCCCTAACCACAGGGCCATAAATCTATAAGTCTATTTAACCTTGGCACGTTGCTGAAGCATGCCCATGCAAAAAATTCAATAATCGCAACTTTGACTCCCGTGCGGCAGAATTTGCAAATTTGTAATTATGGAGTTATGGAATTCTTTGCCTTGGCAGCTCCGATCTATTACGCCTCTGTCTTCTTTTAAACGCAATCTTAAAACATACTTTTTCACATCATTTTATAATCTTACACTGCATGTTCGTTACATATTTTAAGCTATGGTGTAAATATATATATATTATAGTATTTCATTTAGTAATTGTAATAATTTTTCATCATTTTTATTTTTTGTATTTTATTTTCATATAACCCATGTTAGAGCACCGAGGATTAGTGGGGTGCCCCTAAAACCGTTTTTATTATTATTAATTTAAACCTGAATTATTTTCCAGTATTCATTTCTTCATATCATGTCAGACTCATGAATTTTAGGCATTCTCGAACCCAGAGCTCCCCGGCTCGCGGGGGAGGCTCTGGTGACAGCCACTGACGCATGCGCGAGATTTAATACAGAGCCGCTGAGAGAAAGACCTTTCAGCTCATGCTCCAACGCTCAAAATCAGCCAATCAGCAACGGCCCTCAAATGGATGTCCCCAGAGCCTCCCCTGCGAGCAGACGAGCTCTGGGTACGAGAATGAAATTTTAGGCTGCGCGTTTTTAATGCGCATGCGTGCGTTGTCTTTTTTGATGAGTTAAGGCCTGAAAAATGTAAATCATTCTGTTTCGGTCTCTGATGCAAAATAGATCGATAAAATGACTAAGTTCACGGGCTGGTTCTTTTCAGTCCTGGGTGATAGATCTAAATCTTCACAAAACATTGACACAAACACACAATTCTTTAGTATTACTTTTTCTTGCAATAAATTTCTTATTTATGAAAACAAAGTGAATTTTATAACGGAACTTTTATTTCCCAAAATACTGCGGTTTTCATAATTCTGCGAACTCTAAAGCAACTCAGACCATGTTTTAGCAGCTTCTTTCGGTCGCACAATTAACACTTAGAAACCACAAACATCACTCAGTGGTATTGAACTAAAAACACCGAGTTGCTAAGATGTATGATCCAGGAAACGCTTTGAAAACAATCAATTAGGCGGTGCAGTGGCACAATTATGGAAACCGCAGTTTTGTATAGCTACTTTGCCCGTATAATAAGACATTGCATGTCATTGACTAGCTGTTGGATTATTCAATCCTCTGTATTTACCTTACCAAATCTAGTTCGTTCCAAAAACGAATTTACATAAACTTTTCTGAGAATTGTTTTTACTCGAATCGTCCTTCTTTTTCCAAGGTCGCCTGGAAGCTTATATTTAGCGCATGGCTCATCAAAGAAATTTCTTAAGTAGTATTCTCTGTATGAATCATTCCCTAAATAGGTCCACAACGATAGAGTATCCGTACCGCCTGCCTGCGCTCTGTCATTTTTTTGTTATTCTGGAGGACGTTGGCTCGCTGGGTGCACTGTAAGGTTTCTATTATTGTTTATACCGCAAAGCAGCTTCACCGAGCTCGAGAAATTAAAAAATATTAGAAATATCAATGACATGTGATGTGCGTAACCCTGACAACAGCATTTCTGTCATAAACTCTTACAAATAGAACTGAATTCCCAAACCCTTAAGCCTTTGAAACGTATAGTAATCCCGGACACGATTGTACCGTAATCTTGTGCAGGCAATCAAATATTATAATCTACCCGACTTTCAAATAGTTTGATATATCGATAATGCATTAGTTAGCGACCTCACACCTGCGAACGTGTTCTGTATTTTAATTAACCGTCTACGATCACGTGACATGCAAAGTGTTTTTATAAAAATGGGAGCGTAAATCCGGAAAAATTCAATGAGCAGTGAACGATCGACGCAAAACGCCAGTACTAGGAGATATTCATAAACAGAGTAACAGCCCTGGGCTAGTTACTCCCTGAAAGGAATCAGCACGCGGGAAAAAGCTGGTTCTATGCGTTACGTAATATAAGTCGCGGTGTTTATTTGTGAGACACAAGTCTAGACAAGAAATGCGATGTGATTTTTAAGTGGAAAGGTGGGCGATCAGCTCATTCGCCTACAAACGGTGATCGAAACTACACGCGGTTATTCAAGAGGATAGTGCGAGCACTATCGAAAAGCACAAGTTCAAATAATTTTCAAGAGTTGTGAGGGTTTACAACTCAAGAGCTGCTGTTGATATCAAGCTGATAAGAAAACTATATATTACCACAACAAGGAAAAGAAAAAGGAAAAGAAAAAGATGAATACCAAAGTACAGCTTCATCGAACTACGTCGGGAAGTTCTTCGTGCAGCTCGAAAAGCAACGATTCTTGCTCGACATGCTCCGACTCGTGGCCAGAGCAACCCACTAGTGCTTATGGCAAAAGCGAACTGGACCTTATTCTGGCTCAAAACGCCTTTCCCGATTTTTTCAACGTTCAAAGTGGACAAAATAGCAAGGAAGCCAAAGCGAACATTGAAAAATGCTTGAATCAGAGACAAACAAGTCAAAACAGCAGGAGTTCGAGAAGCAAACATATCGTCGAATGGTACATGAAAGAGTACGGATTTCACTGAACATAGGCGAGGAGTGATAAAATCACTGTTGTATATATATCCCCACGTATTTGTACTGTTAATCTCCCTCCCTAGTCGCGTCCTAGACGTTGATATTTACAAACTTCTATATGGTGATACTAAAGTCATGTATTTTTAATAGTAAAACACAAAGACAATCATAAAATAGAAACCATTGCATTTCTAGTGGTTTAAAAATAGGCACTGTTCGCGTATTCTGAATAAACATTGCATGTATGTATTGTAAATAGAAGGCGAGAACCTTTGAAAGGTATAGAACAAATATTTTGTATATTTTTATCCTTGAAAGCAGCCGGACTTTTTTCGCCTTGTATAATGGCAGGGTATTTGGTTAAAATAAAGAATTCACAATTATGGATTTATGTAAAGTGTTTTATGGGGAGATGCCTAACGTTTACGGGTAGTTAATATGGGCACAATCATTCAATTCTCTACTCAATGAACACAGCGGTCATTGCTTACATAAAGAGCAGGATTAGATGGACGGACAAGGGGGAATTTATGATACAGAATGCCTAGTAAGGAGCGCGGTGTATTTCTGACCAATAAAAAGCAACTCGAAAATCAATCGAAGATCTTTCCATTTTGTTATATAGAAGTGGACCAGAGTGGAAAAAGGGTGGAAGGTGTTGTCATTACGATTTAAAGGAAGATTTTCAAATTACGTCCCACGTTTCACACTTTTACGTAGCTAATTTTTTCACACTGCCGGCGTTTTAGCTTGATATGGATGACTTCCCAACTTTTGTATAAAAACACTGCGAACGACTCAATGAATGAAGATGGCGTAGCTTTGTAAGCGAGAAAATGTTCTGTGAGGTTTGAATAATAATAATAGTAATAGACATTTTTATAGCGCTTATATCAGCGTTCTAAGCGCTTTACAATAATGCATTAAAAGAAATATTTATAAGAGGTAAGTACCAAAATGATAAAAACATAACATTACATAGTGATATGTACATAAAATTACATAGTTTGAAGCTGATAACCAATTCCATTACAAGAGAGCCTTTGCTCCTTCGCTCGCTTTAACTTAAATGGGTTTGAATAGAGATTGCCCCCCTAAAGGGCTATTGAATCAAGAAATTGAACGACAAGACATTTTATTCCAACAGCCTTTCAATTATCATTCTTCGTGACCACAGCCTCTCTGCACTGATCGCACTAATTACCAAATTAATCAGCTCCTGATAATTTGCGATTACCCGAGGGCACTTGTTCTATTCAAAAAACGACTGAAACAAACACAGAGGCTGCTAAATTATGTCCATTATCTTTGGAAAGTCCGAGCCTTGTTACTGCATACTGCTTTTAAGGGAAATACAACAGGATACTTTACTCTTATAAATACAGCAAAACATATAATGCGTAATGATGAACATCTGAAATATTTTCCACGAAAAGTATTTATAAATATAGGGATATGAGCGAGTGGTGAAACTTAAAAATACGACAATTTTAACGCAATTTGTTTCATAACAGTTTCGTATGGACAGAGTGGAAATGACCATTCTACGAGTTTCTTAGGGACGGACCATTAGGAATTGGGGGAGGGGGGTGGCAATTTTTTGCGCATGAATTTTTTATTTCGGGGATCAGGTTGTGCAATAATTTTTTGACGGAATTTGTATGATGTTTTTTACTTGCTTGGATCTCTGCAATAATTTTTTTTTGGAAGAATTGGCCTTTCTCGAATTTTTTTTGGGGGAATTGCCACCCTTTATACTTTGCCGTTTGTGAATATATAAGATTTTGTACACAAGTATAGTCAAATTGTGTTTAAACTTAAGGAGAGATGATAATTTGATCAGCATAAAAATAAACAATTTCTTGAATGATATTTTTCCTAGCTTTTTCATGATCAGACCGGATAAAAATTGGGTATTAGTTATGCAAGGGAAGGTGGCATTTTTTTTTCAATAACGTTTGAGAAAGAATTGCAAAGAAACAAATGTCATTTCTGTCGGTCGTGCGTGTTAAGTTTCTTCCATTTGGACTACATAGTGCACCATGCACATTTAAATCTGTATTTTTCAGCTAAAACCAAACGCCGTAACACTATCGGACGTTTTGGCGCGGATAATTGTAAAATCCAGTAGATGTCGGTGTGTATTTTAGAAACCAGTCGAATATCAAAAACGGGGACATGAAAAAGAAAAACCAATATATGTTTTTTAACGATACCCACATATTAAAATGAAATGACTATTCGGTGGTTATGTAATAGTTTCTCACGCGGCCAGCCGTCATCACGTGGCGTTTAGTGTTGATTAATCTAGATAAAGGCGTTTTCGGAGGCAACGCGGATACAGCCCGGAGATACAAAAACATATAAAGTAGTTAGAATTTTTTTAGGGCATCGTTGTTGCTGGCAAAATTTACGCGATCGTAAATTGACAAAATTTGTTGTGACAATTTGAAGACGTAGAAGAAACAGATTATACTATTTTTGTCAGTCTTTTAAAAATAGCACAATACTTACTTGCACTTTCACCAATTCTGCAATCTCAGCACATCGATGCACTGCCCAAATATGGTCATTGAAACGCCGCCAATAGCGATCTTCTGTCTGTGTATGACATTTATCCAGCGATATCCGTCATCTGGGGAAAAAAAAGGAGCTCGTAAAAAATATGCAAACAAATTTTTTCAGGAATGTTTTTGTGCTATCACTGGCTATCGATGTGCTGAACAATGAAACCTTTATCCTGCTCGATTTGGCAGAATATCGTCTGATTTAGCCAGGGTAGGGAGGCCTAGACCTGAGTCATCATGCTTGTTCCGAGCTGGCTAACTGTCAATCATTCATTTGTATTCGGCGCTTTCCCCTTATTGCCTGTGTTCAGTGATACAAACAACCTCCACAGAAGGATTTTTTTGCTGAAATTCAGAATAAAGAGTTCCAGAATTCTCCTCTCTACTTGTGTTTTATACGAAAGGGCTAAAAGATACATACAGGATATTACATGGCAGCGCGGAGATACGAATTTTATCTTTGAGTGTTGAAAATTTATCTCACGAGTGAGCGCAGCGTGAAACGCTAAATCGACATTTATTTTACGAAAATCTGAAAACTAGAATGTTGCGTTATCTTCACTGCGAAGAGTGAAGATCAATCATATCTTCGGTGTGAACATATCATTCTTTCGCGAGAGAGATACCTTGGTATTTTCACTGATGTTTATGTAATAAAGATACTTACTGAATAAAGAAAGACTTGAAATCTGCTGAGAAATTAAAGGGGCACTCGCACGCTTGCCTGACAAGCAAATAATTCAAATCGCAATCCAATTCCATCCTCTTGATAATAGTCAAAAACACAATAGATTTAACAGTTAAAAGGTCATTTAACAAACCTGGACTGTTATTTTGGTTATTCCCGGTAAACTTAAATGTATTTTTGGTGAATAGAATTAGACCTATTTTTTGACAGGTTGTACAAAAATTAAGTGTGCAAGTGCCCTTTGAATAAACCGGTAGAAAATGCAAGCATCTCTACCGATCCGCGACAAAACAAATTTGTCGGTTGTGAAATGCCATACACGGAATCGAAATATGGCGGCAAATTTGAATAACTATTGTTCTTGACTTACTAGCCTCGAGTTCGCGTGGAAACAGTACAAATGCATTTTCGCATGAATAAGAACCTAGTAAGTCAATTGTAGTAAGAACAATTGTTATTCAAATTTGCCGCCATATTTCGATTCGGTGCATGGAACCTACAGGACGGATTCGAACAGATCGCACCACCCTGAGAGAAACACTTTTCTGCGCATGCCCCAACGTTCAAAATCAGCCAATCAGAGAAGGCCCTCAAATTAATGTCGCCAGAGCCTCCCCTGCGAGCAGACAAGCCAGGGAGCTCTGGGTACGAGGATGGTTGATACTCGAAAATCCACGACTATGCAAAATATTTTAAAATCCATATTCTTGAATAAAAAATAAGAAATATTTAACAATTAGTCGCCTCAGGCTCCGAAAATATTATACACTTAATGACTGCTCCCGAGGGAAACAGCGAGTTTTGTTTTCCCGAGAATCTCGATGTTTCCCGAGACGAAGTCGAGGGAAACATCGAGATTCGAGGGAAAACAAAACTCGCTGTTTCCCGAGGGTGCAGTCATTAACTGTTTTATTATATAGCAAAAAAGACAATACGGTAAAAATAGTCCGCCGAAGTTTCTCGCTCTAGCGATGTAGCCCGCGCGGGCAACAATTTATTTGTAGCCCGCCACGTGACCATGACAGAACCAATCAGAGCGCGCGCTTTGATCGAATAAACACGAGCTATATAATAACGACGAATAGTCACCGCTGAGACGAAGTCGAGGTGACTATTCGCAGATATTTACGGCGTCTGAGGCGACTAATTGTTTTAGTATAAGTGACTTTTAAGATTTTCGACAAAAAATTCGCGCTTAGGGGTATTTTTTAGTGAAATAAAGTACGCGCGCGATTCCCAATGTTTTTTTGTTTATATTACCTATGGTAAATATTAACCTATAGGTGAATATTATACACTTAATGACTGCTCCCGAGGGAAACATCGGTTTTGTTTCCCGAGAATTTCGATGTTTCCCGGGACGAAGTCGAGGGAAACATCGAGATTCGAGGGAAACAAAACTGGTGTTTCCGAGGGAGTAGTAGTGTTTTGTTATATAGCAGAAAATATACTGCAATTATTAAGTCAAAACAAGTGTATTTCAAGAATGAAAAGAGAAGTTACAAAGTTTGCGCGCGACTGCATCATGTAAAGGGAAAACACTCATAAACAGCACAATTTTCTTGCATTAGCAAAAACTTATCAAAATTAGCAAAGGTCCTTAAAAAGACTCGCATGTTTACAATAAACTTTCTCTTTTTCCCCGCTCTCAAACGCGACGCGCGAAAGCAATATTCCCCGACCAGTCAATAATTTTTCGAAATATTGACTGATCGGGGAATATTTGATTTGTACTTCACCACGTGAGCACTCGCTATATAACAAAGAAAAAATGACGAACGTCTCGACCAGTCAGCTCGCGGAATCGCTTGCGTAATTGATATACTAAATGTTAATATTTATGTAAGCAATTACCAGGTTTTTAGAAAGGGAATGCAATATTTTACTTTTAGGCCTTATCATGGATCCGGCCGATCGAAAAACTTTGAAATAACTAACTATATTTCCCTGAAAAGTATAGCAATTAGAAGTTTTGATTATTATCTTAGGTAAGTGCATTCACTAAGCAGATGGTCTGATAGTTTCAATTAAGATACAATTTTAGGTTGTCCGGTTAAAATGTTCGTGTCCCACTGCTTGACATAGTTGTCCAAGTTGTCTAAAATACTTAGGAAACGTAGGCACAATTGGATACTTAGGCGCTTAAGTTGGGCTCGCCCTTTTGACTGCATTTTTGGGCGGTTAGCTTTAAATATATTGCCTCCCTTTTCATTAATTGAACTTAGTCATCTATAAAGAAGGCTTCATTGTAAGTGTGATCAAGAGTGGATGAAGCTTTGGCGGTTCCCACCTCAAGCTACAAAACAAACAAGGTAATACAACTTATCTAGTGACCACTCATTGCCTCTGTGCGATCTCGTTGTTATCCCAGAGTTGCAGGCAAACAGTCTTGTAACAGTACATAAAACTAGCTTGATGCAGGATCTTATTACCTCCCATAGCTGGAGCGAGGTATGAGTAGAGGTCTATAGATGTTCTCAGTGGGCTGGGATGGGAATCTTTGATAAAAAGACAATCAAATCTAAAATCGATTTTGATGTTTAAAATATTAAATGATCAAAGCGCGTCAATTTTACGGAATTTATTTCTTAAGATTGAAGATAACCAAGTTAAATATAACCTCCGAAGCAGGGACACTGACTTAGCACTTCCAAAACCTAAGACCAACTTTCTATAACGCAGTTTTATCTTTAGTGAAGATGGAGCAATGCCATGGAATAGTCTTCGTAAAGAGACCAAGCAGACCAATACATTGACCTCCTTCAAGCGTTTGCTAAAAAAGGATGCTCTTGGGAAATCCATTTGAGTGCCTTCGCTGATTGGCTGATTTTGAACACAGAAAGGCCGTGTTTCTCTCAACGGCTCTGTATCAAATCTCGTTTATGCGTCAATGGATGTCACCAGAGCCTCCCCCGCGAGGTGATGAGCCGGGGAGCTCTGGTTTCGAGAATAAGTGCTAGTGATCATTGTACGTATGTGCGCACCAAACCCAACCCTTATGGAACATCTTATGGGAAGACACTGTGAAATCATTACAAGGTCATTACGTTACTATAGGTTATACATACATCTTTATTTATCAACGCTAGCCATTAAAATCGTGCATTATGCACCGACTGGTTTCCGAATGGGCCGTTACAAATTACGTACATACGGGTTACATTTAAGAAAAACAATACATAGATAAAATTATACATATACACAAAGAACCCCGAGAGCACAGTACACCATCACTGAGCCTCCCCTGCGAGCAGACGAGCCGGGGAGCTCTGGGTACGAGAATGGCTAGCACTATAAGCGTAGCAATCCGAAAATACCTCAGCAAAACAAAAAAAAAAATGTATATTATACAAAGGTTTTACCTTTTCATGAACTAATACCAATTTACAATTTATAACATTCACAAAAATATAAAAATATATTTTTTATTTTCTGAACTTTCCAAATCTTGAAAAATAAATTTTGTGAAGTTCTTTGATAAATAATAATTTATCAATTCTATTGATTACATATAAATCCTTCATAGCTACAATATAATTGAGTTTATCCAAAGAATTTCAGCCAAGAGTTCAAATTTTCGTCCGCCCGCGTCCGCTTTAACAATTCGCTTTTCTCCTCTGTCCTCACGATTTCATCCAAACGCGGCAAAAAGTCCGCATAAGTCTTCTCTCTTCTGTTTCGTCTGTGTAACAACTTTATTTCATCATGCCCTTTACTTCTTGAGTCGTCAGGTGCGAGACTAGGCAGTCGTATTTCAGGGAGTCCCGCACATATTCGTTCAGTCTCTCTTTGCCTGTTTTTCCTCTTGACAGTCCGGTTTTGCTTGTATTTGGTTTCCCATTTGCTACAAAAGCCGTACATGTCTTCCGAATTCTCCTCGATGGTTTCCAGTAGAGGAGGTTTGTTTATTCTTGGGAATTCTAGAGCTGAACTTAGATGAATGAAAGGTTTCTTCATGTCGCTCTATAGATCAGCTCGAAAAGCCAGGCCAGTTCTTTCAAAAATGTCTAAAACCTTGTCGTTCAACTTCAAAATTTAACTTTCCAAATTTTCAGTCCTCTGTTTTTATGTTATATGTTGCGTCTCAGAGTCATACACAACTTAGATTTAGTCAGGCCCGCGCCAATGGCGTTAGTTTTGTCGGATCTTACCAGCACTGCCTTGTTTTTATGCACTTGTTAATAGCCAAAGTAATTCACCTACACAAACTTTTCAAATTAAGCCAATCAAAACTGTGCGTAGGCGGAGAAAAGTATCCCATTCAATCATCATTCAATTTACAATGTTGTTACTAAGAAATCCGTTAAAAGATAAAATATTGTTTAGTGAAATTCCTACATTTCCTCCTGCAATATCCTTGACATTATCGTGGATTGAATGTTTTGCCGTGTTTTTTTTTGTCTAGAAACAGATTAAGAAGATCAAGACTATATTTTTGTCGTAGTCATAATATTTACTCAGTGGTTTGTACGATGGCTTGAGTGCACAGCTATTATGACGTCATGGCCACGCTTTCTACACGATGTTTGTCTAGTAGATAAACGTCGACAGAACGCGGATAAAACTCACTATTCAACGGTTTGATTATCATGTTACTAACACGCACATTGTGTAGGCGTTATAAAGCAAAACAACGCCTAAATGTTGTATTACAGACTAATTTCCGTTTCCTCTGCATACAAGTTATGTAGTGTTCCTTTCGGAGTACCTAGAGCGCCTGATATATTTTCCATCAGTCAATGAAGTTATTTTATTTTATCCTCAATTATCAGTATTCTCGTTTTAGCTGCCGATCTTCCCTTTCCTCTGCATAAAAGTTATGTAGTTTTCTTTTTGGAGTACCTAGAGCGCCTGATATATTTCCAACAGTCAGAGAAGTTATTTTACGTTATCCTCAGTCTGTATTAGAGTATTCTCGTTTTAGTTGCCTCTCTTCGCTCAGTTTCGAAATGTAACTCAAGGGTTTGTTTTCCTTTGTTTGGCATTTGTCATTTGTCATTGGTTAATTTTAGTACAACATTTGATGCATTTTCATGACAGGGATCACGTGACAGGGATAACGTGACAGGGATAGCACCCGCATTTGCGGGCGACTGTAGTGTGCGTTTCGGCGTTGTAGAACAATACAAATTCTACTCCTCTTAAGCGCGGTGCACACTAGCGACATAACGACACAAGCGCGCGCGCCCTTATGTCCTTATGTTCAAGTGTGAGTGGTTTGACATAACGACATAAGCTCAACGTAACGACATCGTCATAACGACATAATGCCTGGTGCGCACTTGCGACATAAGGAAAATATCACGCGTTCAAAACGATGAAGTCCACAAAAAATAACACAAGATTGCTTTGGTGAAGTAATCTAATGATGATCCATGGAAAACATTGACTATTTCGATTATTTTATGCTTTTTTCGTTGCAACATAACATCCTTATGTCGATGTCGTTATGTCGAGCGTATGTCGTTGTGTCGCTAGTGTGCAGCGCGCATTAGAAGAGGGTTTATATTCCTGTTATTTGGCTTCTTCTAATGTATTCCGATATTCCTATCTGTTGTTTAGGCTATCGTTTTTGCTCTGAATACTCACAAAAGGGTAAACTCACTTGGGACACTTTGCATGACCGTTTTCAGATTCTTGTTACAGAACATGATCAAGGTTAAAGCTAGAAAGAAATAATCATGGATTAATGAAGTGCGTTCCCTGTCATACTAGTGGAGTGCGCTTGTTTCAGCTAAACACTGACAAGTCACGGCAAACCGGTCAGCAAAACCTGTATGACCGCTTGTCTAACAAAGGCATATTACGAAGCAGCAGAAACCCTCAATGCTACACAAATAGGGTAAGTTCCTTTCGGGGACGCACAACAAAACAGCCCCTCAGTCATGGACTTACAGTTCTCGGTTATAAAGTGAAACTTGGTAGCATCTTTGATGAATATGCAATGAGCTTCTGGTTGTCTGCGTTTGTTCAAATCTTCTTTAACGCTTCTCTATGCCTATTCCTTCCCTTGTAGACATTTAGAATGGCAAAATTCGAGCCTGAAATTGGAGACAGAAATAAAGTTTTAGTAGATGAAGAATCACTAAAAATGTCATAAAGCAAACTGATTATTTTCATTCTCGTACCCAGAGCTCCCCAGCTTGTCTGCTCGCAGGGGAGGCTCTGGGGACATCCATTTGAGCGCCTTCTCTGATTTGCTGATTTTGAACGTTTGGGCATGCGCAGAAAGTCCCCCGCGAGGTGACGAGCCGGGGAGCTCTGTGTTCGAAAATAAGTTACTTTTCTAATCTGATTTCTTTGTATGCTTGTGTGCATGCGTGACTATAAAGTTGCTAGTAAAGGGCTATATTCTCGAACCCAAAGCTCCCCGGGCCGGCAAGTCACCTTGCGGGAGAGGCTCTGGTGACGGACCGTAGAGCACTGGAATTCGAGCATGATTCTAGCATTCTCGGCCCCAGACCCTCCTCGCTACTCTGACGCCGCGGGTGACAGCCACTGACGCATGTAGAGCGTAGAGGTCGAAGGCGTAGGTTGAAAAGACGAATGTTGGTGATTTGTAGCCAGATAAACGAGATAAAGCTTGTTTATGTACGCATGCGCGCAAAGGCCCACAAGCGGCTGCCACTAGAGCCAACTGCGCGATCGACGATCGAGTTGACGAGCCGGGAAGCCTGTGGATACGAGAATGGATATGTAGTGATATTGCTATACCAATGTTTTTATTTTTGTGTTTCACGTGCGCGCGGTCGTACACAGTCGTTTATGCCAATTACTTCAAGATGGATTTCCGAGTGTTTATGGTCCTCTAAAGATCCGTTCAAGCTCAGCCGCGCATAACGACCGACCTCCTAAAAACACTGCCTACGCGGCCCTCATTAAAGATAATAAATTGAGGGCCAGTGCATTGGGGTAGAGGGGAGGAGAGGTTGGCGAAATGGAATCGTTTGGCGTTCAGGCTGTACGTAAGCACCAAAGGCAACATTGATGGTGTAGCTTATAAGGTTTTCCAATCACCATCATCATTTTTTATTCACATTTCACTTTTTTGTGTATTGTTTACATTATTTATAATTGTTTTTGTGTCGTATTTTTGTGTCATCCAAGCAACGCTAGACTAAAACCCCGTCCACACTAACACGCTGATCGTTTTCATCGAATCCGTATAACTTTGGAAACGCTCTCGAAAGTGTATCAAAACGAATCCGTATACATATCGTTTTAGTGTGGACGGTCGAATCCGGATAAAAATGAAAACGATAACGTCAACTGTACCATTAATTTGAGACTGTCTCAGACTGTTCTTACACACGCCAACATCAAATAAAAACTGATCGCTTGTTTGGAGCTAAATCTCCCGTCCACACTAACACGCTGCGAATCCGTATCAGTTTGAAAACGAATACTTTTGAAAACGCGTTAGTGTGGACAGGGCCTAAAACACAACTTGCCGGTCATTTCACGTGGGAATTACGGTAATTGTTTCAAAGTCGGATAACATATCGAGGTTTAGCCCATCAAGTGAAACTTTGCCAAGTTTCGAATTTACTCTGCAGGGCAAATTTACAATAGATGGCTGTATGAGTAGTCTCTGAGGAGTCTGTTTACGATTTATGTGATAGCTTTGGCGCCTTTGAATTTTGAAGCAGTCCTTTTATCTCTTACCTAAAAATGCTGCAGGGCAGAGAGAGTTTTTCTGTCCCTTCAATCACAAACATAAGATAGTATGATTGTCTCTCGCGCAAAAATTATGACAAATGTACTTGTCTGATACACCCCTTTCGATGAGGAACTGTTCCCTAAAAATGTAAACTTCTTTACGCGTTTTATGATATATATATATCTTATATATGTTCTGGCTCCACAATTCACCATATTCTACAGTATATATCTTATATATATATATATACATACACATCCATTTCAATTAACGTTGCTCGTGAAACTATGCATCTTGAACCAAGCTTTATAATTCTCAATGTTAATTATTGCTTGAAAACGCAGCAGTTCGTGACAAATAAATGCTCAAAGTAGTAAATACAATGTTGTCGAGTGCTCAGAGTCCTAAAGTGTGACGTCACAAATTTGAAAACATTCGAATTTCAGATTTTAGTCCACGGATAATGAAAGACCAACTTCGAAGAACGTTGCATGCAAAAAATGAGGTGAATCGGTTGAAACGCGACTGAGCTATGGCCCAATGAATAAATAATTTTCTTTAACAAATTACTGTATTTTGGACTCAGTTCATAACGTTATGAACTGAACCAAAAATACAGTGATTTCTTAAAGAAAATTATGTATTCAGCGGGCCATATCTCGGTCGCGTTTCAACCGATTCACCTCATTTTTGGTGTGTAGCTTTCAATCGATATTCCCTTTCGAAATCAAGGAACAAATATTGCTAATTCGAAAATTTTGTTTTTGTGACGTCATCACTTTAGGACTCTATAGTGTGGTTTCTCTAATTCAAAAGGCGACTCATGACATAGTTCATGAAGGTTGCACGGAGGGCACCATATTTGTTATTGGTCTAGTCTAAAAATTGTACCAGTTTACTTAATCTATATATGAATTTCATAAGTATATTATTACCTCATAATGCTAAAATGATAATTTTACATTCATTTATAGAGATTTAGCATTCAGAGTGTTTACTCGCAATGATACCAAACGCGTTAAAGTAGATATGTTAAAACATCGTTAAACCAGAGATATATTAGGGTCTGCTTTAGAAAATCGTACTGGTGTGTTATTTCAATCTCCCTAGTGGTATTTTTGCAGTCGTGCGCAGTTCTCTCTTAACATTTACATGTTTTCGACAACCCATCGAAAACATTTACATGTGCTTTATGTTTCTTACTTTTTTCTGAGGATTGCTTTTCCAAAACCAAAATTTACTTTGTCCTCCATTGTACACACAATAGAGATTTAATTGGAATAATTGTTCCAATAAAACCGTCCTTTTCAAGTCACCTGCCAAATAATTTATTTACCTTTTTATAATCTTCTATAGTTACTTTTTTGCTGGGGAATAATCTTGTTTAGCCTTTTCTGAAACAAAGGTATTATACCTATAATAATGATCTAGATTCTAAAATGAATTAGTCTATAACTTTTATACGGTCTATGCTGAAATAAAACTTTCAATTAAGTAATAAAGTCTGTTACCAGTTTCAATTACATGACGACAAACACAAATTTTATCGCTAGACAACTTAAAACATCATATTTGCTTTCCATTTCGAATGACAGGTATTTCAATTGTAAGTGATAAAAACCTAAATATGTCTTAACAATCAGGGCTGGTATCCATATTTAGGTCACATTTTATTTTTGTTCTCTTCCTCGTCATTGGGTTGAAAATCTTCAGACTTGAAATAATTGCACAGAAAACGCATAGAAATGTTTTTAAATTCAACTGGAAAGTAGATAAATTTGAATCGATCCCCACCACGACTTGTAATCACTTCGGCACATTCGTTGAGTTTTACTCCTCAGTTATCTGACGTGTTTTCTGTCTGGCGTATTCTATCCACCTTAAAAGAAAATTTTTTAGTGAACATTTTACAGTTCTTCACAAAAGATGTCAAGTACATTGTCGTCTGAAGTTCCCTAATTTTCCTGGTGTTCACAAGAGGCGACAACCTTATCTCGATTAAAACAGCACGCCATAAAATTGCGAAAAAGTGATTTTGATCTGAGATAAACCACTTCCTCTTAAAGGTTCTCGAACTTGCTTTGCATAATAAACTCGACTTGAAGTCAACAACGTTGTCGTCGTTTTCTCAACAATAAATGTTGATAGTAGATAGTTTTATTGTTCAAAGAGATTCTTCTAAGTATATCACATTTCAGAATTTCAAAACATGGCTTGAAATACTTTTATTGTTGGTAATTGTGATGTTGGAGTGCTATTTTGACAGTCGGCTTGGGAAAGAAAAGGATAAGTTTAAATGTAATAATTTGGCTTAGCGCTAAAACATATACCTAAATGAAACGCTACCGAAAAATCTAGTTAATATGGTTAATCGTATAGTGATTTATGTGCGGAAAATAAACATTTCAAGCAAAAAATGTATAGTGTTTCTGTGTACAAACAAGTGACTCACTTGAAGTGAAGTAAAAATAAGTGCGACGATGTGCACTTTTCAATTTTGACAGAGTTTTCCTTGAAGAATTTCGCGGATTTAATCGGCAAATCATCTAGCACTTTTCAGTTGCTTTAATTCCATTTAGCTGACGGCACAAAACAGACAGATTGCTTTACAAAATAGAATGATATACGTTGTTCTTCAAAGTGCAAACACGAAAACATTTATTGAGATAAACCCAAAACATAATTAAAATCTCCTAGCGTGGTCCATTTTCAGATCAGTAATTTCCAGGGGCAAATTTCGTCTAGATTGGCTGATTGATAAACTTGAATAACTTGAGGTGCAAGCAATTGTTAGAAACGGTGACCTCTTCAGGAAGTGCGACCATAATACTATGACGAATACGCAATCTAATTTTCATCTACACTAATTCACTTAGTTATTTTATGAATTTAGCTTACACTTGTAAACAATGAAGTGTAAATTACACAATAGTTTGTTACTAATTGAAGCGAGTCCTATTATTGGGGATGAATTATCTCTGTGAATTTAGGAAAAAAGACAGGGGAATCCGACCTTCCATTCCAATACCCGATTGAGGCTGATAAGAATTGGGCGGTGATTAGTTGTGCATTTATTCTCTTTAATTTGATCATTTGATCACAGAAAGGAAGTGCAAGAAAAAAGCGGCCTCATTACTAACGATTGGACGGTGTATAAATAACATCCAGTAATCCTAAGGGAGCTACATTCACCAGCAAACCTTGAAGGCTGCACACTTCCCTTAGCTACCACCACATAGACACCGCCAGTAACATGAATACCAAGGTTGTAGCTGTTCTACTTGTAGTCCTTGCGGTATCGTTCTTCTCACAGACGGAAGGATTCACGGCTGGCGCGGGAAACATCGGGAGGAGAGGAGTGAAAGGGGTATGCAAGCTAAACTTTGTTCTTTTTTCATCCTATACCATTTCGCTCTCGTTATTAGCATTACATTTTGCTGTTGACGAGCCTTTTTCTGTACAGTGGAATACTTCGTTTCACATTCCCCATCTTATAGTAGAAGTTAACTATTGGCATCGTCTCTTTTTTTGCGCCCTTTTGCTATAAACATAAATATTTTCATTATTTTTCCGACGCATTTTTGTTCCATCAAACATCAAGATAGTTGTACCTTGTTAGTTTCAAACATTTAAAATATACTTTCGAGTAAACCTATCAGATATTTTCTTCACATATTTTCTCAAAAAATGGTCTCTGTGAAACTTGAATTTCTGAAATAATACTTTTGTCACGAAAAATGAATACACCTCTCTTGATCTTTTATCGCGTACGTATCATTTGATGTTTTCATAAAAGCAGATTTCATCCATTTGGATCTTTCGCCTTTCCCGCCGAATAACTAAGGAAATGTAGGCAAAACAGGATCAAAATAAAGTCTTCGAACATTTTATCACAGAGCTATCATTTTCTAGTGCTGCTGAGTCTATCAAAAGTGAATGAGGCCTTAATTCGACGCGTGAACAGTCCACCTGTCAGCAATTTAGGGCCATATGGCCTTCTCCTCGAGTATGCATCCTCAATTAGAACACTATCGGACGTAAAAGAACTTTTCAGGTTTTCACTTGGCATAGTTTTCGTCCATTTCTGCCGAACCTTAGATGTTAACTCAGACCATAAGGAAATTACGAGCAGGATACTGTGTTACTGACAAAAATCGTACTGCTGCAAACTTCAAATGCTCGGTTTGCCAAGAACACGATAGCTTGATCGCAAAAACGGGAAGAAATAAAAACGTCCCTCGTTTTTTATTCGTCCCTCGCAGCTATGTTGGCCTATATTCCATTTGAGATTTGTTCTCTTGAACTCCCGACTGAAAACACGCATTAGAAAAATATAAATTTCTTTTCGTGGCAACTTGCATGAATTTTCAAAGATCCAAACATAGAATAATACTTAAATGAATGGTATTTATTTGGGTGGCATGGGTATTTAGTGACAATTGACATTATTGGAAACATAGTTTGACGTTATGTAGACGGCGCACCACTTACTCCAAATGGTATATAACACTCTTTAAACAACCCTCGCCGCAAACGCTAATAAAGTCTTCTATTTTTATTTCTTTTGGCAAGGTATCCGGCCAGTTCGGGATTTCATATTATTTCATTATAAAGTCTTCTATCTTTTTATTTCTTTTGGCAAGGTATCCGGCCAGTTCGGGATTTCATAATTTAAGAAATCATGCAGATCTTTAATCATTTCTTGTTTTCTTTGGTTCAAGTGAAATTTGTGAGAGGTGTACAAAAAATGAAGCGCTCCGTTTTGGGTTTCGGTTAGGTTTACGTTTACACCACTGAAATTGGATCAAAAGTTTCTCTTTCATTATTTTCACTTGATTGATCATATTATTACTCATACATTTATAATTGTTAAAGTTTCAGTTTAAGAACTCTGTTCACCTAAGCTTTCCTGCCTGTAAACCAATCCTATTTAGAAGAACAATAATTATTTTTTATGGCCTGCAGTTTAACCAAAGGCAAAACATTTCTATGTCAGGTCTAAATAAAATGTATTGAAGTGAATACAAGCTAAGTAGGGATTACGCACTAAAGTGTATAGAAAGCAGCACTGGAAATAAAGACCTATTTTGCACTACAATGGATGAAAACAAATTCATAAAAGGTGCCAAATTGAGATCCGATCCATAATTGACCCGATATTCTTTTCCTTGAAACATCGATATTCAAAATACTAATTGAAAATTACACGGCGCTGAACAAGCGAATGTTATTTCGCTAAAGGCTGTTCTTTAATACGCTTTGTTTAGATATTTGCCTTTTAAAAGAAGAGCGCGTTAAAGTTAAGGTTCGTTTCTACATGATTACTTTAATAGCTTCAAACTCCATATTCGAAGTTATTCCTCCTTCAGTAGGCTCAACTCGACCAATATAAAAGATTTCTATCTTAAAATGTTATCGGAAACAGAAGTTCTAGTTTGTTTGTGAAATTACATTAAAGACAAATTAACCTAAAGGTAGAATTTTATCTTTAAAACAGTTGAAAAGTAACAACAAAAGTCAGTATCTGTTTGCCCTTGGGGGAGGTTACGCAAAAATATTGACTCCCTTTGAGCACCTGTAGCTATTCAACATTTGTTCACGGAATAAAGTAGCGCAAGTTCAATACAACGCATAAACATAAAGCCAAAATGGGTTTTCGGGTATAAAGTGTATTAATACTTTTTGAAGTCGGTAATGACAGGCTTGCTTTTAAGATTAATTTGCTACAGGCAATTTTCCTGATGAGGTACGCGTTTTTTTTGCTCAAGATTGAAAGCTATTTCAAATCATCGTTACCCAGGGACGTCAACTCTCCCGGTTTAATTTGCGGGAGTCTTAAGATTTTTCGCTTCATTTCCCGGGAATTCAAGACGACTGCCATACATTTCCTGTATTTCTCCCGTGAGAATTTCGTGAAATTTCGCCATTTCAAGGCGGTCTCCAGATGTTTGAAGTCCATGGGTTGACGTCCCTGGAAAACTTACCGAAAAGTATAACATTTCATGACCGTTTTATTTTCTTTCCAGCTGGCTTTTCGTTTAGAGGCAGCGTGTAAAGCTATGGAAAATCTATGCGAAGGCCCAAGAAGTGTCAATCGATTCTTCAAAGTCGAGTCCGAAGATAAACAATGAAGAAAGAGAGCGAGGAGTGTGAAAGGAGAAAGATGGACTAGTGTAACTAAACTAATACTGGACTATAGATTGAATCTATACGGTCAATAATTTCAATCCGACGTCGACTCGTCGAGATAGACATTCAGTCATGGCGTATAGCCATATTTATAACGCAACAACAATGTGAATAAACATATACCTTGCAATGAAAAGGCCTCGTCTCTTGTTGGCACAGAAAATAAGCGCTTTACGTCTTTGTTCACACTGCAAATAAAAGTATTTTGATATTTTGTTAGTCGCGTAGCCAGAATTTCGCAGAATGCCTGTATTACAGCGCTTAAAAAAGCTCACCTCTGGATACGTACCTGTTTCTGTTTCTCAATTTGACGCAAAGAAGGTAGATACTTTTTTATTTTAACATGGTAGTTCAATCAGCAATGCTATTTTCCGTACAAGCCGCGTGTATCCATCAAAGTTAAAAATCCATACAATTACACTGTCACTAAAATTGGATTTAAAAAAATGCATTTTCTAATAGGAATCGAAGAAGCCAGGAGGTAGTAAAGAAAAGAGAAAGGCGAGAGAAATAGAGAAGCGCGCTTTAGGGCCAGAAATAGACTAGAAATAGAATAGTAACGTTCTAGAAATAGAATAGTAAGCAAAGCTTGCAACGCAACTGGGAAATTCGATTTTTTTTAAGCTAAGTGAAAAGTTCGAGGGCGGCATTTGTATGGAATTTAATGTAACTTTTGCCAGAATTTCACCAGCTTGGGCGCGCGGGAAATATAAAAATCGATTTGGCGTCGTTTCCACCTTTACAAGTCGAGTCACGTATGATCTTTTTGATAGTACGACCGTTAAGAAATAGTTGTGGAATGGCAACTTTTTTCTGCTAAAAGGGTACGCGAGTCTTACAAGGAATCTGTTTTTTTTGTAAACTATTGAAAGACAAAGACATTCCTCTAGTGGCCACCCACAAAAATTACTCCTATACGTTTCATTTAAGAAATAAAACATTTTTTCTGTGCCTTCATAGAGTTTTGAAAGCCGAGGCGTTGTTTGGGAGAATTCAGAGCAGATCATGAAGCACGAGACGAAGTCGAGTGCTTCATGATCTGACTCGAGAATTCTCCCAAACAAAAGCCGAGGTTTTCAAAACTCTATGAAGGCACATAAAAATTGTTGTATTCCTTTTATAAAATAATTTCTAAAGCGAGAACAATCCGCCATTTTCAAGCAATTTGCCGCGTTATGGCGTCATTTCTATGACCTTCATAGAGTTTTGAAACACAGCTCTTGACCAATCAGAGCGCGCGAACTATCTCAATTATTTTATGATAAGAATTGGTGTATTTTCTTGCGTTAAAGCTACAGCCAAAATGGAAGGTGGGCGTAAATAAACAATCGAACAGGGCAGCTCAGTTGAAATGTTATTATAAAATTCTTAGCAAGAATGAGTTTTTATTCGCAGAAACCTCAAACATCCAACATATGTCACAAAATGATTTACGGCGCGCATGCGTACACGAACTTGGCCTTGCTCACCAAATGTAAGAGAAATTCGAGAACATTTACAATACCTTTCTAATGTACAATTCACTCGCTAAATAAAAGTTAAAACCTTTGAAACTATATAACAAAATTCACTTGGATCAATTGTTTTTAGATTCCTCCTTTAGGAGGGGAGGAGCCCTTATGGCGTGTTTCCCTTGAGGTAGAATGTCCACGTCACATTCCCAGCTCCCCCTGCGCTCCTTGGGCACGTGACTAACAGTTTGCCCATGCGCGGCGCTTTCGAGCCACCCTGGTTTCCCTCGAATCCCACGATCACATTATGAGTTTTCTTGGCTCGGATCGTTTCGCTGGGTTTTACGTTAAAACAAGGGCTGTCCACGCAGAACATGAACTGGGTCGTGTTTGGGAAGACGTTCTTGAACGGGATATTTGTTGTGGATCCTGCTTTGATGGCGTAAGGACCTTGAGGCTTCGGTGGGGAGCAATGACCGAACAGCGGGAAGAGGTATTCACCCCCTACGGGATGGAAGACAGTGAGAGTTGCGCGTGTGTCTCCCAAGCGGGCGGGCTCGTATGTCACGTCAACTCCCACTTCTGTTCCTCCACTCGATGCCGAGGCTGCAGTGATGGTTTTCTCCACGTGAAAGTCAGTGTTATCGACCTTAAAAACATGAAATAATTATCAAACTAGACATTAAATCAAAGTGCGCGCACTGAAAGGTACCATCCGTGGTATTTACTCTATACCAATAGATGCAAGCAGAAACATATAACTGAAACATGAAACATGTAACGGCGAACCATGCTGTGGATTATCCGTGGTGAGTTTATGACCATATTTGGTCATAAATGAAATCTCGCATGCCTACCCAAGCAGGTTTTCTTTTCATAATATTTCATTTTTTCCTCAAATAAAGTAGAGCAACAGTGATAAGTGATAATATACTAACATTTAACATCTTGAAGTCTTGCGACAGAATTTTAAATATGTTATGCGAAAATCCCGCGCTTGGTACTAAAGCAACGTATGTTTCTTACACGTTTCAATTTGCTTATATGTTACTGATGCAAGCCAATCAGAATTCGAGATACAAGCATTATCTGGCAACACGCACCTTACAAATGTACTCCACTTTAGATTTCGCGAAATTCATGAATCGGCATGTCTGGACCTGACTAGTGCCCAGGCTAGCGCGGAAGTGTACGGGTGCCTCAGGACCGGCGAGAGTGGCAGTAAGATTCAGATCGTAATGGTAGGAACCCAGCTCGGAACTGGAGAAAGAGAGCTTCGCGCTTACTTCGCCAGCCTTCAGGGAAGGTACTCGAACATACAAGACCCCTAGGGTGGAGAGAAATAACGCAAATAGTATAAGGCACTCTATTATGTTTCTGCGGTTTCACGAACTTTCAAGGTCGAGCGCTAACCGCGAAACAGCATTTTGTCTTCCGCCAATCAGACTCCTAAAAAATCTCTACGGTAGTTTCCGTGCACTTCTCGTGACTATAAAAAAAAAACAGTAACATGGACTTATCATGTCTAGAATTATGTTCAGTAAGTGAAACATTTGTTTGGACTTTCCCTTGCCGATGGAAGCCATTTGACGGTTTGAACTTGAGGCGAGATTCTACACAACTATGAAAGTCATCGCAGTAATTTGGTTCCGTACACTGCGGAGGCAAATGGTTAAGACTGGTTATTTTACAACTTCGAGCAACGTTTGGCCAAAAATACTGTTACTCAATGATTTCTATCCTAATTTGTAGATTTGTGGTCCACATTTCGAAATATCACAAAAGGCATAGGACAGTGGGTTCGCGCCGCCACAGAAATAAGCGGTCAAAAATGGAAAATCTATATAGGCTGTGATTGACATCACCATTTTAGGTGCGAAAAATACGTCTATCTGTAAAAACTCAAATTTATTTTCTCAGCTTCCTCTGGAAATTTTTTACCGGCGCGATAATACACGAACACTCCCATGAAGACCTTTGAAATGAGACTAAACTCAACGCAACAACTTCTTTTATTTCGAGTAACAAGATTCTTTGCCGCTTTCTGGCAAAATTGCTTGAAGTTCTAAAAAAATCTGTCTTAAAAAGGGCGCACACAACCTGTGTGAGAATGCATGAAATACTTTGTGCACGCACTTTTCAGCCAATCGTACGCCCTCTGTTCGCGCAAGTTCCTTTCACTTCCTTTACGGATGTTCGCTAAAGAAAGGGACTATTTTATTGTTAAAGGTGTCTGTTTCTTCCAACGTCAAAATCGTTCTTTACCTCCGAGTTTGGCGGCACAGTGAAGCTAGGCGGCATCTGCATATCCGCGACCGAGCACTGTGAGCTAAAGGTGACAGGTGTGTTAAGGGGGTTGTGCAGGGTCACTACATGGGACGTGCTTTTTCTGACGGGTGTAGAGAGCTCGATTGCTGCCATCACGCCCGGTGCTGTAGCTTTGAACATGACGTAATAGAATAGATACTCGCCGCTCACTTCGTTACGAAATATAACCTGAAGAGGGAAATAAGAGAAAAAAAAAGTTTTAGAAAGTTTGCATAGTTAGAGCGGATTTCAGATGACTGTCGTGATTTAATTGCTTTTGCGATTGGTTTGCTTTTTCATTGGCTGCTTATTTCTATCAACCAATCAAATTGCGAACTAATTACAAGCAAGGAATCACTAGCCAATCAAATTCGAGAGTAAATGTGTCACTACTAAGTATTCTGAATTGGTTCGGCTCTGGGCTAAAAACCATTCAACAGGAAGTTGTAATTACTCTTGTTTCTGATTGGCTAGTGATTACACAATTGCGTTTACTTTCACGAAGGTCATCTGAAATCTGCTCTAATAATGAACAACAAACCATGAAACCGTTTCTCTCGCCAGGGGCCCGCTCCTCAAACACTCGAGAATTCTCGAACCCGAAAAGATTTTTGCCTATAGTTTTTCGGGTGCCCGATTTTTCGTCGATTTGGGGGTTTGGGTGAAGTTGAAAATGACGCTTTCGAAACGTGAACACTATAAGTATGAGCGGTTGGGAAGCTCTAGTCTATGTCAATAAGCAGGGTAGCAAAATAAAACGAAAAACGTTTGAATCACTGTCACAACAAGGTTTCCGGGCCCGATAATTTTTGGATGTTGTGAGAAAGGGTGTGACAAAATGAAGACAATTGATCACCAAGCCATTACTTGTTATTTGATAAACAATTACTCGTGTTTACGCTACGCGTATCCACGATTTAAAAAAAGATAGTAGAATGCGTCCTGGCGACCCGGTTATAATTTAAATGTAAGTCGCCCAAACTATAATTTTGAACGCAACGTTGGCCAACTGATCCCCGTATCCTTGTTGAATTTCTTTCTTACCCTTGCGCTGAAGGTGCCTTCTTTGTGTGCAAAGAAGTTGAGTTTGTATTCCTTTTTGGAGAGTCCTGGCACGTCAATGTAATCGAGACCTTTGATCGTGGTCGCGTTATCTGGCTTTTCTGGCTTTAGCATCTCGATCGTCACGCGGAACCTGCATAACCCAAATTTATTGCTATCACTCTTGAACCAGCACTACGTCCATAAAATAGTTACGATCAACCCATGTTAGGGACCGGAATCCAACTTTTTGTGAGCTCTTGAATCGGAATTCAGCTTTTTGCATCCTGAATTCTCTCGAATCCCGAGTCCAAATCCAATCGTTTCATTTTATTTCTATTTTATTAGTCTCGCCTTTACTAGATACAAGAAAAAAAAACATAAATACAGACTATATACAAACTAAATAGGCAGGGGCGCCACAACAGCGGTAAGCCAATTACTGTGGTCCAATTACTGTGGTCATTTCTCTTAAGCCCGGTGCACACTAGCGACATAACGACATAAGGACGTTATGTTGCAACGAAAAAAGCATGGGAAAATAATTGAAATAATCAGTATTTTCCATGGATCATCATTAGATTACTTCACCAAAGCAATCTTATGTTATTTTTTGTAGACTTGAACGTTTGTAAACCACTAAATTTTGTTCGCGTGATATTTTTCTTATGTCGTTATGTCGCAAGTGTGCACCAGGCTTTATTGGAATCCAGTTCCCACGAGAGTGTGGAATTAGCAAAAAAATACAATTTATTTCAAAATGGATCCGTCTTGTCTAAGATACCTCTGTGGCCGCCTTAGCCAGTTGGACACAGTCAGCTGTTCGGTATATTGAGTCTTGCACGGCACGTCTCTCTGGATGTTATTGACGGGTTTGGGTCCCTCCGCAGCACCAGTAACGTTATACAACAGCCCACTGCCATCCGGTAATGGGAAAAACACAGAGCCCTGGGGAACGCCACGACCAAAATGGAAATCGGTTAAGAAATGCGTCGGCTTTCAAAGATGGCATCCTAGTCTAGAGCCCGGTCTAGAGAACTCAATGTATCTCGGGATCGCAAATTAATTAAAATTATAAATGATTGCTCTTTTCTGTAACACCTTTCAGGCCGAGAAAAGCTGTAGGGATGGCCCAGGATGGTAAGGGCTGGTTAAAAGGCATTAGTTTGTTGCTGGCCAGTGAGTTTGCTAAATCATGGGCTTGAAAGTCCCTAAATTTCATCTGTGACTCGACGAACCCTGTATAAAGGGGCACTCGCACGCTTGCCTGACAGGCAAATAATTCAAATCGCAATCCAATTCCATCCTCTTGATAATAAATAAAAACACTAATAGTTTTGTATTGATTTAACAGTTAAAAGGTCATTTAACAAACCTGGACTGTTATTTTGGTTATTCCCGGTAAACTTGAATGTATTTTTCGTGATTAGAATTAGGCTTATTTTTTGACAGGTTGTACAAAAATTAAACGTGCGAGTGCACCTATAAGGCCCAACTAAAATAGAGTTCTAAAGTATGACGTAACAAATTTGAAAAATTTCGAATTTCAGATTTTATTCCATGAAGAATGAAACACCAGCTCCAAAGAACGTTGCATGCAAAAATGAGGTGAATCGGTTGAATTGCGACCGAGATATGACCCGCTGAATACATAATTTTCTTTAACAAATCACTGTATTTTAGACACAGTTCAAAACTTTATGCGATATGCTAAATCGAAAATTAGTTTTTTGTGACGTCATCGCTTTAGGACTCTATTTGAAGCTCCTATAGTATCACTCAGGGTACATTTCACAGGGTACATTACATCATGTTACAAATAGGGTTGATGTGTGAAGCATTATCAAGTGACTATGATGTCCCCAGATTGACGACGATCGTCAATTTGAAGGCGATTAAATTTAGTGATAATCATCAAATTGATCGCGTTGGAGATCATGTTTTCTAAAGTCTACACCAAATTGGGGCGACTAGGGACCTATAAAAGCTGCGTCATTACCGTGTGTTTCTTTCCCTCCTGTGTCATGGTCAGCGGTCTGTAGATGAGCTCGTAGTTCTTGCTTTGCTGTGGTTCGACCGTGATGGAGTCTGGGCCCGACCAGTGCTCACCCTCGATCACAGGACGTAACATCCACAGCTGATTGGTCCGATTGTGGATCACTAAGTTACGCTGATCACGTGTGCGAACGTGGGTACTAAAATGAAGGACCTACAATCGTGGGGTACAAGAAAGCATGAGGAAATAATCGATGCTCTTGATAATCTCGTTCCCAGAGCCTCTCGGTCATGCTGACTGTCGGAGGCTCTGGACGCAGATGAAACCGGAAGGTCTTGCATCTAGGGCTTTTCCATGTATGGTGACCGTCATTGTCGGTTAGGCAAATTTCAAAATTGCGAGCGGGAATATCGGCCAATCAGAATCGGCCAACGATTGTCTGGCGCCAGAACCTACGACAAACAATAAACAGCGGAGAAGGCTCTGGGAACGAGATTGTGCTTTTGAAGGAAATGGAAACGCAAACAAATGAAACACAGAGACAAACCAGTGGCAGAACCAGAAATTTTACAAGGGGTGACTATAACAATGCTTTTACCAAAAATGCAAGAAAAGAAGGGGGAAATTTTTAAAGAGCCTGTGTCAGCCGCCATTTTGAAGCATAGCAATATACCAAGTTCGAGAAAGCATCAATTTCCATCGACTGATTTAGAGAATAAAGAGCAATGTTCTCGATTGAATTCAGTAAATCAAATCTGACTCAAATCTGTGTGCCAAATGCCGGTGACGCAACTAAAGAAAACACAAACAAACAAACCAACAAACGGCAATCAGTGATAGCAACAGCAATTGGAGCTAAGAGCCGAGCGACAGCGCGTTACCTCTTTGAGAGGCATCTGTGGTATACAGCTTCCTGTGAGTACGAGCTTGAGTGGCTTGCTACCCTCGATCGCACATCGGAGACCCTGATAACAGAAGAAAGCATTACTACGGATAGGTCGTATGGGAGACGAGGCTTTGCAGACATAGACCGTTTACCACAAAATCACCACAAACGTTCCCGTTGTCGCCAGAGCGTAAAACAATGCAGTTTCACATCTTAGTTCAGAATAAAACGGTTGAAATGCATTTTACTTGGATTTGAAATGTATTTTGGCTATGGGTTTGCCCGTGCAAGCTCTGCAATTCTCTGCCGTTCTCATAGCTGTTGTCATTATGACATCATGAAGCATCATCATCAAACATCATCACTCGTTAGAGACTAATCATCAAAACAAATCCATATAGTAACCCTTAATGTTTCTCAGACATGCTCGCTTTGTTCTAATACCTCGTATCTGATGTCGTGGTTGGGAACGTTCGGGTGGAATGATATCTCAAAAGGCACTTCCATCCCGGGAGATATGTACCCCTTGGTGGGCTGAATGCTGAAATCAGGGCGGAACTTCTCGAAGTTCCAGGCGAACGCCGCGCCGACGTCTCCCGTGTTGTGCATAATGAGTTTGCGGGTGCTACGACTTCCCATCATGACAGCACCGAACGGGACGGAGTCGTTATCCAGGCTGACTTCAATGCCTTGGCATGAGGCGGTCACCACAAATATGGGTTGGGACAAGCCGGCGCACTCCAACATCACCTTGAAAATGCAGAAATCAATAAATTAGAAAATAAATGTTGACTTATCTTTTTACTTGTCACTAGTGCATTGGATAAAGAATGGTCAGTAATTTATGGCAATTATCATCGCGAAACTCTGAACCAAAACAATTTGTGTCAGCATAGTCGTCCTTTGGGCAAGAAGAAATATCACCTTATGACACCAGGTAAACATAAAAAAAATCCACTAAGTTGCAGAGGTGGTGGCCCCGTTTAGGAACTCCATTGCCCACATTTAAGTAGGGTGGACGATGTAATGCAATGACGTCGTGTTGATTGGTCGCGATGAGTGTGGTGTGTCCAAATAAAGTGTGCATCTTCTTATAGTGGAGAGTAAAAGTACATCACAGGATTGTCCAGTGTGTGCCACTGAAACTGGTGCCCAAATGAGTGTCGTAAAGTAAACGCAAGTAAAGACGCTTAAAAAAACAGAAACAAATGCCATTCAACCAATCAGAAGACGAAGAAAGTACAACTGGCGTTTAGTCGTAACCCAAGAAAAAAGGTGTTTTTTTTCTGTGCATTCCGATTCTCAATGGGGTTTCACGACTGCCCGATGACAGGCATTCTAGCTAGAGTAGATTTCGTATGACTGTGAAAAGTGCCGCGAATGAGTTGTTCCGCGCCGCGACCGTGACCGTGACCGTACCGCGACTACATAGGTTCCGTGCCGAGACCGTACCGCGACTACGCGGTTTCATTCAGTATCTTACATCAGGCCAGTTTCGGTACCGCCACCACGACCTTGCCGAGTCACGGTACTTTTGACAGTCATACGACATCTGCTCTATCTCTTTCCATACTTACCTCTTCAGTAAACTGCGGTATGCGCACTTTAGGCTTAAATGTCACCTCCACATTACTCGTGCCTCCGTTTGGCCGTAGCGTGATCTCACTGGTAGGGCTGATGGTCAGCACGTTCCCTTGCTGTAGTTGTATGACTGATGGGGTGATAGCCAGGGTGAAGGTGATAGACGCAGGGCTCCGGTTGATTAGCTTCACCTGCCGCTGGACTACTTGGTTAATACGTAAGGCACCGAAGTTAACTTTCTTATCCGCAGGGTTTGCGACTTCGACCTGAAACAAGAACAAAAGATCATCAAATAAGAAAACGTCAAAATGTGCATGTGATGTAGGGGCATTATCGTACCCAGCGCTCCCCGGTTCGTCACCTCTTGGGGAGAATCTGGCGACAGTCATTTGTACGTCCTCGCGGATTGGCTAAAACGGTGCACGTGCGTACATTAAACCAGTTTTATCTCGCTTTGTAAAAATCTATGTGGCTAAATGACACCAAAATTCGTTTGCTAGTCTACTTTTCAATGCTACGCTCTCCACATTTGCCAGTGGCTGTCATCAGAGCCTCCCCCGTGAGGTGACGAGCCAGGAAGCTCTGGGTACGAGAATGATTTAGGCGTTGATATACAGCTAATCCACTAAAGGCTGTAAGCCTTGTGAGCGCTTAAAGAGCCTGTGTCAGTCACTCCCTTGTTATTGTTTTCGTTCGATATTAGAAGACGAATTACGTGCAAAAATCTCTTAATAAACATCTAAAAATAAAGTTTCAGGTTTGATTAACCAAATTCAATCGAGAACATTGCTCTATATTCTCTAAATCAGCCGATGGAAATGGATGCTTTCTTCGATTTGGTATGTTGTTATGCTGTCAAAATGGCGGCTGACACAGCCTCTTTAGGCTACGCGCCAAGACCGAAGGGCAGTATGGGCAGAAACAAACTATCCTATTTTGATGATATCTCACTGATCTAGCTGCTAAATTCTACAAAACAGAACTTTTCGTAAATATAGTAATGTCCAGCAGTTGACTAGTAACACGAGAACTCAAACAGTGAGCCGATTCAAGACCTAGACAGCTTTACGGTCAGGACGCGTACCTTCATATCAGTGCCCTCGCCGAAGACCTCCACATTCATGGTTGAAAGTCCGTTGATCTCGAATGGTATGATCTCGTGGTAGCGTTTGGCCTCGCGCGGGTAGAACAAGAAGTCTACCAACATGCCCCTGTCGGGTCCGAGGACGCCAGGGTTGGACTGTACCTCCAGATATGACGTGTTCTTGTAGTGGCACTCAACGCTGAATGGAAAAAAAGCATTGGGAAAAAAGTCAGTTTACTGCGTATCAGGTGTTAATCTGATAGTTCCTAAGAGGGGGCTTACCATCTGTCGCAGTCATCCTAAAAGGGGCCATTCTAGTCGCCAAATAGTGAACTTTGGTCGCAATAATAGAAATCTTGTCGCCATCTATTTCTTTTGAATTAATGCTGTTGACAGCTAGTTGTGAGAAGGGCATTTTTTAAAAACCCACAGATTGGCAAGTCGCAATTTGGCGACAAGGTTGAAATGTTTGGTCGCCAAACCCTAAATCTAGTCGCCACGGGCGACCATATGGTCGTAATAACGGGCCCAATGTAAGACAGCCAAAGACTGACCTGATGTCTTTCGTGTCCTCGTTCTTTATGGACAAAGTGTTCCGTTGTAAGGGCATTCCCGCTCTGTAGAGAAAGCACGGGCCAAAGTCGTGACGGAGGAAAGAAAATGACAACCCGGGCTGTACTCCTGTACCAGTCACGTTGATATTAAACGTAGGGCCGTTCGTGATCTGAAAAAAAAATCTCAAAATCAATGATATTAAAGCTACTGCGCGCAACATTTGTGTCCTGCATGTTTCTCCGAGTGGCTAAACTAGGAAACATCGCACGCGTGTGTCTCGGACACATGAAATGTTTCTTATCTGGCGAGAAACATTTCTTTGTGTCCCGGCTACAAACGTTGTTGCGCGCAACAATGTTTCTCCTGTGGCTAAACTGGAAAACATGAAGGAAACATGTGTCCGGCTAAAATGTTGCGCGCTACATGTGTCCTAGTTTAGCCAGGACTTAAGACAAATAGAAAGAGAACTGTTACAATGAGATCAAGCCATAGTGATTTGTTCAGGATGAACGTTGAGCCTGTTAACATATTACGTACTCCCTTGAAGCAACCCAAATCAGCAAACCAGTGATGCCCAGATAGACCAGCTTGTGGCAAATGAACCCTGGAGTCTTAGTTCGTCCTGGTTAAAGAGCCTCCTCAGTCAGCCTCTGTTTTGTATTTTTCACATTTAATACATATTACAAGTAAAATTACGTGAAGTAATCTAGGAATAACAAATCAACAAAGTTTATTCCTTAGTTTACCAAAGCCAATCAAAAATGAAATGTGAATAAAAATGATGATGATGATGATTTATTAAGCTCTCTGAATCAGCCGATGTAAACGGATGCTTTCTGACTCATTATTTTTCTGGCCGACAAAATGACAGATAAATGCGGCATTTTAGAAGTCGTTGAGTGAGCAAAATAATTCTATACAGTCTATAGAATTTCACTTTATGCCTAATTAAGTAACCTAAAAACCTAAAGAAAGAAGTGAACCTAGAGTGAATTGTGTGATTTATTATCTGTGCATCAGATGGGGGTCGGTATCGGGAGATACACACCCTTAACAGTAGATCACAGCCCTGTAGCGTTAGTCGTGTAGGAGGACAGAACACCAGCTGGCATCTCTTGCGATTATTGCACGGCACTGTGCTGCTCTCGGGAGTGATGGTCACGACCTAGAAACAAGAACCACTCCCAGTCAATGTGTGTAGCGGTGTAGGATTCCGAGGGCCAGGAAATTCTGCACAGAGCGAGGTTCGCTAGTCAGTGTAGTGGGTTAGTAAGGTGTGAGACCTGCACTGAGGATGGCAACTCCCGACGTTCCCATGGTTCTTTGACGTGCCTCTGGTTCAGGTTAGTGTAGTGCATGTGAGACGGGACCTTTGCATAGGAAATCATACGACTTCGAGCTCAATTTGGAATTTATTTACACTCGTGGGTTTTTCAAAAAGCTGAAATTGCACGAGCCGCACGAGAAAAGTCGAATGATTTCCTTTTAATAATACACAGGAAAAAATTTCTAAGGAGTCATTCACAAATCTGCTTACAAACTGAACAAGCCGCACGCATTTTTCCTTCATTGAACTCTGCACCAAAACCTGACAGAATTTGAGCATGAACAAAAACAAAGTTTCCATGATATAGCTATAAGTTATCAAGATATTTTGTAATCCTATTAGCATTTCAAAAGAAAATTTGCATTTTGTTAACCATTTTTGCACTTTGTTACCTTTTTTTGGCACTTTTGTTACCTAAAAATTGCACTGCTCTCAGCCAATCAGAATCCAGAAAATTTTTCATGTGTATTATTAACGGTTTAACGTCCTTATCCGAGAAGACGCAAAAAGCATAACTACCTTCTCCCCATCAGCCTGACGGATTCCCTTCAGCTTATTCCGCATGATCAACTCCCAACTGAAGTCGAAGTTGAATTTGCCGGAGTTCACCACGAATAGGGATCGGATGGCCTTCTCATTAATCTCGACCTGACGGGAAAAATTACAACAAAATAGGATAAGGTATGAAGTTTTATCCCAAAACACAGCAATGGTGAACACAGTGAGAGAGCACTGGTGAGAGATTCTGTACCTTTTTAAGACTAAGAATGGTGTGACTTTTTTGTCTCGCTAACACGAATTTTTCTTTAAATAAATAACCCGAAACCCGACTGCAAATGACGCGCCGCTCTCAACCAATCAAGACCGTCTCTTTTACAGTCGTGCCAACAAATAACAGTTTTTATAAATCCTCCTACCATCCTTTTAAATTTCGTTGGAACCAAAATATAAAAATAAATTTCCTCGGTCATTTAAGAAAGTGAATCGTGTAAGGAGCTTTATAAACTAAGGTGTTTACGGCTCGATGCGCATGGCCGTAACGCAACGTGCAACACATTTTTATACGGAGGCATTTTTATACCAAGACAAACATTTCTGCGACGAAAGTTTAGCATTGGGTAAGAAAGTGTTGCGACGATCTTGCTCGAACTACCAAACATTTAGAAATGACGATGTCGCCGGTGTGATGCTCATACCTCTCCTAAGTTGATTCTATTGGTTCCCTTGGCTGTGAGCTCGACTTTATTGCCCTGCGAGTCTTCGCAGTATAGCTGTGCGTTCATGGCGTATCCTTCCGCCTTCACGTTCAGTGTCAGAGGCGAGGTCTTCTTCTTGACCGTACAAATCACGTTAAAGTTGACCTCTTTCTGGGCAACTGCCTTGAACAGGATCTCGATTGGAAGCCTAGTGGAATAATGCATGGAACAAAGCAATATTCAAAACAAACGACGAAAAAAAAAGACCATGAACATCTAAAGACCCAGGTAGCTTTGGATTATTTACCATAACATTTCATCGTGGCGAACTAAGGGCATCGCCTCGAGAAAAAAAAAGATGATCGCGATGTGGCATAGTTATCCACTTTCGCGTGATTATATTGTCTTTCTCTTATATCTTTGAAATTATCTACAGGGGCGGATCCAGGGGTGTCCTGTATTCCTAGGGACACATGCCATACCCCCCCCCCCCCCCCACCCCTGTGATCCGTTAATTTTCACCCAGGATCACCCCCTCAAACTGCGTAGAAACCTCTCGCCCTTGTCCTATCATGTGCATACACAAGGAATTTCCGCAGAAACCCATCCATGGGAAAAGCAGTATGATCGACTCTATTACCCACCTTGACTTGGGCTGTACCGTGCCTGACATGGGTTCTACCGTCAGGCTAGAGGCGTACCCATCTGTGTGGCATGACGCCTCGCTGAATGCAAACGAGAACGGCACGTCTTCTTCGTTAATCAACTGAACTATCTGCTTGACTGGATGACCTGAGAAAACAAAAACCGACATAAATGAATTAGATTCGATGGTTGCATCTAGGGAGGGATGTCTAGGATCAATCCACTTGTTGTGAATGGAAGACTAAAACGCATAAGAAGGAAGAAGTCTGCGTCAAGTGAAACAAAAACAATAACTAGCAACACGAGCAATAGAAACAACAACGGTAACAACCAGCAACACCAACAATGACAGCACCCAATAACGACCGCAAAACCAACAATGCCAACAACAGCAGCACCAACAATGACAGCACCCAACAACAACCGCAATACCAACAAGGCCAACAATGCCAGCACCCAACAACAACCGCAATACCAACAACAGCAACACCAACAATGACAGCACCCAATAACGACCGCAAAACCAACAATGCCAACAACAGCAACACCAACAATGACAGCACCCAACAACAACCGCAATACCAACAATGCCAGAACCCAACAACAACCGCAATACCAACAACAGCAACACCAACAATGACAGCACCCAATAACGACCGCAAAACCAACAATGCCAACAACAGCAGCACCAACAATGACAGCACCCAACAACAACCGCAATACCAACAATGCCAACAACAGCAACACCAACAATGACAGCACCCAACAACAACCGCAATACCGACAATGCCAACAACAGCAACACCAAATATGACAGCACCCAACAACAACCGCAATACCAACAATGCCAACAACAGCAACACCAACAATGACAGCACCCAACAACAACCGCAATACCAACAATGCCAACAACAGCAACACCAACAATGACAGCACCCAACAACAACCGCAATACCAACAATGCCAACAACAGCAACACCAACAATGACAGCACCCAACAACAACCGCAATACCAACAATGCCAACAACAGCAACACCAACAATGACAGCACCCAACAACAACCGCAATACCAACAATGCCAACAACAGCAACACCAACAATGACAGCACCCAACAACAACCGCAATACCAACAATGCCAACAACAGCAACACCAACAATGACAGCACCCAACAACAACCGCAATACCAACAATGCCAGAACCCAACAACAACCGCAATACCAACAACAGCAACACCAACAATGACAGCAACCAACAACAACCGCAATACCAACAACAGTAACACCAACAATGCAAACAACACCAACATCAACAATGACATCACCCAATAACGACCATAAAACCAACAATGTCAACAACAGCAACACCAACAATGACAGCACCCAACAACAACCGCAATACCAACAACAGCAAACACCAACAATTACAGCACCCAACAACAACCGCAATACCAACAACAGTAACACCAACAATGCAAACAACACCAACATCAACAATGACAGCGCCCAACAACAACAGCAGCAGCAATAATAACAGCAACAACAACAACAGCAGTAAACAGCAATAACAGCGACAGTAACGACCACAGTAACGACCACATCAACAGAGACAACAACAACGACATGCTTACCTAGCAGCATTTCTCTGAAGTTGATGTGAGACCTGTCAAACGACAATGCCGGTTCCACGGTGTGTCCCACTAACACAAAGGGTACAGAGATGTTATGTTCTGGCACGAAGAATCTCCAGAAGGACTCGGCCAGGTCTAGCGACTCGGATACATAGTCAAACACCATCTCAGCCTTCTTGCCGCTATGGATGACACCGTGCGGGGTCAGGCACCGGAAGTTGCAGTTGTCAGGGGGGGTTCCGTCCAGGGTGTCCTCGTTAGTCCACGTAAAGGTGTAGGAAGTATTGGTGGGGTTCAGCACGAAAAATTGCCTGAAAAGAAATAATATTCTTAGCTAGCGCAAATGTTGGCAATTCATTAAACTTGATTTGGATAGAGTGCTTCAAGATGACAGTTAAATCATGCTTTCACCCGGGCAAACCACGGGAAGTGTATAAGAGCTGGAAAAAATTTGATGATCCTTCCGTGGCATGGCTACTTGTTCTCCAAGAATGTCACAGAATGCCTAGGTATATTGTATAGTCTTTCTCTAGCAAGGGCGTGAGACAAGGATGCATATTATCTCCATCTCCTTGGGGATATTACATTCCCTAATGGTGAGTTATGTATTTTAATACATATCCACGTCGTTTGCCTCGGCTTTGCCTCGTTTTTTTTTTTCAACCCACTTCTCGGTGTTTGGATATCTTGAGCAAACACACTGTCTCGTGCTTGATATATCACTTGATGTTTTGTGCTAAACGTTGGCTTTAGGGGGCTGTGTCATGGTTGTTTCAACAAAATGTTATAATTAAGCAATAAAAGTACTTTCCGCGTGCTCTCTGGTTTCTTACAAACACGACCAACATTCCCTGAGTGTTTTTAAGAAACCAGAGAGCACGCAGAAAGTATTTTTATTGCTTTTAGAAAATAACATACACACGCGCGACAGCGTTGCGTGACAATCGTGTTTCTCAGGTCTCTTACAAACACGCTTTTTAACCAATCAGAATGCGCACATTCACAATACAACATAGGTGTTATTTTCTAAAATAAGATTAGTGGTCTACATAAACAACTCAGAATCCTATATTATGCTTCAACGTAAGACTTATATCAAAATTCCAAGTTTGAAAACTGTTCAGCCTGAAATAAAAAATGGCAATTCGCAATCCATTTCCATCCGCTCGATAACAAACGAAAATACTCCAAATTTGTTCTTATCTAGTAGCTGAAAGGTTATCTAACAAACATAGACGATTATTTTGCTCGTTTCTTGTGAATCCGACTGTAATTTAGCTACCTAAATTAATCCTAAAGTCGTGACGCTACGTCATCAATCACTTGTATTTGTCATTCTTACTTGATGTTCTTGACGCGAACGCCACACGACTTGAACTCGATGACTCTGGTGTTCTGGTCCAGGGTGGAACCGGGGGGTGCACCCATAGGGCCACGCAGCTCAGGGTTACGTCGCCCCCCTGAAATATAGTCCGACTCGTCCAACTCGAAATGAGCGTACGGCAGCAGGCTACGCCCTCGCACGGGTATGGTAATGGCTTCCTTACCGGGTTGGGCATTGACAGTACTAGAGGAAAACCAATAATTGTGAGACAAATTAGTCGCCGATGCTCACGGAGCATGAGGCGACTAATTGCTTTAATATAATTGCTCAAGTGATTCATACATTTTTAGACAAAAAACTTGTTTTTGTTGGATTTTTTCATGATCATAACAAAACTCGCGCGTAATACTCCAAATGCTTTCAAAGTCATAGTCACCGGTAGGTGATTATAGCAAGAGAAAACAAACCTCTCGACCAATCAGCGCGCAGAATTTCGAGTAGTCACTTGAGTAATTATATAACATATAGGTGGCCAGCGTACCTGGCTATGAGTGTGGCTTCATATTCCATCACATCTAATGGAGTAAACTTGACCAAGAATGTAGCCTTCTTGCCAGCAGGAATAGATCCCCTTTCCGGTTCAATAGTAAAAGGGAACACGTCCGCCCCTCCCTCGCTCACTACACTACCAGCCTCGTACGCCAAAGCAAGAGCACTTGCAGGTCTACCACCCATGGAGGATGGTGGACGGACAGGGGGTGGGGGCTTAGTGGCAGCCTGGGAGGAGCCGCTGATGGCGGCACTGGTCCGTCCGGTCTGTTGGCTGATGGACCGGCCACCGGTCGTCGAGGCGCGGTCTTCTGCCGCCGATTCTGGTGCGAGGCTGACAGCTTTAGCTCGAGTGTACGGCTCGAAGGACCAGTTATAGTCCACCTGTACATCTCCCTTGTTGGAGCACGTGAAGCTGTAATATAAGAATAAATTATTATATTATATTATGAAGCAGAAACTCGACTTAGCACTAAGTAGAGCAGGATCGTTCATATCCAAGTAACACTCGAGGTCTTTTATTTTAAATCATCTTCAGGGACTTATAAACTAAGTATGCATACCAGAGAAAACTCACCTAGATTTGAAAAAAAAGAAAAACACTCAGCCTGGATTTTTTTCAAATCCAGGTGAGTTTGCTCTGGTAGGCATACTTAGTTTATAACTCCAGGTCTTACAGAAAGTCTTATTTAAGCGAGCATGGCACGGACTTTCCGTGCTTGAAAGTTGAGGGTATTAAACTATAGATATATTTTAAAAGTCCATATATCAAAGGACGAGAGCTACCGAACGAAAGTAAAGGAACATGTTGGTAGGTACTCGACTCGATACAGCGCCGGTTTCTCGTCGCTGTACTCGGGGTTTATTTGTTATAGCCTACTACTAGCGCAAAGAGTTGAGTTTGAAACCCCCCAGAAAGCTTGCTTGTGGCTATACAATCGACCTCCTTGCTGTATTTCCACACAAATTATTCCTCTCGCCCTCTGAGTCCATAGCTGTTGTCTCAGAGCCCATTCAAGCTCGAGGAATAAATGTTAAATGCATGTGCCTAGCCAACGAAATGACAGCCGATTTGGCAAAAGACGCCTTAAACCCTTTTCCATGCCTTAAAATGTACGAAGGAGTCTATCAAAAGCAATTAATCCTTGGCAGGGACGTTTTACAGGATGTCCCATGACAGGTAAACTGTGTGGGTTGTCCTCTGAGCTACATTAAAACGACACAATAGAACAGCTGGACACGTCCGAGAGAGAAAGATGACTATAGCATCCACCTAGATAAACAAGCGAAGTAAAACCTACGACTGACACTCATGGAAATTAAAGTTTGTGCAATATATCCAACAAAGTCTTTCTCTCGCTTCAACAGCATTTAGCCCTACTCCGGGTCCTAAGATCGCCTAAGATTGCGCGTGGTTTCAATCAAGGCCTACTTCGGGTCTTTATAAGATCTTCTAAGATCGCCTAAGATCGCCCAATGACGCAACTTGAAATATAGCAAAAGATCGCCCAAGATCGCTTAAGATTACGGCGATCTTAGGAACCGGAGTAAACCTTACATTTTTAGGCTTAATATAATAACAGTGAACCCCAAATTACTATTTTTCTTTTTCGTTAATTGGTTACCCCATAAATAAACACCTAGGCCTGTCACAAGCGTAGGACCTATTAAAAACTACAAAGGCTGAGATTGACTTTCATTCAACCTGATTCAACTTATAGAAAAGACAGCTTACTCGGTGATTGGGGGTACAGTAAATGGATCACAATCTTTATCAACCTCTTTAAAAATCTTTTGCAACTAAAAATGAACTTTTTTAGTTAATTTATGACGGAGGCGTTTTTGACATCAAAATTACTTTTTTGTACAAAGAGAAAAAATCGTAATGGAAATCATTTATAAAAGGTTGCCGTCCATAAAAGGTTCTTTGCCTTTCAAACAACTACTAGAGTATAAATGTATTTGCAAAAAGCAAATGGATGAATAAGACTAATGTGTGAATCAATGTATAACTCAAACTCGGCATGATCTGTCTCTCTTCCTTTGTAAACATGTTTCCTGTCTGATATTAACTTGGGAAAAAACACGGTAGTGCCTCATTAGTGAGCAATCAAAACCGGATAGAGTTAGAACCTTATTATTCTTAAATTGTCTAGTTTTCATTTGGAGTTGCATGAGGTGTCCCAATCAAACATCTGTAGTCATTATTGGCGATTTGCTGGGTTGAGGTGATTGATGATGTGTGTCTTGTTAGAAATGAAAGAAAATAAAAGAAAGCATATGGTACATTTTTCGCTAAAAAGAAACGATCACAGTCTGTTTTTTCTTCCACTTCGTATCTGCTATTACGCTATTCAACAACGCTGAATCCTCCTGATGTAGTAAAAACATTAAAAGATACCATTGTTTATAGTGAAAAGGATTTGATAGTTTTCATTAAGTTTCATTCTCCTCGTTTACTTCTCCTTTATTACGCCGCGTTGACGAACAAATAAGGAAGTGATGAAGATGTCATTTCATGAATTCTACGTTATAACCCGGACAACCAGACAATCTGGCACATATGAATCTATGGCGTTGGTTCAAGTTTCAATTTGAAAAAATGCAATATTTATTGAGAAAACAGTCTGGTTTATGCAATGGGATGAAGCAATAAATATACCCTCGCCAAGTTACTCAGAGTAAAAATAAACGAGGAGAAGTGGGAGTGATTTATCTTTATTAACACCTTTTCCTATTATTCTACTTGAGAATATCGCGAAAATTATTTTTTTCTAATGAACTGTACACTCTTTATTCAAATCTGTGCGTAGAATAGTTTGGGACGATGTGTGCATTTCAATGACACTAGAGTTCGTGACAAAAATACTGAAAAAGATGGACATTGTGGCGAATCGCTGTTACAATCGCAATTGCGAAATGTGTTAAAATGATAACCGTTAGTTATCGCTGGAGCATGAAAGCATACATAGTTAACATAGAATGCTGTATTCAGCTCTTAAAGAACAAGCGAATAGAAATTACCTACATGATGAAGAGCTACTTTACGTTAACATAACTTCATAAATACGACTTATAGTACAATAAAGCAACGGCGGTGGACACGATTTCATCAAGCCCTCTAAACTGTTTACGAATTTAAGAGTCTTACATACCATACTGCAAATCTTTTATTGGAAATAAAAAATAAGGGTGGAACTAAGGAAATAGTTACATAAACCTTCTATTCATTAACAGGAATTAGAAGACAATGTCACGAACGTAGGTTTCAGCCAATCATCTGCGGCGCTTCCCAAACTTTGTAATAACGACTTTGTCTTGTATTTTACCCACTTGAGAACTTCGCCTCGGGTTTAGTTATAAAGCCGACAAGTTCTGCACGATTGTTTGTTTTAGATCGGAAACTACCATTAAGAAAACGGCTCTCAGATTGACAGCTTTCAAATAACCGAGATGAAAGCGTCTTACAAAAGGCAATGAGCAAGTAAAGCTCCCGAGGCAGGCCGACAAAGATACAATAGTCAAGTCCAATGAATTTCTCTCTCGCTGCGACAGCCTGTTTTGCGGACTCGGATCGCGAACACACCCGAATCGCCAAGTTAGTCTGTACTGTTCTTATCTTCGTACTTGCAGTTCTAGGCAACTTTGTCATTCTTTATATTGTGTTCAGCGAACCCCGAGCCACGAGGAAGAATATTAACTATTTTATCGCAAACGCAGCTACCGCGGATCTCCTCTTCACATTAATACATGCGCCCACACAGTATATAGCCCCGCTGGTAGTTAATTCGTTTTCCTGGGCGCCGAAAGGGGTGTATGGGCACTGGACTTGCAAGTTGATAAGCTTTTGCATAGATGTACCTCTATTGGTGTCACCACTCTCTATGTTCTTCATAAGTATTGAGAGATACCGGGCGACGGTATCGTTTGTGCGGACGGCAGGAATGACTCGAGCGGGCCGTATACTCAGTGTAAGTATCACCTGGGCGTTATCAGGAGTTATATGCCTGCCTATTCTATACTTTGTAGAATCGGTACCCTCGCCAACAACTGATGGTTCCTATTGTATCTGGATGACCTCGCCGCTACCGAAGTCGTATATACTTTTGATTATATTCTCGTCCGGGTTAGAAGGCCTCGCCGTAGTCATGATCAACACTTTAACCGTCAAAAGACTCCACAACGCCGCGATGCCGTTAAGTGTTTCTCAAGGGCAGCGCAAGAGACGCGAGTCGCGTATTCGTAACGCCGTGCGCATGGTTCTTTGTTCGGTTGTTACATACAGCTTGTTGGTCAGTCCATTTTACTTGTATTACTCAATATTTCACCTCAATAACGACTCCGTGGCTAAATCTTGTACAGAGCAAAGGACGTTGCGGTTCCTATTCTCGTTCCTACTGTATACTAATGCGGCGCTTGGGCCATTCATCTACCTGGGATTCATAAAAGAATTTCGCGCGCGCATGAAGAGTATTATTTTGCGCGGCAACGAGAGAGTGTCCCTCATGTCAAACAGGGTTGTCTCTCTGAGAGGGATGCAATCGACAAGTGAAGCTGGTTTGTATAATAAAGAGGGGCAACAGAGAAACAAGAACACTTCTATCGCATTAGAAAGCACGTTCCACGATGAAAATTAATATGCAATAGGGGCCCTGTAGGAGCTCTGGGCGAACAATGAACGTGACCGCTGTACGGAAATTGGTGAGTTTTTAAGAAGCAAGATGCACAAGCTTTCTCAAAATGACTGTGTGTCATCCTGGAGACTGTCAAATGTCAAAGAAAGCTCTCTCCGGTTTTGCAAAACTAATTTTTAGATAGAGCTGATATAGGAAACTCGTAATAAGCGGAGCGGCAAATCAAGTGGAGTTTCGGAAGTGTAGCAAAGGAAAATTGGGATTAGTTCGTATTAGAATCAACTAACTAATAAACGTGAGGGTGAGCGTGAAAAATTAGTACTATACTCGGGGTATGGGAAACAGAAATGTGGACCGGAACAATTAAGTAAAAAATAAATGTTACTACTGGCAGTCGAATTGGCACAACAAGGCGGAATCGATAGATTGGTAGTTGGAATGAAATAATTGCAATAAATAATCTTATGGGATATTAAAGTCAGCTAGCCAGACGCAATTAGGCGGGAAAGCGCTGACAGTCGCAGATCAAGGCGAAACCGACAGCAAGTTGAAAAAGTTGCTAAGTTGATGAGATGTCGAGTCGAACGCAATTAGACAGACGCAATTGGCAGTTTTCACGATGTTGCGCACGCACCATAAATGGGAATGAGAATAATGCTTGTCTGTTTTGAATAACAAAAGCCGTCTTCATCAGAACGACCCAAGGATATTGTTCTCACAACATCGTGAAAACGGTCAATTGGGAAAATCGAAACGTTTTTTATCCAGGAAACCTACATCGCAAAAGCGATTTTCAGTAGGGCCCTGCAACAAACTATATTATTATAACTTTGGCGAGCATCGTGGCGTATTATCCGGGCTCTAATGAACATTTTGGCGGGCTCTAATATATTAGAGCCCGCACGAGTCAATCGGCGTTATGATTCTCGCCATAAATTCTCGCTTTTGTACTCAATGCTCTCCAAAGTTATAATAATAGTAATGTAGTTGATGTTCTTGGGCGTAAATATGTTCATGAGCCTGAGTCGGGCCCAAAACATATTTACGCCCGCGAACATCAACTATATTGTTATAATAAATAATGCTTGTGGTCCCTTATTTGTCGAACGTCCGTAAAAACAAGAAAAGTCTTTTATTCACCTACGCGCATTGGGTGTGGGTCCCCTGTGGTGCGCTTTGCCGCGTGACTGGACATCCAAACAAGGCGCTCAGGTGAATACAAACGCCCGTAGCACAGGGAGACTGCAAGCAGTCTATCCGGTTGTGTAGCACTTGCGTAGAAAACTAAAACAAAGGACGGACTCGCGGGAGACTAAAGGCCCGTTTACACCTGCAATTTTTGTTGCAATTCAGTCGCGGCGATTTTTCTCGCACGTACGCGACAACTTAAAATCACTCAGACCCCGTCCACACTACACCGTTTTCAAACGAAAACGGATACTTTTTGCTCCGGATACGGCTATCGTCCACACTACAACGCCGAAAACGATCACCGAAAACGGCGAAAACAATACGAAAACGATAAGTTTGGATGCAAATCTTTTGGAAAACGGAGCAAAAAGTATCCGTTTTCGTTTGAAAACGGTGTAGTGTGGACGGGGTCTCATATAAACTAGTTGCAACTCGGTGCTTTTTGTCGCGTGATGTCGCGGAGATTTAAAAACTCTTTGCAACTTGATGCGATTTGAAGAAAAGAGAGCCCAGACATCGCACTCGATTTGCATCTTGTTTACACAAGAGAGTTGGAATTGCAACTCGCGCGAAAAACATCGCCGCGACAAATGCAATAAAATCGCAAGTGAAAACCGCGGCCTTAAAAGGGAAAGGGAAGGAGAAAGAACAGGCGAACATCCTCGACGGCTCCCTCTTTTCCCTTCCCCTTTCCTTTTGCGCTTAATACGCAGTTTGATTTAAAATATGCCTGGTGCCTGTCGATGTACAGCACGTCTAATCGGATACGAACTGGAGAGACACAAAAACTCACAGGTAGACAAGAAAGTGGTTTTCTGAAGGATATACCTGATTAGTCCTTTTCCATGTCGCGTCTCGATGACACAGGTTCAAGGATGTTTCAAGTTTAGATCAAATAAGCCAAAGCCGTGAAATGTCAGATTATTGTTTGGCGTGGGTCTAGCATCCGAAGTGCAGAATCTAAAAGATGGAGACTGTCACGACCCTTTTGAACTGACAAAATCGAGCTCCTAAAAAGTACCATTGTTTTGACCTATTCCCCTGTCGAGAGGAAGGCGAGGTGACTTCAGTATAAAATGCATCAAAACAACATTTATTAGTTCTCTAACAGTTTTTCTTATTTATACTATGTTTTAATATTTTCAAGCTAAAAAAATCTGCTGAATAATGAACAGTTCGTCATGGAGAAACAAATAGATTATAGCAGGGCTCTCGTAATTCTAGAGCATAAAAGTGGGAAACGTATAAATTAAAGAGCGAATCCGATGATATTGTTTTCATTCAATTTTATAAGACAAATTACTTGTAGAAATCTCCAAAATAACTATCTAAAAACAAGGATGTATTCTTGATTTACCGAATTCAATCCAAAATTTCATATTACATTCTCTTAATCAGCCGATGGAAATGGATTCTTTTTCTGACTTGGTATGTTGCTAGGCAGAAAAAATGGAGGCTGGCTGAGACTCTTAAAAGCTGTTACCTTATGAAGGAAAATAATATTTGCAATTGGCTTAATAGAAGAGAATCAAGAAAGAAAATTGCTTCTACGAAAAGAGCAATAAGGAGAGCTGTCGAATAAAGCTGCAGCTTCGTTTTCAATTTGTTAAACTTCTTCGATTCTCATCTATTTATGTCTGCTTTGATGAAATGTTGTTTTTCCTTCTAATGCGGCTCTAAAAACTACTTGTAATTAAAAAGGTGAGCGAGACCTGACACCTTCAAAGAAAGCGCTCGAGGGAGAGGAATAATGTTGTTCAAATAAAACTGGGATGAAAGAAAGTGTTATTTGTCAAAGTAAACATCGAACACCGCGGTTTAAATTTATGATTATGACAGTAATAACACAAAACCGTGAAAGTGGAGAAGGGTCTTTACAAACATTAGCACATTGGAAAAATATCTTTTATCTGTTACACTCTACCCGATCTCCATTTAAAATTACATTTCCTGTCTTTGCAATGAACATTTCCAATGATATACTGCGATTCCTCATAATCCTCGTTTGATGTTTGATGTATATTCAATACACCTGACATTGGAAATAATTAAGAATTTTTCTTTGCATCGTTTACAAATAAGAGGCCGAAAATAATAAATCTCTGGCAAGAAAAACAACAACAACAACAGTGTAATAAATGATTCAGTGGGATGTTTTCCTGAATATATCTGCCAGAAAAAAAAGAAAAGGTATGTCGAATGTACAAGGCCGCTAAGCGGGCGGCGGTCACAGGGAATTTCTGCAGAAACATCCACGGGAAAAGCTGAATTTCCCATGGTAGAAGAATGGGAAGTGTTCGGAATTCCCAAGGCTCTGACGAAGGGCTAACACTGGAAATATCAGCAAAACACTTTTCGGAACACGGCGTTTAGCATAAATCTTAACCCCTGGTTGTTATATATTCGAATAAATACAATTATTATTCAGCACATCGATGCACTGCCCAAAAATGGTCATTGGAACGCCAATAGCTGTCTTCTGTACATGACAGCTATCCTGCGATATCCGTCTCTGAGGGAAATATCATGCTTTGAGCTCGTAAATAATACACAAAAGTCATGTTTTTCGGGGTTTTTTTTTGTGCTATCGATGTGCTGAATAATAAAACCATTATCCTACTCGATTTTGCAGAATATCGTCTGATTTTAGCCAACTCGGGACTTCGTCCCTCGTCGGCTAAGTATCAGACGATATTCTGCGCAATCTCGCAGGATAATGGTTAATTAGCGCTCATCAACAGGGCCATCTCCACCAAACCCTTTCGCGCGTACCTTCCTTATCGACTATGGGGCTTAAAATTGCGGACAGCGCCAATGCTTCTGAAGTTTTGACCCTCGAGGCCAAATATTCAAATCTACTTGCCAGCTAGCAAACTCAAATTTGTTGTAATTTACCACCAATACAAAGAAATGTCAGCTAAGGGACGGTCCATTAGAAAAATCCTCAAGCATTTTACAAAAACATTCTGCAACCCTGAAAAAAATATCTTGCACAAGATTGTCGCCCCAAAAAATAGCACCATTTCCGTCTCCCAAAATTCCCCATTCCCTTCCGGTTTTTTCTAAAAGTTCGTCATTAAAAAGAATGCCTTGGCGAGCATTTCTACAAATAGAAATACAATAGCAACTAAAAACGATTACTTGACTAGCCGTGGTTAGTAAAACTTGGAGCGACAAGTTTCTAGAACTTGGTCACCAGCCAATCACCAGTAGTAGGCGACCATGTTATTATTTGAGGCACCAACACAAAGAAATGGTAACTAATTAAAGAGATTTGGCGACAAGTTTCTAGAACTTGGTCACCAGCCAATCACCACTAGTAGGCAACCTAGCTATTGTTTAAGGCCCTAACACAAAGAAATGGCGACTAAAAATAGATATTTGGCGACAAGTTTCTAGAACTTAGCCACCAGCCAATTACCAGTAGTAGGCGACGTCGTTATTATTTAAGGCCCAGACAAATAAATGTCGACTAAATATAGAGATCTGGCGACACGTTTCTAGAACTTAGCTACCAGCTAATCACCACTAGTAGGCGACCTCGTTATTATTTCAGGCACCAACACAAAAAATGGCGACTAAAAATAGAGATCTGGCGACAGGTTTCTAGAACTTGGTCGCCAGCAGGAGACATGAGGAGAAACATCATTTCAAGCCCTGACTGTCTTCTACACCTACCTGAATACTCTTGTCAGGAACATCAAGGTGTCCTTGAAATTAATATTCTCAGTCTTGCATCTCATCTTGGCGAAGTCACAAGCCGCGCTTACCAACAACTCCAGATCACGACCGGTGTCATCTAGCGCCGTGTACGGAGGCTCAGGTTCTACTTCAACCACGCGCTTCTTGCTTGGCCTCGTGGACCGTTGACCTGCACTGCCCAGGGTCTCGTCCTCAGGCTTGCTAGGCGTCTCCTCTAGGTCGATCCATTTGACAACGCGCATACGGTCATCCCAGTCTAGTGGCTAATTAAACCGATAACGGTTAATTAGGAAGGTAGGAAGACTTTTCACAAGGTCTGGACGATCCAAAGTCAGTCCTTCCATTACTGCTGCAGTTTTTTTTAAGCATAGTATTTTTCCTTGAGGTTGTTTCTCAAGCCACCATTCCGGACAGAAAATGAAATGAAAACTTCATCAACATTTAATTCCACTTTGCAATGCGCAGTCACAAAAAAGCACGCGCCCCTCTGCTGAGGACCCCAGGTTCAGCTGGACATTTATGTTGTCCCTACCCACCCTGGAATTCCAATGAATTTTCTCGTGACCACCCTGGAAAAAATGTTTACCCACCCTGAAATTCCAGATTTTGGGAATACCCACCCTTGAATTTTGCTCCTATACTAGGGTGGGTGCTAACCCCGGAATTCCAGGTTCTCTACGACGGCTCATCCTGGAATTCAAGAGCTCCTCAACAGGGTTGTGCGGATTTATTTTGCGACCGCCAAACGTCAGGGTACACTTTGGAGAAATTTCTGTCCGCCTCAAGAAATGAAAATTCCCTCTTTCTTCAGGTTAGTAAATTAGCCATTGAGCATGCGTGCACAATAAACAAAGGAGGATCAGCTTACCTTGTCTTGCACCTCCCCGAGTTTTATCTTCTTCACTTTGCAAGGAATATTGTCGGCCTTGAAGCTCTTGGGCTTGGCGGACAAGAACTTGATGCTGATATCCTTAGCACAGCCGGGCTGTAAATGCCCGACGCAGGGAGAGAACGTGAGCTCCGCGGGCGGGGTCCAGGAGAACCGTACTGGATCAGAGGTGGAGTGGTTCGTCAGGGTGAAGGAGAGGTGTTTTTCCTTGCCCACTTGACAGTCGCCAAAGCGTACATGATTCTCACGGGAAGCTGAAAGACAGGAGTGTAGACAGGACGGTCTAATTCTGAACATTGCTTATGTTAATGAACTCACATTGTAAACAATTTAGGGATCCTACTATTGACACAAGTTTTGACGAGTTTGATAGATTATTATGCAACAATTTTACCTAAGGTAAAATGGCATAGCTGAACGCCGTTTGGTCAAAGCATAATGAGGTTTGTACCCTGAGAGGCATACCCCTGCCGCTTACCTGGGGCGTCCTCCGTGATTTCCGCATCTTGAGGCGGTTCCTCCTCAGCTGTACGGGCTGCCGCCATGATATTATCAATAGTCACCTCGTCCTCGTACCCCTCGCCTATCAGCTGGATAGACCCCTCCTCGTACGGATTGTCTGCCACTGAGAGCTTGAGCCCTCCTACCAGGCGTCCGGTGGAAGCTGGTGTAAACTCGACCCGGAACTCGGCGATACGACCCGTGGGTACTATTACTGTGGCAGTATGGACTCGGAGTTTAGGGTCGTCATCGTAGTCGGCTGGAAGGAGTTCCTGGGGTTAAATAAGAGGTGTTACACCAGGGCCTGACACAGCGACTATATGGTCGCCAGTGGCGACTAGATTTAGGGTTTGGCGACCAAACATTTCAACCTAGTCTCAAAATGGCGACTTACCTCTCCAGTCTGTAGCTTTTTTAAAAAAATGCCTCCCCAAAATTAGCAGTCAACAGCGTTAATTCGGAAGAAAAAGATGACAACCGTATTTCTATTATGTCGACTAAACTTCACTATTTGGTACACGAATTTTATATTTAGGTTACCTCTCGAATAAAGTTAATGCCGGGTCTTGTACTCAGGGCCGTAGCCAGGGGGGGGGGGCCTTTCTCGGGAGATTTTCCCGTACACTTACTATATTTGCAGGAGGAAATTAGAAAATGTTCGTCCCATGTTTTCACTATCCGGTCCCCCAACCAAAATTTCCTTGCTACGCCCCTGTTGTACATGGTAAATGAATTAAAGGCAAACTTTTGCAAGATTGCCGACTTTGAATGTTTTGCCAGGCAAAAAATAGACACTTTCGTTTTGCTTATTTTTCAGCTCAGATGCATAGCAAACTTCCAAGAAACTGCAAAACTATATTTGCTAAAGGATGTCGATAAATGCCCATGGAAAACAAGAGAAGGATTATCTAAACTTACCAAGAAACTACAAAACAATATTTTCTAACAACTTGTTTCTCTCTAACCTTTGTGTCCTCAGTTGCAATCAGTTTATACACTCCATCCGGGTCCTTCAGGTCTAGATTGACATGTGACGTCAGCGTGCCGTCGTTCCTAATGATCAGCGGCAACACCTGGGTTCGCCCCACTAGCAGGCGATGGAAGAGCATGACGGCCGCACCCTTCTTATTACGTGCCGTGGGCCGTACAATGGAAATACGGGGCAGGTTACCTTCACCTGGAAAGGACAAAAAAATAGTTTTAGATACGCCTGGGATACGTCTGGTTCACACTAGCGACATAACAGCATTACGTCACAAGTGCAAAAGTGTGGTAAAACAATAGAAATGCTCAGGACTTTTAATGTTTTCGTTTATCGAGTGGGAGGATTCTGATCGCGTGACGTCTCAGAGAAAAAGGAGTGGAGCTTGGAGACTCTGGTACCCAGGGTATAATCCCTCCCGCATCTAGTACCTTGAATGTCGAAGATCAGGTTGCGGTACTTGGAGACATTACTGGGCATGCCGTCCACAGCAGCCTCTAGTATAGCGGAGTAGCTCTGCATGGAGGGTGGACAGAACGTGACGGTGGCATAGATATGGCCGTGGGCTGGAATAGAGGCACGCTGGGGCTCGATTTCATATACGTCATGCCAACGAGCAGACGGCTTGGTGGAGAGAGGTTTGACGGAGAGAACCAGATCACATGGAACCTACGGAGGAGAACAATTAGTTTGATTCGAAAACCTCGCTATTAGAACAGATCAAACGGGACCACACGGCACCTACGGGGGAGAACAATCAGTTTGCTTTGAAACTCTCGCTACAAGAACTGATCACACGGGACCTACGAGGGAGAACAATCAGTTTGCTTTGAAACTCTCGCTACGAGAACTGATCACACGGGACCTACGGGGGAGAACAATCAGTTTGCTTTGAAACTCTCGCTACGAGAACTGATCACACGGGACCTACGAGGGAGAACAATCAGTTTGCTTTGAAACTCTCGCTACGAGAACTGATCACACGGGACCTACGAGGGAGAACAATCAGTTTGCTTTGAAACTCTCGCTACGAGAACTGATCACACGGGACCAGATCACACGGGACCTACGGGGGAGAAAAATGAGTTTGCACTGAAAATCTTGCTACGAGAACAGATCACACCAAATCACACGGGAACTTCGGAGGAGAACAGTTAGTTTGCTGCAAGCCAATCTGTTTTATATAAAATGTCCATGAAAAAAAAGAAAAATAGAAAGCTATGCCCACCTTATTACTGTTGCCGATTCTGAACCTGGCGTGTGCCTTCCTTCCCACAATCGTGTTATAAAAGATAAACTTATTCTCGTCCTCGCCATACACGCCCGCGTTACTCGCCAAGTCCTGTGTCAAGTACTGGAACACGTTCAGTTGCTTTACAATCACATGCTCCTCAAAGATGGAGCCGATCGTCTCGGGTGCTATGGTAGTAATGCCCGGTACACACGCCTCGCCGATAAGCTTGTAAGGGATTCCCTGAGGGTGGTCGGTAGGCGGGCGATCCGAGATGTCAATGGCGATGTCCTAAGTGGAGAAAAGAGGAAAATGCGTCCAATAACGAGGGGAATACAAGGGGCTTCTAGGGGATTCCGTGTTTTTAGGGGATATGTAGAATATGAAGCCATCCTGGCTGCGCTTATTTCTGCTGCGCAAGCGTTACGGGTTGATGTGAAGAACCAAGCAGGCACGTCTATATTTTTTGTCGACAGGACGGAGTTTCAAGCTTCAACAAGCGCCATTGCACGATCATTTGCTAAAAAGGAGGCGGTTAAACTAGCATACTAACCTCCTCCCCGTATCCCGGAGACTCTGCCATCATATCGACCGTGATTTGTACAGTGCCGCCGGCGGGGACACTCCCTACGGCAGGGTACAGGGTGAACATCCCTAACTGAAGACGGATGTTTGGAGCTCCTGTGGACACCTCCGCTCTGAAACACGGAGAGAAATAAGGAGGTTTCTTAATCGACTTCGTGGTGTTTTGAAATCCTGGTAAAACAACACTCTCAAATGATTCTTTTGAGAGCTATATCAAAAACTAAAAATTAAGACCGCGTTTCCAAACCTCTTTCGCGCTTATAATTTTCTTTGTTTAAACTTGATGAATTATTAATGTGTTTGATAACTTTTTTTCTAGTATTGGGTGAACAGGACACCGTAAAAATACCCTTAGGCCTGTTCCAAACGTCTCAATTCTGGTACATACCAAACCAAAGAAAATTGCAGTAAGACGTTCCCACTCACCCCCTAACAGAGTCGGCCCGTTTCGGTTTCGGGGGTTTGCTGTCCTGTTGAGATCTCCCTGAGCTTGATCCGTCACGCGACTTAGACCTCTTCCCTGGTGGACCCAGTCTCTGGCGTCCCTGTGAGGCCGTGGTGATCATTTTAAGGACTGAGTACCGGAAGTCGAACTCGCCCTTGTTCTCGATGGTGAAGATGAGTGTGCGTTTAGTGTTGACGAGCATGGATCCGAAGTTGATGTCGCTCATGGGCGAGATCGCGTACTTACTGTAGACCGAGCGTACTGATATCTTGACTGGGATGCTAGCAATTACTTCTCCTGACTCACCCAAGTGTGGTTCGACGATCTGCAAAGACACAGCAGACATTAACAAGCAAATATTTCATTTCTTGTCGTTAAGGACTTCCGAAATCCTAAACCGTTCAATCGCAGCTGCTTTGGACGTAATGGATAAGGCAGAACTCGGACGACTATTGTAGATACAAATGCATTCAACCGCCATGTTTTAGACCAGAAAATATACACAGAGAAAGCACACAGGATCCGTTGGTATGACAAGCTGAAACAAAATTTCAAACTCAAATTATTATAAAGAATTAAACCTGTACTCACCTGGCATTTCAAGATGGGCTGATCCTTGATGGTGATCTCACTCTTGGATCTAAAGATCACCTGGACCTGTGTTGGCCGGTCCGTGGGGAGTAAAGGTCCCCTATTCGGCATAACAGTGAACAAGTCTTGCATGTTAGGGGGAGAGGTCTCGGTAGACTCAAACGCGAAGTTGAAGTTGATCTCAAAGCGCCCCTTGTTTTTGAGCGAGCAGGTTTGTTTCGTCTCGTCCATCACTTTGAGAACGCCAAAGTCGAGACCACCATCAGCACCTACAGAGATTCAAAAAGTTACAAAGAAAGATATGCTCTGTATCAAGGCGGACCGGTCTGACTGAATTGCCATAAAACATCATGAATAATAACTGCGAACAACACAACAAGAATAACAGGACTGTAGCGTGTTGTAAATCTGATACAACCACTAGTGATTGTAACTAATTTGCATAGCCGCTTAAAACAAAACTTGAATCAGCTTGGATTTTCTCTGGCAGTTTTTTTTCTGGATACTAGAAGCTAAAAATGTCGTCTTTTAGCGAATGTTGTAAGTTACTTTAAAATCTGCAATTTTAGAAGTTAAATAAAACACACGGCTGCTCGTGTTATAAACATTTCATATCGGGTTGGTGTTATAAACGAGCTGCTAATTTAACAAAAATTGTTTAAAAACGTTTACGCCCCCTCAATCACTAGACGATCGTAGCTACTATATATATTGATTCTGTATCTGCAAAGCTACGTCGTTATCCTTACCTTTAGGGAAGCTCATGTCTAGTGCAACATCATAAGCCTCCGCGTGCACTTGAATATTCTCGGCCTGGACCAAGCCCATGATTTGTTCCACGTCCGACACCTCCAGACGCACGATTTTCTTGACGTTAGTAGGGCGCACGGCACGGAAGTGCATCTGTAATGCGTACTCGGACTTGGGTTCGATGATGCCATGCTCCGTGGCGAGGGAGAAATCGTCGCCGAGGTTATCCATGCCGTTAATACGCCAAGAGACGGGTAGGAGGGTGCTGTTACGTAGGAATATGGTACGAGTGTCTTTCCTGGGAAGAACAATGTGGACATGAAATAACGTGATATGACATCGTGCAGCTGGCATAACATGACATGACACGACGTGGCGTGACATCGCATAATATGGCACGACATATGATATATGATATTACACGGCACGACAGGACATGACGCGACATAACATTTGGCACGGCGTGGCGTGGTATAACATATGACACGGCGTGACGCGACATGACGTAAGATTTACATGACGTGACGTGACATCACATGGCATGGTATGACACGACACATGAGATGGTATAGCATAACGGCAGGTTATGACAAGATAAAACGCGGTATGACATATCATCACAAAACGTGACGGGATGTGACATGACACGACAGATGGCATGGCATGACACGGTGCGACAGGTTATGACACGGCATGAGATATCATGGAAAAAGTGACGGGATATGACATGACGTGACATCACATGACACGACAGATGGCATGACACGGTGCGACAGGTTATGATACAGCATGACATATCACATGAAATAACGTGGCATAACACGACAGGGAATGACAAAACATAATTCGATTTGAACAACAACAACCAAAGGTTGAGATCTATGTTAAACGCCGTGGAAAAATGGTGTTTTGCTGACGTTTCGAGCGTTAGCCCTTCGTCGGAGCTCTTTGCTCCGACGAAGGGCTAACGCTCGAAACGTCAGCAAAACACCATTTTTCCACGGCGTTTAACATAAATCTCAACCCTTGGTTGTTGTTGTTCATGTTCACGTCTCCGCCGACGCAGACCACCTAGTTTTCCCGTAAAACTAGTCATACCATAATTCGATTTGGCATGACATGACATGACATGACATGACTACGAAATTTCAGATAGCCATCCGCAACGAGTAGGCCATCAGATTATGACGGAGAACTAAAACTTACCTGTGCAGAAGAACGCGGTCAAACTGCAGCTGTTTGCGGTCGAGTTCGAGCTCGGGTCGCACCCCATTACACGAAACTTTAAAAACAACAGGCTCGGGGTTTTCACGAATACAGCACACGACCGCGTCCTCAAAGAAGCCGGTAGTCTTAGGGTACGCCCATACGGTTAAATCCTTCAAGGGAATAACAACGAATCGCGTCAATTTTTGTGCTTTTATACAACCATTATAACTTGTTTGTTTTGTTTGTTTGTTTAACTCCTAGTTTGCCACAAATGAACAACTTTTGCGCGCAACAAGGTTTGATTTCAAGCCATACAAAGATTTGCCACTTGTGTGCAGAAACTATTTCCTATTGTTTCGGAGGCTGCGGTAGGTCTGGGGCTATTTTTTATTCAGTCGGAGGCTGTGGTAGCGCTGTGGCTACTTTCTACTGTATTCCAGGGCAACAATTGTTCAGAGCCTCCTCCGTTAAGACTGCTGGTCACAACGTCTCGTAGCTCTAGAACTATAGTCTAGTTCCTGGGCTATAGTCTAGTTCCTGGGCTATAGTCTAGTTCCTGGGCTATAGTCTAGTTCCTGGGCTATAGTCTAGTTCCTGGGCTATAGTCTAGTTCCTGGGCTATTAGTCTAGTTCCTGGGCTAAAGTATAGTTCCTGGGCTATAGTCTAGTTCCTGGGCTATAGTCTAGTTCCTGGGCTATAGTCTAGTTCCTGGGCTATAGTATAGTTCCTGGGCTATAGTCTAGTTCCTGGGCTATAGTCTAGTTCCTGGGCTATAGTATAGTTCCTGGGCTATAGTCTAGTTCCTGGGCTATAGTCTAGTTCCTGGGCTATAGTCTAGTTCCTGGGCTATTAGTCTAGTTCCTGGGCTAAAGTATAGTTCCTGGGCTATAGTCTAGTTCCTGGGCTAAAGTCTAGTTCCAGGGCTATAGTCTAGTTCCTGGGCTATAGTATAGTTCCTGGGCTATAGTCTAGTTCCTGGGCTATAGTCTAGTTCCTGGGCTATAGTCTAGTTCCTGGGCTATAGTCTAGTTCCTGGGCTATAGTCTAGTTCCTGGGCTATAGTCTAGTTCCTGGGCTATAGTCTAGTTCCTGGGCTATAGTCTAGTTCCTGGGCTATAGTCTAGTTCCTGGGCTATAGTCTAGTTCCTGGGCTATAGTCTAGTTCCTGGGCTATAGTCTAGTTCCTGGGCTATAGTCTAGTTCCTGGGCTATAGTCTAGTTCCTGGGCTATAGTCTAGTTCCTGGGCTATAGTATAGTTCCTATAGTATTGCTGACCCGGGGGGGGGGGGGGGGGGGGTTCTTCACATGTCGACCTGATAGGGGTGCTCGTCGTATTTTTTTGGGGTCAAAATCGAGTTTCAGGTATTTTTAGGGGGAAAAATCGGAGAAAAATTGTGGCTTTCACTAATTAATGGTATTTTTTAGGGGTACGCAAATGAATGAAAGGGTCACAAACCCAGTAAAACGTTTTCTTTCTTCCTTCGTTCATTTATAGCTCTAAAATAAGCTTGTTTTGAGATGAGAAACAATAACAAAAAAGGTTTATTGTCGGTATTTTTTAGGGGTCATTTTGTTTTATAAGGTATTTTTTAGGGGTTGGATTTTTTATGTCCTGGTATTTTTTAGGGTATATTTTCTGATGTCCCGACGACCACCCCTATCACTCTTACATGGGAGAACCCCCCCCCCCCCCCGGGATTGCTGAGCATCATACCAACCGTCTTATTGAAACTCTCTGGATGACAAGGAAAGAACCTACATACCTGTTTCTCCCCCGGTTTGAGGGTCATGTTAGGCGGATCCAGTATAAAGGTTGTAGCACTACTATCGTTCTGGAAACAGAAGGTGAGTTCGGCCTCCAGGGGGGACGTGTTCAGGACCACCAGCTTCTCATAGTTCTCAGAGTATCGTCCCTCCTTGTAACGGTCTCGTGTCTTACCGCACAGCAGAGGACCAAACTCGAACGTTTCGCTAGAAAACAAATGAGACATTATTTTCCACTTGAAACAGATGTTGCTGTTGTCGTTGTGATTGTTGTTGCTGTTGTTGTTGTTGATGATGTTGTTGTTGTTGTTGTTGTCGTTGTGATTGTTGTTGCTGTTGTTGCGGTTGTTGCTACGTCGTTTTCATTGTTGTTGTTGCTGTTGCTGTTGTCGTTGTGATTGTTGTTGTTGTTGTTGTTGCTGTTGTCGTTGTGATTGTTGCTTTTGTCGTTGTGATTGTTGCTGTTGTCGTTTTGATTGTGTTGTTGCTGTTGTCGTTGTGATTGTTGTTGTTGCTGTTGTCGTTGTGATTGTTGTTGTTGCTGTTGTCGTTGTGATTGTTGTTGTTGCTGTTGTCGTTGTGATTGTTGTTGTTGCTGTTGTCGTTGTGATTGTTGTTGTTGTTGCTGTTGTCGTTGTGATTGTTGTTGTTGCTGTTGTCGTTGTGATTGTTGTTGTTGCCGCTGTTGTCGTTCTGATTGTTGTTTTTGTTTTTGTTGCTGTAGTTGTTGCGATTGTTGTTGCTGTTGTCGTTGTGATTGTTGTCGTTGTGATTGTTGTTGTCGTTGTGATTGTTGTTGTCGTTGATATTCTTGTTGCTCTTTTCGTTGTTGCGTTGTTGCTGTTGTAACCTACGAGCTGGCTTTCCAGTGAGTTTTATAGGAATCCCTCCCGCGACACAGGAATCGCCAAATATCCGGTAAAACCCACTGGAGAGCTGACTGGCAGGCTATTATGTCGTTGTTCAGCGCTTACCTGCTGAGTATGTATTTCTTATGACAAATCTCCTCTGGTTTGCGGAACTTCTTTCTGTGTGGGAACACCACGCGCGGTTCGCGACTGATGGCAGGGAACGCGCACACACCGCGACAAAACAACTGATAGCGACGACGAGTGCCGACTAACTCAAAATTGAGCGTCTGGTCGAACTGACCCAGTTCTTCCGAGCGGAATCGTACACGTAAAGTGACGGACTCGTTGGCTTGGATCAGCCATCGGTGAGTGGCAAGCTGAGGAGCCGACTGAGCTGCTGCATCGCTGTGGAATGTAACAGCAAATTACACGAAGTTACATTCCATTACGAAACATTAAGTTTTGATAAGGTGTACACTTACTTAGGGAACTTTAAGGGATATCTATTTTCGGTTATTTTACCGAACGTTTTCCCTGCAAGCTAAACGTATGCACACAACAGCACAAAAAAGCAACGGACGATTCCAGCTATAACGAATGCGCGCGTGGCATATCGATAGTTGTGCATGCAAGGCGTGATCATCGGGTAAAGACTGGACATACCCCTTATCCTCCTCCGTGGCGGGCGTTGTACTGGGGGGAGGGGACGCGGCACCGTGTGCTGCCCTTTTCCTTTTCGAGCAGAACTCTGGCGCTCCCGTCGAGACTTGGCTCCACTCTCTCGGTCATCCTTATCCCGACCCCTTTGACCTTTTCGACTGTGTTCCTATTGGAAGGAAACACCAATGTTGTCAGTCTTCTCTTGGCAAGAGTGAGTCAGTGGAAGCTAGTTAATGTTACGTAAAAATATCAATATAAGTTTCAGTTCCCTTTCCTTTCTTATACCACATTCACACCGGCACTTAAACCAGTTTAAAGGTGGTTTAATTAAACTGGTTTAAATCCTTATCTCCCAAGGGGAGACAGTTACAAGGACAGAACTGAATAGACTGTACTGTACATGTGACTAAGTGATCATTTAGTTAGTTAGAGTTTATCGCAGTAAGAAACTTGGCATGGTGTAAGGCGAAGAAAAACCTTGTTTAACTAAACATGGTTTTGGTGTGAATAGGGTATTAGACTAAGTTGAAGCATAGTATATGATTTTGAGTTGTGTATGTAGACCACGGCCCTTATTCTATAACATCTTGCTGAAATAACCATGACATGGCCCCTTAAAGGTACATTTCGTTTCTCAGTAGCTAAGAAGAACGATCAGGTACCCTACCTGTGATTTCTCAGCAGGTTTCTCGGCTTCTGGTTCAGGTTCCTTGGATTTGTCTTCCTGGGGAGCATTCGGGTCGTCGGGCCCGTTAGCGATGAATATATAATGCGAAGGCAGGTCGCTTCCGAGTGGAGACCGACGGCGTACCGGATATGGTACGACAGCAAAGGAGGCTGGAGGCGGGATGGGCGGGCCATGGAGTCCGAGTCCGAGCCCATCGAGGACCTGACGGGACAAGGAATTAAGAAAGTGAAGTTAGCAGAGTATAACACAAGTTCAAATGTAATATTGATTCCTGTTCATGAATCCACTTTGCTAGCCAAAGGCTTTGGTAAGAGATGATCGAGAGGCAAATCTCATTTGCTCCTCAAACCATGGTTAGATTTTTCTACAGACTTCCGGTTTTCTGCCACCAGAGCCTTGTACCTTGTAACTTTATTTACGTAAAGATATAAAGCATCATGTAGCCTCCGCCAAACCGTGGCAAGGCTTAACGAGAAGGCTTAACGGACAAGGCGATAACAACAACATGCGTCCATATACCTCATCAGGAGTGGGTAAAATGCCCTTAGTTAAAGCGGTATCAGCGGATGACTCTTGCGGCTGAGAGACGTCTAGCATGACATTAGGTACCCCGATACCATCCTTCTTGGCCTCTTCATCCTCATCGTGTTCACCGCTCACTCCAGACATCGGCGACTCGGGAACCTAACGATACAGTACATCTCGAAATTAAAATTACGGCTATCATCAATTGTCAATTAGTATCACCCAACTAGTGGACTATTGCCAATGCTGCGATCTGATTGGCTACGCTACTAGGGGACTATTATCAATAGACCTCTAGTAGCGAAAGCGCCGATTTTGAACATGAAAACAATGGCGGCCGCTTCTCGTTTTGTCGATGTTTCTGGTGATTTTTTAGACAATTTTCCACTTTTTTTGTCCAGCTAGTTGGGTGATACTAAAACAATTAAACCACGGGTCAATAGCCCGTAGCCCTTTCGGGCACGAGGTCTATTTGTTAAATAGCCTTCAAAATTACGATTATCGTCATTTTTGTGACAAGACTCCATTACAATTACCATAAAAAGCCCCCACCAACTACACCCTTCAGAGCGTTTCACACAAGTAGGACTTCGCTGTCTATACTTTACACTCTTGTGGAAGAATAAAGATCGTGGACATCATCGACCACAACAGCAGCAACAACGATAAACGGGTAAAAAGCATCATCTTTATCATCATCATCAACCACAGCAACAACAACTTCGGACAGGTGAAAGCAGATTTCACATGGCTGTTGAGATTTATTATGCAATTGCGATTGCTTTGCGTTCTCATTGGCTACTCATTTTTCTCATCCAATTAAATTCTGCAGCAAAATCAGTTGTGTAATTACTTAGTAATTGCACTTAGTAATTGGTTCGGCTTGTTATTGGCTGGGAAAAAAGCCATTTAGGAGCAAGTCGTGATTTCTCTTGATTCTGATTGGCTAGCCGTTTGCTCTATTGCGATTGTTTTCACGATGGTCATGTGAAATCCGCTTTATATCTTACAGGAATTTCAAATGCACTAAACTAGTTACCTCTTTAATCTTCTCCTTTTCCTTCTCTTTTTCCTTCTCCCTGTCCTTCTTGTCCTTGAACTTCTTGGAGCCCAGAGTCGGCACCAGCTCGGGTTCCAGGTTGTCCGACTTAGGAGTGTCCGGCCGGTTGACAGTTCCAGTCGACCGATCCCAGTGCTGGAGCACGTGATCAATGTCGCGCAAGCTAGTCTCGAAAATTGTAAACCTGGGGAAGGTGCAACGATGAACATAAAACAGGGTTCCAGTTCATTACAAAGTTACTGTAGCTGTTCAACTTAAGGTATGAGTATACCTTTGCGCGAGGGATGTCACTTTTTCGCAAAAAAAATCACTGTCGTGTCATTATTTACACTACAAGGGCCAATTATATATCGTTTTAAAGCTTATGGAACGGCCTTACTTACTAAGTGGTATATTTCTATGCAACGGTAATTTGATGAATCATTTTCGTCATTTTGTGCTTCAAAGGAATAGTACCAATTTTTACTTTTTAAGAGTTCCTGCCACTTCCAGTTAATGTTAAAAGCTCCAGATTTCCGCAAAATGTATTCCTTAGAGTGCGATCTGAAAAAAGGTGTGCGGGATTATTGATATTTTACGTATTTGCGGAAATATCACGTAAAAAGGTTGAAAATCGATATTTTTGGCAATGCTAACACAAAAATTAGCATAAAATATGTTTTAAAAGGAAAATCAAAAATCCCGCACACCATTTTTTAGATCGCCTTCTAAAGAATAGATTTTGCTTATATTTGGAACTGTGCAATTTAATTGGAAGAAGATGGAACTTTTTAAAGAATGTCTGTCCTTTTTTATTTAGAGCTAAAAAAATACATGTTCATGTACAATATAAAGAAAACAAAAGTATTCATCGGATCGAACAATCTTTTAGCTTTAAAATGATATATGAACAACGTTTGTGGTGTAAATTGTGACGTGATACGATTTTTTTCCCCGCGAGACCCCTCAAAGGTATACTCATACCTTAAAGCGAATAAAACCGGCTTTGTGCAAGGGTACTCAGCCAATTTATCCCAGCTCTAGTGTACAGTGGTATTTGTCTCGTAAACGGAGCTCAACAGCGCAGCGCACTTGTATTGAGAAAATTATATTCTCTGACTGTCACTCCACGGAATGCCATAAAAGGTACTTGTTTTATAATTATTGGGTGTTGAAGATAGCCTTAAAGAGCCCTTGTCAGCCACTCCTTTGTTATTGTTTTCAGTCGATATCAGACCACGAATTACGTGTAGAAATCTTGAAATAGTCTTCTAAAAACAAAGTTTTATTATTCATTTATCGAGTTCAATCGCAATTATTGCATTGCATTCCCTAAATCAGCCGATGGAAATGGATGCTTTCTCTGTCTCGGTATGTTGCTAGGCTGACAAAATGGAGGCTGACAGAGGCTCTTTAACTCCAGCCGTCCCTTCGCTCTCGGTAGTACCTCACTTTGCGAGAGGAGACGTTTCAATTCACCTCGAGATTTTCTCATCCATTATGTGATCACTGCCAAGCTAAAGGGCTTAAAGAGCCTGTCAGCCACTCCTTTGTTATTGTTTTCGTTCGATATTAGAAGATGAATTACGTTAATTTAAACATCTAAAAACAAAGTTTCAGATGTGATTTAACAAACTCAATCAAGAACATTGCTCTGTATTCTCTAAATCCGCCGATGGAAATGGATGCTTTTTCCGACTTGGTATGTTTAAAATATAAATAAACAATACTAACTTTTTCTGCAGTTCTTTATCCCTCTCTTCTTCCTCTGTAAGTGGTTTCGGCTCCTCGATCTGGGGTGCGGCCGACACATGCGCCGACATCAATCTCTGATGCCTCCCTCCCTTCACCACACTCATTCTTTTCTTCTCGTCAATCACATCACTACTGTCTGAGCGCTCCGAGATGACGGACGGAGCCCCTCCGCGGGTTTCCACGGTCGGAGGTTGTGGAGCTACCGCGGTCGCACGGCCAGGTGTCAACTTGTCGCTGCTCTTCTCGGGTTTCTTTTCTTTCTGGTCGTGGCCTTTCTGGCCTTTAGCGCCGGCTCCACCTTGTTGTCCTGGACGCTTGCGCTTGGCATTTCTATGCAGACAAATAAACACACAATGTGTCAGCGTTATTCAAATGCAGATGGAGCAAGTACAATGGATGATTCCAGCTATCACGTATGCGCGCGCTACATGTCGGTAAATGACTGACATTTGCCGAACAAAGTAGTTTAAAGAACGCGCGCTCCATCGTGGTAGTTGTGTCATGATTTAAGAACACTTTGGTGATGTAAAAAAAATGGAAATAACTGATGGACAGCCAAAATACTAGTCTAGGTTTGTTAAATAGCCCTTTTACTACAAATAGATCCTGATTGTAGGCTTCATGGACCTATTACAGAGCGGATGGAAACGGATTGCAACAATGAGTTTTTGAAATCTTGTCAGGATGAACAGTTTTTAAAGTTTGAAGTTACTTTGCAAATCGGCAGCGCGATAAAACTTACATACATTGTATAACTTTTATATAATTTCGGCCCAGGTGCTTATTAAGCTAATGTCAAGTGACATAAGTGATATGGAGATGTTTACATGCAAATATAGAGCTGTACAAATAACCGCGACACAGCCCCTTTAAACAACAGGGTTGTTCCGTCAAGGGCACCCTCGTACAATAGTTTATCCGAGGAAATTTGAAGTTCACAACGAATGTTAGCGCGAGAGCGTAGCTGCTCTACTAACTCTCATAACTCATTGCTACTCACTTTTCTTCCTCGAGTCTCTTCTCCTCCAACATGGCCTGCATCTCTCTCTCCTTCTTCTCTTTCTCCTGCCTTTCCATCTCCCGCTTTAGACGCTGTTTCTTCTGCTCCAAATGCTTGCGATCCACCTCGGCTTTCTCCTCCTCGGTAAGCGCGTCATACTCGTCCTCGCTCATCTCTTCGAGTCGCCGCTTCTCCTCTTCTTCTTCCACCTTGCGTTTCTTGGCTGAAAAACACGTGTATTATTCTTACAACCTCATAGAACGGGTATGAACTACCCTGTAGAATTTATTATTTTCTTATTACAGGAAATTTCTGCAGAAACCCATCCATCGGAAAAACTAAATTTCCCATGGTAGAAGCATGGGAAGTGTTCGGATTTTCCATGGCTATCTGTGTGAACTCCGGACACTTCCCATGTGTGCGCCTTGGGAAATTCAGCATTTCCCATGGATGGGTTTCTGCAGAAATTCCAGACTATTGTACCTTCTTCTTCTTTCCTCTTCTCCTCAACGGCCTTGAGTCTTGACTGGTCCAACATCAGCGTTACAAAGAAAATGTACTTGCGATTGTTAATGGCGCGTAGCAGGGCGGTGGCTGTAGCAGCGAAACTTGGGCTGAATAGAGACTCCAAGCCGTCGATTACTATTCCCCTCTGGCAGTCACTTAGCTACAAAAAAAAAAAGAATCCAAGCGTTAAATCAATTTACTGCAGACACACTGACGATTTCCTGAACAACAAGGTAGTTCAGGACCCAGTGTTTTACGAGAGGTGCCACTGGCGCATAAATAAAAAATTCTAGTCGCCAAATAGTGAAGTTTGGTCACCATGTTAGAAATCTAGTCGCCATCTTTTTCTCCAAAATTAATGCTGTTGATAGCTAATTTTAAGAAGGGCATTTTTAAAAACCTACAGACTGGAAAGGTTAGTCGCCAATTGGCGACCAATTTGGGTTGTAATTTTTGCTCGTCAAACCTTAACTTAAATCTAGTCGCCATTGGCGACCAACTGATCGCAATGTCAGGCCCTGTTAAGTTTTTGTATTTCTTCTGCGCTTGTGGCGACTAACTACAGCTGCGATCTGTTTACACTGGCGCGCACGGATAAGTAGCTACAAACGATACTACAGATGAGTTTATATTTACCAGCATCCTCTCTGCCAGCAGCTCCACTAACAGATCCTCGGGCAGCACACAACTATAGAGGCCATCCTCTCCTCCCACACTGGCGCTAACACTCAGCTTCCTCCCGATTGGTGCGGCATTGGGTGGGGTGCCGGGGGGAGAGGGCTGCTGCACCTGAGGCACGCCCTTGGTACCTCTCATGCTCTGGGGGCCGGCTATGGTGGAGGTCTTCCTACCCTCGCGAGCTAGGAAGGAGGGGGCACCTGTGATGGAGCCCGCGGCAGATGCGGCAGGACCCATCTGAGAACTTAGCTGCGCTACAGCTTCCACGCTCAGACTTCCTGGTGCCTGCGCCTGACTCGCTTCTGCTGCTTGTTCAGCTTCCCTGGCAGAGCGGGCGGCGGCTGCACACAGCTCCTTAGCGCGACGAGCTGTTGAAGGACGTTCACACTGATGAATACTTGAATTAAAATTAAAATTCCCATCCCATGAATACAAACATGTATTGCGCACTTTATTCGGATTGAAATGAAATGCGCGCACTGTTTTGTCTTTATTGGCAAGTGATTAATAGACCCCGATAATAATATGCGTCACCAATATAGAGCGAATTTATCGAGTCAAGAACACGTCAAGAAAGAAATGTCTTTTGAATATTATTCCAGGAGGCCATCAATAACACACCGGGTTAGGTAAGGAAGACTGCGCTATAGCATATTTTGCATGAGAGTTGTGATTGCTGGATAGCGGAAGTCCGTTGATCGACATGACACTTCCAAAACATCAACGTATTGCCTTAAATATCAACGTAACCAGAAGATAACCTGTCATCGTCATTTTGACTTATTTATTTCCTTGAATTTTCTCACAGAAAAGAAATGGAGAGAAAAGTCCGTAATCTTCAAATTCGTAGCTCAGCAAAATATTTACGTTGCGGGTTTCCTGTGTCGCACGCGCGCGCGCCAAAAGTTGCGGGAAAAAATCAGCCAATCACAAACGTTCCCCTGACAGACGCTAAAAAGGAATCAGCCAATCACAAACGTTCCCCTGACAGACGCTAAGGGGAAGATAAGCACTTACCAGCAGATGATGAGCTAGTCGAGACCGCTTCAATCACCACATTGTCCACAGTAAGTAGCGCTGCACCGTATCTCTTGGCCAAGCTAACCGAGGTGGCCGTCTTACCGGACAAGGGGGCACCGTGCACCACCAGGGCCACGCCCCGACGGTTACGAGCAGCTTTCCCTTCCGCCGTCAGGTCGATCCCGAGGTAGCGCGCGATAGCTGCTGATACTGGTGTGATTTCTAACTCTCCAACGCCGAGACTGCTCACTTCTGAACATGAACGAAAATTGGGCGCATTAGCTTTAGCAAATAGTTCATACATTTACGTAAACAGTGAGTAGTCAGTCTCCTGTCTTAATGGTCCTGTATTAATGGAATGGCTTCTATCACCTGCGTCAAACTATCCCAGAGGTCGAAATTAAGAAATAATCATTGTCGTAATTTTACGCCTTGCACCAACATTTTTACAATTTATAAATCTGTACAACGTGCTTCCAACTGAATCCGCCCTGTACCCTGGTCTTAACAACTCACCGTCACCATCCTCACTAGCCGGTTTGTCATTAACCCCTGGGGTAGGAGGCAGAGTAGCTATGCCTGGGGCTCCGGGAGAAGTTCCCTCCTCTCCTTCCTCTCTCTCTGCTCGCAGCTTGGTAGCAACCTCTGCCTGCGCCTTCTCCTCTGCCTCCTTCTTCTTCTGGAGCTCCTCGTACGACTCGACGACCTCATTCGGCAGCTTGCCTCCAGGTTGGCGCGGAGGGAGAAGGATGGTATTGTACTCGTCATATCCCTTCATTGTACGCAACATCTGGCGAGGGAGTGTATTCAATCATAATCACATTAAAGGGGAAATGCCACGAATCTAGGATTAGTTTAGAGAGCTTAAAAGCAGTATAATTCGCAACAAATAAGCAAAATGTTTCTCTGGGTTTGTTAAATAGCCTTTCAACTGTCAAACAAACAAACAAACAAACAAACAAACAAACAAATAAACACTTGCTAATACACTCTACCTTCTCTTCCTCCAAGTACTGCTTGTCGAACTCGAGCGAGTAAAGCTCAACAGGAAAGCTGCACGGGTTCTTGATCACAATCTGCTGCTCGTCGCCGGGAGAGTGCGGTAGAACGGGGCCGAACTCGATCAAAGATGAGCTCAACTCAACCTTGGGTTCGCTGCCTGTGCCGTTGGCGTTGATCACGTGACGGCTGGCGCTTTGCGCGAGACGGAACACCACGCGCTGATTGTACGACGTCTGTAGGGAAGCAAAATTTCCTGAGAAGTTAAACTTGCGTACAAGGAACGCCCGTAACTCAGAGTACGTGGAAGTATCACTTTCTTGTAGTGGAATTCGCAGCCCAAACCGTTGTTTGAGTACGGGTTGTTCTGTTCCGCCAGTCAAACCAAAGACCAGGGCAAGGATCAAGGATCAGGACCTTCGTCGCTAGGCAACCGCACTAAGGCGAAACAGGCCAAGAACCTTGCTTAGATTGGTTTGACTGGTAGATTCCACTTAGTCAATTGATGGATGTGGATGTTATGTCCGACCATCCGTTTTCCAAGACGGGTCTCTCGGGTATTTTCTTACCTCTTCAGTAGGCATGAACTTGACTTGCACATTTATCCGCTGGCCTGGTTCTAGTGAACCCACGGGCGGCATCACCTCGAAGTGTTTGGGCTTGGGCTTCTCGGCCCGCATCTTCTTCCGCAAGTGCAGTGGGATCATTTTATCCGACTGAAAATGGAAAACGAAAAGGGTTAAGTAGCAAGAAAGGAGTGTCAACGTGGATGAGCGTCACCGTATATTCGCGTCACAGTGGATTGGCGTCCTCGTGGATGAGCGTCACCGCAAATTAGCGTCACCATGGTTGAGCGTCACCATAGATGAGCGTCATCGTGGATGAGCGTCACCGCAGATTAGCGTCACCATGGTTGAAAGTCACCATGGATAAGCGTCATGGTGGATGAGCGTCACCGTGGATGAGCGTCACCGTGGATGAGCGTCACCGTGGATAAGCGTCACCGTGGATGAGCGTCACCGTGGATGAGCGTCACCGTGGATAAGCGTCACTGTGGATGAGCGTCGCCGTGAAAGAGCGTTACTGTGGATGAGCGTCACCATGGATGTGCGTAACCGTGGGTGAGTGTCACCGTGGAAGAGCGTCACCATGGATAAGCGAAACCATGGATGAGCGTCACCATGGATGAGCGTCACCATGGATGAGCGTCACCATGGATGAGCGTCAACATGGATGAGCGTCAACATGGATGAGCGTCACCGTAGATGAGCGCAAGCTGTTGCGGTAATCTGAGTATAAACCTATTGGTCATATAACGACATTGTCAAACCTTTTTCTTCTTCTCCTCCGGTGGCTCCGAAGTCCAGTCACATCTGAAAATGCGAAATTAACAAAGATTATGGAAGGTCAGTACTGGCGCTGCAAAGTTGTGTTCCGAAGGCACGGACGCCTTGTTTCTATCAGACAAACGAGACGTTGCTAACGTTTTGAATTAGCAGGCGGCAAAACGCTAGCCTCTACTAATCCGCAGCATTCTGAAAATGGTGTCAGTTTTCTGTCTCACCTCGAACAACGCGGAAAACGTTTCTGTCCACGCTTCCCAATTCTCATTACTTGTTCACTAGGCAATACATTGGGAGACATTACTTATTGATCATTTCAAAGCCTCAATCAGCCGCTCTTTTTTCATTGTTTGTAATGAAATTTAATAGTACAATAGCAATAAAAATATCAAGTAACCATCTACAAACAATAGTTCATGGTTAAGATAAACTTAGTAGAAAATGCTTCCCTGCCTTCCTTAAAACAGCCGATGGAAATGGATGCTTTACTCGGGAATTTTCAAGGTAAACGGTACGGCGGCTAAGTGAGACCAAAATGGAAACATTCACGTACCTGACAGGTTGTTCATTATGTAACTGCACAGTCATCACTTTACACTGCCCACACTCCACTGTCCCAAAATCCAGTGAGTCGGTAGAGATACTCATATCAGGCATCGTAACAGTCGCTTTTAGTCTCAGGCCGTACAGGGGTCCTCCAAGGGTCATGACTGGGACCTGTGTGTCTATAGGTCCCATTGGAAGGCCTGCAGATCTGGGGTCAAATGTCACCATGAATTCGATACTTTCGTGGTCAGGACTGCCAGGCAGGTTACGCACTCGGTCGAGTTCCACGTTAAACCCTGTACCTTGTAAGCTTTTGCGATCAGGAGCGAAGGAGACAGGGAAGAAGCCGTTATTGGTGACGCGGATCACATGCGAGCGCATAGTGCCGAACACCACAAAGCCGAAGTCTAGCAGATAGCTAATCAGTTGAGCTCTGGAAGAATAACAGAAAAGGGAAAGTCAGGCATAGTACAGGGTTAAAAATAACGGATGGAAGGATGGGGGACTGCCCAAGTCTATTTCAGCTCGGACATGAAGACTCGTGTTCGGCCAAAATGTCCGGCCAGACAGAGATTTGACCGGACAACTTTGAATTTTGGACCGATATTGCCAGACGACTCTTATTTTTAGCCCTGCAGTACAACTATCGTGGATTTGAAAATCGGTAAATTGATTTTAGATGCATCTCGACGAGCGAGCTTACATTCTCTATCTTCTCTGCGAATTTCCTTTCATAGAAAGAGAGATCAACACAGAGAACGCACAAAACGGCAAGAAACAATATCAAGAAAAAATATCCGTGTCTAGTATAACAATTAATCATTTTACAGCAGTGGGCAAATAGAGACGCGATTATATAGGTACGCTTGACACGTAAGGCATAACAAAATAAGTTATAAGTTCTAGTTATTTTAGAGATTCGAGCAATGCTTGGCCAAAAATATTGTTACTAAAAAGTTTGATACCTATTGCCTTCACTTTGGTGTGATTTTGAAGGTTCCCATAATAAACAGTGGTAGTTCCACCATAAAATTATCATCGAGAGCCGAGAAACTTTAAAATTTCAAAGTTTTCTAAAATTATACAGGGATGTATTTAGGATTGCAATTGGCAAATATTTTTCATGCTAAATGCAACATTTCTGTGAGCTTTGAATTGTATTTTCTCAGGTTCCCATGAGAATTGTTTGGCTGGACGATCACAGCTGATCGCTTCTATTCATATTTAAAAAACACCAAAACCAAATCAAAGGATATTTTTACTTTTTAGTAACAAGGTTTTTGACCGCTTCGTGTTCAAATTGCTCGAAGTTCTAAAACAACCTGTCTTAATTGCTCTTAAAACACCACCCACGGAATTGATCGCTTTCTACTTCATAACTGATAGTTTATGGAAGTCAAATGATATTTCCTTGAGAACCATATCGCAGATCGAAGAGATCAAGTTGTTGCAAATTTCCAAAAGAGCACTCTTCGCCAAGATATCTTTATTGTTTCTTTCAAAGTTCACAACGTCAAAACAAGATTGGCTTTCACGGTCGCGAGTACCTTGCTTGTTATCAAACAACGATAAAAAAAACACTTAAGACAGGTCTTGTTCTCACCGAAAGGTCACATAATTTTTATATAAAAACCTGCATTGGAAAACAACCCTTGATAGAAGTTACAAGAGGAATCGAGGTGACGGTTGTCGAACGATTGTCCGGAAATGAATTCTAACAGTAGTTCCTTAGCGGTTCCAATGTGTGGGCTTAGCCATGCAAACTCGAATATCGGTGTTACCAAACTGCTCGCCTTCACACTAATCTTCTTGTTTTCACTGGTTGGGAATATCTTTGTCATACGCAACGTCATTGGCCGGCGTTACGATGTGAACCTGACCTACGCACTGATCTTCAACATGGCGCTCTCTGACATGTGTGTACCGTTGTTGGCTATGCCCCGTGAATTGTATGAAGTACTAGCCCGCACTGGCGTCTGGCAGATTCGTGGCCACGCTGGCGAAGTAATCTGCAAATTGCTCTACTTCCTAACATACATGTCACCTTGCGTCTCTATTCTCTCCCTCTGTGGAATCACTTTCGAGAGATTCGTCGTTGTGGTGTACCCGATCAACAGGTTCAACTTGAGCGCAACGACAAAGCGACGGATCAAGATCGCGTTCCTGGTGTGTACCTGGCTTGCGCCAGTCATTTTCTTCGGGAACTACGTTTACACGTTCGCACTTGTCGAATGGGAAGGGAAGTCCTTCTGCGTGACGAGCTGGGAACCAACTTTTGATCAGGAGACATCGCGCATGGTATATTCCATTCTGATTTGGGTGTGCTTCTACCTCGTGCCGCTTTCCACGATGAGTGTCCTCTACGCGATGATCATTTTCAAACTTCACAGAAGAAGGTCTGTACAAAACCGAGAGCAGGGAGGCCTTCCATCTCGACATTACCACCGACTAAGCCGCAGCATTACAAAAATGGCCATAGCAATCGTGGTTGTTTTCACCGTATGCTTGTCACCTCAGCGTTGGGGTATCTTTCTGTCCGTCTTCTACCCAAACGTGATTTTTACTTGTCAACTGGAAACCTTCTGGGTTGTAGCGAGGATAATGTCGTACTCCAATGCCGCGATCAACCCGTGGATCTATTATCATTTTGTCGACAACAACCACCAAACACATCCAGCCGTCAGAGCTTTGATTCGCAATCGACAAGCGATGGTTAATATGAACATGCGAAGGAGAACGATTAGGGTCATGCAGGCAGTGGACAGTGTGTGAGCTTGCCACGAGAACGGTCCCAGTGCAATGTAAAAAGGATGATCATAGTCTCCATCGCCATCGCCGCCGTCAGAGCTTTGATTCGCAATCAAGAAGCGACCGTCAATATGAGCATGCCAAGGGGAACGATTAGGGTGTGGACAGGACAGTGTGTGTTCTCGCAACGGTCCCAGTGCAATGTAAAAAGGATCATAGTCTCCATCGCCATCGCCGCTGTCAGAGCTTTGATTGCAATCAACAAGCGACCGTCAATATCAGCACGCCAATGGGGAACGATTAGGGTCAGGCAGTGGACAGTATGTGATCTTGCAACGGTCCCAGTACAATGTAAAAAGGATCATAGTCTCCATCGCCATCGCCGTCAGAGCTTTGCGAAATGGAACGATCAGGGCCAGGCAGTGAAGGAAGTGAATGTAAAGAGGATCATAGTCACCATCGCCACAGCCAAGAGTAGTAGCAATAGTACTCGGACAGGCATCAGTCAATCAATCTTTATTTGTTTATAATCAGGCACATATAATTATAATTAATCTATTTCTACTAATCCTAAGCTACAAGATGATTAGCTGCCCGCACAACAAAAGCTGCCTGCACAACGAAACAAATAAAACATATCTCTCCCTCCAGGGCTTAAAATAACGGCTGTAAGGTCGCCGGACATAATGACCGCCCATTCGACTGCCCATTCGAGCTCGATCATATCTCGTTTCTGACCGCTCATTTGTTGAAGTACCAAAATAGTATTCAGATTGCCTGCACGCGGCTGGCGGTCTCAGTGGATTATGAACGAATGCAAAATATACAATTGTATTAAATAAACTATAGGATTTTACAAGGATTTCTAACACTTTCTAACACAGAAATTTCGTATCACAGCACACTTGAAGATACGATATTTTCACACGTGAAATTATCAACTTTGCATGTGGGATGTTTTTCCTGATAAAATCCCATTGTTTTAAAAAATAAAGTGCTCTGGATTTTATAATAAACAGAATAATACATGGACGTTTGGATTAGACTACTGTAGATTTTCAAGACTGATTTTGGTTGATTGTGCTTGCTTTGAAATTTCGATTTTGGACAGACATGCCGTGCTCTTATGTTTTGCGCTGAGCTTCTTTTATTAGCTTAATATGCCGAGATTATTCGAGATTTTATAGTTAATTGTAAATAAAAAGACTAAGCGCTTCTCGTACGCCATCGTGCTTTTACCACACTAACAGGTGTGTACCTTTTCTTAGGTGGCCTTTTCGGAGGGGGAGGGTTCAGGAAAAAAACAGGGTTTTTTAGTTCCAGAAACAATATTGTCCCGCGTGCAGCTAAAGAGATAACAAGTGCGCGAATGTTGCGGCAACAGTTAGTTGGTTTAGCAAGCGAAAAGTACAATTCACGAGTGTGATACTTTGCCCGTCCATGTGTGTACTGAACAAACGACATTCACGCACACTCATTCACAAGACCATCATTATGGCAGCAGTGTTACGTACCTTGGTTTCTGCTTCTTGGCAATTGTTTTAGTTGTAGTCTGAATCATGGACTGGGCCCGGGAAATATCCTGCTGCTCTAATGCATGCAGTTTCACGATCAGTCGTTCCATTTCCATCTGTAACTTCAGATCTCCCAAAGCCTGAAAATGCGAATGGTTAACATTCTGTCAAAACTCGCACAGAAAAACTTGTCGCAGGGGCGGATAGAGTGGAAATGATGGGGGGGGGGGGGCATTAGAAGACGAATTACGTGTAGAAATCTCTTAATAAACATCTAAAGACAAAATGTCAGATATGATTTACCAATTTCAATCGAGAAAATTGCTCTATATTCTCTAAATCAGCCGATGTAAATGGATGCTATCTCCGACTTGGTATGTTGCTATGCTGTCAAAATGGCAGCTGATACAGGCTCTTTAACAGTAATCTCGAAAGGTACGTTTGTCGTGCTCATTGGCTAACTTACGTGAACAGGAGCTCTGAACGACAGCTCTTCAGGCAGTTTAGAAGCTTCTGTATCTTTGCCCAGGTTTTCGCGTGCCTCTGTTGCTAGTTCCTGGTACCGGCCGTCCGATTTGTCCGAGGGTAGATCAAACATGAGACGCGGAAACACGCCCTCGCCACACAACGTGATCTTATCCGGCTCGAAATGAGCAACCCGCACCTAAAGATTATGACTGCATCAATTACAACTGTACAAATTTTTAAATGTGAAGTAACAATAAAGGCATAAAGACATCAGGTTCCCTAAAAACGGTAAATCAGGAAAGAGTTTTAAAGTGAGTTTGCTCGACTTTTTTTCGCCACCAGCTTTGCTTGCGCGATATTTTTGTCTAGGTCAGAGACTTGCTCGAATTTGTTTTTGGGAATCACAGATGACTGTCGTGAGGAATTCGCAATGACTTTGTACTCACTATACGTTTTATTCAGAATTGGTGTTATCACTTTGCGATTGGCTTCACTGCAGTCATATGAAATTCTCTCTATTCAATATATGTTGCTGTTCATTTAAAAAGTGCAACCCTAATCACTCGACTTTTAAGTTTGAGTTGAGCAGTCTTTCAAACTAAAAAAAAAATCAACGTGAAGGGGATTTGGATACGCAGTCTTAATATGCATAGATTTGTTTAGATTTTATTACTTCATTTTTAGACAGTCAATGATTCGTTTGAGAAGCTCGGCTTTGCCTCGTTTTTTCAACCCACTTCTCGGTGTTTGGAAATCCTGATGAAACACGCTGTCTCGTGTTTGATATATTACTTCTCGCTCTCGTTAAAGTGAGAAAATACGAGACACAAATCTCTCAAGTTGTCACGCAACATTGCTGCGTTGCAGTTTTTGCTCAATGCTGCGCGCGCTCATATTGGAAAAAAATTGACTTCGAATTCGAAAATTGCTCGGGAATCCAAATAGGAGTCCCTATGAAGTTTCTCATCCAATGTACCAAATTGTAGTTAGCCATACTTCTATGTTGCCAATCCTATCATTCAAAATAATACGCTTTAGTACTTCTGTGACGAATTTCGGTACAAAATAAACACAAACCCATGTTTACCTGAAAGTTTTTCTCAAACGTCTGTGGCACTCCAGGTAGATATCTCACGAGCAGGGACTGCTTGCTAAGCGCAGGAATATGACCCTGTGCTGGGGTGACGTTAGGTGAGCAGGGCAGAGGCTTAGCACCCGAGTCAACATTCAGCACCACAAAGTCCAGTCCCACTTTCCCGGTGTTGTGAAGAATGATCTCGGCAACTGCGACCTGGTCGTACAGCTACGAAGAGAACAAGGAGGTGCGGTTAAAAATCGACTGCAGATTCGGTAGAGGCATTGATTGTACCCCACGTTACACCTCATAGTGTTTTTATCTATTATGAAGAGGATGGAATTGGATTGCGACTTGAATTATTTGCTTGTCAGGCAAGCGTGTGAGTGCCCCTTTAACTAGACGTCGTACCTGTTTCCCATAGTCTACAGTCTTCCTATCGAAGAAGTACTGTACGAGGGAGGCCTGCCCTCGCAGAGTGATATCATAGTCAGGTCCTCCATACACGGAACATCTCGCTACAGCCAAAGAGCTGATATTAGCGTGACCATAGAACGTGAACTGGATCTTCTGGGTCTCCATCGAGTGCAGGGTACTGTAGAGGGGTAGGATGTCGAACACCTAGAGACATGGTTACTATTAGTGTCAGGTACACCGGTACACCTATCCTCGCAAACATGATGGATTCCTCGTCAAACGCTAAAAGGGAACGGCTTTCTAGATTTTCATTCGCGAGATGTTAGACATTTAATTTTTGGTCATTTTCGCACTGCCTGATAGAGCAGATTTCGTATGACTGTGAAAAATGCCGCAGCAAAGTTGTGCCGTCCCGCTACCGTGACCGTGCAGCGACTACGCGATTTCATTGTGAATCTACAGCAGGCCAGATTCCATGCCGCCACCGTGACAGTGCCGCGCCATGTAGCGGCACTTTTCACAGTCATGCGAAATCTGCTCTTCATCGTTACAAATTGCAGTTACTGGAATCGTTATCATTGCTAGACAATGCCCGTAATGGCGAGCCCTATACAGCAGGCGCCAAGTTTGCACGCCCACGTATAGGAAGCTTTGTCGCCGCTCGTGAGTGAAAAAGCTAAATAGTTTAGTCGCTTTGTTTCTACCTGGCCAGAAAAAACAATAAATCTACCGGAATTTTAGCTGTTTTCAATGACTATTGTTAAAACGGAATTGCGTACTAAAATATTGTGGCAAAAAAGTTCAAGTTTTCCAGTCATAACATTGAAGTTTCAATGCCCAAACTTTGAAGTTTTACCTGCCCCCAGAACATGTTTCTATCGCGCGTGTAGACGGGTAGCAGCAACCAACGGTTAACTGTTAGACTTTGTGAGTCAGGTTTTCTCACTTGGTATGCCTTATATGTTACCATATTTTACCTCTTCGACACCAATAGTCATGGGATGGTATTCATGATGACCCCATGGTCCTGGGGGTTGCTGCATGACTACCCTCTCAGCTGATGCAGGGCGGGACCCCTCAGAGGACGGGGCAGGACTCCCCTCGGCCGAGTCTCTATCCTCTTCAGCCTCCTCCTCTACGGGGGGTGTTTGCTCTTCATCTTCCACATCACCTCCGATACCTGGAGAGGAAACGCCACAAGTGAGAATTGTATTTAAAGAGCCCGTGCTAGCCACTCCTTTGTATTGTTTTTGTTCGATATTAGAAGACGAATTACGTGAAGGAATCTCTACATAAACATCTAAAAGCAAAGTTTCATTGATTTACCAAATTCAATCGAGAAAATTGCTCTATGTTCTCTAAATCAGCCGATGGAAATGGATGCTTTTTCCGACTTGGTATGTTGCTATGCTGTGAAAATGGCGGCTGACACAGGCTCTTTAAATACACGATCGTTGGTAAGAACCATTGGCGCCAACACTTGCCACGTTTGTCGAACTTGGTTTGGAATTTTACATCTCGGCCGTAAATGCTGAACTTCCCATGAAACAAGATGGGAAAAGTTCTGCTTTCCCATGCCTATACATGTAAATTCTGAACACTGCCCATTCTTGTGTCATCGGGGAAATTCAGCTTTTCCCATAAATGGGTTTCAAAATTTCGTATATAATATACAGGGAAATGTATTCCTTTCTGGGAATGCATTTCAGATTTCAGATGAGTGTCGAAATCTAAACGCACAGTAAATACACTTAGCCAATCAAAAACGAAAGCCAGTCTTCAGGCGTTCCTATCTGATCAGATCTGAGCCAAAAATGTACCCTAGTCATGCACGATAGCAACAAAAGTGAGGTTCTGCTTCACTCAGAGGAGCGTTTTGGTCAGCGCTGAACTCTAACATGCAAACAGATATTGTTGAGCACTATCAAGGCGACTGAAATTGGTTGCTCAGGTGAGCAATTCGATATATCAAAATTTTTACTTGAGTCCGAGGCTCTGGAGAATAAAACAAAAGAAATTGCATCCGCATCGAAGGATAAATAACTGATTTCTTTTCTTTTATTCCCTGAGCTTCGTATCCAAGTGAGAATTTTAATATATCTAAATTGGTCTGCTGGTATTTGACTGACCTTCATCCTCGTCTTTGTTCTCGAATCCCACGGTGCTATCGATAAAGCACCACTGATACTTGACATCCATGGGACTGTGGTTGGTGACCGACACGATTTTCGTCACTTCCGTGTCGTTCAAAATACATCCGAAATCCACCTGTAGTACACCCACATGACATTAGAGGTATTCATTAAAGTGCATATGAAACGAAATCATTTTTTACATTTTTCAACACATCGTTTTTAAAGTAAGCACTGCAGGTTTGAAAGAATTTCGGTAAAATGCTGCAATGTTATGGCCGTTCAAAGTTATGTAGTTTGCTGTGATCTCTGGCTAGCACACTAGGCAATCAAGATATCAGGTGACACTGTTTTGTGACGTAATTTTCTTTCTACACTACAAGGCGAGATTAAAGAAAATGACGAATTCGGCTTCTTATACACTTCAGATATGCAGCAGGAAATTAAAATAAAGACAGCTTAAGGAAAACATTTCTATCTCCATACTATAGTATACAAGTTAGGGTTTTAGCGTGATTGCGGTCATAGTCTTTGTACAGAAGCAAACAAAATAATAATTATATTACTCGCATGCTAATACGCTAGCAACAAAACTCATGAATTTATGAGCGCACAGCTTCGCGGCTATTTATCAAATCTTTCTCAAACTTGGTCAGCATGTTTATAATGATCTATCTAGAGATCCGAAAACGGATTTCGTTTCATATGCACTTTAACACAGCATCTAGCTACACAATATCGCAAGTTATAACGCTTATTTTGCCTTGCCATACAATCAGTAACCGCGAGTATTATTATTTCTATATAACCTCACCTCATCCATCTCGAATGTCAGGTTTGGGAAGAACACTTCACCTTTTAACTTCACGAAGTCCTATCATAAGGAGAACAAAACAAATGGTGAGTATGCAGCATAAAGAGAGTGCGATTGAGAAATGCGCTATTGACCAGCTTTGAAGCAGAAGAATCCTTTTTCTAATGGGAACCAGAAAAATACCCCGTCAGCTTCTGGCATAAAGTTTAAAACTTTTTAATTACCAAAATTTTCTCACAGAAACAAAATGGAAAGCAAACTTCATCGACTTTAAATTGTTAGCTCAGCAACATAAATATTTGTTGCGGGCTTCCTGTGTCAGCAGGCGCGCGCCAAAATTGGCGGGAAAATCCCAGCCAAACAGAAACGTTCCTCGCAAAGACCAAACGGAACTTTACAGTTAAAATAGATACTCAGAAGGGGCGACTTCTACCTGCTGTGGATGTTCCTCAAAAGTGAGCTCCAGAAAACCCTCCGCTACACGCGTGACGCTGTCTTCCTTGTACGAGGGGTCAAACTGGATAAGAACCGGCACGCTTTCGTCTACCGCTAGTGACAACAACTGTCGAGATCATATATAGATCAGTATGATATCCCTCAGTATGATATCAAGGGAAACATACACAACATGAGCAGGATACTCAGCCTAGTCCCTGGCGTTCTGATCTGGGCGGGTTCCCTGTGGTTAGGTTGTGACGTCACGGGGAAAGTGGCAGTGACTAGAGCGCACGCACACATCCAACAGTTTACCGGTTTACTTCTCACTACCTTTCCCACCCACAAGGAACGCCTGGGACGAAGCTGCAGAATATTCATTTTGCGCAAAGAAAAATCTGTATCAGACGTCCAAAAAAGAGACTGAGATGGCGACATAGACGATGAATATGAAGATATTTCAGCAAAGAATGCCTTTGCCTACCGTCTCTGAGGTCTGTCTGTTCAACGGCGCCCATCGAGCGTCATCCACCAGTAGTTGGAAAGGGTGCATGGTCTTGAGCTGTACGTTGAGTGGTAGGGAAGACACGTTGTGCATCATCACTTGCTTCGTCTCCAACTCCAAGGTACTCTCCGGGTACTAACAAGAGGAAGAAATGTTGGATTCTGTCGCGCCAAACAGGAGGGAAGCAAAATGGTCCAGATGCAGGCAACAAGGTCCAGTGGTTAGGGCGCTAGCCTCGGAATCCGGAAATCCCGAGTTGGAGACCCGCTCTGGTCAATCTTTGTTTTTTTGTATATAGCCAAGTGGTTCGCCTCCCGAGATGTTGATGATTATAACAAGTTTTTTGAGGGAAAGTCGAGCGGCGCAACGATTATCGTAGTTGCTTGGATGGCAACGATGGAGGGAGGAATAAGAACCAAAGACAAGGGAGTGGGCTAGCTATGGATGGGCAACTGGCTAGCTGGTCATCATGATGTGCAAGTACCAAGGTTATTAGCTTAATGAATTCCGCTGAGTATGATGTGGAAAATTATTCAGATCGAGGGGGTGTTATCCATCGAGGCCGAAGGCCGATAATTAACCATTATCCTGCGAGATTGCGCAGAATATCGTCTGATACTTAGCCGACGAGGGACGAAGTCCCGAGTTGGCTAAAATCAGACCATATTCTGCAAAATCGAGCAGGATAATGGTTTTATTATTCAGCACATCGATAGCACAAAAAAAAACGAAAAAAATGACTTTTGTGTATTATTTACGAGCTCAAAACATCATATTTTCCTCAGAGACGGATATCACAGGATAGCTGTCATGTACAGAAGACAGCTATTGGCGTTCCAATGACTATTTGGGCAGTGCATCGATGTGCTGAATAATAATAATTATTATGGCATACTGCACCTCAGAGATAACCACGTGCGCGGAATGTTGGTAATGAACATATATATCTTACCTTCATGACCGTGAAGTCCACCTCTCGCTGTGAGAACTCAAGCAGTGGGCTGATAAAGTCCGCAGACACATCAACCTTCATTATTTTCTCTTTCCCTGTACTGGTACCAATGATTGCGTGACAGATCATGCGTTCCTTGATAGACTGAGGCCTGAAAAGAGTCACGTAGTAAAAACGTCACACAATTACTGGGTTTCAAACAGCTAAATAAATCACAATACTGATATAAGGTAGTATATCCTTTTCAAGTGATTAACCGTAGGCAAAAAGCGCAGCGCGCAGTTACCCAAAACACTTGATTTTAAAAACCTAGGTAGGCCTGCGCAGGTAGAGGCATGCTACTACAGCAGAGCAGCCGGCTGCAAAAGAAAAAACCCACGCCCGACATGCAAATTTCGTAGCTTCAAAGCAAGTTAGTTTCTTCGCCAAGCCAAAAAGTAGATTAGTGGCTATTAAACGTGAAGAAGCCACCGGAGCTCCGGTGGCCGCCGGCTTGTTCTGACAGCTCTGCTACAGGTGAGTAGCATATTTTGTAGTCCAGCGACTCCCGCATTTGCACCACAAACGTTACCAAACTAGGAGTCATGCACGTACTTATCTGAAAATCCCTTGAGCGTCACTTCCTGGCTTTCTCCTGGGTGGAGCACTAGTCTGTCTGGAGTTAGTGAGAAGATCGGTTTTGGCGGCTCCACTGGAGGAGGCACACCCTATGAGAAAAAAGTGACTCATTAGAGCAGATTGCGTATGACTGTGAAAAGTACCGCGACAAAGTTGTGCCGCGCCGCGACCGTGACCGTGCCGCGACTACGCGATTTCATTCCGCATTTTACAGCAGGGCAGGTTCCGTGCCTCGACCGTGCCGTGTTGCGGCACTTTTCATAGTCATACCAAATCTGCTCTATTCATCAGAACGGATTTCAGATTGCCATGAGTAAGTTGCAATTACATCGCCCATCGCCCACTGGGTCGCGTTTTACCAGCCATAACATCTGGTCGCCAGCTGATGACATGAGAAAATAGTTCAGTTAAAGCCCAGTACCTGCGCCAAAACTCACTTAAGTAGCTATTTGTTTTATACTGGATTGGATAAGGTTTTCAAGCCATTTTTGATTGCCAAGACCACAGAGAAGGTTTGGTGGCAATTGTTAGTCAAGGCCGCACTGCCCAGCTGGTCACACCTTCAAACCTATGTTTTATTCAGAATTGGTGTATTCACAAAATGTCATCTGCCCCGGCCGGGAGAAGGTTTGGTGGCCATTTTTAGTCGCCAAGACCGCACGGACCAGCTGATCACACCTTCAAACCTACAGGTTTTAATCAGAATTGGTGTATTAACAAAATGTCCTCTGCCCCGACCGGGAGAAGGTTTGGTGGCAATTGTTAGTAGAGACCGCACTGGCCAGCTGGTCACACTTCAAACCTTCCTTGACTTCTCACCTGATATCTCATGTCGTCTGGGTTGTAGTCCGATCTCTTCTTGGCCTTGTAAGGGTGGAACCCCTCTGTGGTCCAGTAGATTTGCTGTGGCCTCCTGCCTCTGTTTGTCAGGCAGAACTCCCTCAGGCAAGGCTGGCAACTGAACTGAGGTCCTAGTCGCACCGCGGGAGCTAGTGGCGGATCGCTCACTATTGTCGTGCCTGATCCATATGCAGTCAGACTCACGGTCTGTATCTGACTGTCAGTGATGTTGATTGATAGTTTCTCATGGAATCTGCATCACGATAGTGAAAAGAAATGAAGCTCTTTTGTCATAAGTTTGAAAAACAAATGGATCCTTATTCTTGGCTTTCAGTTACCACGCGATAGCGCGTTTCTCGTAGGGTTTGAACGACCGCGATTTGTTGCGGTAAACTGCCGCCGCCATGAACGTGCTCCTGCTGAGGTGCATAAATATGGCTGCTAAATTAGCAGCCTTCTAAAATGCCTACAAATAACAAGAATATCGACCAAGATTTTATTTAGATGTTTCATAATAACTGAATTAACATGATGGATCCTTTCAATCTAAAGAACAAAGTGAATTTAGATGTGCGAATCCGTTGTTGTCGTTGTCGTTGTTGTTGTTGTTATTATTATTATTCTTATTATTATTATTTAGAGAAATAGTGTACGATAAGCGACTGTTGTTGGGTGACTCAAAATGCCTTCATCAAACTTTAGTTACAAAGTTTCAAAGCATTTCCATGGCGTCACGTGAAAGCCAAGAATACTGACGCCATTTTTGTTCCCGTCCTTCCTGTTTTACTTGTACAAAACTGTGGTAGGGCTCACCTGACTGTATCATCGACAATAGCTGTAACCAACAGCTCTAGCACTTGCTCGGGTGCGATGACACCTTGGCTTGGCTCGACGGTAAACAGTGAGTTTGGTCGAACCTGAAATGATGAAGTGAAGTAAGGTTATATAATAAGTTAACATTGTTATCGCTAACTCAGACGTTGTGAGATCAGATGTGCACTGGTTTTAGTACGTACTCCCTTGTTCTCAACATTGTGCGAGAGGAAATTTTCATGTGAACAGTAAAAATTCGCGGTCCTGATCGGCCACGACATTGTTTTTTCACTCACACGAAATTTCCTCTACATCACGTGTTTATGATAGCAAGACGATTGTCAGCGACAGCTTAAATGTTTAAGTTTTATCTAAATATCATGCGTGATCTTAGAAAGAAGAATATCAACAAAGCCAAAGCACGACAAACCAAGACAAACCAGGAACAATCCCATCCATACTAACCATGGAGCAAGAGTATTGTGCTGGGATTAGAGACTCGTTAGATAGCCTGACCGACTTGCTGACCGGGGTGAGTACGGGTATCGTGCTGTAGTCGATGTGAGTGGGTGTCACGTGAACTACTGGGCCCTCCCCGACACAGTGAACCATCACCGCCTGGGAATATGAAAACAACGCAATTATTAGCTCGTGGAAATGAATGATTATGTGAATTACAATAACGTAATATCATGTGACCACCCTTCTCCTTTTCTCTTTTCAGCAGATTCCTTTCCTAGGTTTGGTGCCCAGTTTGGATGCATAACAAGATTGTTCATCCTGTCGCCCGTGGGCCTGCTAACACTGCAGGGAGCGAGCGAGTGATCTCAAGTCCAGTGAAAAGCGGATTTCAGATAACTGTTGTGAGTAATTGGTAATTACTTTGTAGTCGATCCTATAGGTTTTATTCAGAATTGGTGTAATCACTTTGAGTTTGGTTTAACTACAGTCGCATGAAGGCGATCACGATCAAGGAGCACAGGTTCTGTTGCGAATAAAGCAGATTTCGCATGACTATGAAAAGTGGCGCGAAACCGACGCGGTCGCGGCACGGAACCTGACCTGCTGTAGATACGGAATTAAATCGCGTAGTCGCGGCGCGGTCACGGTCGCGGCACGGCACAACTTACTTTGTCGCGGCACTTTTCACAGCCATACGAAAACTGCTCTAGATTATTCTCTTTGGCGGCACACTTTATTACTCCCCTGTCTTGCAAATGGAGCGTCGCCAACGTGACGTCTATATGAATTTGGCATAAGTCTTACCAATGGCTGATCACTGCTCCCAAATATCATAAAATATGCGGTGGTTCCAATCTCCTCGAGACACTCAGCTGTGATCTGAAAAGCTACTTCTTTCATCGAATGGGGATGGATCACGCCCTAAAAACAAAATAATCCCAACTACGTTATAATGGTATGCATGAAATGGAAAATTTGATGAACGTTAGTTTTACCTTTGGTTCTGGACTTGAATAAAGTATCGGAGTTCCATCGTCAACGACCTGGAAGAATGAAGCTTTCAGTTCACGTTGTTGTTGTTGTCGACGTCGTTATTGTTGTTCTTCTTGTTGATGATAATAATGACGGTTAAGCTCATGATGATGTTTGAAGATGAGAAGGACAACGAAAAGGAGGAGAAGGAGGGTGGAGGGGAGAATGGAGGATGGAGGATGGGAAGGAGGAGGACCAGAATTGGAGGATGGAGGAAGGAGGAAGACGGAGAGGCCAAGAATTTGAACACAATACGACACAACACATTTGGCAAAGTATGCCTTCTACAAATGTACACGATCGTGTGAGTGTACGTTTGGGATACCTGAGAGAGGAGTTCATATTTGGCCGGTAAATCTGTCTCGTTCATCAACTGTACTGCCAACTCGTAAGGGTGGTGAAGGAAACACCGTCCGTAATCCAAGATGGGAGACAGCAGAGTTATAGGTGGAACAACACATCTTAGAATGACAGCAAAACATAAATGAGTGCACTAATAAAACGTAGATGAATCATTTTCAAGTCGATAGAGTGGATTTCAGATGACTGTCGTGAGTAATTCGCAATTACTTTGTAATCACTCCTATAGGTTTCATTCAGAATCGGTGTAATAACTTTGCGATTGGTTTCAATACAGTCATATGGCATTCGCTCTAAAATCATTCTACTACCAGGTAAATCCTTCCTAAGCACATATCCCCACCCGTTGATATTCAGAGCACTTCCCCTCCCAATGGACGACTCCAGCTATAACGCACGCGCGCGCTGCATGTCGGTAGATGTGGGACATTTGACGAACAAACTGCGCTGCATTCTGGTAGTTGAGGGACACGGCTTGGGCATTTCTGAATAAAGAAGAGCGCGCGCTGCATTCTGGTAGTTGAGGGACACGGCTTGGGCATTTCTGAATAAAGAAGAGCGCGCGCTGCATTCTGGTAGTTGAGGGACACGGCTTGGGCATTTCTGAATAAAGAAGAGCGCGCGCTGCATTCTGGTAGTTGTGGGACACGGCTTGGGCATTTCTGAATAAAGAAGAGCGCGCGCTGCATTCTGGTAGTTGAGGGACACGGCTTGGGCATTTCTGAATAAAGAAGAGCGCGCGCTGCATTCTGGTAGTTGTGGGACACGGCTTGGGCATTTCTGAATAAAGAAGCGCGCGCGCTTATAGCCGGAATCGTCCATTATCGTAACCCAGTAGAACACGACGCATACTCGTATCAAATATCTCAGCTTGCCTGTTGTTGTTTTTTTAAATGCTCCCGTGAAGATACCGACTGAAACTTACTTTGCATTGATAGGGAGAGAGAGTATCTCCTCTCCTACGCCCTCGACGTCCACTACCAGTGAGATATCATACTTCTTGACAGTTGTCGACACGAAGTCGATCCTAATCTCCATGTCGCTCTGTGGCGCGACAGTTCCAGTACACGGCATAATATCGAACTCCCGGGGAGCCGGCATAACAGTACTTCGGTGTCACTGATGTTACTGTCAATCAAACTGTCCACATAGCTGAGCGAGCCTTCTCTGAGTCCACCATCAGCTGGTACTCGTAGTGTGAAGGTCATGGGAATGAGCGAGGTGTTGACCAGGGTACAGTGACGTGTGTTGACGAATCCTAAACAAATTTACATGTTCAGTTACATTTAGTTTACATACAAGACGAAGCATTCCCTGTTAGCAGAGGCCTCTTTTCCTTTTTATATTCAGAAAGGAGGAAAAGAGACTCTCTGCTCTGGGTCGAAACTGAGATGATAAATATTCGGTTCAGATTAAATAAAAACGTACCATACGAGACAGTGCCAAACCGCAGCTTTGGCACATTGAAATGAAATGTAGGGCCAATGACAGATCCTCTGAAAGAACAAAGAGAGAAAATGTCTACTATTTCGCTTACGTAGACAATGACATTACTTTGATCCGATAACTACACATGAAAGATACCAAAATCCATTGCAGCATTTGATTGTCAATGAGCAGGCGTACCTTTGGGTTGTGCGCCAAATGTGTTTAAAAAAATTCAGTACCAGTGGCATGTGGGTCAAAGGCTGAGAGATTGAGAGCAAACTGCTAAACTGGTAGCGCCGGTGCGCAACGTAACAAAAGCGCAAGATTATTTACAGCCACGTTTATAAAAGAATAATCATTTCAGTCGCTGTTACCTGATGTTTAGCTTGAGCTTCTCAGGGGATCCATCGATTGCAAACATAAACATTTCATCAAAATCCCCCAGGATGGGGGAACAAAAATGGATCTGCAAAATGAAGCAAATGGGTGACAATTAAAGCCCCGTTTTTTAAAGGGTGCACACCCACATTAATTTGTTAATAAAAGCGTCTTATTCGAAAAGATAGCAATAAAAGTATTGTCCTAAAAACTCCTACCGATGCAGTATTACTTGAAAAAAGATTCAACCAGAATCAGAGTTATAGTCCTACCCCCCTTGTACTTTTTTCAAGCCCCCGTCTGACCTTTTTATAGTACATTTTGAAAGTGTAAGGTGAGAATAATGTGATTACCATGATTACCGGCTCTCCATTTTTTCGGATATTTGATTTTTGAAGCGCGGGATTCCTGTGTCCGTGACACAGGAATCCCGCGCGCCCATAAAAAATCAAATAACCGAAAAACAAACTGGATCTCTAAGTGTCCAATACCTCAAGCGCCTGATATCCCCCTGGTAGCACAATCCCCTGATAGGGACTGAAGGTGAACTGAGGGCCGAATAAGGTGTCTATGGGCAGCAGGCTAAATACTGCATCAATGTCTCCCTTGTTGGCCAACACAACCTGACAGATAAGAAGAAATTGCAAACTTTACATCTAGAGTGGTACAGCATCTGTAAATCCTCATGCCACCCAAAACAATAGTTGAATAACTGGGCATGTTCAGTCATCTTTTGGGTCATCTTTCAGTCGTTAAGTAGTCCAAAATACTGGGGGGGGGGGGGGGGGACAAGACAGACCTGTAACTATTGGGACCACTAGATCCAACTAAAATCACAACAATCTCCTACTATGTCTAGAAGAAGAACACCTACTAGAAATTATCTCAAAGCTGCCTGAGAAAGAATTTTTTCAAACTTGATATCATTCATCAAATTGAAATTCAGCATTTTGCCATTGAGAGAAAATATTTTGTATTATCTTACCTCATATGAATGTTTGGAGTTCACAAACACATTGCCAATATCCAGAGTGTCAAATGAAAACTGCACATTGGGTCCTATCCCCTCTCCTCTGACACGCAAGGGTAGTCTTGACTCTCTCCCTGATACATCACAGTACAATGTTCGTGCATAACTAGAAAGACAGCAGTGATATCAGTAACTAAACAAAACTTTTTTTCAAAATAACATTGAGCCCATGGCTACTAAAAGATATGAAAAGCAAGGGCCAACAAGAATGGCTGGAGAGATGCCAAACACGAATACCACCCAAATCAATTAGAGCTCAGTTTTGACTGGCCATATACACACAAGAGATGAACAGTCATGTTGTGGCTGCTCGAAATATCTGGCCAGACAAAGATTAACTTTCCTGCCGATGATGGCTCGAAAGTTTGGCGGCCCTGAAAGCTACAACATATTTAAAGTAATGATCAGTATGCAGCCCATACCTGTGCGCCTCTTGAGGCCTAAACACAACCTCAACTTCAAGTGATGAGTTTGGCCAAATGTCACCTTCCTGCAAGATAATGACATTTTACAGGATTTTACAATGAATTTACTGGCAAAAAGAATGACATCTATGACAATGACAAGGATGGCTTTCGTGATGGTGGTTAAAGGATGGCAAGGATAATGATGATAATTAGGGTGGCAGTGTTGAAGATGTTGTTGTTTTGTTGCCAATGATGATGATAAGGTCGTCAATGCCATCATTAACACAACAATGTGGACAAGATGATAGTGGCAATGGTAGTGATGATGGTTGCAATAATGATAACAGATGACTTTGTTCTCTCAATTGGAAAGGAAAGCCTGGAATCCCCACTAGACTTTGTAAATTCTGATCTTTTCAATTTCCGAAGTTGACATATAAATGTTAAGAAGTGACACTATCTAGTGACACTAGAAGAACACCTATGGCATTGGAATGTGTCTTGTCTATGGTACAGTGGTGATGATGACCCAGGTATAGTGTTCAATACTTAAACTTACCACAGGGTCCACACAAATGATATCATCATCAAAAAGCATCTTGTCATCCTTCAGAACCTATGACCAAATTGAAAATATGAAAAAATAACAGGCCAAAGATTCACCCACACATTTTGTCTGGTTGTGCCTCTTCTGTACTTGTAAATGAAGTAATTTCAAAATAGTTGTGTGTCAAACCTGGACTTGGTTGATATACTTTCTGTTAATAATGGACAGCTGGTCTCTCATTGTCAAATCACTTAGGCACTCCTCTAGGAAGGCATCCCTCTCTGTGCCTTCCTGCCGTCTGAGGTCCAGGTAGAATCTGGAAATTAACAACATCCATTTTATCATTTATGTACAGTACCAGTGTAGTCCTCTCACCAATTGAAACTTTATGTTACCATTATGTGACTATTAGAGCAGATTTCAGATGACTGTCGTGAGTAATTCGCAATTACTTTGTAATTACTCCTATAGGTTTTATTCAGAATTGGTGTAATTACTTTGCGATTGGTTTCACGGCAGTCATGTGAAAACCGCTATTGTGTGATAAGAGTCAAATTGGTAAAATTTCAAACCATGAGAGAACTTCCTCTTATTGTTAACCAACACTGTTAAAATTATTGAAATAAAATGCCATACAGCAAATACTGCATTTTACCTGTCTTTCTGCTGTAACTCTTCCCTAAGGGTGGCAAACTTGGTCCACTTGTAATGGACCATGATGTCACTTCTGTTGGAAATGGTCACAACCCTAAAAGAAAATAATAAACATTTGTAAATATTGAGGACATAATAATATAATGAAGGTATGGGCTGTTGAATATGAGCATCATTCAGATATCCTGCGGAATTTAAACCTGAAAATATAAAACAAAAAATGAGCTAACGTACCTTCTAGATGCACTTGTAATGAAAGTATTCTCCATTTTCAAGGTGTTTTTATCCAGTCGAATGTTATAGTCCAGAGCTGCCCCATACAGAGAGATGTAAATATCCTCCCCTGCAACAGCAACAAGGAAGAAACATTTATTCCCCATAGTAGTAAAGAAAATCAAGTAGGGTAATAATACCAAGACCACACCCTTTTGAAGCTTGACTACTCACCAGTATCAATGATGCAGCACAATTTATATACTAGGATTTAACAGTTTACAATGCCTTGAAATTGGCATAGATCTGAACATTCCTGGCCCAGGGGGGGTACTCGGATATAAAAATGACGGGGGGGGGGGGGGGGGGGGGGGGGGGGGGTCAGACGTATTTTTTTGGGTATGAAATTGGAGTAAAAGTATTTTTTTGGGTTGAAAATTCTACAGGCATTTTTGGGGGGTTGAAAAATCTGCGGGTATTTTTGGGGGGTTGAAACGTCCGGGAAACAGGTGATGACAAGCAAAGAAAAAAGACAATTCCTCTTTGTAACACGAGAATCTTAAAAAGTTGGTATTTTTTTGGGTATCAAATTTTGGGAGCAGGTATTTTTTTTGGTATAAAATTTACGGCTGAGGTATTTTTTTGGGTATGAAATTTGGAGCTCCGTCGGACCCCCCCGTCATTTTTATATCCAAGTACCCCCCCTGGGATTCCTGGCCCACCCCTAATATTTCCACCCCAAGACCATACCCTTTGCAGCTTGCTGCTAACAAGTATCATAGTACAGCACCATATTACTGGTATGATTACTAGTTTGAATGGCCCCGAAGTCAGCATCCTGGACCTAGCATCCTGGACCTAGCATCCTGGACCTTACTAAAATACTCCTTGTACATTTTATGCCAGCAATATTCCATTCTTTAGGTTTTACTTACCAGTATCATAGTGTAGCACCATATTACTGGTGTGGTCACCAGTTTGCGTTGCCTTGAACTCGACATGGATCTGGATGCTCTCACCAATAGCCAGGCGACCACTGTCAGGGTTCACTGTGAAGGGTTCATCCACTGACAACTGGAACTTGGCCTCTCTGTTTCCAACATTCCTCACTAATAGTGTCTTTGTTGTTGTACTCTTAAATGAAAATGAAACTCAGTAAAATATAACTATTCCTTAAGTAAGGAAGGTCAGTCAGCCCACAGTAATAATTATATATAATGACATAACAATAGATTGAACTTCAATAGTATAGAGTAGATCATGACAAAGTTACTGTTAGAAGTGTAGAGTTGTCTTTCCAAACTCTCACAAAGCGAGGGTATGACTGAGATAGAAGAGATGGCTGAAATTCAGGCCATTCCTTTATGAGAAACAGGAAAAGACACTTTTATTGTAGTTTTGGGCCAGGTGTTGGGTTGTAAACAGCTTTTATACCATGAACAACATTTTGTGAATGAATCCCTTGACCCTTTTATCAGCTTTTTGCAAAATTGCCTGATTGTCTCACCTTGACAGGAGAAGTTCCAAAGTTGATGTCATCAGGGAAATCAAGTATAGCTCGTGCTCCTATGGCCTTAACAGGAACAAGAAACTTTTCTCTCTCAGTGATGCAAATGAGCTCATGAGTGTAGTCCTAGAAACAAGAATACAAAGGGCTACATTAGTTAATAAGGCCATTGCCATACTCAATCCCTACCTGGGACCCCACATGTCAGTTTTTGTAGCCCTTTTTGTGTTAAATTTACCGTGGAATTCACAGGTAGGATCCTCAGGAAGGGACTTCCCCTAAAAATATATAGGACAATCATTGGGAAAAATTACTTCGGCAACACTAAGGGATAGCAAAAAGGGTGGGCCCATAGCAAATTTACCCCTAAAAGATAGGAAATTGACTTCAGTAAAAAATGTTTGACCCCTAGGAGGCTGTAGCAAATAAGGCATAAGAAGTTGACTGCCATAAGCTACCATTAGCACAAGGGATAGCAGACAACTCTTTGGATATCTGACACCCCTAAAAGAAAGTACTTGAAGGGAATTTTTATACCCTAAAGCTACAGCTAAACTAGGACACATGTATAAGCATGCAGCATTTGCATCCTGCATGTTTCCCCAAGTGGCTAAACTAGGAAACATCACACGCATGTGTCTTGGACACATAAAATGTTTCTTGTCTTGCGAAGAAACATTTCTTTGTGTCCCAGCTACAAAATTTGTCGCACGCAACAATGTTTCTTATGTGGCTAAACTGGGAAACATGTGTCTGGCTACAATGTTGTGCTCTACATGTGTCCTAGTTTAGCCAGGGCATAAAGGTTAGGACGGTAAGGACAATCAACAATCCCATATATCGAGCAGCCAGGGTATGATCTCATTCAGGAGGGATAGGATACCATCTTGGATGTCTAATAATCCTAGATGGTATCTCATAGTCCCAGCTGGGTTCAACCTCAGAACCATCTACAGGGATTAGGGGGATTAAGGAGGCTGCCTACAATTTTTTTCTGCCCTCGACCACCAAACTTTGTTTGCCTGCCGTTCAAGTACACAAACTTGTACCGGTCTGAGCTTTCACATGTTTACCCTGGAGGGTTTGAACTTTATTGTAATGTGTATTTTGTTGTGATCGGAGTTGCTATAGCAACGTAATAACCACACCCTTGTTTATTATTAGGGGCCAGTAGAAGCGTTGCTCGACCTAAACTTTTAAAATGACACCCCTCGCACTAATCCCTGAGTAGCAGACAGTACTCCCAGCAAGTTTGGATAGAATTCATTGGGCCGATTTTATGTTATTCGAGAGGACTTTTTAAGGCTCCAAAATGTCAAAATTATTATGCCGCGAAGGTTTCCTGAAAAAAAATGGCTGATATTTGCGTAATTAGAAGATCCTTGCTGCCTGAATTATCTACAAAACCCAATGCAATATGTCAGCCAAATTTCCTTTCTTTGAATCCTTTCGATATTGTTTGGCATGTGTTCAAGTATCGACAAGTAAACTGCAAAAGTTGAGAAATTTTAGCCAGAATTCTAAATCTTGCGTTTTTCTCACCTAACAAAAATCCCATATGTTAATTCTTTTGCAACTTCCGTAAATTGTTATTGAATATATACCAAAGATAACACCAAAGTCTTGAGTTCATTGAAGTATTTTAAGGCACCGAGAAAAAAATCCAAACTTCATTACTTTTTCGGTTTGCTTGACCCGGTTTTTGTCATTGTACTTGTTTTTGCCTGTTATAGCTTTCATGTCGGTTTTCCCTAAAGCGAGCCACATTCCAACATGGGAATCGACCACTGCTTCTACGGCTTAGTGAATTCTCCACACAGTACGCTGTCACGCTTCTAAGAAGCAAAGCTGTAAAGACGTTGTATCTGGTCATATATATTTTGAGTTTAACAGAAGGTTTCTACTGAATGTTATCAGACATCTGAAATGAAATATACCACTATGGTGCGAAAAAATGAAATTCTATGTTTTGGTATTGTTCATTGCGTGACCTTGTTTGCTACGCTTTGAGAGTCAAATAAATGCGCATTCTATGGCCGCAAAAACTACAACACGCTGGAATGTCGTTCGCTACAGGAAAAATCTACATGAAAGCTACAACAGGCGAAAACAAAGTACAATGAAAAACCGGGACAAGCAAACCGAAAGAGTAATGAAGTTTGGATTTTTTCTTGGTGCCTTAAAATACTTCAATGAACTCAAGACTTTGGTGTTATCTTTGGTATATATTCAATAACAATTTACAGAAGTTGCAAAAGAATTAACATATGGGATTTTTGTCAGGTGAGAAAAACGCAAGATTTAGAATTCTGGCTAAAATTTCTCAACTTTTGCAGTTTACTTAACCATTATCCTGCGAGATTGCGCAGAATATCGTCTGATACTTAGCCGACGAGGGACGAAGTCCCGAGTTGGCTAAAATCAGACGATATTCTGCAAAATCGAGCAGGATATGGTTTTATTATTCAGCACATCGATAGCACAAAACCCCCGAAAAAAGTGACTTTTGTGTATTATTTACGAGCTCAAAACATCACATTTTCCTCAGAGATGGATATCGCGGGATAGCTGTCATGTACAGAAGACAGCTATTGGCGTTTCAATGACCATATTTGGGCAGTGCATCGATGTGCTGAATAATAATTGTCGATACTTGAACACATGCCAAACAAAATCTAAAGGATTCAAAGAAGGGAAGTTTGGCTGACATATTGCATTGGGTTTGTAGATAATTCGGGTGGCAAGGATCTTCTAATTACGCAAATATCAGCCATTTTTTTACAGGAAACCTTCGCGGCATAATAATTTGACATTTGGAGCCTTAAAAAGTCCTCTCGAATAACATAAAATTGGCCCAATGAATTCTATCCAAACTTGCTGGGAGTACTGTCTGCTACTCAGGGATTAGTGCGAGGGGTGTCATTTTAAAAGTTTAGGTCGAGCAACGCTTCTACTGGCCCCTAATAATAAACAAGGGTGTGGTTACTACGTTGCTATAGCAACTCCGATCACAACAAAATACACATCACAATAAAGTTCAAACCCTCCAGGGTAAACATGTGAAAGCTCAGACGGTACAAGTTTGTGTACTTGAACGGCAGGCAAACAAAGTTTGGTGGTCGAGGGCAGAAAAAATTGTAGGCAGCCTCCTTAAGGTGTGGTTTGATTTTTGCCATGCATGATGTCTATAGGGATTTTACCTTTTTCTCATCAGGTGTAAACTGAACAATAAATGTTGTGTCCATGCCTGGAGCTACTTTGTGTCCAACATCATGTGGACTGATGATCTTGAAGTATGGAGAATCAGTCTGGGTGACCTTCACAAGCCGAGCAATCTGGAATGACAGCAATGAAATAGGTTGCAGTGTTCAACTGTTTTACACATCTTTCATGGAAGGAAATACAGGATACCAAAATTGATGAGAGCCCTTTGTTAGCCACTCAATTGTTTTGCTTTCATTCGAAATTGAAAGATGAGCTATGCATAGGAATCTAGACATCATCTACAATACAGGTTTATTCATCATTAAAACTCATCGCCACCTGATGATGAGTGGCCTAGGTGCATGTAGGGGATGCCCCCTGCTGAGCATGGTCCCCAGGAGGCAACCATGTCACACTGAGAAATTCAGTGGAGAACTACTTACCTTTAGGACCCTGAAACCAGACAGGGGTTGGGGGGATGGGAAACTCTTAGAAACAAGCAAAAATCTGTGAGATTGCACGATCCCACAACATGCAACACGTAGCAAAGCTCAATGCACCATTGGTCAGCACCGACCATGAGGCACTGCACACGGATGCACAATGACAGAGTTTTAACCTAGTCAAAATAATATTTCATTTTACCTAATTCAATCAAAAATGTCAATCAGCAATGGAAATTGGCTGATTCAATATGTCACTAGGCTGACAAAGCGGAGGCTGACAGGGGATCTTTAACAGAGTTTCATGAGGTATAACCAGAAATTTGTCATTAATAAGCACAGTTCTATGGTACCTTGTCTCCATTTCTGAGCTGCAGTGGAACTTCATATGTTTGATAAGGTTCAAAGTTCTGGAACATTATATCTGAAGGAAAAGGTTGGAACAGTGGCTCTTGGATGTCCATTGTAGTAAACTGGAAAAGGAAACATCAATAATTGATTAATCAGCAAACAGTCAACTGTTTGCTAAAACACATGTGGGGTAGCTTACATGCCGGCTTGTAGGTTATCTATGACATTGAACTGTAGTTATGCAGTTCTGGAGTGCTGCATGTAGGTTAGACCACAGGTAGATTACATCATTTCCCAGTTAACATGATTATTAATCTAATTTAGCAAAAATGTTTTACCTTTTGTAAAGTCTGTTCTGACATGTCCAGCAGTTCTATTATTTGCGGAACTCTCATCTCATATGTTAATTTCAGTCTTTCATCTGTCGTCAGCTGCATCTCTGCCATGTACGCAGATGGAGCTTGCTGTGTAATAAATTAAGGAAAGATTTAGCCATCTCTCTATGTCAATTTACAATCTTCTTTCAAGTCTAAAAGCATAAGCATAAGCACAAGTCTAAAAAATCAATATAACATAGTTTCCTTGTGGTTGCATGTTCTTGATTTACACTAGATGCAAGTGCAAGTGTGACTTGAAGGGAATGCAGCCTCTTAAATTTCCTGCATTTTGCATCTGTGATTGCGTTTGACTCGTGTAAACACATAAGGAAAATGTATGGGTTTGATATCCTTCACTTGCGTAGCATCTATCTCCTTGCATTTGTGTGTAAACAAGTCCTTACTCCTCATACATTCTCTGAAATTACCCAAAGCCAACACATTGAGACTCATCAACATCGGCACCCCTTATGTGATAACACTTGATTCACAAAGGGCACAGTAATACCACAAATATCAACTTGTCTAGATTGTTTCAATTCGTTGTCACAGTTTCAAAAGCACCGGTATTACTGTATAGTTACAGTTAATTCATACTACACACACATGGCTATGACGGCCTCAGACTATTCTAGAATGGCTTCTGAATTCGAGTTAGAACCTATTCTGGAACAGATGCAATAGAGCGGGCGAACTACCAAAACACATTAGGGCATGTTTAAAAGCCCCGTAATGGTATTTTTGTCTGCCACCAATAGCTTTCGGTGATCTTCGAGCACCAACAGACGTGAACGTGCCTGACTGAAGGTGTGCACGAAATATGTACGATTTCCTTAACTCTCATCAACGTAAATGAAAAATATAGAGCTTCCTTACCTTGTCATCTTCGACGCTACTCTTCACAAGCTTTGGATTTCGAGGATGAACAACTTTGCTCTTGAAACTGGAGACGACAGCAGTGTCCCCGTACGCCTTCCTCACCGTTGACTCTACTTTACCGCGCAATTTTCCCGGTCCTCGTGGCATGTTTTGATATGTTACAACTTTCTTTTTGCCCTTTGATATTTAGAAGTACAAATTTTTTATCATTATTCTATTTTGTCGTAAACGTTTGGTATACATGAGCCGACTTTTTTCAGGTCAAATCCCAAAACAAAATCGGCGCCATCTTTGTCAAAAGTTGTAGCCCGCGTGTTGCTATGACTACTTACAGTAGCCTGCGCGCGCTTATTATTTTGTTGAAAACCGCACTACAAAATTTACTCTTTCGGATGAAAATAAATAAATAAAATTGTGTAGCTCTTCTGCTTGTAGCCACTTCTTGATCGCTCTAGGAACGAACTGAACTGTCTCTAAATCTGCCAATGATGCGATTTCTTTGTTTTCAAGTCCGTAATTTGCGCCCCAAGAAAAAACTATCATAGCTACAATGGTTAACAGATTAAAATACCGTGGGATGAAAAATAAGTAAATACTTTCAGGGGAAATTTTACAGCTGATTCTCTTTCGTAACTAAATCAGACTCGAACTAGGTATAAATTCCTTTTTCTTGGGCTTCCTGTGTTATTTTGTTTTGACCCGCGCTAATCACGTGACAACTGTTCGAGTGTGAAAGGGAAACAAGATGGCGTTTCGCTGTTCAGTTCCGTTTTGTTGTGTTTCGCTTGTATTCCTCGCATCTGTAACATTGGAAGGCATTGCAGCTCAGAAAAATGGTACATGTAAGTGGGAAACATTTTCTTGACCATTTATTGAGAGTTTTTTCAGTATGAGTTATGAACTAGCTGCGATCATCTTTCACAGCATGCAAAACCTGTCCACGCACGCATCGTCAGGCGTTCTCGACAGCCTGAGTGCTCAGGTGAAATGAAATCTTAAAAGTGTCTCAATTATGATTGACTAAAAATAGATCCTTATAACCTTTCAACAGATTATTACATCAGTTAAAAGTTATATTTTATCACAAACATTGTAAATATCGCAATTTCCTCGCACACAGATTCTAAACAACTTTTTAGGGAAAAATCCGAGGAGCTTTTTCCAAGAAATCACATGGCACAATCTCGAGACTGACGCCACATAGTTAACAGTTATATAGGTTAATTTATAGTACTACTAGTATGTGTAGCAAGCATTCTCATGTGACATCTTGTTTTGCTATTCAGTTATTCCTTTAAACATCCCCATCATCATAATCATCATCGTTATGGCATTTTATATATTTTTATCTTTCTGGGTTTTATATTACATTCAATTCATCAGCAACAAATTCGACGTCTGTCTTGCCATCAACAACCACAAAATTGACTCCTAGTCCAACACCATCCTCTGCGAGCATCACAACATCATCCCATGCAGCGGCAACATCACCACTCATCAGCCCATCACCTACTCCAACATCAAAGGGTCCTACACCAGTGCATCCAAGTGTAACAGTTACTCCTACAACACCACCAAACGCTACTGTGTCTCCTACAAATGGAACAGTTGTGCCGACCAATGGAACAGTAATACCGCCTACTACTGGGTCTATAGTACCTACTTCCATTACCCCTTCACCAACCAAAGGTAAAACATTATAAGTCCATAATCATAATTTAATTTATCTGTATTTCACAAATTCTACAGTTAAAAGAACTTGAGAAGTAAAGTTTGCAAATTTGGGGGAGGTCCCATCTCCCTTACTGCACCTACGCAGTTATTTACACCTGTTTAAATTAACGTTGCTTGTGAATCCATGAACCATGCTTCATAATTTGCAATGCTTATTACAGCCGATTGCGTTTGAGCGTTTTACCCTAACAGTTCCCACATTATGTTTGAACGTTTGAAGCTTGCGTTTCTAGGATGAAACAAGACGTTTCTATGGCGAACCAAAGAGTTCTGTCCTCTCTGATTGGTCAATAAAAAATACACATGGCGGTTACCCTTGGAAACGTCCGACTTTTTGTCTCACAACGCAACTTTCAAACGTTCAAACGTAACATGCGAACTGTTAGGGTAAAACGCTCAAACGCAATCGGCTGTACCTAAAACAAAGCAGTTCATGTCAAATTGTGTCAATTGTGTTAAACCAGTGATGAAAGTTCTAGTTGATTTTCATGTATTGTAGCAAAACAATTTTGGGTCCACATTAAGCTGTGATGGTGAACTGTTTCCTAGAACATTTTTCAAACAGCTAATTTTTTTTTTCATTCATTTCAGCTCACAAAAAGAAACATGGCCATAATGATGATGCTGCAGCAGAGGCTCGTTACAAATGGGTTGCCACCAGTTTTTGTTTCCTGTTTGCTATTGGATTTGTTGTTATGACAATCCTGTATCTTCGGCAGAGGAAAATGTACAGAGAGATGGAGGGAGATGGTTCACTGTCTAGACTGATATAAACTGTCTAGTTGTTATGCAATGTGTTCTTGAAGCATAGGACTAAAGGCATAGATACCAACTCTCCCACATTTTTAGTCCAGATGTCCCTTAGTCTGCTTGCAGGCGTTGGAGAGTAGTTTTAGGTTGAGAAACTCAAGTTTACTTTCGTGTGACAAAATCCTCCCTGCCCCCTCCCCCCGATTTGTCACATTTTGTCACAAATCCAAGATGGCGGCCATGCGAAATCAAGCTCTCGGGTTTCTCGACCTTAAACTACTCTCTAACATCTGCAAGCAGGCTAGATGTTCCACATTTTAATATACATACTGTAGTTTTGTAGAGATACTTAACAGTGGAAAGGAATTTGGCATACTATTGCAATAGAAACAGAAGTAGGAAATCAATCAGGGTAGTGGTAGAGATTTTAGAAGGGGTAGCAAAGTGAACATTTCCAAAGCACTGGGAAGGGCACCATTTTTTTATAAAATGTGCAGCATTGGTTCCCAATGCCCACCCTCGGATCTGCTACAACCACACCCTTGGTTTGCAAATTAGCCTTTTGTCATACCAGGATTTAAGCAAGAGGAGTCATAGCCAGCATAGCTGGCTCTCAATTGGGTGAGAAAATTTCACTCCACACGAAGTGTGTCTCAGTATGAGCCTTGATTTTGTGCTGCCACATTAATTCAAATAAACAACAGAGTCAGCTATGCAGGCAAGAGAAGTCACAATCTGCTCAACTGCATGGTGCCCTTAAAAACCCTAACTGTGCCCTTAAAGGGAAACTCGCACACTTGCCTGACAAGCAAATAATTCAAATTGCAATCCAATTCCATCCTCTTAGATCAAAACACCAAAAATGTGTATTGATTTAACAGTTAAAAGGTCATTTAACAACCTGGACTGTTATTTTGATTATTTCCGGTAAACTTAAAAGTATTTTTGGTGATTAGAATTAGACTTATTTTTTGACAGGTTGTACAGAAAAGTTAAGGGTGCAGCAAAAACAAAGGAGTCTAATTTTAATGCATGCTAACAACAAAACAATGACAATTACTTTATGTTAGAAATTTGGTAGGGGTATAGAAATGGTAAAATCTGAGTATTGCCCAGCCTCTTGTTTTAAAATGGAGCCTGTGCCTTTTTGGCAATTTTCCAGATGTGAAAATCTGAGTATTGCCCAGCCTCTAGGTTTTCAGCCAAAAAATCTAGCCCACATACGGCCTAGTTTTTCTAGCCTCATAAATTGAAATTCTGAACTTTCAAGCTCCAATATTCAAAATCTGACCTTTTCTAGCCTAACATTATATATCCACTTTAGGTTAACAGATTTTTGTCTGTGTTTGTGTAAAATGCTGTAAATAACCCAATCTAAAGTAAGTTGTGAAAACGTTATCCTGTATGTAATGTTTGTTTTTGTTTAAAGTAGTTCCAATTCAGGTTTTTTATAGTTTTTACATAAAAAAAATTGTATTTGTAATTTTAGAAAAGCCGCTACATTCACTTCATGTTGTGTTAACTGTCAGTTAGTGCCAAGCTGCTAACTATTCATTGTATGAAAATGACCCAATCTCATTCCCAGAGCCTACTCTGCTGTTGTTGTTGTTTATCTTAGGCTCTGGCAGACAATCATAGGCCGATTCTGATTGGCGGATATCCCCCCTCACCATTTTGAGATTTGCCTAACTGACCAACAATGCCAGATGTCCTAGATTCTAGGACCTCCGGTTTCATCTGCGTCCAGAGCCTCAGACAGTAAGCATGACTGAGAGGCTCTGGGAATTAGAATGGAAAATGACCATATCCGGAAAAGCCTGTTGTTGCATCAGCATTAGCATGTAGCTGCATTTGTAGAGCCACTCTCCTCTCCTAAAAAAAATGGAGAGACGTATGTGCTTTGCTTCCCGTAATTTTGTTCAGTCCACCTGTATTTCCCTGGGATGTTGGGGGAGCTCTCTCATTGGCTTATGTTTGGCATTGTATTTTTTACTTTTTTGCCATGACAGAAGCAAACGAACTGCACTGGAAGTAAGAAGGCAAGAACCTGATTGGCTGTGCAGTTTGAAAATTTCAGACAAATTCGACGTAATGTATGCACCCTGCAAATTCATGTTTGAGCAACATTTCTGGAAACAAAGCATGATTTTTGTAGGGGCAGAGAACAACTGACATACATAGGCTACATCAGCATGTGAATGGTTATAAACTAAAATGAAAATGGTTTGGATGCATGCATGCAAAGAGATTGCCCAAACAATATGGTTATAATTAATTTGTACAATAATTAATTTGCAGCTTGATAATGTCGGGCCCACCATGATAAAAAATAATAATAAAACTAGTGTGAATGTATTGTTCAAACAGGTTCCCGGTTCAAATTTTTTCAAATGGGTTTTTAATTTAGTTTCAATGTGTAGCTTACAACGGAAGCGGAGAGTGCTCTCAAGTAGTGGGGCTAACATGGAATGAGTGTATCACAAAAATGTGAAAGTATAGAAATTTATGGGAAATATACAAGTTGTAGAGCTACGTATACCCCTACCAGCCCCCCTCCGCGGTCGCTGGTTGGATGTTGTAACTTGAATATTGCAGTAAATATTAAAATTTGAGTTTTTTGGTTTTATCGGCTGTTATGTTTGGTGGTTTCCATCGAAGTCCGGTTTATAAAGGGAAGGACCTCCGAACGAAGAATGGATTCGGGTGAAACTTCATATTAATATTACTAATAAGCAGGTCCGCGGGTAGCTCGCATTCTTGGAGGGAGGGGTCGTTGTCCTCAGTTTTTCAGAAAAAAATTATCATAGCATGCTACGTGACGCTGCACTGTTGCTGTTCTCGTAATATGATTGGCTGATTTGCCATGGTGCGCGCAGACAACGCTGCTTGCATCAACGCGCGCGCGCTTCTAAACCAACGGAAAACAGTTCTCCCCTATTTTGGGGCGGGGTGCTCGGCGTCGCTTTGCAGTGTAGAGTGTTTTTGATCCAATTCAATTTATTACACACATTCGTTATATCAGTCAATTACATTGTTTAGAAGCACATATCAATAAGGAAAAGAATAAATCAGATTTGGAAATAGATAGAAAAGACAGCACAAGCTTTCGAGTTGGCCACCACGGCTCGTCAGAAATAAATGAGGTTTTAGAGTATTTATGTATCAAATATTAATTCCGAGGCTTCAAATGGTGTGCAATTATTTTTTGACCCCTAAAAGTTACCAACAAGACGTATTTTCCCCTGGTAATTATTTCTCATCTTTTTTACGAGGGAAAATACGTCGGAAATTCAGTACCAACAAGTGTAATTTGCTATTTGCTAGAACGGACCTCTAACAGGTGCCTTATCAGGAAAAAATTGCAAGTTTCGAATTTTACCCCCTAAATTAAGGTACCAGATGACTGATTTTAAGGTTACTGAGAACCTTCGCGCACGTGTTCGAAAAAAAAATCATACACGTCCTTAGTTTAACCAAAACATATCAACCTATATATCGTTGGAAAGCTTATACAATTGACTAGCGAACTATGGCAAAAAGAATTATTTTTTTCATAATTAGAAATTTTTTTTAAGGTTTTATTAAAAATTCGGGTGTAAGAGTTTCAAGAGATAACGCTGACGAACTGCTAGACCTTGACTCCCAAGTAACACATTGTTTTAATCCTTAAAGGTGTTTCTCTAAAACTGTGTCTGCGTTTTTTTTAATTTTGCTTTGCTCAAAAGTTATCGAACTTTTAAATTTCGAAGGTCAAATTTTGTAGAATTTTCACGCTCTAAAATTTAAAAAATTCATAACTGTTGAACTAACAAAATTCAAAAAATCGCAGACACGGTTTTTGAGAAACACCTTTAAGGATTAAAACAATGTGTTACTTGGGAGTCATGGTCCAGCAGTTCGACAGCGTTAGCTCGTGAAAATAGCACACCAAAATATTTAATCAATGCTTTAAAAAAAATTACAGGTATCAATAAGTGATTTCTTTTTGCCATAGCCCGCTAGTCCATTCTATAAGCTTTCCAACGATATATAGGTTGACATATTTTGGTTAAACTAAGGACGTGTATGATTTTTTTTTTTCGAACAACGTGCGCGAAGGTTCCCCTATTTTTTGGGCGGGGCCGTGATCTTGGTACCTTTTAAAAAAACCTAAAAAGGTACCAAGATCACGGCCCCGCCCAAAAAATAGGGGAGTCCTCCCCCGCCCATTCCCCCGCGGGCCCTTTGATGGGGCGACCTTGGCGTATTTACTTTTTGTACATGAACAAAAGATCATGCTTGACATGAATAAGTAATATACTGTTATATCTTTCGATCAGCAGATCATGGCCTTGGCATTGGAGATTTGGAGCTGCGGGACCTTACCCTTGGGAATATTAATTCGATAAATTTCGACAGCAATATTAAACAAAACACGAAAAAGCAATCATATTGTCTAAATAAGTGTTTGGTTTTTCTACACGATGAGTCACGAATCACGTGCGAAGAAATCGCACAAAAATCACGTTCACGCAGACATATCACGAATAGAATCATTTGCATTTTTATCTCAGGAAAAAACTCCCTCATTCATAACGCCATAAAAGGCAAAATAAAAGACAGACCATGCATCAATTCCTTTTCACAAATTTTTCAACTGAAAAGACCTGAAACACGGTTGCCACTGGCAAAACGCTTCATATTGAAGATTTTTGTGGTCACCAACACACCCCTGCTTGACTATTTCTGTTCCGGTTTCAGTCGTAATCTCTGTAAGACATTGCACGCTTGATCTTGCTTGGTCGTCTCATTCATTTTCCGCGAAATACACGTCGCTTGTAGTGACGCAAATGTCGGGACTTTCCCTTGACAGTTTGTTCCGCTTTTACTTACTAGGGGAGGGGTGTGTATTTGTTTCTAAGCCGAATTTCTTATGCAAAGCTCAAGGTGAAATATTAAGTGAAACTCGCAGTATTAGTAAAAGATTGTTATCTTTGTGTCATTTCTGTAGTAAGACAATTTTTTTATGACGATAAATATATTTTGTTTCACTTTAAAATCTGTACTAAAGTACCCTCCCCTCCCAGATTGAGAGATCTTTCTACAAGTCACGTGCTTGAAATGTACTTAGCAAACAGAAAGCTCAGCAGATTCGGTCTTCTGATTCAAACCTCGAACCTAAAAGGAGTGTGTGGGAGTTTTGGCGCTAAAACTTTCCTTGTATTCATTCAAAGAACATCGCAACTGCTACAAAACAATACAGAAAGATAGAGAAACCATCCAAGATGAGGGATGAGGACTATGAGTTGGATCACGTTGGAATGTAAGTGATTTTTCCAAGTTTTTACGCTCGGGTTCTTGTGACTGCTTTTTAAAAAGAACTCAATCAAGTCTCGTGACTTTTGCCGGTGTTTTGTAAGCTGTAAAAATCTAACTAAACTTGATAAAATTCAATGGAAGTCACAGAAAATGTTTAAGTAGAGAAATCAGTGTGCTTAGTAGCAGAATATTGTCAGAATTCTTCCTTGAAGCGAGTTCATAGTTGCATTTCTTCGACGTGGATGGTGCAACAGTTCAAAGAATGAAGCGAAGGTCACGCTTCGAAGCACGAGAGTTAGCTTCGCTATTAATTCTCGATAATCATTAGGAAAACAAGTTAAGTATTTATCTTTATCGCCCAGTAAGGACAGAAAGAGTTTGATGTGCACATTTCTATTTAAAGCGTTTTTGGGAACAGAATCGTTTTAGTTCTCTGCAGTCTGCAAGCAACGCGGTGTTTTTCGTGACGTGTTGTGGCAACGTTGCATGAACGTCGCCAAAAACCTTCCTCTACATATGGAGTTTTAACATGGTCGCTTTTAAATAAACCCAATTTATTTATTTCCTCACTCAGAATAAATATTAAGCTGTGTTTCATTTTGTTTTTGCAGAGATGCTATGATGCGAAACCCGAAAATCCAACTTTGTTTGGAAAATGTATTGCAGAGCGCCCGGGAATCCGGCGACCTGGTGACGGGAGCACACAGTGCAGCAGAACAGTTAGAAATGTAAGCAGGAAAAACACATTATATTTATTGCTTGAAATATTTATCATAGCTCAGATTTAGTCGATCTGCTTCATGCTTCCAACGAAACACACTGAGTAATCAAAATGGCAAAATATTCTGTAAAATGTATGCCCCCTCCCTACCCATGTCGAAGGGAAATGTAGGTTACATTAAGTTTTATAAAATTTAGAAACAGTATTATTCTGAAGTTCAAAAGTTCCAGAATGGTTATGTTTAAATTCACAAAAAAGTATTTTACCAATTTGTTGAGTGCCACAAGATTTTGAGTGATACAGCTTCTTGGAAGATGTGTGATTGGATAGGCAGAACAAAGCATCACATTGTTTCCTCATTCTATTGAGGGTATCAATCCAATGGGCTTAGATCTTACGAGAGTTGTATTGTGACTCAGATTTTGAAGCCTCTCTCCCACATACTTTCTTTCATTTACTCTATTTTCCCATATTGACACTTTTTCCCATACATTTTCTATATTCCTCAGCCCAATGAAAGAGAATCTGAAGTTTTTGGACAAACTTAAGTTGACAGGTATTTGTAGTGTTTATTAGAATACAATATACTAATGTATTTTGTTTTCATTTTACAGCAATCCAGACGAAGTCATCCTGTGTGTCCTAGTAGAGAACTCCCATGCAGACCCTGGTATCCAGGTCCATTGCCGACTGCTAGAGGCATTCTGTTGGGAGTACCCCATTCCTGTTATGAAGGTCAGCAGCAGCAGAAAGCTAAAAAGAGTGGCAGGATACACAGAAGAGTTCTTAGAACCAATCCACTGCATTCTTGTTAAGGTGAGGGTTTGTTTACTCTGCACCCTCAGTCTCGTACACAGATGGCTTTCTGGGTTTTTTTGGGTATGCAATTGTTTGTGGGATAGTTTTTACAAAGACCCAGACCCTGTGGCTCCAAAACAATTTTCATAGAGAAATCAATTGGAAAAATCACCGGAAGAAATGCAAAAAATAACATCTGGGTAAGAGACTGAAAATTATGCCAAATTCTTATGGCACTGTTGATAAACAGTGATAATGACCATACCTGAAAATTCAATACTGCAATACTGTGTTGCAGGTATTTGCTCTAGTTAGGAAAAGGTGATTTTATGAGCTTGGGCCAATTTAAAGTAGCTAATCTGGTTAACAAATCTGGTCTTTTAAATTGGTAGGAATTATGGCACTAAAGTTTGCTCTGATTTTTTTGTTTTCAGAGTACTCTTGAACCAAGCACAGCTTTAGAGTCTGTGCTGAAGTTTTGCCACCACTGCCCTGCCCCACTTTTGAGACTTACATAAGCTGGAACAGCACAAGAAAAGGACTGAAGAAATGTGTGGATCACATTCCTACAGCAATCGAGAGTTCTTCATTGCTATGTACACTGTACTACACTGGGACATTGTTGTGTTACATGGTTATAGAATTAATTTATTCTTTTCCTCGTCAGAATGAGGAAAAAGAGGAAAAAACAAAAGAGAAGAAAAAACGAAAAAGTGAAAAACAAAAAGAAAAGCAAAAAGTGGAAAACGAAACACAAAATGTCAAAATATTTATTTATAAAATGAAAAAAATGTGAACTTAAAGGTTGCAGTTTATCTATATATAGGGACTTAACTGAATTAAGGGTGCACTGTAAACCCTGTTTTAAAAAAATGACAAAACAAAGAAAAAAGTTAACACTGCATCTGCCTGCATCACATTGTAAATTAAATTAGAGAAATATAGAAAGAATATTAGCGTGGTAATACGTGACTAGTTTCATTCAATGAATGAAAGGCTGATTAAAGTAGAACAGAGATTATGTTATAGGCTATCATATAGCCACATAGTTCACAAGTTATCTGAATACATATACTTCTGTGGATTGTTATCTATAACATGAAGTATAAAAAAAATATCATAAAAACATGCACATTGATTGTGCAGTTAGCCCAAGTGGCACTCAGGTTTATGTAAGAAAAAGAAAAAAAGTACACATAAAAAAATAAAAATTGTAGAAAAATACCATTTGCCTTTGTTTGCTTAGTATATTGCTCCAACTTTAGAATGTTGTAATTCCAGGAAAAATCCCAATCCTACCCACAGAAGGGATTGTTGGGAAGATAATATCTGAAACCCTCAATGAGAGGGGTATGGACAATTTCTGGAATCACCCGATCTTCATCCCTGTTTCTGGGTAATTCTATAAAGCAGAGAACCCCTTTTTTAAGGCTGTGAAAAAGCACAGCATCTCGCCTTCTTCTGGACATTGAGCCAATCACATCGCACAAAATGACTGATCAATCCATCAAGATGATTGTTCATGGCACAGCACAAAGCGTCGTGACTTTTTCAGTCATGACTTTTTTCAGTGCGTGTGCTCCGTTTTCCCAAGACAACTTGGTCTTCATCTTGATCAGCCCCTGGAGGGGGTAGTATTTAAATATAAATTGATGGGGTGCTCATCGGGAAATTGATTTTAACCCTAAAAGATAGCAAATTTTGTGTGGTCAACAGTGCATTTTACCTGAGATAGCAGATTGGATATGGAAAAAGTAAATTTTAACCTCAGAAATTGTAAACAAAAATAAAATTAGCATCAAGTTGAAACAATTTACTGTTGTCGCTGAATTTCTAGGTCACCTTTGGCACGAGATGCCCTGTGGGATAGACTCTTTGGACACCCCCAAGAGATAGCAGGTTGGTGAATTTTATCCCCTAAGGGATAGGACGAGCACCCCCATCTATTTTTATGTGGAGTCCCATCTCTCTTCCCCTCAGGTTCAGGGGGGGGGGGGGGGGGGGGTCCATAGTTGGGCTCGACACTAACGTTAAAAAATATGAAAGGACACCATGGATCTGCTTATCAAAAATATATTTATTGTATATACCCCTAAATGCCTCACTTGATTCCATTATGTTCTGTGAAAAGGACAAACAGGTTTGTTCATACTGGAGTTAACCAGCAATCCCAAAACTGAAGCCTATTGGCCAACATTAACATTGATTCAGCAAGCATCATAAAATATAACAAATCGTAGGCCTGAGCAAGCTGATTATGTTTTTAGAAGTTTTACAAAGAGTTTTATTACCAGTTCTTATTTTCTGGAAATTCCCTCAATAACCTCCATTTGGTTGTTTCTTTGTTACGGTAGCAATTTAGGCTTCTTTTTAATTGGAAATTCTTTCTTTCAGGAAAGCTTACATAATTCCAAAATGTCAAAAATCTGATGTTGGACATCTACAACAATTTTGTTTCCAAAATTATATTATCAATTTACTCTTTAGAGCAGATTTCACAAATTACTTTGCTTTTACATTTTACAACCATTCAAACGAAATGAATCAGTGCAATTTTTAAGGAACCCTGTTATTACCTTTGCCACTACCCAAGTTTTTTTTTTTTTTCAAAATGTCCCGTTTCTGGTTTGGAATTTAGTTTCAAACAGGCCATCATTAATTAGAGCATGCTTAAAGATCCAGCGCTGCTTTCCTTTTCGCGGCAGCCGGGCACACCTTTTGGGTAGCTTCCACTGAGGCGTTGGATCATCGAGCATGTCATTAGAGATACTTAGGGGCTGACCATTTGACTTTTGAGGGGAGGAATGGATGATTTTTTTGCAAGATATATTTTTTACTTCACTAAGATATTGTAGGATATTTATTTCGTGAAATTAGTTGAGGATTATGACAAATATGCTGTGCAGGAAACTTTTTTTTTAATCATCAACCACCACCCACCCCCCCCCCCCCTCCCCTCAGCCCTTAGAAGTCCCCCCCCCCTCCCCTCAGCCCTTAGAAGTCAAATGGACGACCCCTTAGCAATAGCTTCCAAGGAAGTGAAACATTTCGAAATCAAAAAACCTGCTCTCCAATTATTACTCGGTTTTAACTGGCAACAAATCTGAGCTTGCATTTCATATGGTTGATAAGCTGGGATAACCCTAAAGTTCGCCTTCATCCTCACAGGCTACTGGCATGGAAAGCAGGGATTTCAGACGAGTGTCGAAAACTAAACGCAAAGTAAATACGCTTAGCCAATCAGAAACGTAACATACAACAACCAACCAATCAGGGGACGAAGTAAGTAAATCAAGCCACTGTGTATTGGGTTTTCTTCGCAGTTTCATTGGCTGACTCGAAGACTTTCGCCAACTGAACTCTTGAAATCACCGAGATTTTGTTATACTGCCCAGTGAATCATTATTTCCAGACAAAGGTGTTGATTTAGGTTTTCCAGTAATCACTGAGTCGTGCTGTCTTATTCAGTCTTCCAGCTGCCTTTCCAATGTGTAGGAACTGGTTCTTCTTGATTGTCTGTAGAGCTGCAGAAATATTCCCTGGATAGAAAAACGGAAGTTTGTTACACATTTTGTTACCAGAGGTTTCTTTCGGGCATTCTTTATTAGCCAGCAAAGTTGTTTGCAAGTCTGGCATTTCACGTGTTAAACGAACTTGCTAGCCACGACCTAAGCGCAAGATAACCGAGAGAGGTGCGTTCCGTTGCGTTCGTGCTTGCGCTGCGCTTACGTCTAGTATTTCAGGCTAGCAGTTGCATCGCTATGATTCACCCTTGCGTTGTGCCATTCTCGTACCCAGAACTTGTCATATCGCGAAGAAGGCTCTGGTGACAGCCACAGACACAGGCGCGAGATTTAATACAGAGCTGTTAAACGAGAAAGATCTTTCTGCGCGTGCTCCAACGCCCAAAATCAGCCAATCAGCTCAAATGGCTGTCACCAAATCCTCCCCTGTACGGCGACGAACTGGGGAGCTTTGGGTCATGACGATTGCGTCGAGCCTGCACCCTGCGCTCGAGCCCTGAAGGAGGTGGATCGCTGATTATTGGCAATCCAGGAGTGGGAGCTATCGATCAGTTCCCCTCGCAATATTTTCTAAATTGGCACATTACAATAAAATCCTACCTGACTGTAGTTCTATATAAACTGCAACTAATACAATTCTTGACAAACACCACTTCGGTGGACTTAGCCCACATGCCTACAAAAAAATAAAATAAAAATACCAAGTATTAGTGGCAAATCTGCGGGTACAGAGGGAAAGGGGTAGGGTGTCAGAGCCAAATAGTCACAAATAGCAACGTTTTAGCCACAAAATAAGACTACCCTGAGGAGGAGCACACAACTCACTAGCCGGCTCTCCGGTTTTCGGATTTTTCGGGGGATTCCTATGTCGCGGGGCGCGGGGGAGGGGGTACACAGGAATCCCGCGCACCAACAAAAATCAAATATCCGGGGAAAACCACTGGATAGCCGGCTAGCAGGCTAAACTCACTTGATTCAAGCACTTCTTTGCCTTATCCACCTCATTCCTAAGACAGTAGGTACTAGCTAGATTGACAAGGAGCGTTGCCCTTCCCTCACTCAAACAGCTTGGGAAGCTGACCTTCTCACAGCCTGAAGGAGAAATCAGAAAACGTCATTGGCGACATCAGGGAAAATCCACGATGACAATTAAAAGACAAATAATAACAGAGATATCATCATTAACATCAACAAAATGTTTCCCCATTGCCAGCATCACCATCAACATCATTATAATCACTGTTATAATCATTTCAAAAAAAGTTGCTTTGGGAATTAGTCTTTGGTAGTTGAGCGCTATTGTTTGTTGGCCACCCAAGTAAAGATGCGCGCATTGTATTCCACTCTTCATCGACCAAAAGCCAAAAGCAACGTTTATTGAAGTAGGTGTATACTTACTGTGCGGTTTCGTATCCTTTTCAGAACCTGAAATGATTTAAAATCCTCTGTTAGAGCATGTGCAGAGTCACGGTATGAATAAGCTGAACCATACTTTGAAGAATTCCGCGGAGGACGTGGACCATTTGGGATAAGAAGACAATTCTCTTACAGCCAATGACGGACTCTCACATAGCCAATGACGGACTCTCACATAGCCAATGACGGACTCTCACATAGCCAATGACGGACTCTCACATAGCCAATGACGGACTCTCACATAGCCAATGACGGACTCTCACATAGCCAATGACGGACTCTCACATAGCCAATGACGGACTCTCACATAGCCATTTCCTTGGCAAAGCGAGTTCTCACGAGCTCGTCCCAAATTGCGATCCAGAGGCAGAGTAATAAAGTGTTCACATGAGGAAGTGGTTGATTTCCCAATATTTTGCAAAACGCCATTTTCAGAAGCAGTTTTGTGCGAGTCCGTCATACATTCACAATAATATTTTTTTTTATCCCGAATGGTCCCGCTCCTCTGCGGAATTCCTTGAAGTATGATTGCTGGTCCCAGGCGTTCCTTGTAGGTCGTGGCTAGGGATACTCACAGTGAAGGTGATTAATAATTCATAGGCATAAAAAATAGAACGAAGCTACATGGCATAACAACCGTGAAGCCTATCAATCACCTCCTTCTGAGTTATCCCTTCTAGCCATTGCCGGATTTCAAGCCGAGAGTGCCTGGAACTCCACATAAAGAAGAAGAGCATATTAAACTATACAAAACCCTAAAGTTTGGCGTTGATTGTGTAAATTCCGATCGAGATACAGCTATTCCAAGATGCCGGAATTTTGATAAGCTTTGTATGGTTTTCCGGACGCCGCGTCCGGATTTGACACAAATCTTGTAAAATTTTAGACTTTTTTGGCTGTTTCTCGATCACTATTTGCCTGGTTAATACCAAACTTTCGGATTTTGTACAGTTGAGCATGCCCTTTCTCCCCCTGTTGGCCTTGAGCGGATAATCTATATATGAAAGGATTCGCCCCAGGCACTCACGGCTTGAAATCCGGCAATGACCTTCCTTGTATGCAGAGAAAAGGTAAACCGCTGGATGTGCGCGGGCGCTCGAGCTCGGTGACGTCACAACCTAACCACAGGATACCCGTGCAGAACGATAGGGACTAGGGTATGATTTCAGAACACAAGCGTGGTACTTACCAGTGCTGTTGGTGACTGGTCCTATACTGACGTCTATTACATTCTCTGGTGACAAGTGCATTATGGCCTCAGCTATCCTGTTCAGCTTTATAAGTGCCTCTGCAGCATACAGATGACCTAGGAATCTGAAATTACACAGGATACATCCTAGTACAAAACCCTGAGTTTTGAAAAGCAGTCCGATAGCAACAATATTCTTTTTAAATAATTCAAATATTCAATTTTTCTCACTCGCCCGAGTGCACGAGTCTATGTGCAGAACTAACAAAAGTATCCCTCCAAAGGAATCATCACATCATCTGAATTGGGTGGAAACAAGATGTAAACACGGTTAGCCGATTTGGTCTAACTTCTATTGAAATGTACGTACTTTAGGGATCCCACTAGACCAGATTGTGAAAGTAGCTTCTGTGAGTGGATTAGAGCCATGACATTGTCTCCTAAACCTAACGACACATACGCACTACATGCCATCATTGCGCACCTACAGATCAAGAAAACAAAGTATGTAAGTCAAATATTCTCAAGTTTACACAAAAATTAAAATCACTGCACTGTGACTCTAACATCATTGATTTGCTTATGGTTGTGTGTGGGTTATCCTACAAACATTGAAGCTCCCTGTAGCCCTGTTTAAACAGTAGGGCCTTATTCCGTCAAATTCACATCGTGGAATGGTGTGCCCAGGGAAATTTGATGTTCACGACGAATATTAGATAATCTTATATGAAGTCTGAAAATCTAATTTCCAAGGGAAAACAATCTCTGGAACAGAAGAGCCACATTTTTTCCCTACAATGTTGAGCAAAACGGGCGCCATTGACTGATAGTCGCCCGCAAAAGCAGCTACTATCCATACCACGTGATCATTCTCGACCAATGGAAATGGGCCAGAATTTAGTGTTGTACTATAACAGAGCTAGAAATTACTGCCGGTCATCCGACATTGTCCGATCAAAACCGCCAAATGTCCAACTAATTTTCAGATATCAGGGCCAATTTTCCAGTAGAGACAACCAAGAAAAAGGTTTTGATGGACATATGCCCGATCAAGTAAGAAGAATTATTTCCAGCTCTGTATAATAAACAGTATTATTCATTCAACATATTTTCCCGCTTCTGATTGGTTGAGCGCCACCGGTGAATTCTTGATGTTTAAAAGGCGAGCGACGTGACGTCAGCTGAATTAATTAATTGCTCAATATTATACAATTTCTGAGGAATAACACTTGGTGAACAGCTTGTTAGCTAAGTGTTAGAGATAAAGGTTCAGCCAATCAAATAAGGTCAAAGAGCCTTACCCAAATGGCAATTGTAAAAACACAATTTCTAGGTTTGCAAGGCAATTCATAGTTCCGACCTGTCATTCAAAGCCATAGTTACTGTTGTTATGTCCCACAAACAAACTAGGGTTTTCCTTAAAAAAAAGTCCAAAAATACTCCGATTCCACTTAGGTTTACCAGAGATATCTTTATCTTCGGATCATCTCAGTTTATACTGTCATAAAAGGCAAAAAAGTGCTCCAAATCGGACTGATTTCAGACGTCCTGAAATACTGTTTGTGGGACATGATCAGTCCCCGTGGGAGAATCTTTTCAACTCTGATTGGTATCTCCAGGTAGCATGAAATGGCTTCATCATTGTTTGATCGGAACTATGAATAGATTTCAGTACCTCATGTGCGGCAGTTCCTTTAACTTGATAGGTGGGCCAGGTGATGCTGGGATACTGCATTCATACTGGCTGGGAGAAAGCCGACTTGAAGGACCATTTTCACTGACACAACAATGGTAAATAACATCAGTGTCAATACAGTTAACGGCGGTGTCTAATAGCTGGTTTACACGATGCGATTGACCGATTTCTAGTGCCGTAATTTCATTCCGTATCGGCCCGACTCTCAGAAAAATCTGTGACAACGCAACAGATAGCCTGCTTACAGGCGCTTGCTGGTATTTTTATCGCAAAAACCTGGTCCTTTCGCTGATTGGGCGCCATCTTGGATATTAACAGATTTTTTCGTGAAGGTCCCGATTTTAAGTCACAGGTCATATAAATCAAATAAGTCACAGGTCATAAAACAGTGTGCTCGACAAATCACAGAGTGTAAACCCAGCCAAACTAACGAGCTTGCTAGACTATGTCTTATTTCCACATTTTTGCAGCACAGTGACTATTTTTAATCCATTCTCTTATTGAGTTAATGACCCTGTGACCGATGGGTGTGACATTTGTGACTTTAGCAGTGTTCAGGAGCCGCAAGGCTCTTGTCAAAGTGGAATCATGAGATTCATAACCCAGTGCGTATCATCATTACACTGCTGCCAAATTTTATCAAAACCACCACCAGAATATGTAAGAATCGGCCCTGATGGGTGTGATAATGTTATATATATTTTTGGGGGTTGACCGAATATGGTAAGGAATGTCAAAATAATACCATTACTTTGCTTCTCTATGACTACATATCACTTAAATCAGCTTTAGACCAAAGGATGGATCGAAATTCCATGAGATTTAGACAGATTGACTTCACTAAATTTACCGTTACCACATTAGCATAGACTAATATATATTCTACAAAACCACGGTCATCGGACACAGGGACTTTGAGAGTCACAAGAATAGCATTTCCTGTACCTTTGTCCTTCTACATCTAGGGTATCATCATCTTTATGCAAGTGGTTGTCAATGTTCCCATCGCGTTGAGTTGCTGTTGACATGTTCTCTGATGCCTTTAACAACAGGAGAGCATTCTGAAGACAGATTGCCGAGAATTCAAGAGTACAAGCTGGCATAGCTGCTGACTGACCCTGATTGGAACTGAAATGAAAAGAAGATCAGATGATATAGCATCTTTCTACAAATCTGTACCATAGGCACCCTGACACATCAACAATACGTTACAAGAATGTACACTTGGAACGCCCGAGATTTAAGTAACAGGCATAGAGCTAGGAACAAATAAACAAATAAATAAACACACTGAATATGTTGCATTGCCAGTAATTTTAAATATATAATCACTCTATACGTCTATATCAGTACTTTTCTTACTCAAAGCTTGGTCTCTTCTCCTGTAGGGACGAGATGACTATTTTGCGATGTGGGCCTGAACCAATAACAGACTTGACGACGTCACTCTTCTTTATACTCTGGTCGGAGTTTTCCCCAGACTGGTAAAGCAATAAACTGGATTAATAATTGTGTTCATGGAATACTGAACTTAGATATTCCCTTTGATAATGTTGTGAAAATTCAATAGACGATGCCAGCTATGATGCCATGCGCGCGCTGCGTGTCAGTACCGGTAGTTGTGTTACATTTCACGGATGATGTGCCTAGTATAACGGTAGTTGTCTTAAGGCCTGTTTACACTTGCAATTTTTGTCGCGCGAGTCGCGGCGATTTTTCTTGCACGTACACGTCAACTCAAAATCACTCAAAATCAAAATGTTAACTAAGTGCAACTCAGCGCAATCCGCCGTGATTTTTGTCGCGTGATGTCGTGGAGATTTCAAACATGTTTGAAACTCTTTGCAACTTGATGCGATTTGAAAAGAGAGCATAGAAATCGCACCGGATTTGCATCTCGTTTACACAAGAGAGTTGGAATTGCAGCTCGCGCGAGTAAAATCGCCGCGACAAATGCAACAAAAATCGCATGTGTACACCTGCCTTTACAATCCAAAGGAATTCTAAGCGAACCAGCTTATAGCTGGAATCGTCCATAGGCAGTGTTCAGGAGCACCAAGGCTCTTGTCAAAGTGGAATCATGTGATTCATAACCCAGTGCGTATCATCATTACACTGCTTCCACAGAATGTTTTACCAAAATGGGTAAAACATCACACTTGCAACAAAGTGATGAGAGACCAGTGCTGTAATGCTAAGTCAACCACGCTATGGCTCACAGATCACACAAACCTTTACTGACCTCATGGGCACAGGGCACCCAGTAGGCGGAAATTCGTGATATTTGAACGTGGGTACACAGTGGTTTCAATAGAAGGCACCTACCGGTGGTGAACTGCCATCTACTTCAGTGCTGACCACCAGTACTTTGCAATAGAATACATGAATATGCCAATTATTTTGCCCTCAAAACCTGGGTACATGGTGCTGTTTTTATCAGATTCGATCATATGATATATCATACTGCAGCTTAAGGACCTTAAGACATGTAGAATCTTTGACTTGCGTCCAATTTTTGGTGATATACACTTTAACAATATCTTACCATCTGATGGACAAGGATCCCACATTCTGCTAATCTAAGCCACAACCTGGGGTTTGTGTGGTAGGTCTGTATCACTTGTATTAGACAATCAAATGCTGAGAGAGGTCTCCCAGAAAACAACAACTGAATACCAAGGTTATAGAGAATCTCATGGCGCCTACTGAGTCTTAACGTGCACAATGGTCTTCCACATATAGGATTATCTGAAAAATAACATGTTATGATGTTGGATGATTACAAGTAATGCTCATAAAGCCTTTTATTGCCATTTTCTTTCTCAAGAACCCTGATTTTCAGCGACTTTTCAGGAGACTGAGATGAGAGCAGAGACTTTTTAGATTCAGGCTACCTGGAAGCTACTTTTGGATGTACTTCCAAGCTTCTTTAAAACTAGAATTCTACATTCAAAAAGCAACCATTTACTTCCTAAGGCTGAAACGAACAAATTCTTTAAAACTAGAAACATGTTCTACAATATTCAAAATGCAACCATTTACTTCTAAGGCTGTAATGAACAATAACATCCCCAAAAGGCTGATGGTCAGAAGAAATACCAGTCTATATTTTATCACCCTGCAAATAATACACAGCTTCACCACTAGTTTCAATACCATAAAAATTTGTGCAATTTGCCTGTAAAAAGGGAGAGAAACTTGTATCTGCATTCAAGTAATATTTCTATATTTCTACAAGACAAAATATGCAACTAAATGAATTAGAAATAAATCCAACATGTTAAGCATCTTACTTTTATCCATGCGAGGTAACAATGCTAATGCTTTATCATTCTCCTCCAAGGATCTTCTAAAGTAGAATGCAGCCAAGTTGTACTTGTGCATTTGGTAGTGGATACATCCCAAGTTGTTGAAATACATTGTACTGATACATTCTCCTGTCTCCATGAAGTTATTATGTGACTTTGGAACACTGTTTAGTAACTTGATGGACTTGCGGTAGTTCTGCCGCAAGTATTCAAAGTTACTTTTCAGAAATAACCCAACAAGTGACTGTTGAAAGAGAGAAAGAAAAATCAGAAGTCATCCTTAAAGAGGCTCCCCCGCGTTTGCTGGCCACTTCTCTGACGTGAAAATAGCTCAAATCGCAATCCAATTCCATCCTCTTGATTACAGGTCAAAACAACCTAGAATTGCATTTTTCTAACAATTGAAAGGTTTTTCTATTAATCTAGAGGATTATTTTGATTACGACGGGCAAATGTACATGTGTTTCACGGTTACAATTTCACTTATTTTATGTCCACAGTGGGTGAATATTAAGCATGCAAGAGCCCCTTTAACAAAGAGTTATTATAATAACAATCTAGAACTCATATTTTGCTAGTCAATTGGCATAGTTTCCAGGCACTAGGAAAACCTGCTATATTTCGCATTATGCAACAAGCAGTTCATGACCAGAAAAACGTTTCATTGTCAAGCACTTTAAGCTCCAAAAATGGCCAAAGCAATTGTTATTTTAAATAGACATGATTGTCACATACATTCCCGGTGTTCAGGACAGACTTGATCTCCCTCTTGCAGGCCTTGATGGACTTCATTAAGATGTTCAGCCGTGCTTTATACTGAAAACAGATTCAGAAAATAATAATTTAGTGACCAAAGCTTTATTAATATGAACTCAAGATACCAATAGCAGTGAAGGGGTACAGGAAAGGGTGGACTAGAACCCCAGATTTCCCCAAAGTTCTCTCTTGTTTTACATTTTGCTTTTTTGTGCATTGGGGAGGAACAGGAACCTCCTGTGTACTGTACATCTTCTATGTTTTATTTCTGTAAAGAATCAAACAATAAACTTCACTAACAAAGTGGCCCTACCTGATGCAAACGTGCCTTATTAACATCATCCATATCTCTACTCTGTTGACCTTGTGAAGACTGGGAGATCTAATTATAATGTTGGTTATAAAACATACAAAGAAATGTGAATAACAGGGGTGAACAAATTCATATCAATGTGTTTATTTCCTGGGAATGTAAATGTAAATAAAATGTTTGAGGCCAAATTCCCAAATTCCCAGACTCATCCATGTATCTCTACTTCGTTGTTGACCTTGTGAAGACTGGGAGATCAAATTATAATGTTGTTTATAAAACATAACAAAGAAATGTAAATAACAGGGGTGACCAAACTCCTATTAATGTGTTAAATTACAGAAATTTCCTGGGAATATAAATAAAAATAACTTGCAGCTCGGAAACTTAATTACGCTGGTTTCAGGGGGGCCACTGGCAGCCAAGCAGCCATAAGCATAGATACTGACAGTGGTGATTGACAGAGTTTATCACATCCTCAGTGGATTTTCAACATCCCCCTGAAACTGTGTAGGGTAGTGAAGGAGATGGGTCCTCACAGGAAGTGGGCATTGAATGCAAACAATACGGGATACGCTGGCCTAATCCCTTAACCATTATAATAATTAATGATAATTTACATGGTAGAAAAAGTAAACAGTTTGTTTCACTAATTAGCAGTGTTCAGGAGCCGCAAGGCTCTTGTCAAAGTGGAATCATGATATTCATAACCCAGTGCGTATCATCATTACACTGCATAAGGAGTGAAGGAAAACAAGTAGATCGCTAGTCTGCCACACATGAGTCTTCAGTAATAAAGGTCAGCTAACAGACTTATAGTCCCAGACTTCTAAAGCTAAATCCTACATGGCAACTGCACTATGTCAACATTCATTTTGTGTTTGTTTTATCGTGGACTTTCACCTTGTGTATGGCCAAAATAATATGATTCATTGTTTTAAAATATTTTTAGACTAACAGGAAGTATTCTTTGAGAAAATCATGCATCCTTAGGGACGTATGCAGTGAAAAATTCCACAGCATTTCTGTTTTGTTTTTTCAATAATCCCGCAATGGTGCAGCCTGGTGAGAACACTGGCCTTTAACAGAAGAACGCAATTATTGTTTAATTACTCTTCTCTATATTACAGGCTTACCTCACTCTGCTTGCTGTTTGTCGACATAGCACTCTCCACATGACTCAGTACAGCTCCAGCTTTTTCAGGCTGCAAAATAAACAGTTGCTGCACATAAATTTAAATCCATTGTTTGATGTTTAATATTGAAATTGGACTATTGGATGCATTGTTTTCTCTAGTTGGTGATTAAAGGGCTGCTGTAGTTGAAGATGTTGTCAAGCTACACAATACATTTGTGACACTTACCTTGTGCATAATAAGATATAACTCTACTAGGAGAAAACACACTTTAAATGCAAGGTTTTCATCTGCAAATAACAAAAGACAAAGAATTACTACGAGTTACTAACTATTTCTGAGCTCGAATTGTGCTTCACTGAGCTCACAAGACTGTGGCTGTTAATATGATTTAATTTCAAGCCTTGCAATTCTTTGAAAAATCAGTAAAATTGCTAAATACTTTGTATTTGTGAACAGTAAAATATAATCATGGTAGTTTCAAAACGACTGTCAAACTTACCCAGTGGTTCAATTATCTTAAACAACTTTCCAAGTGCTTTGGTAGCATTATTATACTGACGTAACTACAAACAAGCACAACATCTCAAGTTTAGATAACCAATACTGGTACCAAAAATATATGGTCAGGAGCACATTTTCTACAGTAGATTGTGGCACCAAGAATATTATATTGCAGGGTTCAAAAATGTTTAAACCAACACTTTAAACACTCTTAGGCAAAAAAATACACAATATTTCATTAGAATCCTATATTTTTAGGGAATGCTCATAAAGTTTTCAACAGGTAGGTGTCAGGGATAGTTAGCTACCGGTAGGTACTTTTAGCTATTGTAGGTATACGGAAATGCAGTGTGTATGGCCCGATACTGCAACCATAATGGTCACCAATGGCGACTAAATTTGGGGGCTTGGCGACAGCAAATGGCACCCCATCTTTCTGAGTTCAGCTGAAATCCATATTTATGTCAGGTCCTGTTATGTGTGGTTTTGAGAACACCCTTATAAAGTTATTCAAACTGTACTCACATTATAACACACTACAGCTTCATTGTACAGTACATAAACCATGTCCATTGTGTTCCCATCATCTTCACACTCACAACATTCACTATCAATCTTAACACAAATAAGAATATCATGATCATAAGTAATTATTTCTTTGAAATAAATAGAATGAACCAGATGCATATAAAAGCAAAATATTATCAAATCATGGAAAGCAGGCATCTTTAACATAAAGAACAAAAAGAGCTGTGGCTTGGGCACCCTGTGGTGAAGGGAGAGTAAACAGGGAACCCATGTATGAGGGGTAATGTATGAGGGGTAATGTACGACAGGTAATGTATGAGGGGTATAGCGCTGTTCACTGCCAATGCCAACATTGCCATTGTAATGCTTTGTGCCAACCATAGATTGAATAGTGCCCTTTGTTCTGTAAACCAATTGATCTCTGGTTGGCACATTATTATAACAATAGATGATGTCAGTGTGAACAGTGTTGTACAATGCTCCTTGTAACAAAGCTTTGATTTCTGTGGCTCAGAAAGTTTGTCTCACATTTTACGAGGGCTAATTGTGACCCTGCATGGGAAAACGTATCATAACGATAGATCGTTAAACGGTCATTTTCTAACGATCACCAAACGATCTTTTCGTTTCGTCTAACGATCTAGTAAAATTGCCTAACGATCTAGTGAGTACACCTAACGGTCACAAAGTTAATGAGGAGTTAATGCAAACGCTTTGCCTAACGATTTAGTTACCTCTCTAACGACCCAGTTCAATTAATATATACAAGCGTTTGATCAAACGGCGTAATGCCAAACGTTGTTGATAAAAATAATGAGCGTTAAATGACTTGCTCTTTTTCATGCTTTTTTAGTTTTGAAGTCCACAGCAAATTCGGTCAGCATCTATTCTGCCATCAATAAATTTGCAAAGTACGAAACAGAATAATAGACATAATAAAAGAGTAAAACATTGGTTGGCCTTTTCCTAGCACATGCGTTGCGTCTTTACTCGTGCTTCTTCGAACTTTATGAACGCTGCATTCCGGTTTGCAAAATATACTGAATAGTTAATAAAGAAACTTACCGTCCAACCACCGTGCACATTGAGTGTTAGATAAAACTCCTGGAAAACACTTTCAAAAGTTCCATTCCTGTTATCGATGAGGTGCAATGCCAAACCAGTTGCGGAATTTCGGGCGGGATGTGTTAGCGGGAAAATTAGCCAAAATTAATCTTTGCAAAACTAATATTGAGTGTGGCTATATTTTATTTAGATGAATCGATAATATTACACTGAAAAGCTAGGGAAATCCACCTTATTTGCATCGTGATAGCGAAGAATGAAGTACGGTATTCAAGCGAAACCGAAGAGGAGTTATGTTATTTTATTTTTACAATATAACGTGCATTCTGATTCGCTATCTAAAACAATATGTGTCAAATGCAACCAATCAGAAAGCATATTAAACTAAGCTAGTTACCAAACCTTCCCTGAATTACTAGATTTTCATCGATCTTCGATGATCGATCTTCGTTGTTTTTATTGAGCTTTTATGAGGAAAAACACATGAAAAAGGAGTGAAAATATTATTCAACCTGATGATAAGCTTTTTCAAGCAAACGTTCATCAAAATATTCCGGGTTTTGTGGCGAACGTTCGCTGATTTATTTGATGTTACGGAAAGAAGTTGCGGGTTTTACCCAAAGTTGCGCGGCAATTATATTTTAGCGATGGAAGAACTTCACCTTCGCAATGGTTTCTCTGGATCCTTGGCTTTGACATCAATGGCCCTGAATATCACTTTTTGAAACATCTTCAGCGGGCATCCGACCAATTAATGAGAAGGGTGGTGGATCAAGTGATTTCATGCAAAACACGATCGTTTAATCAAACGGTTCGTCCGATTATTAAAAAGTTCAGACCGTTTGGCGAGGTCGTTTAATCTAACGCTCTTGTCACTCATGAATTATTCCTATCGAAACATGAATAATTCACTAACGATCTCCTAGCTGGACCTAACGATTTGACTTTTTCGCCTAACGATTTTCCCTAACGATCTAACGACCACCTAACGCTCTGACCACCTAACGCTTAGATCGTTATGATACGTTTTCCCATGCAGGGTCACAATTTTTTAGTGGAAAAAACTGTGAGGCTCAACAAGTTTGGATTTTATCTGCATGTAAAAGGGTTGTTGGTTGTTTTTGGTTGTTCACACCACTAACACGATGCCTGCTGAAGAGGTTAACTAATGTAGTGTTGAAAGTAACAGAAAAATGTCTACAACATTCACATCATACCTGCTTTTTTACTGCCTGTAAATTATTGTAGAATTCATCAGTTTTTGCAAACCCTGACAAACAGAATGTTATGACAGCCTTGTTATGCACCACTTTGTAGTCATTTTGCCGCATCTCACCAAGACGACTAAGAGCTGTCAGGCTTTTGTCATACTGCTGAGACTCAAATTCAATGTGCGCCTGATTGGCTAGTTCCCTTTCTTGATCTGTCACTTTGCCACCAGGTGGGGGAAGATCGGTAGGGAATTCAAGACCCCCTTCAAATGCGGACTCACTCATATTTTACTCTAGAAGTGTAAAGAAAAATAATCATCAGGGAAATCTGGCTTTTCCCATCAATTCATCAATCCCACATTTATTGTTCTCTACCCCCCCCCCCCCCCTAGTTACTGTTGCTATGCAGACAAGCCAAAATATTCCTTCTGCATAGAGCATGGAAAAGACACCAATTGCAGGAAGGTGTTAGAAGTTTCCTTATATTTCATCAGGAAAAGCTGAAGAGTTCATTAAAAATCTTCTACTTTGTGTTTGTTGCTTGGACATTTTGAATTCCACTGGGAAAAACTACCCATTTTGGTGATTAATCAAGACAGGATTGGTCTTGATCTGCCTCAAATGCCACTCTCTTTAGTGACCAACTAAGCTCAGTACCGATAAGCTTGCAATGGGACTCTGGCGCCTACTGATGTGCCAATCTCACTTCCATGTTGATAGTCTCAGAACTTTTGAATGACAGTTCCAGGAAAACCAGTTTTACAGTACCTCAGTTTCGCATCATGGAACCATGCATGTATGGGAAGTAAACATTAATCAGAGATGTCATAGCGTTGTCATCTCTCCTTACTCTTTTACATTTAGTTAAGACAATCCCCAGTTTTAGTATGGTTCCCATATCTTGAAATTATGTTTCCCTTAGAATCCATATTATTATAACACCCAAGGCTTATTTTGTGACTTCAAAAGACTTTTTTTTTTATTTCATGGACATAAATTAATCTGTTGAATACTCCTTTCAAAAAGCCTGCTGGTATTCTACTTGTCTTAGCACTGCTATTTCCTATATAATGCATTTTTAAATGGTTAAATTACATTTTGTAAATCTTATAAATTAATGCTTATAGAATTATGAAAAAGCCTTATTATTTTATTCAAAGCACAACACTAAACTAGGAAACAAAAATATACCGTGGAATTAAAGCATACAAACACAAACAGAAAAGCTTCAGTTCCACCCCCCTACACCTAAACAGGTCTTGAAAACCATAAACCGGCGAGAAACACGTTTCATAGTTGAAGATGGAACAACTCGGTAAATGTTTAAGTTTTTAAGCTTCCGAAGGATTTCTGTTTCCCAAGTTTACAAAAGCACCAAACTAAAACAGCAGCTCAATTGTTATACGTCTCTAGATTAAAGGAATTCCGGTTCATTTTCAATAGAAAGGCAATAAGTGTGAGATAATGTATCAAAAACAAACAGTGTACAAGCAGGCCTGCTGGTTCGCACAATCACTGCAACTCTTAAATTACAACTTAAAAACCTGGCGTTTGTTTCACAAAAATAACCTAACAAAAGCACCAATGGAACTTAAATTAGAAATAGATATGTCATATAAGTGTCATATGACATGTAAATGGCGAATTTACCTTCAAAATGAGCAATTCTGGGGATTCTTTCCTAAAGTCCGCCAAGTCAATGTGACTTGTGCTGCGATAAGTGATCAGCAGCCACTACTGTTAGGATATGCGTTCCAGTCAGCTCGTACCAGTCTCCCCCAAGAAAAATAAAACAAGATGCCTGTCGATGCCTAATAGTCGATGCCTGAGTTTGATGAGACTCGGGCTACTCGGGCAAATTTTATATGGGAGCGTATGATTTGTTTTCATTTTTTTAGTAGTGAATTACAGTGACGGATTATCCAGGATTTGAAGGGGGGGGGTGGGGGGTGATCATTTTAACTGGTTCAGTTTCTGCTGCAAATTACAAAATTTGAAGGAACACCTGCTGCATTTTATTTTTACGAATTTCGATTTTTGATCGCCCATTTTTCAAGTGTCAACTACACATGCACCAGTCACACCTGTTCAGAACCAAAGATGGTGAAGGTGAGTGCTTTTTGTGCCTCGTAATTCACGACTTGAGATATTTTCTTCCATGGTTTGTCAGTAAACGTGATACTGAGCTGTCACGTTTACACATATATATGTGTCTTCCAGCAGGGCATTGTGTTTCCCAAAAATATCCATACCCCAATTTGAGACAGCCACCTGTGGGCAGAAAAATAGAAGGGTGTAACGGTCTACTGGGAAGAGCAGTACATGTATACATGAACATCCTACCAGGAATAACCATGTTCTCACTGACCATTTAATTTTAGGTGATAGGAAAAAGTCAGAATGAATTATACTTCTAGAAATACTATTGTCTTGGATTCGTTCACATATATTAAAACTTATTATTCATCACATCGATGCACTGCCCAAATATGGTCATTGGAACGCCAATAGCTGTCTTCTGTACATGACAGCTATCCCGCGATATCCGTCTCTGAGGAAAATATGATGTTTTGAGCTCGTAAATAATACACAAAAGTCATTTTTTTCGGGGGTTTTTGTGCTATCGATGTGCTGAATAATAAAACCATTATCCTGCTCGATTTTGCAGAATATGGTCTGATTTTAGCCAACTCGGGACTTCGTCCCTCGTCGGCTAAGTATCAGACGATATTCTGCGCAATCTCGCAGGATAATGGTTAAATATTTGTCAAATTTTACACCAAATACAAAATGTTCGTTTATTATATTTCCGTATTATTATATTCAGATGACAAAATTGAATACATTTTGACATCTTTAAATTCATCTTTCTTCTTTACACGTTGTCTCAGATGACCTTCAAACGTCATGCCCAGTTTTTTTAAGGACACCTTCAGAGCCTTTGTTCCCCGTGAAACAATTCGCGAATATACAATTCAACCCAAAATCTTGAAAGCCAAATTTCAAAAGACGTTTGGCAGCTTCGGTACAAAATCCTTTACCCCAGAATGGGACGCCAATCCAGAACCCCATTTCTGCAGCATCATTTTCTATGTCCAACATAAGTCCAACACACCCTATCAAATGATCCAAATCTTTGGAAACCACTGCAAATATGATATCGCTTTTGTTTAGATGTTTGTTCTGACTCATAGCTATGAAATCCAAAGCATCTTTTTCTGTGTATGGATGGGGAATGCGTGAAGCCATGTCGGATAAGTCAGAATTTCCACAATATTCCACTAATTGGTGAACATCTTTGCTTGCGAGTGGGCGTAACCAAAGTCTCTCGGTTTCCAAACGTGAGTGAGTCAGATCCATACTTTTGTTTTATTTTTCTCTGGCCTGTGAAGTAAAAATTAAAATTACAAATCACAACTAGATATTTTCAACTTATTAAAATTTGAGTGCTATCTTTGGGCCACAATGGTTCCAATACTTAAGGTTTTGACCCCACTGATAAGATAAACATAACTAAATAATAGTTAACCAGAAACATATAAGTGAGTTGAAACATGTAACAAACATACATTGCTTTAGTGCCAAGCTGCGGAATATTCGCAGAAAAAACAATCGAAGAGATTTTGAAAATAATGTTGTTGCTAGACTTCAATATGTTAAATGTTAGCATATTATCACTTACCACTGTTACTCTACTTTATTTGAGTGAAAAATGAAATATTATGAAGAGAAAACCTGCTTGGGTTAGCAGTCGAGAGTTCATTATTGACCAAATATGGTCATAAACTGGGCACGAATAATCCACAGCTTGGTTCGCCGTTACATGTTTCAACTAAGTGATATGTTTCTGAGTTAACTTATTAAAATTTGATAAATGTGTGAGTGCTATCTTTGGGCCACAATGGTTCTAAATGAAGGTTTTGACCCTTAACTAATTTTAATTACCCCATTAACAAAATAAATATTGTATGTGTTTATATAGCGCTTAATTCCATAGGCTCTAAGGGCTTTACAAATTGCGAGATGTCTGATCTCTAAGATGCGGACTGCAGTTTTACAGTGCAGTTTAGGGGCCACCCATTTAATTTTTGAGGGGGGTGGGCTTTTTTGAAAAAAAATTTCCTGCACAGCAAAATGGTGACTAAAACCCTTCTTTTTTATTGAAAAAAATTCTCACCGCTTAACAGAGGTAGAAAAAACAATCTTGCATGGACAAAAAAGCCCACCCCCCCCCCCCCCCCCCCTCAAAAGTTAAATGGTCGGCCCCTTACAATCATGAGTGGGGTTACATATCATAATATTGTAGTGAGTTCTGTCACTGAGCAAGCCCAGCGGTTCTTTAACATCCCTCATGATCAGCTTTGGTGTAGTGTATTGAGAGACGGGACCTCGGTTTATTGTCTCATCCAAAAGACGTGAAACACAGGAGAAATGACGAATCACTTCAACCCACGATGAACACAAGGTTCGAAACAGCAGAGGAAAATCCCAACTGACCCCGACTGGGAATCGAACCCGGTGCACAGAGGTGAGAGGCAAGCGCTCTACACGCTGCGCCACCCATGCTTCCCAAAACATGTTAACATGTTAACTTATTATATTATTGTTTCAAATCATGTGAAAAATAATAGGCTTCTTCGCCCGGGGGGGGACACTATAAAGGTTAAAATAATAGGGGTGAACCGTCGGGAAACTCGAATTTTGACCCTAAAAAATACCTGGTCGGAAAAATTTCCACCCTAAAAAATACCCCTCAGTCTTAAAATATCCTAATAAATACCAACAATTTTGACACTTACATATTAATTTGCTGTTCAATTGAATAAATTAGTACAATTTTTTAGATAATTTTTTCTTGTATCAAATCAATTTTGGCATTTCGAATTCGACAAATATTCAATGTAAACGTAGGGGTCAAGATATCAATTGCACGTGATTCCGAATTGCAACTATTGACAGGGACCTTGCACGTTGATCGCCCTTTGTTTACAATTGGCAACTGACGACAAGCTCTCGTGACGTATCGATTATATTCCGTGTATACCAGCCCCTGGGAAGTCGAAAACTCTGCTTGAACAAACTGGCGAGCCCCTATAACATGCCACTGACCATGTCAAAATTAGTCTGCGGCCTCCCTCATGTCATATATGTGTGATATGGCATGTAAAAGGGGAATTACCTTTAAAATGGGATTCTTTCCGCCAAGTATGGGACTTGTGCTGCGATAAGTGGTCAGCGGCAGTCAGCTCGTGCCAGTCTCCCCCCAAGAATAATAAAACAAGATGCTTGCATCGCTTGCATAGAGGACACTCTGTTTGATTAAAACGAACTCTAGTTTTCGATAATTTATTTGCATATTTTGTACCATTTGCATATCAAGAAAATTTCGCCAAAAACTGTCGTTTTGCCGACGTTGCAAAACTTCCTTATTAAGAAATTCCCATATCAAGTAAGTGCTGTCGTTTTTATGGCAAATCCGCGCGGGTTGCCTGTGGTGTTCAAAACGTGACTCAGGCATCTCGGCGGGGGGCAAAAACAAAATGGCGACCAAGAGAATGATGTTTCTCGAGTATCTGCAAGTTTTGGTAAACTTACCTGCTTTTTTCGCGAAGATATGAGGAAAAGTACTTACAGACATTCCAATTCCTAATGAGGAAGTTTTGCAACGTCGGCAAAACGACAGTTTTTGGCGAAATTTTCTTGATATGCCTTACCTTATTTGGAAGGTCTGTAAGTACTTTTCCTCATATCTTAGCAAAAAAAGCAGGAAAATTTACCAAAACTTGCAGCTATTCGAGAAACATCGATCTCTTTGGTCGCCATTTTGTTTTGCCCCCCGCCAAAGGGGCCTGAGACGCGATTTGAACACCACAGGCAGCCCGCGGGGATTTGCCATAAAAACGACAGCGTTTTCTTGATATGACGCCGACCAAATTATTCTTGGGAAATAGAATAAATTTAAGGAACTGCATAAATTGCGTTTTTCATGGTCAAAAATACGCTAGAAAATGAGGTCTATTTCTGCAATAAATACTCGGGAGCCACCTTAATAATTAATTGGGTGGGGACTAACTAGAAAACAGAGCGGCTCATTTATCCTCGATCCCACGTCTCAACTGCTCACGTTTTTGCATAATACTTTCATTTTTAGTTTCAATAGTTAAATAAAAAGGAATATCTGATGGGCTAAATAAAAAAAACAGGCCCAAGTCGATTTCTGCAAAAAAGAAAGACTTGAACGGTTATAGTTTTGTCAGAAATTACTTTATGCTGAATTTGGGCTCAGGTAAGCGACCGGCTCATTAGATCCTAGTTCAAAGGCAAACTATCTCGCTTGGTCTCATTATTTATTGACAATTCACTGATTAACTTTGTTTAAGGAATTAACGATGATAAAGTATTTCAATTAATATTTAACATCCAAGGAGCTTCAGACAGTATCATTTTGAAGGCAAAAAGTGCAATATATTATATTTGCTATTTTGTATTTAATTATAATACAAACAAATATGTGCAAGGTATGCGTAATTAAAAAATGTTTTATTTCAATTTTACTTGTATCTCTTTTACAAATTTCATTATTCGAAAGAAAAAAGAAAAGAAAAACAAAACAAAACGAATATATGAAATTAAAATGTGGGGGCGAAATTCCTAATGAGGAAGAAACTCTGATATAAATTAAACATGATGAACGGCTAAGGGTAAACGGTTTAACTAGATCCATGTAATTACTGGCTGAGGAAGGACTAACAGGTCCCGCGGTTGACACCTTTATTTACGAGTGCACCTTGAAATATTGATTCAGCGTTGAACTTTTTTATACCTGGCAAACCCTTCAACAACGTTAATTAGTGCGTCATCCGACAAAATATTGACATACGCATAGTATATCTCCCTACATACCCGACTTATATACCTGACGACATCTTCACGACAACTGGCCCTTCGCGACGTTGCCCCTTCCATTGTGCACCTGTTTTCGTGTTTTTGTTTCGGGGGAAAAGTGACAGGGATATTACGCGAAAATATACTGTGCCTGGACCAAATAAAATTCCTCATCGTCGTGAGTCGTGAAATGCGTTGAATGTCGTTCCGCTTCTCGTAAGGTCTCTGGATCACAGGGAAAGCGTTCTCTCCTAGCGTTTCGACGACAGCGTAACTCTACATTAGAGCCTTATAACCGATAAACTGCAAGCAAAACCAAAGAACTCCTATAAAGACAAGAAAACCTACGCGCTGAGTGCTCGTAAGTCTTAATTTTTCGATAGAAGATAATTTGGAGGGATTTTGCACGTTGCAGGCGGCTGTTCAAACAAAAAGGCAAGGAAACTTTGAGGATTTCCTGGAAATCAAACGAAAACAATACACAATTAGAAGAAATATATTACATGCCGTAGGTATTGGAAAGCACTAAGTCTTTTTCCTTGTTTCTGTGACGAAGTAAGTGATTTTAAGTGCAAAAGAGATATTGGCGCTCTTCCAAAAACGACCAACCAACAAGCGGCTCTACCCGGATTGAGTTAAATTTATTCCAGATCGGATAACAAGATACTCTAGTATTTTGGTTTGTAAAAGTGAAGGACTAAACGAACGTATCTCAAAAAAGATAACAAACCCGATTTCGAGCGGTGCGGCTATTTCTCGTTGCCATGGGAGATTGTTCAGGCGCACTCGAGTCGTGGGCTCAGCCACTCATTGTAACTTGTTACGTTCTTCTAGGACTCGGCGCAGTAATTGGTAACACGCTTATAATAGTGACTGTATTCGGCTACAGGCGAATGCGTACGGTATCAAACTGTGTCATTGCTATACTTGCAGTGAACGACCTTTTGGTAGGACTAGGGCTTGACTCCATGTATGCGGCAAAGGCGGCTCTCAATTACTGGGAAACTGGATCGGACAATACATTTCTCCTAGTTCTAGAGTCCGCGTCTTTACAAAGCACATTTGCATGCGTCGGTTTACAGTCTGTGCGCGGTGAGCGTGGACCGATACGTAGCTGTCACGAGGGTTTTCACGCATCACGAGATCATGACCAAACAGCGGTGTCTGATAACCGCGATTACGCTCTATCTCGCCTCTTTTCTTTTGATGACAGGTCGATTTCTAGTCAGCACTGAAAATCTGACCAAGCTTTGGGTAGCGTCCTCGGTCATTATATTTGTTATACCCTTGAATATCATAACCTTCTGTTACTATCATATATTCAAGGAGGCGCGCGCGCAGAGTAGGCGCATTGCTGCGGAGAACACTATGGCCTCGCGCGATACCCACGAGGCCGCCAAAAACAAAAAGGCCGCTTACACGGTAGCTATGATTATCGGGCTATTTTTCATAGCATACAGCCCTGCTTCGGTTATATCAGTACTGCAGACGTATGCACCGGATGTTTCTTATAAGAACAGAGTTGACGAGTACTGGTTTTGGTTTGGAATTATTGTTCTTGCCCTTTCAACGTGGAACCCGTTAATTTATGGAATGCGCAGCATAGAATTCAGACGCGCTTTTAAGAAACTCCTGCGGTTTAAAGAAACAGATGAATCAAGCGGCACTTTTACAAGTCAAACGAGACGGCAAAACCAACGACAAGAAACGTCTACGAAAACTACTACCGTGCGCGTAGAATCACTACAAGAGATCAAGATGGAGATGCCAAGTCACTAAAGACGCAACATTCATTTTTATGACTATCTGTAGCCATGACAGCTAATTTCGCGGGATTCAAAATCTACAATCCAAAAACAGATTCATCTACTCTTATGCTTCGGACGCCCACCAATAGGTGATGGCGGCTCCTGTTGATGGGCTCCCTGTGCTTCGGACGCCCACCAATAGGTGATGGAGACTCCTGTTGATGGGCTCCCTGTTCTTCGGACGCCCACCAATAGGTGATGGCGGCTCCTGTTGATGGGCTCCCTGTGCTTCGGACGCCCACCAATAGGTGATGGAGGCTCCTGTTGATGGGCTCCCTGTGCTTCGGACGCCCACCAATAGGTGATGGAGGCTCCTGTTGATGAGCTCCCTGTGCTTCGGACGCCCACCAATAGGTGATGGCGGCTCCTGTTGACGGGCTCCCTGTGCTTCGGACGCCCACCAATAGGTGATGGAGACTCCTGTTGATGAGCTCCCTGTGCTTCTGACGCCCACCAATAGGCGATTGAGACTCCTGTTGATGGGCTCCCTGTGCTTCGGACGCCCATCACTAGGTGATTGAGGCTCTTGTTGATGGCCTCCTTAAATGATTCGGGTTTTTTTTTTCGAGGGCTCCTTTCTGTTCCCTGCTATCTCTGACAGGTTTCGTAGGCTTTCTGAATGAGTTTTTATGGGGTACAAATGCGCCCCCCCCCCCCCCCAAAAAAAAACATACCAAAAAAAAACATACACACTTTAAAAGGAAGCTGCAATTTACATGTTTCTATTCACTCTTATGATAACAGTGCTAATATCATTTGCAGCCCAAAATAAGATTCGCAAAACCGACTCATTCAAACACATTTGAGTTAGAACATTTTTCCAGGAGTTTGCTAGGACTTTAAAGGACATTACAGGAAGGAAATGTAAATCCAGGATTTCCAGGACACGTACGAACCCTGCTCTGTGAGCGCTGTGCCTTGTAACAGATGGAGACACTTCCCAGTTTACCACTGTCCTGTTAAGTTTACTACGTTGTATATATCAACCTTTCCTATGTTATTCTTCCAGTATACCGGGGCGATCTGACGTTAATACACCATACTAGATATGCTGGGGGGACTCAATCAGTAGACACCCTTGTAGAAGAAGGGAGCACATGTATTGTTAACCACGATGTAGTCATCATAGGGCTGAACACGTGACTGAAGGTCCTTGGCAACCTGAAAATCACGTGATTAGTATCTAGGCAACTAGCATCACGTGACCCGCTGAAGGCAACCACGCGTATCTTTCCTATTCGAAGTCACGTACCATTCTCGAACTCATCCTCTTTCCCCAGGGGGGAGGTGAGGGGAGGACCCTGGCGCGCGAGGACGTCTCGAACTAAGATCTCCACGGCTCGTCACCTCGCGGGGGGGGGGGGGGGGGGGCTCTGATGACAGCCATTAAAGCAAGCGCGAGATTTGATACAGAGCTGTTGCTGTAAGGCAATCAGCGAAGGCCCTCAAATGGATGTCACCAGAGCCTCCCCTGCGAGCAGACGAGCCGGGGAGCTCTTGGTACGAGAATTAGTCACGTTCGCGCATTTGAAGTATAGTTTGTTCACAACAAGGCGCGCGTTCGTGACTCTTAGCATATAGCCTTATTTAACATAGTATTACGCTTAATAGGAACGATCATAAATCTGCCAGGTTTCGAGCATGCAAATTACAAAGGCTATATTAAAAAAATCATTTACCTGTTCCATTTTCTTCATGGCCCTGATCAGGTTCTTGCCGGCTATCTTAGCGATATCGTCATCTGAGTAACCTCGCCTTAGCAACTCTATGAGGAGGTCTGGGTACTTAGAGACGTCTTCAAGACCGGTGGGTACCCTGTGGTGAAACAGGACTCGCTTTAATTAAGAAGACACAAAAACAAAAGGAAACCCACGCAAAGAAGGCAGTGCTCCTATTGCTCAGAGTGGAACTGGTCTGACGTGGGGACAAACCTAGGGAAATGGACGATTCTAGCTATAAGCGCGCGCGCTCTTCTTTATTCAGAAATGCCCAAGCCGCCCACAACTACCAGAATGCAGCGCGCGCTTTTTAACAGTTTGTTCGACAAATGTCCCACATCTACCGACATGCAGCGCGCGCGTGCGTTATAGCTGGAATCGTCCAATGGACGATAGAGAACATAATTTGTCTTTCTGAAGATAGAATTATATGTAAAAGTGGTGTGTAGCCACCTGCCTGTACCCAAATACGCACGTGCGTACCTCCCGCGCGTGAAGCCAAACTAATACAATATAATAGATCTTTTCCGCTTGAGGTTTGTGGATTGTTTCCCTAACTGGCACTCTTGCGAAACAATTTCTTTGTTTGTCATATGAATATAAGATCTTGCTCGTGCGTTAAGGGAAAAAACAAAATATTTCGTTCGCTTGAGTGGCAGTTGGGAAACAAACCACAGGACCCCCGCTCAAGCGGAAAAGGTCTATTGGACAGCAGAAATTGGAAGCTGAGCAGATGAAAACAATTCTCAGTGCGTACCTGTAATAAGTTCTGGCAACGCCCTGTAAAAGATCCCAATCCCGCATCTGGTAGTATGAGATCGAGTGTTCCTACTATAAATGGGCTCCTGGTTCAGACCCTACCTTGGGACACCATCATAGTCTGCTCCAAGACCAACAACGTCTATACCTCCTACTTTCTTGATATGGTCAATATGATCTGCGGACAGAATGTCACCATATAAATACCTCTACACGAGCTCTCAGGTCTCGAAAACATAATACGGAAGGAGCAATAGAGGGCAGCAAGATTCGCTTCTTGGGACTTATTATTATTACAGACCAGTCTGGTAATTGTACGGTCAGACGCTGGGGTGTAGGTAGTGGTGTTCCCATTATGCAAAGCAGTGACATGGACTTCCGAAGATAATTGTTTTAGAAAACCCTGTCCTAACTAAGGCAGGGGTCGCACGTATTCAAGTTTGCCACAGAATTTCCCAATACATGTAACGATGTTCCATAAGAAATCCTAGGCAAAGTGTTTTGCTCCAAACGTTTGTCGCCGTTTTGCTATTTCTCCTTCTTTCTGGGGTTTTTATTTGATTGACAACAAATTCTTTGTTGTCGTTACAAAACGACTCAAAGGCGGCACGTTGGCGCTTTTGTGTTTTGGTGAGCTGGCACATTTTTAGTTCGCTAGCAAAGTGACGGGCGCAGGATTTGTGGAAATTCTGACCACAAAGCTAGAAAAATTTGCCAAATGCGGCCCCTGTGTAAGATCTATACTAGCTTATTTCTATACTTCAAACAAGCGCCGATCCTTCATCTCTTTATTTTAGTTAGGAGAATTTGTCATAAGATCAATCAACCATTAAATGTTTGCCACGAAAGGTAAAATTTTGTTAGGAGAAATTATACATTGATCAATCATCAAAGGTTCTACCTGCGACGTCATTTAGGGTTGCTGTATTCTTGCATGTTATAAAGTTATTGTAGAAATTCACCATGACAACTGCACCGTTGCTAGCCTGTCAAACAAAGACGGAGAATAACTATTAATTTCCAATTTGTCAGTGCGAGGAACGTTTCTGAATTACCGTCTGAATTCTCGCCAATTTTCGATGACAAAAAGAGTTTCTTTTCTTCTCAAGATTCACTAGAAAACGCACTTTTTTTTCTTCGCACACAATCGGGAAGCCTCAAATAGGCGCGCAAAGCCGGCTGACAACCAGTTTGCTACTTGCAATACAGCTAATCTATGAGGTGGGGTAAAAATTGAGTGCAGATGGCATGCGCAGCCATGATCGTATACCAAAACGACTTACCAGTCTCTTTAAAACGTCATCCGGGACATTTCTGGAGTGGTTACACTTCGCAAAAGCAGAGGAGTGACTGTAGATTACTAGATAGCATAGCAAGGTCAATGAGGACAATTATGATGAGCATGCGCAATGTCGTAAGTGTAATACAACCAAGCACCATGTGTATTTGCTGCACACGAGCCTTTCATCATACGCGGGTTTCCTGTGGCGCTGTGTCGCGAGCGTTGTTGTTGTTGCTATCCTCTAGTCTGTTGTCGACGGCTTTTGTATCTATAAATTCAACGTACGCGCGACCTTGCCCGTGGACGGGAAAAAGCTAAACATAGCGAGGCTCCAATTATGAGGTTCCCGATCCCTTAGTCAATGTAGTGGGTTAGTAAGTAAGTTAGTAAGTTGTGAGAACTGCACTGAGGATGGGCAACTTCCCACGCCCCCGTGGTTCTTTAATGACCCTGTGGTTTAGGTTAATGTAGTGCATGTGAGAGACGGGATCTACGGTTTTACGTCCTTATCCGAGAAGACGCGACGGCCTAGAGCAAAGACAGCACCCACTCTTCAATCATTTAAAAAAAGACCCTGAGTGTTGGTCGAGCGGAGGTTCAAACCCACGACCTCCCGATCGTCACACTGACACTCTACCAACTGAGCTAAACGTGAGACGGAAAGGCTTGTGAACAGGAAGAAAAACAGAGCACGTAGGCAGGGTATCATATGTGTGTCACCAGAGCCTCTTTCATGAGTCGGAAGAGGGAATGGGCCCTGGTGGACCATCGGGTCCAAAGAAGGTCAACAATAGTTCCACACATACAATGTACTGACCTGGGGCCTTCGTGACGTCAAGAACATCGTGCATTGTCTTGGCTGACACGTGACTAATATCCACGAACATCCCGAGCCGGTTCATTTCGCGTATTACAGTCTAATGGAAGAAAAACAATCCATCAGTGGAACAGCCTGCCAAAGCCGACACCACTCCCGCAAAGAGGCGTCTGCGTGCTTTAGACAAACATTCCATACTGATGACGTATTTTGACCCAGATCTGGTCAAACGAATTACTTAGCCAATTTGATTAGATGATATTTAATGTTTTTAAAGCACACAAAGCATTAGCCTCCTTTGCAGCCACTGCCGTGTCGCTCGTTTCACTTTCTCACACAGCGACTGCAAAGGAGGCTAACAAAGCATTTAATAGTGGGGAATTTAAATAAGATGAAAAATGATAAAAATAAGTTTAATTGGCCATGTAATTCTTTTGACTGAGATCTGGGTCAAAATACGTCATCAGTATGGAATGTTTGGCTTGAGCGCGCAGACACCTCTTTTAGATAGTCTCTTTCGGCGAGCGCTAAGTGGTATCGGCTTTCGCAGGCTATCACTGGAATGGACCATGCTGGTTATTCCTACTTTTACTAGGATGCAAAGTGTGCTTTACATATACAAGCAAAAACTTATGACATAAAAGTCCGACGTTAGTGCACTTCACGTTTTCAAGTTGGTTTCTATTCGGTATTTAACAGTAAAAGAAGTTACCTTTCCGAAGTCCGTCAGTCCATGATGCACTGGTGCCTTAGAGGCAGAGTCCGCCCTAGCGAAACAACATGTCTAATTAGGATTTGTTTCGAATATAATGCGTGTTTCAGATGAGTGTTGAAAACTAAACGCAAAGTAAATACACTTAACTAATCAGAAACGAAACCAATTCAACAACCAATCAATCAGAAACGAAACCCATTCAACGACCAACCAATCAGAAACGAAACCCATTCAACGACCAACCAATCAGAAACCCATTCAACAACAAACCAATCAGAAACGAAACCCATTCAACAACAAACAAGGGACGAAGTAAGTACGACTTGTGTTTAGTCGTGACCAAAGAAACAAAAGTCACCTGTATGTTTGTTTTTTCTCCGCATTCTGATTGGCTGACTAAACAAAGGCTCAAGACTTCAACCAATAGGAATATGAAGAAAAGGCTAAGGACTAGCCCCCTGTCAACAAACTACACAATACAACCCTGTCTCCCCATCTCATACGATACCATGCAACCCTGTCCTCCCATCTCATACGATACCATGTAACCCTGTCCTCCCGTCTCATACGATACCATGTAACCCTGTCCTCCCATCTCATACGATACCATGTAACCCTGTCCTCCCATCTCATATGATACCATGTAACCCTGTCCTTCCATTTCATACGATACCATGTAACCCTGTCCTTCCATTTCATACGATACCATGTAACCCTGTCCTCCCGTCTCATACGATACCATGTAACCCTGTCCTCCCATCTCATACGATACCATGTAACCCTGTCCTCCCATCTCATATGATACCATGCAACCCTGTCCTCCCATCTCATACGATAACATGCAACCCTGTCCTCCCATCTCATATGATACCATGCAACCCTGTCCTCCCATCTCATACGATACCATGTAACCCTGTCCTCCCATCTCATACGATACCATGTAACCCTGTCCTCCCATCTCATACGATACCATGTATAACCCTGTCCTCCCATCTCATACGATACCATGTAACCCTGTCCTCCCATCTCATACGATACCATGTAACCCTGTCCTCCCATCTCATACGATAACATGTAACCCTGTCCTTCCATCTCATACGATACCATGTAACCCTGTCCTCCCATCTCATACGATACCATGTAACCCTGTCCTCCCATCTCATACGATAACATGCAACCCTGTTTTCCCATCTCATACGATACCATGTAACCCTGTCCTCCCATCTCATATGATACCATGCAACCCTGTCCTCCCATCTCATACGATACCATGTAACCCTGTCCTCCCATCTCATACGATAACATGTAACCCTGTCCTTCCATCTCATACGATACCATGTAACCCTGTCCTCCCATCTCATACGATACCATGTAACCCTGTCCTCCCATCTCATACGATAACATGCAACCCTGTTTTCCCATCTCATACGATACCATGTAACCCTGTCCTCCCATCTCATACGATAACATGCAACCCTGTTTTCCCATCTCATACGATACCATGTAACCCTGTCCTCCCATCTCATACGATAACATGCAACCCTGTCCTCCCATCTCATATGATACCATGCAACCCTGTCCTCCCATCTCATACGATACCATGTAACCCTGTCCTCCCATCTCATACGATACCATGTAACCCTGTCCTCCCGTCTCATACGATAACATGCAACCCTGTCCTTCCATTTCATACGATACCATGTAACCCTGTCCTCCCGTCTCATACGATACCATGTAACCCTGTCCTCCCATCTCATACGATACCATGCAACCCTGTCCTCCCATCTTATACGATACCATGTAACCCTGTCCTCCCGTCTCATACGATACCATGTAACCCTGTCCTCCCATCTAATACGATACCATGTAACCCTGTCCTCCCATCTCATATGATACCATGTAACCCTGTCCTTCCATTTCATACGATACCATGTAACCCTGTCCTCCCGTCTCATACGATACCATGTAACCCTGTCCTCCCATCTCATACGATACCATGTAACCCTGTCCTCCCATCTCATATGATACCATGCAACCCTGTCCTCCCATCTCATACGATAACATGCAACCCTGTCCTCCCATCTCATATGATACCATGCAACCCTGTCCTCCCATCTCATACGATACCATGTAACCCTGTCCTCCCATCTCATACGATACCATGTAACCCTGTCCTCCCATCTCATACGATACCATGTATAACCCTGTCCTCCCATCTCATACGATACCATGTAACCCTGTCCTCCCATCTCATACGATACCATGTAACCCTGTCCTCCCATCTCATACGATAACATGCAACCCTGTCCTCCCATCTCATATGATACCATGCAACCCTGTCCTCCCATCTCATACGATACCATGTAACCCTGTCCTCCCATCTCATACGATACCATGTAACCCTGTCCTCCCATCTCATACGATAACATGTAACCCTGTCCTTCCATCTCATACGATACCATGTAACCCTGTCCTCCCATCTCATACGATACCATGTAACCCTGTCCTCCCATCTCATACGATACCATGCAACCCTGTCCTTCCATCTCATACGATACCATGTAACCCTGTCCTCCCATCTCATACGATACCATGTAACCCTGTCCTCCCATCTCATACGATAACATGCAACCCTGTTTTCCCATCTCATACGATACCATGCAACCCTGTCCTCCCATCTCATACGATAACATGCAACCCTGTTTTCCCATCTCATACGATACCATGTAACCCTGTCCTCCCATCTCATACGATAACATGCAACCCTGTCCTCCCATCTCATACGATACCATGCAACCCTGTCCTCCCATCTCATACGATAACATGTAACCCTGTCCTCCCATCTAATATGATACCATGCAACCCTGTCCTCCCATCTCATACGATACCATGTAACCCTGTCCTTCCATCTCATACGATACCATGTAACCCTGTCCTCCCATCTCATACGATACCATGTAACCCTGTCCTCCCATCTCATACGATACCATGCAACCCTGTCCTCCCATCTCATACGATAACATGCAACCCTGTCCTCCCATCTCATATGATACCATGCAACCCTGTCCTCCCATCTCATACGATACCATGTAACCCTGTCCTCCCATCTCATACGATAACATGTAACCCTGTCCTTCCATCTCATACGATACCATGTAACCCTGTCCTCCCATCTCATACGATACCATGTAACCCTGTCCTCCCATCTCATACGATAACATGCAACCCTATTTTCCCATCTCATACGATACCATGTAACCCTGTCCTCCCATCTCATATGATACCATGCAACCCTGTCCTCCCATCTCATACGATACCATGTAACCCTGTCCTCCCATCTCATACGATAACATGTAACCCTGTCCTTCCATCTCATACGATACCATGTAACCCTGTCCTCCCATCTCATACGATACCATGTAACCCTGTCCTCCCATCTCATACGATAACATGCAACCCTGTTTTCCCATCTCATACGATACCATGTAACCCTGTCCTCCCATCTCATACGATAACATGCAACCCTGTTTTCCCATCTCATACGATACCATGTAACCCTGTCCTCCCATCTCATACGATAACATGCAACCCTGTCCTCCCATCTCATACGATACCATGCAACCCTGTCCTCCCATCTCATACGATAACATGTAACCCTGTCCTCCCATCTCATATGATACCATGCAACCCTGTCCTCCCATCTCATACGATACCATGTAACCCTGTCCTCCCATCTCATACGATACCATGTAACCCTGTCCTCCCATCTCATACGATAACATGCAACCCTGTTTTCCCATCTCATACGATACCATGTAACCCTGTCCTCCCATCTCATATGATACCATGCAACCCTGTCCTCCCATCTCATACGATACCATGTAACCCTGTCCTCCCATCTCATACGATAACATGTAACCCTGTCCTTCCATCTCATACGATACCATGTAACCCTGTCCTCCCATCTCATACGATACCATGTAACCCTGTCCTCCCATCTCATACGATAACATGCAACCCTGTTTTCCCATCTCATACGATACCATGTAACCCTGTCCTCCCATCTCATACGATAACATGCAACCCTGTTTCCCCATCTCATACGATACCATGTAACCCTGTCCTCCCATCTCATACGATAACATGCAACCCTGTCCTCCCATCTCATACGATACCATGCAACCCTGTCCTCCCATCTCATACGATAACATGTAACCCTGTCCTCCCATCTCATATGATACCATGCAACCCTGTCCTCCCATCTCATACGATACCATGTAACCCTGTCCTCCCATCTCATACGATACCATGTAACCCTGTCCTCCCGTCTCATACGATAACATGCAACGCTGTCCTCCCATCTCATACGATACCATGTAACCCTGTCCTCCCATCTCATACGATAACATGTAACCCTGTCCTCCCATCTCATACGATACCATGTAACCCTGTCCTTCCATCTCATACGATACCATGCAACCCTGTCCTCCCATCTCATACGATGCCATGCAACCCTGTCCTCCCATCTCTTACAATACCATGTAATGTGAACTATACTCACCAGGGTGTGTGACAACCATGGGTCAGGGTCATGTACCGTCCTCCCATCTCATACAACATCCGTAGAACATCCAAACTACTGTCGATCGCATGTCCCCCCTCTATTCCGACCAGAGATGCGATCTTGCCCGCCTTATAAGCATCCATAATCCCTTGTGCGGTCGTGACGAATTCGAAGTCCTTGGAATATTTGGCGCATAACCGGTGGATCACATCAATCTGCTCCAGGAAGAGCCTGACGGAGTTTTTGTACTGGTTTCTACAGCTCACATAGGCGGACCAGAACTGAATAGCAGAGAAAAGGTAATGTATTTAGCTTTCTTCAAAAAACATACCATAGTCAGGGACTCTAAGCTATATACCTTATGCTGGTCTACTTGGTACTTCATTACCAGACAAATGAAATTCGTTGTTTCACCCACCTCTATTAAGCGGCCACCCTCGGGATTAAGCCAAGTGGTCGCTTAACAGAGGTTGGCCGCTTAATGGAGGTAGTACAAGAAAAGTCACTCATTGTTGCACTATAAAAAATGCTTCTCAAGCCGGATGTTTGGGTTGCATTAGCGGCTTGTAAGCTTGTCACAACAAAGATTAAAGAAGAATTTCCTGTTGCTGTCAATGGTCACAACATTTTCTGACACCAAAATGGTATTAAAAATTATTAAAAGGATTTTGTGGCCGCTTAATAGAGGTTATAATAGCATTTGGGACCGGACAATAGTGGCCGCGACCGCTTAATAGAGGTGGCCGCTTAATAGAGGTATTAAATACAGTACTTGAGTGACAAATATTTTGTCCCTCGCGCGCGCAAACACAATTATACATATAAACTATATACTATTTTAAAGCTCAATAGTAGTAGTTTCCAAATATGCTATTTTTATTTCTTCTATTTTAAAACCTTTTACGCTAGGCGCCGCGCAATGAGTTTCCGACGCGCTCTAAAAAATTGAATTATGCGCATAGTGAACGCGTTTCTTTCAGCCCAAAAACTGCATCACGTCCATCAGCACTCATAGGGCTGTCAAACCGTGTGGGGATTTGTCAATATTTTACTTAGTTTATGATTTATCAAAGGCTAAAGTCGAAAGAGTAAAATTTGCTTACATTCCTTTACTTACGGCGCATTTGCATCGCAACAAAGCAATATTTCTTTAAAGCCCCACACGGTTTTAGAGATCAATGTTTAAACTAGCAATTGGCCAAGTTTCAAACGAATCCATCGCTTCCCTCTATGCGCATAGTTCAGTTTTATGTTGGTAATCTGCTCTAAAACTACTAAAGAGTTACGGCTCGTAGAAGCTTTCCTGGCTTCTCAAGTGGATAGCAAACAAACGTCAAGCAGATGTCAACTGATAACCAATGAGAACGAAGCGCCCCGTTGGGCCAGGAAAGTTCGCGGGAAAGCTCTTCCGATCTCGAATTTCAAGAGAATTGTTTATCGTTTTAAGCCTCGACTTATCAGGATAATGGAATTGCAAAGCCAAAATCAAACCGACGCAAATCAAGCGCTGCAAATCAAAGTAGGAAGACTAAAAACTCTCCAACAAATGAGGAAAAAGGCCAAGGGAGGAAAACAAAAGACAGCATCGGTCACAGCGGCCCGATGTAAATCACATGGAAATCATGTCCAGGGAACGCGAGCTCGAGTAGCGAGAACGATCAGATTATCTAGCTTCTTTGGAAATATCGAATCTATTTACTTCAGTTTGACGGAACGCATTTTAGCATATAGAGACATGGCCAAGCGCGAAAGCCACCAAGACGAATCAGAAATGTACAATACTGCAAAACGTTGTATTAATGGTTGAAATTCGTGAGATTGAAAGTTGAGTTGTTCGCGTTCACTTGTAGTTCGATGTTTGAAGGAAACGTGCGTAAATATGCTAATGAGTCCCGGATTATGTTTTCGCGCGCAATCAGTGGGGAGCCTGTGTCATATGTAACAGGATTAAAGGATTAAGGTCGGCTGAGTTAGTAAAATGCTCCGACGAAATGAATAATTATTCTCGTTTTTACGCATGAAAACACTACTTCTTTGTATTTTTCTTTTTACGAGTTGCTAGATTATGACACAAACTTTAAGTTCAGCCGAAAAAGAAAAAATGAAAAAAAATTGCCTCGAAGGTTGACAGTAGCCTTAATAGAGGTACGAGTCAGCTTCCGACTGATGACGATAGTTTTTTCACCCTCTTTTTAAGGCGCCACCACACACTAAGCCCCGCCGCCGAGCATGGTCACCATCTGTTGTGTGAGGGACTTTCTTATTTCGCATGGGGATCCGACGAATTGTTAAGGGGAAGGGGATCCCGGGATTGATTTGGAAGCCGGTTATCAGACGAAAAAGATCACAAAGAATACCTGACCGCCAACTCTGCCTTTCCTGAGTCGAGGGATATCCGTGTGAAAAGATGGGTTGCCTGTGTCCAGAGTCACGTTCTCGAGCCTGTTCATGTAGCTCTTTCTCATTTGCCAAGGGATGTCATTATGTCTGTTAAGTAAAACAATAGGTAGACCATGGGTACATAGTCTTCTGGGTCATTTGCTGGAACAAGTCATCACTCACATTCCGGGTAAGGGTTTACCAGCAGTTTTTACAATGCATGGGGGCTCGCTCCCGGAGGGGGACTCCCCATAAAAAGAGAAGGGGGTGCTCGTCGGGAAAATTGATTTTAACCCTAAAGGATAGCAAAATGTGAATTTTACCCATACGAGATAGCAAATTCGATGCGGAATATAATCTTATAGCGGTCCTTGAAATTACCATCAAGTTGAAACAATAATATCGAAAGAAAAACAAGAACAAAATAATTGGCGGTCTCTCCTTCACTCACAATCAGGAACAACATGACGGGGCTTCCGATGGATTTTTGGGGTTGAAAATGTACACTTCCGGTATTTTTGGGGGTCAAAAAAATATGCCGCTCTTATAAATCTGCCATCACATCAGAACTCTTATCACAAATACCATTTCCCCTGCCAGCAGAGGTTTCTTTCTTTCAGTCTTTTATTAGCTAGCCAGCAAAGTTGTTCGCGTGTTCTCTTGCTCGTCTTGATTTGTGCCGGAGGGAACCTCTGTTTGCAAGCTGCTTAGCATTTCCTGCGAACAACTTTACTAGATAATGAATGACTGACAGAAGGAAACCTCTATACTCTCAGGACTCCAGACAGCAAAACAAGTTCGCCAGTCCCTATCACTTTCACTTCAATGTGATATAATATCACATGATATCCTTACCCGTCTATAAGTGGAGTTTCCTGTAGGATCGCTGAAACGCGCTCCTCGAACGTCTTGGGTTTCTCTTCATCTTTCTTGCCAAGTAAAACAGCACAAGGCACAGCTATCACGATTATTAAAACAACCACCACGACAGCCCCTATCAGGATTGTCTTCCTGTTGAGCATCGTCTCTGCAGCGATAAAGAGCAAAATCAAAAGAGAAATAAAATGGGCGAAATAAAATCTCTGGCAGCAGTGTTGATAAAAGAGCGGGATCCAGTATGTTTGTGATGACCTGTGGCGGCTTCGTTTTTAATGCCTCGCAATTAGTTTACTCGCTGCGAAAAATACATATATGTTGCTTAGCAAACATAGCTGCACCAGAATCTATCAGAATCTGTCAGAATCTATCTTCAATACCTAAGGCAAGGCTCAGCTCTTACTTGGTTTTTCGTACTGCACTTCAGCTTCTTCTTTCGGAGAACCGTCGCCAGTCAAAGGATGACCGGCGTCAGATGACATTTCTATTTCCGGTTGCAAAACTTTTGCAATAGTTGCAGTTACGCGAGCTATTTCAGTTTTCCGTTGAGTCTACAGTAGTTATTAAATCTGGCGACGTTTCATTTGCATATCAAGAAGCATTAGCCCGGAAACCTAAATTGTGTACCGTTTTAAGGTTAATGTATTCGTGGAATACGTGAAATTACAATGACAATAAAGTAGTCCAAGCATTGATGAAGTTTAAAATATATTAACTTAGACTAACAAAAGGGATCAAACCAACGGTTTGAGGTGCAATGCATATTCTAGACAATAAAAAAGGAACTGTAATCTCCTGTTGTGTGTAAAAGAATAAAGAAGTTCAACGGTGTGAAACCATCAACATCAGTGAGACCCCGGATAATACAACTAAATATCACGAAAGTAAACGTACCTAGAATTTTTTGGGGAACACAAGTGTTCTTGTTGTATCTTGTGGAAGGTCTGGAAGGAGTCTGGTCCAAGGGGTCCCAGGGGCCGCGCTGGATGGAATTTTTAAAATAGGGATGTATCCGGTCGGATGCATCTCGCTCAGTAAGGCTCCGATGGACTGTCAATTAATCAGTCAACCAAAACGCGGCAATTCATTGGACCCTGGCGGAGGTGGCACTCGAGACATAACCATTAATTATCCGCCGAGCTGTCTTCTTTACACTTTGCATTGCACATTGAAATCATTCTCATCTCTTCTCGAGATGGCTTTGAAGCAGGTTGTCATCTTGTTCATCTGTGTAAGTTTAACTAGTGCCGTACCGAGCGAGCGTACACAGAGGAGTGTTGACTACAGAGCTCGCGCCGTTGAGATTTTGACAACAACTCCTCTGGTTGATGGGTAAGTGTTAAGACCTAGTAACCTTCTCATGAGATTCTTAGATCACAATTCTTCCCTCTAAACCCAGCCAGAGCTGAGAAGGGATAAATCTCTCGATGGACTCAAAGGAATATCAGGCTTCAAGACTGCTCAGATATACAGTGATAGTTGATCTATCCTTGTTTAATATGCAAGTACAGTGCTTATATATAGCGGTAAAAAGTGCAATGCGATCTGTGGTCAAAGCATATTCAGGAAGCAGGGTACCACTAGTACTTTATACGGAGCAACACATGGCGTACTACTGTGTCCACTGTGATAAATAACAGTCGCGTCAAGGCATCTATTTTGGACTGCCTGTCCGTTCTTGTTGGCGGTCAAACTCGCCCCCACTCTCCTTCATTAATGGGGAAGTGGCGAGCTTGATCGCCAATAAAGTAGTTTGTTTGTGCGCTCGTATTTCAAGCTCACGAGAGAGTCTACATTGTAAGTGTCGCGTAACAAGCAGCGCCAAGCCACGGTCACCGTGGCGCTGTTTCTCTCGTAAACTTAATTTGGACTTTCCCTCGATTTACCGACGTTCGCCAAAGAAGAGACTCTAAGCAGTCTAATCTTCAATACGCGTTCATGTTGAACCTCTCGCAGCCAAATGTGCAATACCTTGATTAAACACTCGAATAGAGATTATTGCTTTATGAGTACTAAAGCGTTATTCGAAAACGGACTAAGGCTATGCTTCCACGCATTGAAGGTGGCGTTCTGTTCACATGAATCCGGGCCCCATACACATGGGAATTTCTGCAGAAACCCATCCGTAGGAAAAGCTGGATTTCCCAAGGCACACGCATGGGAAGTGTTCAGAATTCAAATGGATAGCCATGGGGAATCCGAACACTTCCCACTCTTCTATATACCATGGGAAATTCAGCTTTTCTAGACTGCTTGCAGTCTCTTCTTTGGCGAACGTCCGTAAATCGAGAGAAATGGAAAAGGAGTCCGTGAGTGGAGGACTAGGACTTTATTCTCGATTTACGGATGTTCGCCAAAGAAGGGGCTGCAAGCAGTCTACAGCTTTTCCCATGGATGGATTTCTGCAGAAATTCCCTGTGAACCCTGTGATTCGCGTTCGATAAAAGCCTGGTAGATTTTGATACATTAGTGACTTACCATGGCGTATTCCTCTTGCAGCCATAACGACGTCCCAGTCCAAATCCGTATAAAGTATGATAACCGGTTCGAGAACTTCACTCTAGAAAGCCAGCCCACCTGGCACACGGATATTGCAAGGCTGAAGCAAGGCATGATGGGAACTCAGGTGAGTGGAATAAATAGTGCTGTGGTTACCACCAGGCGCGAGGAGGTGCGGTGCCGAGGAATTCACGAGGGCGTATTCTCCTCTCTCATTTCTCCCTCAGTTTGCGGCACTTTGTGTATGCTTACACTTCGCACTCAGTCCTTATACTGCACAAAGACGCTGTGGACTGCTAGCGAAGAAGGAATCAAATCAATAGTTACAAAAGCAGGATATATTGATGAAAACAAACGTTACTTATTAATGCTGTCGCCATTTTTTCGCCCGTTTGGACGCGCTTTTCGTAGGAACCACTTATATTAGAATTTATCGTCTCAAAATGAATTTATAAATGTAGAGGGTTCTGTAGCCTAGTTCTCATCCGCTACGGTGGCACTTCACTTTTCCCATCATTTCCGTTTCAGTTCTGGTCAGCATTCAGTTTGTGTTCTAACCGCCAAAAGAACGCTGTTCGCCTAGGCCTCGAGCAAGTTGCTGTGATCAAGCGGATGACCCAGAAATTCTCGAACGACTTCATGTTCGTTACAACTGCACAGGGAATCCGAGACGCGAAAAAAGCCGGTAAAATTGGCTCCATGATTGGCCTGGAGGGGGGTCATATGATTGATTCCAGCTTGGCTACACTGCGCATGTTCTATAATTTGGGAGTGCGGTACATGACGCTGACCCATAGCTGCCATACAACGTGGTAAGTGTTACAGGGGGGGGGGGGGGGGGGAGCGAGGCGGCCACCACCCCCTTTTTCGGGAGATTTCCCCATACAGTTACTATGTTTGCTGCAGGGCATTTGCAATCTTTGGCCCCTATATTTTCACTATTTCCCCCTCCCCCTCATCCCCCTCCCCCTTTGAATTCATGGAACCGCCTCTGGTGTTCCACTAGGCAAAGGGGAAATGGCATTTTGGTGATCTGTTTTCTTTACAATTATATTCGGCTGCAGTTATTTCTCAAACGTTTTACTGAAAAATATTTGTTGTCTTCCATTGCATAATTTCCCCAATTAATTTTTCTGCACAGAGCCAGAAGTTCATAACCAGAAGTGTCCATCTTGGTATTACCCACGCGTCGATGTTGTGGGCGAAATAATCTATTTTTAGAAACACCACATAGGAAACTCACGCACGATTCGGCGCGAAATGTGAATCAGAGGTTACAAAAAATCTCCAGATTATGGCCAATCAGCGTCAACGGCAAGGACTGAGGCGTTTTTCTCGTCCACTCGCATCATGGCCGCCATTTTTCTTGACACATTTCGCGCCGAATCGTGCGTGGGTTTTCTGTGTCAATGTGTCAAGAAAAAATGGCGGCCACGATGCGAGTGGACGAGAAAAACGCCTCAGTCCTTGCCGTTGACGCTGATTGGCCATAATCTGGAGATTTTTTGTAACCTCTGAGTCACATTTCGTGCCGAATCGTGCGTGGGTTTTCTGTGTGGTGTTTCTAAAAATAAATTTTTTCACCGGCCCACAACATCGGCGCGCGGGTAGTACCAAGATGGACACTTCTGGTTATGAACTTCTGACAGAGCTGGTAAAAAATATTTAAGAAAATATTTATTTCCGCGCTGTTCGTTCCACTGGCGATCCAAGAACAGGAGGCGCTCGACTACAATTGTACTTTATGTGGACGCATTTTTATCATTTTCCTTGATTTTGTTCTAGCCATTACTTATCTCCTACCCCCATCCTTACACCGAACAAATACACTTAGGCCAATTAAAAACAAGAAAAAACTGCTGCTGAATGGTTTTAACGTCAGCCAATCAGTCATTGAACACGTGCAACCAATCACAAGTCAAGTAAAATCACTATCACTTGGTTTAGTTGACAAATTTAATGAGTTGAAAAAAATGGGCGCCCAATGAGAGGGAAACGCAAATACAAATAATTTTCGGCACCAGTAAATCTGAAACCCGCGTTTATGAAAGCAAAAAATGGTGTTTTGATCAGTCTAGCCCCTGGCGGTCTGGATGGGTTTCCTGTTCAGCTCCGAGCACAGGAAGCCCACCCAGTCCGCCAGGGACTAGGCTGTGTTTTGATTGTTTTTGCAACAGGGCAAGCTCGTGTACACCCAAACCGAAATCATCTCACAATGGATTGAACGACTTTGGCAAGGTAAGCGTCATTCGAGAGGTGGGGGCCGGGGGGGCCGTGCCCCTCCAGTTTTTTCCCAAACAACGCTTAAAACTCCCGATTTTGCACCTTGCACGTCAAAGTTCTCCCAAACATGCGGTAATTTCACATGCTGGGCTCTAAAAAAATTTTATATGTCGTGCCCCCCCCCCCCCCCCCCCCCCACACACACACACACACACACACACACAGTTTTTGGAGGCTTGCTACGGCCCTGTGGTCCTTCGAGTCGGCGCCAGAGCCAGAAAGGCTATTTAGACAAGGAAAGGGTCATCCCCTCACCTCCCCACCTCCCCCTCTCGTGACAGGGGACTAGGCACTAGCGACTGATCGCGTGATTTATTTTGAACTATCATCAATTATCATGGCTCGTTTGAACGCAAGCATGAAAGTCAATGATAGTTATTGATAGTTCTCAGCCCAAAACTATCATCAACTATCATGCACCGTTTGAAACCCAAGGTATGAGTATCAGAGTTGTTTTGTTTCAGACTGTCGTGAAGGAGATGAACCGTTTGGGAATGCTGGTTGATATCTCCCATGTATCACACACAACCATGAACGACGTACTCGACACGACTACAGCACCAAGTATGACCATGTAATGGGGCAGCTAACGCATGGGTGGGGTCCCAACACTGGTGCGGTCTCTCAGGGGCGGGACTGTCCCCCAGTAATTTTGACGGCATAGGATGGGGGTAGCCCTAATATGTTGTTGGATACATAAATAAGCTAAATAAAATGAACATAAATTGAACTACAGTCCGTACTAGAGCAGATTTCGTATGACTGTGAAAAGTGCTGCAACACGGCGCGGTACTGTCGTGGTCGCACATACAGCCATTCGAGAATTCAAAAATGTAAGAAGATTAGTACGGTTTGCCGGACGCCACGTCCGGACTTTCATAATATGATTCCTGAGTTTAATTTTGGAGTTTTTGAATGGCTGTATCTCGTTCACCATTCACCCAATTAGCACCAAACTTCGGCGTTTTTTAAACTTCAAAATTGCTCTTTCTTGGTGTATCAAAGAATTCGCCCCAGGCACTCACGATATGAAACCGTCATTGCTTGTTCGAAAAGGGTAGACGGTTCAAAGGACTTACCCATTGTTTTTTCTTTTTTAGTTATTTTCAGCCACTCGTCAGCTTATGCGTTGTGCAAGGTCCCTCGCAATGTGCCCGATGACGTCCTCAGAAGACTGGTATGAAAAAATGAAAAAAAAATATGCGTTAGCACTTGTATACCGGCAATCCTTACTATATATGACAAGCACGTAAAGGCCCGTTTACACTTGAAATTTTTGCTCCAATTTTTGTCGCGCGAGTCGCGGCGATTTTTCTCGCATGTACGCGTCAACGTGCAGTGCATTGAGAATGAGAGACGGGTTCTCGGTTTATTGTCAAATGAATATAAATATCTAACACCGTTACTGTTAATCTCCCTACTGGTTTCCTGACTTTCCAGCCCAAGAATGGTGGCATTGTGATGATTAATTTTTACAACGACTTCATCGTCTTTAACGCCACTAAAGGGGGACTAAACGTCACTCTACAGGATGTCGCAGGTACTGTCCGTCTCATTATGTCTGTCTGTCTGTCTACTCAAAGCCCCATCCCGTTGTCTGTCCGTCTGTCTTTTTGTCCGTCTCATTGTGTCCGCCCGTCTCAATGTCAGTCTGTCTGTCTGTCCGTCAGTCTGTTATTGAACCTAAGGACCTCACAAAAATCTCGCAGCTCCTAATTGGCACAGTTTTTCCTTCTCGTTTTATCTCGCATAAACTCGCGGCAAGATAAGGTCCCAGTGTTGGCCTAAGGGGTTGCCTGCTTTTCTTCTTCTAGGCTTATAACCATATGTAGCTCAAACTCTATGATTGATATGTCTAGATGCAGGGACGGCGGAACAGTTTTCAAAGGGGGGGGGGGGGGTCATTAGTAAGATTTTATGGCTAAAGCCCGCCTAGCCTCTCGGCTCCGCCGTCCCTGAGGTGTCTATCTTAGTGTCTAGGTCTAATTCTTATTTTCCAAACGCTTCTTTTACCAGATCATATTGACTACGTCAAGAATATCTCTGGTATCAATCACGTGGCTATTGGCGCTGACTATGATGGTGTTTTTGGGTTAGTCAAATTTGATTGACAGAAATGAAATTATTTAAAGTGCATACCACCCCTGAGAGGAGAGAACATGAACTGAAAGTTGTGCTTGAACAAATAAGAATGACGGAAAATCTGTCTTGATACCTTGTGAGATCAAATATTTATGCAAATTAGGTTTTAATGACGTGGCGAGAGGTATTGTTTAAGACAGAACTCTATAGGCTGTGTGCGTACGCCACCGGGAACACGGTACGGGCGCGGCATAGCACCTCGACTACTCATGAACATTCAGCCAATCACATCACGCGAAATGACAGATCAACCAATCATGAGAGAGTACAATACTCGGCGCGGACAAGGCACGCAACTCGCCATCACTAAATTTTCACAGTCATACGAGTGACGAGGTACTGGCATTACTGGATAATATTACTGAAATTGCTGCTGCACAATGATTGCAATTTTGGACAAAAGTAACACAAGACCAGGAGCAGAGCGCAGTGGGGCTGTCGATGTTCTTGCTGCATGTCAATGTTCTAGCTGCATTGCTAAAAATTCGATCAATTTTTCTGAACTCTAAAACCCACAGCGAACGCTTAGGCTGCATTCGTTATGTATACTACAGGGGGGGCAGAGGATTTTTTTTTGACAATGCAAAATTTTCAGATCCCCCCAAGAAACAACATATTTTTTACGAGTCCCCCCTCTTGGTCAAAAGAAAAAACATGCCCCCCCCCCCCCCCCCCCGAGACATTTTTTCAATTTATATGCAGAACAAGGCTCAATGATAAAAAAAATACAAAGCGTAAAAATGCAAATAAAAATCCTAGGTGGCTGTACTCTTTTGTGTGTAGTGACTTTCTACCAAGCCTCGATTGGAACCTTACTACACATAGGCTGAGCATCATTTATTTTGTATTTGATTGTTTGATTTGTTTTCCGTTGTGCGCGCGAAGCGCGCCGCAATTTTGACAATGAAGCTACAAGATTAATCAAAAGCCCAAAGGCGTTTTTGTCTGGCAGACGAAAGTCACTGAAGAGGATCTCGAGGAATTGTGGTAAAACAAGAAGGCCTTTTACGATTTTTTAAGTTTATAATTCTTTATGCGCGCAAAGCGCGCAGCTTTTTTCAACATATTAGTTGAAAGAGGGTAAATACACGAGAATAGTTGTGCAAGTGATATTTCTTCAGGAGGTTCAAACTCGGTGTTCAAAATTAAGCCTTCCTTCGTTTACTTTTCAAACTGCACAACCTCTTAAATATATATAATACCTCAACAAAAATATGCATCCCCCCTTCATGCCTTCATGTTATGAAAAAAACTTGACATCCCCCCTTTTCCAGTTCCTAAATTTTGAGATCCCCCCTCAAAATCCTCTGCCCCCCCCCCCCCTGTAGTATACATAATGAATGCAGCCTTACTATGAAAAATGGTCTTGAGAAATTTTCCTGATGTATTGTCATGTCTACATAGTCTCCCTCAAGGGCTTAAAGACGTGTCCAAATACCCTGACCTGATGGCTGAGCTCTTAAAGAGAGGATATTCAGATGACGACATCAGAAAGGTGGCAGGAGAAAACTTGATACGTGTTCTAGAGATGACTGAACAGGTAGAGATTGATAAAACAACGGATTTCCTTTGATTCCAGCAAATAGAGCGGTTTTCACATGACTGTCGTGAAAACAATTGCAATTGAGCAATCACTTGCCAATCAGAATCGAGAGAAATCACAACTTGCTCTTAAATGGCTTGTCTCTCAGCTAATTGCAAGCCGAACCAATTACTAAGTAATTACTCAATTTTATTTCCTACAGAATTTGATTGGCAGAGAAAAAGGAGTAGCCAATGAGAACGCAAAGCAATCACAATTACATAACAAGTGAAATCCGCTCTAGATGCCATTTGTCAAATCACCAAAATACAGAATTTTGGCACGTTGCCTCATTTTCTCTCATCTGGGGCAGAAAACCATTGCACTCCTAGGAGACAAACATAAATTTTCCACTGAGAACACCATTTTTTTGCCAGCAAATGCAAAATACAAAAATATTCCAAGCAAGTGGCTTCTGGCCTTTTTTTGCAAGCCAGCAGCAGGGCAGAGCGGAAATGACCTGCTTAGACCACTAAATTTCAAATAATAAGGTCAGGTTAGCTCAGAGAAGCTTGATTTTTTGCATACAGACTCCTTGTCTGATTAAAAACAAAATATCAAAAATGACTTTTTTCTAATGGATCCGTCTTTGAGATATTAGGCTTTAAACATTGGTTTCTGTGCCATTTTATGGGAGAATTAGTACTTTGATCAGGAATTATGCAAACTTTGCTCAATCATATCTAAAATTCATATTCTTCAATTTTCTTAAAAATTTGAAATTAACCTTTTAGCCATAGAAACTCTTTGTATACGGAATCTTGAGCTTATATATTGAAATATGGCAAAGTTAGACATTTCATTTTTGGTCATTTCCGCTCTGTCCAGCAGCAGGGGTTGTGTGCATGCGTGTAAGGAGGAGGACTTTAAAGCAATACATGCTTGGATCTCATTTTGCTGTCTTTTGCTTTGTTCTTTGCCCTCTACCAGGACGTCGAAGCATCTTCCATATTTAACAAATTTCCAGAGGTTTTGAGTGATGTGGACTCTTATTTACCACACTTTACACGAACATTGTGGTCAAAATGTTGTGGACTCCACAAGCAATTTTGGAGTCCACATCACTCAAAACCCCTGAAAAACGCCAAGTGCCAAATGTAAACTATGGTCATTCTCCATTGCAAATAGCACACCCATTCGACTCTTATTTCCCATTGCAAATTAGCCAATCATTTCACAAGAAAGCTAACTGCTATGGTAAAATGGGCAATTCCAGAAAATATATGTACACACTGCACCGGCTTTGAAAAAGCTGTGTAATATTTATAACACTGATAATTCTAGCAGTCTGGGCATGTCCCTGTAGAAAAGAGTCTTTTGATTAAAGAGCCTCTGTCAGCCTCCATTTTGTCAGCCTAGTAACATACCGAGACAGAGAAAGCATGCATTTCCATCGGCTGATTAAGGGGATGTAGTGCAATATTTTCGATTGAATTCGATAAATGAATAATAAAACTTTGTTTTTAGAAGACTATTTCAAGATTTCTACACGTAATTTGTTGTCTGATACCGACTGAAAACAAAAACAAAAGGAGTGGCTGACAAGGGCTCTTTAAGTGATACTTTTCAACGTTCATGAACGTTTCTGTGCTGACCTGCAGGGAAATAGAATAGAAAATTCATGCATCATACTTTGCTGATTTTTTCACAGGTTGCTGCCCAGCTTAAGTCAACACCACCGTATGACGAGTATCAGTTCTTTGCAAATGTCACATGTCGCCCTAACTATGGAGGAGGATATGGATCACTTGTACCCTACTATAACAAACATATTGATGTGTCTCCCCTTAACTTAGAATAGGATACCAATAATCAATCTTGGTGTTAGTAAATTCACAGCCTGCCGAACCAATACCACAAGGATCAGAGTTGGAAATTACTGCCGGTCATTGGACATTGTCTGATCAAAACCGGCAAATATCCAACCAATGTTCAGATATGTCCGGCCATTTTTCCAGTAGAGACAACCAAGAAAAAAGTTTTAATGGACATATGTCTGATCAAGTAAGACAAATCATTTCCAGCTCTAAGGATAAAGTTTGCCCCGCCTGACAAATTAGTGAACAGATCACATTGAAGGGCAACAAAACACAGATACAGTAACTATGTGCCCCACCTTTCAATATAGCTTGTTCAGAAATTGGTCGGGCAAAAACTAATAAAAAAAATTGTGTCATCACGTATGGTTTGGCACACAACCCTGTAGTAAGTGATCAGAGCATGATGTGTTGTTTAACCAGGGGCCAGTTCCTAGAAGGTCAGTTAAGAGTTATCTGTAGATAAACGGTTATCCAACAGATAAATCCTGAACAAATCCTATACAAGGGGTGGCAAATGGTCAATGCGAGAATTCAGAGAACGCGAGAACGCTGCTTTCAAAATCCAAGATCGAGAACTCGATTTGAGATTCGCCATATAAACACAACAAACTGGAAAATCCAAGATCCGAGACGACCTGAAAAAAAATCCGAGATCCGAGAACGACAAATTTAAAAATACGAGAATTCGAGAACGCCTAAAATTTCGCGAGAAAACAGTTTGTTTGAAGGACCATTCGCCACCCCTTATACAACAGATAATATTTATCCATGGATAACTTTACCCACCCCTTCAGAAACCAGCCCCTGGTGTATACATCCATGGGACCAGTCAAATTTCAATCCCCTTTCATGCAGGAAGAGGTGGGGGATATTTCTGGAATCACACAATATTCTGAATCACTATGAATGCCTATGAATTCCTTGTAATCCTCTATCAGGAAGGTACAACTTTTTTTTTCTACCCAATCTTCATCATCATCTTCTACTTTGAGAGAAGCTATATCTACCTTAAAGTATTGGATCCGGTTTGCCATATATAGTTACTTGATGGTTTTGTTCAGAACTCACCCAGGTTTAAATTAAACCCACCTTTGAACAACCTGTGCCTGTTGTATGGCTACTTTAGGAGATGCCCTTTGTCCTTCAAAACGTTTTGTATGGGGGTACTACGCCCAGACTCTAGACCCCTTACCCTTTTATATAGTAAAATTAGTCGACATGCTGGAATACCCCTGGGAGTTGGGAAATGTGTAAACCCAATGCTCGCAACAATAAGAGCTTACGAAGCACCACAGTTTTCACAAAAATATAAGCTCTTATGTCTCCATCTCCACCGCTTATTTCACTAGTGAAAAGCTGGCTTTTGCGGGACATAAGTGGAGACGTAAGAAAAAGCCTTCTGTTATGCTTCTTTCATGTAAGTGTCCTTTACATGTGTTTCCTTACTTCACTAGTAAGTTTACATTGCTCACATTTATGCACTAGTCATTTGCTTCCACCGACCCCCAACCCCCGCGACATGCGGGGATTTTGCCAGGCAATAGTGGGGGAAATATCAGTGGTTTGTCTTGTATTCGTGCCCTGATCCCCAGGGAGTTTACTTCAAGTTTGCTATGGCTCAGATAACCGGCCGGGGGAATAGCGGGGGAAACAAAACATCTGTCTTTTTCATTTCGGAAAAGACACTCTACTGGTTTTGATAGTATTAGGAAAGTTTCTGTATCCATCTTGTGGAGGGTGGAATTTGAAATGTTTCCCCGGGGTGTAGGGAATTTGCCAAGGCGTTCTCCCCTGGTAGGAAGTGGAATTATTTCAAATTTGACAACATCTGTTTCATATTCCCCTGCTATGTCGCGGGGGTTGGGGGTCGGTGGAAACATATGACTAGTGCATTACATATGTAGGAAGCATGGGTGGCGCAGTGTTACAGCGCTTGCCTCTCACCGCTGTGCTCTGGGTTTGATACCCGGCTTGGGCAGTAGGGATTTTTCTCTGCAGTTTGAGTTTGACCTTGGAGTTTATCGTGAGTTGAAATGATTTGTCATTTCTCCTGTGCTTCACGTCTTTCGGATGGGACAATAAACCTAGGCCCTATCTCCCTGATTAGTCTGTGGAAGGCTAGAAGATTGAGACATAAATAAAGTACTTTTGTAGTTTTTTTGTTTGTTTGTTTTCTGTGATGGGTGTGATGGTCTGGATTTTATGGGAGACTACTGACTTCTTGTTGTCTTCTCTTTGTCCACTACCATCACTCCTTTTGCAAACTAAACCAGAAATAGCATTTCCTCTTCCATTTTAGTCAAGCTAACTATGGTGAAATTAAGATTTGGCAACTCGATGTTTCGGGATCAAAGAATTTTTAGGTTGATTTCTCTAAACTTTTGAAATATAAACCATGAATGCATTTATACTACTTACCCTTGTATAAAACATCCTGCTCGTGGAGAGAGAAACTCCCTGTGTAAAATGATTGCTTTACTTTTTACTTTTTACTTATTGCACTGTCGAGTTCGCATTTCTCCCCTGTGTACGTGTACCTATGTGCGACCCTATGTGCGTGCGTGCGACCGCGCGTGCGCGACACTGAGGCCGAGGAGTTTTTAAAACACAGGGGACCCAAGTATTTTATTACGGCCGAATATGTTCAAACAAAAAATGCAATAAAATCGCTCCAGGAGCACTTTATTTGACGACTACAACATTCGAGGAGATGTGACATGATTATATTTCAATATTTACATACGTATCATTTTTACAGCGAGTTCTTGTAATGTAACACAACTACCGACATGCAGCGCGCGCATTCATTAAATAGCAAATATCAAGAGTGGATTAACAAGAGTTATAATCTTTCCCTACTGTTTTTGTCCACATCACAGTCAGAAAAGTGTCTACTTTTAGATTTGAGTTTCGCGCGCGAAAGTATTCGAATGCTCAGGCTCGAATGCTCGTATACCCAATGCACAACAAAATGGAGAATATCCTACCTTATCTTTGCAATATTAACGGTTTTTCCATTGATCTGCGATTTAATTTTAGGCTGGATCTCACAACTGTTCGCGTGGCGAGAAAGTGGGAACCCTGTGGATGACGAATTTTAGTTCTAAAAATAAGACACTTTTCTGACTGTTTCGGGCGTACATAGTAAATATGGAAACTCTTGGTAATCCACTCTCTTGCAAATATATATTTTTTTGTCTGACTTCCTGAAATAAAACTTATCGTAGAATTGTTTTCTTAATTTGTCTATTTACTATTTAGTATATAAGAAATGGAAATATGAAATAGAAAGAGGGGTTGCCCATGTTTTTTTAGAAACTGTGATGGCGCAAACCCATTTTTAGGCTAGAGGGCTTTTTCGTGAAGGTCGGTGTAGCATTACGTGAAACAAGAAAATTGTGATAAACGCTCACCAATGAAGCAATCCAGTTCGCTTGCAAGTTTGAACTTAACTGTTGGATTCTTCATTACCTAGGACAAACATTAGAATCTTTCTTTCTAATTTTCTATGTGTGCCCGCCCGTGATAACTTGAGGCTCTTTTGATGAAGTCCTTTTATATGGCGAGCTCAAAAACTTGTCGTTGGAATTTCTTAAAACTTTTTTTGTAACAGGAAAACGAGTCGAGTCTTGTTTTCGTGTACAATCCCGAAAAGTGACTTTTTCTTAGTATTTAATGGGTATTCCTTGGTGTTACGGAAATCTTTGTTTTTGGTGCTCGAGGTCTTTGTACTAGTTTCATGCCGCTGGTGCTCCATGCGTCATTTACCTGGTTGTATTGGTCGGGCTTCCTGTGGTTAGGTAGAAGGTATCTCCGCGCAAAGGAAAGGGACTAGGCTGACTGCTTTCTAATGTGCAAGGCTAAGATAGGGAAAACTTTTTAGCGTTCCTTCGTCAGAAAGTGAAAATACTGTACAATCCAGAGCAGAAATGATATTTGGCTACCTGGCGAACCTTGGGAAATAGCACTCATCAGAAAATGACACAATCAGTGTAGAGCTCCTTGTAGTTTACCCGGCGTGTTCAATCGATAACAATTGATATCGAAAATCCAATCGACGGATCAATAACAATCGATAATAATTACTTACCACTGTATGCATTGCTACTGACCTCAAAATTCAATGTTGCGATGGACGATTGGCGATTTTTAGCCGTCAATCAAACCAAAACGCTGGATTCGGCTGCCGTACTGGATCGATATTGATTGCAAAATCAACCAAAATGGTCTTAAGCTATCCTTGGCTTCCCTTGCCTAGAATGTTTAACTCTCTGTTCAAGAAAATTGATATTAAAATTTTCTTGCGTAAAATCGCCCATCGCAACAGTGAATTTTGAAGGTCGCGTAGCAATGCATACAGTGGTAATTGGTATCGAGTGTATCGGCTAATTGATAATAATCGATACTCACAAATTTTCGTGCAATCAACTTATCGATTATATTGATTGTATTGAAATTTCACAGTCGACGTACATTCAATCTGCTACGTTTCGCGTTATGGTATGAAAAAGCTATATCACGATTGCTCTGTTATTTTGTTTAAATTAATGTTTTTTGGACAGGTTTGAAAACGGAAAATTGATATTAATTGATGAAATCGATAGCTTTGATCGAAAAAATCGATTACTCACAGGGATTTCCCTCATCGATTTCTATCAATTTCCGATATAATTTGCTGATTTTATCGAGTGGTATCGATTAATATCAATTATCGATTTTAACGATTGAACACTCCGGGTAGTATAGTATGACATGCTGTTTATCAGCCTTTTTTTATGCATGACAGGTCTTCATTTATCCATTTCTCCTTTAATGCGCACTACATTTTTTGTCCAAAAGGGGAGTCACAGCACCTCGTAACATGGCATATCTAGGATACGTTGAGCCCTATTTTTTTCGCGAAATGTTGATCCCGAGCCCGATTTTTGATTCAATCTGAAAGGGCTACCCTGAGCCTTATAACTAAATAAAGGTTTCTGTTCTGTTCTGGTTTTCTCGAAATGTTTGATCCCTGCGGCCCACGCAAAATTTTGAGTAGTGTATGATCCTGATCCCAGCCTACCTCCTGATACCGGCCATAATTTGGGCATTGAGCCCTGAGCCCATATACCATGTTACGAGTCTGTCACAGGCACCCTAGTACCTACGCCTAGATACAGCCCTGTACAAAGTTGACAAAGACAAGATTCCTTTCAGTAAATACAAGTATTTATTTCTCTTTTCCTCTATTTACAAGAAATGAAGTTGAATGCAAATGACATTTTTACATATACAACAGATTAATCTTGACCAATGCTCCACATGGATAAATTTTGCAATTGGCAAGTTTCTCAGAACTATTCCAAATCATTCCAAAATGTGACAAATCTTTCTTTATTATTTACCATTTTTGTAGTACTTTTAAATATAAAGCAGAATGTGTTGTGACAAACAGTTTTAAAAAGTCCTTTGTGTGAAATAAAAGTACAAAGACAAGTTCTCAAGTTTTATTTTCTTTTTGTATCAGCGAAATCTGATCAGTATCCTGAGTATTATATTCAAAATAATTCATCCCTCCCCTTAACTTTGATAAACCCCCTCCCAATTGTTGCCTTGTTGAATGTTTTCACTAAAAGAGAATAAAAGAGAACAGTAATCAGTAAGAGAAGAAAAGAGAAATATGAAATTATCAAAATGTATATTTTGCAACTACAAATACACCATCAACATGCTGAGCCACAATAAATATATACAAAATAAGTTGTGTTATTTTCAGCAGGGCTTGCATTACAGCGTGAGAATGCACTTAAAATGTACAAATCTCCTCCAAATTTATCAGCCAGGGGAGCATCTCAGATGACGTCTCCTCCTTCCATTCTAAAAGAATGCTTGCTTGCAGCTGAAGCTTGTGGTAAGACGTTAGAGTCAAGAGTAAATTTTTATATGTTCTCCATGGTCTTACTAGAGTCTCAAAAGTCTCCTCTTATTGCATGTAAGGAGGGAAGACATACTCCCCCAATTTGAAAATGAAAAGCAAGCCCTGTATATTCAAAAGGGGAAAAACACTAGTCACTATTCTGATAGATTTATTTAGATAAATATAACTTCAAGTATTGTAGGCTTTGGAGTCCCTCGAAATGCTAACTTTCTATTGTTCAATTTGTGAAAACCATTGTATTGACATCTGAGCATAAATGAAATAAAAAAGTGTGCATTTGAACCTGTTCCCCTGGCGCAATTGCAAGTAATTTCTTACAATTGCTTCTAGGTTTGGCCTTTTCTGGCCATAGATTGACTAGACTATGAGTCCAGAAAAGCCTTACAGTAAAACTCTCAGAACCCTGTAATCTACATACCTTCTTATTCTGGACTGGTAAATAAAGTTTGAACTCGGCAGGTAGTTCATCTTCAGAGTATAGTCGATCAGAGAAGTACACTCTGCGAATTCTGCAGTTGGCGTGGATCTAAAAGAAACCATGATAAATTAATACAACAATGCAAGAGTTTATTTGGCAAACATTTTAACCTCCTATGAATTTGCTCCTGCTATGCAAAATTTTTATCAGATCTTGTATTCTTTAGAGTTTTAAGAATATTTGTTTTGCACTTTACTGAGAAAGACCTAAGCGGCTCGATCTAAGGGCTCCATAAATCCTGAATAGGAATATTAAATATTTCTCAACTCACTTCAAATGTTCAAAGCCTCGAGCTAAGACCCTGTCTACACTACACCGTTTTCAAACGAAAACAGATACTTTTTGCTCCGGATACAACGCCGATACTACAACGCTGAAAATAATACGAAAACGATAATAAGTGTGGGCACAAATCTTTTTGAAAACGGAGCAAAAAGTATCCGTTTTCGTTTGAAAATGGTGTAGTGTGGACAGGGTCTAAGAGACAAAAATAAACCTTACTAGAGTTGTTACTTATAGAATCAGCAATTAAAGGCTAACTTTATTTAGGTCTTCTTGTTATTTTAAGCACTGAATAGCTTTGATTACCACAAGATTCTTCAATTAAAACTATCACAAAATATAGTGTGAGTTAGAACCCATTGAAATGAAGCTGTTATTAATTTACACTGTAGGCAAATAACTATTTCATAATTTTTCATGAAACTCAAAATTTTGACACTTCAATTCAAATAGTTAAATTACTGGAAAACCTATTTAAGAATATTTGTAACCCTTGTGCATACTTTGTTTGTTTAATGGCTTCCCATACAACATTAAGGCCATGGAAACCAAGACCATTTACTGTACACAAATTGAACTCAAGCATAAACTTTTGAATTTCTTCAGATATTGACTACCTTGGGGGATTAAACCTCAACTACACAGAGCACTCTTTCAAAGGGGAACAAAGGACTCTCAGTTGATAATCTCACTTAATTTTGATCTTACAATTACAGGATAAACTCACCTGAACACGAAGCGTCTCTATGTAGTTTGTGCCATAAGCTCGGCGAGTGAAGTCGGAAAGGTTAAACTGAAAAATAACCGGGGAAAAAGATTTAATCTTGAATTTGTATGATCGAGACCAACACATGGTCAAATAATGGCATGGGCAATCCACTTACAAGATATTAGCAAACAAAGCGAGGTTGAGCCACGAAATTTTCGAGAAAGTCCCGCTTATAATAACATAGATTGGCAAGATCGAGGAATGTTAAATTAAAAATTACACTCCTTCTTTTAATAAACCTCTCTATGTCGTTTGTTATTGAGATATGAAACGAATTTATGAGAAAGTTCCGGAAGCTCGTATGTTACTATGCGAATGAAAGGTGACAACAAGCTGCAAACAATATTCAATTCAAATGATTAGCGTAATAAAACTCTGAAAATATTTAAAAAAATCCTTACCTGGATTTGATTCCATCCATCATCTAGCCTCATAGGCATCGTACAAATAAATGGTTTTACACGAGTGGTCGATTGATAGTTTGAGGCGCGAAATCTCCGCCGTACGTTCTTGTCGTCTAGGACCTAATAATTGTCAACAAATCTGTCAGAGGTGCGTGCACTAAACAGCGTGGAGACGCTAGAAAAAATATCACAAGCAATAAAATAAATGCTACTAGATAACTTATACTTGTTTTGCAGTCTTACCTGGACCTCGAATGTGAAGTATTTCTTCAGATTTTTGATTATCATGACCAGAAATGGAAGCTTGATTCCAAGGGTCTTTTTCACTTCCGCTGGACAAGTTATGAATGTTGTACTGTAAGGGGAAAAGAGTTGGAAAAATCAACAGGTATGTCAAATACAACAACAAGCCTCTTCTTGAGAGCTATGGGGAATGTTTTTGCAATTCTTCAGCAATTTAACGCTTTCCTTGCAGTCACGTTGTTTGCAAAGGCGGGAAACTTGGGGTAAACGAACTTTCGAGTTCTCAACACCAAACTCACCTAACATTAGTTCCGACAATTTCCAAAACCAAAGACTGGATATCGTTATCTGTTATTCTCTTAATATGCCCATTCCGAACCTGCAAAAAGAAGTAGAAATCTCATCAATAAAACAAAATAAAGCTCTTTTACAAGCTGAATGAAAAGCCTGACCTGTTGTACTCTTACTGAACAATCTCACTCATACCTTCTTATCCCAAATTTGTAGAGGTTTACTACCGATGCTATATAATATCGAGAGAAATCCTGATTGAAATGTGTTTTTGAACATCCTATCTGTGTATTTTGATGGAAAATATTAGGTAAAAATGCGGGAGCTCGGTTTTACAAGCCGTTTTCTCGCTGTCCTTGTGAGTGTGTTGTGTTCGCAAGTGAGCAATGGCTGACTTGTCGCTAGGCGAAACAACTCGTGTTGACCATGCGCGTACAGCGTTACCATGGAGATTTAGCGTACACAACCTCGCTCTCATGAGCATTTACAGTAGTCACCGCTGACCGATTACACAGGAAACCCAATTATCGAAGTTTTCAAATATAAAATTCTAGTGGCCAGATGCAAATTGGCTAGTATATAGTATATAACATAGCTGAGATAAATATCACTGTATCAAGGATGCAAATGTAACTCGCGTAGACGCCTCTCCCAAAAGAGGTTCCTTCTGTTGCTGATTTTTTATACTCCTTTTTCATATACAATGTGCGTGAATGCTCTTTTATTTCAGCAGATACTTTTATTTGCGTGACTCTAGGTACAGTTAGTTATTTATCACATCAAATTCATGCTCATAAACCTCTGACAGGTCAATAGTCTTGTAAATCCAAAATAATGCAAGTAACACTGAGCACAGTTTAAATAATTATGAAATAAAAACTAGTCTGACAGTTAGAGGAAAAATGGCGTGAGTAAAATCATGGCTTCGCAAATTATGCCGTTCTTTAAATGACTCAGGGTAGTAGACTCACACTCTTTTTTTTATAAGAACGTTCAGCCTGAAATTGACCCAATTAAGAACATGCTAAGAACATGTCTGAGCCTCAGATAGGAGCAAAATAGATTTATTTTCAGTGATGCGTTCTAAAATCCAGAGTCAAATGTGTTAATAAAAACAACTTCAATAATGTCATTTATAAACTCTCTTAAATACTTCATTGGTATGTATCCTTCTATAATCTATCATATTTCTGGTTCCGACGTCACTGAAATGTAAGAACATCCGTAAGAACATTTCCAGCCTCAAACTGCAACAAAAATAAGAACGGCCCAGCCTCAACTGAAAATAAGACGTTCTTATGAAAAAAAAACAGTGTATTCCAGTTGTGGTCTGACAATTGACCGATCCCCGCAATTTCCCCGCTAGATTTTCTATGCTCTTAGCTAGAATACCCCAAAACTAAGAAATCCTCATTATAATTTTGCATTGGAGTATTGCAATAATTGGGAGCAAAGTTATATGCCGCTAAAGTTACGTATTTTTAGAGACGTTGTATGAGGCTCCGGGACAAAATCTGTCCGACCTCCATATACAAACACTATAAAAATATGCAAGTTTAGAGGCCTTACAACTTCGCTCCAATAAGAGCGTATTACTCCCAAACTTTCAGGATATCTTAGTTGTGAGGTATTCTAGCTATAGCATAAGAGATTTGAAAAGAAAACCGATGCATTGTCCAACTGCTAAAATGCTTTCAGAATATCTTAGTTTTGAGGTATTCTAACTATAGCATAAGAGATTTGAAAAGAAACCGAGGCATTGTCCAACTGCTAAAATGCGGGGATCGGTCAATTGCTTTGTAAGCGGTTTCTCTGGTCTTTCTTCGCCTTCGACGGAAACGCCTACTGTTTAAAATAGTCCGGAATACTTCCCTTTTCCCTAACAAGAAAAATATTTGTTATCTACTGACGTGGTCGTGTATCGAAACTTCGATCCACGACCATGTCAGATTTTCAGAAGTCGGAGACCGCGAAATTAGTTCAATAAGTTATAAATAATACCCTCAACTACGAAAGGCAACGAAGAGGAGTGTTTCTTTTTTCAACTCGGAAAACAGTTCAAAGCGACTGGGAAACCATTTCTATACTAATGCACGTAGTGAATAAAACACTCAAAAAAGTCCTTAACCTAAAATTAGCGTACCCCTTGAAAGCGCACTAGAATCTCAGTTTTTACATCTTATGTAAACACTTAGACCTTATTACTTCAATCCATTTCTTCTCCCATCCCACTCTCTATCACGAGCTCCCCCGGGCACGCAAGACCAAGTTTTACAAGTACGTGCCGCAAGCTTGGCCCTCTTATCATTTCAGAGTCCCGTGTGAATGGTTTCGCCACCTCAACAGCTTCGTATCTATAAGGTGCGTCCTTGTTGCTCTGTCTCCCGCAAATTCATTTCCGCCCTACAAGAGCTTATCGACCTCTATTTGATTCAAAAGAATGATTAGACATCCGAAGAGTGAAATTTCTTAGGCCCTTAAATTTGTCATCATCGACTAAAAACAGAAAACATGGTCAGAGGAATCAATTGCACATAAATGTTTAAACCTGGCCAAATGTACTTTCCATGGATTTGCGCTAATGGTCTGTGCACAAAGCCAGCAAAGCCATAACCTTATCTCGCGAGCACTGTTGTTTTTACAAGTGCGGTGCAATAATAAGGGAAAGTAAACTTTTTACTTGAAGTGTTTTGTAGCAAATCCCTTAATTAAATTCTTAGGCACTAAACACGAACGAAAGGTAAATCAATTCTTGAGATAAGCTAAATTGAACATGACCGAAGAAATCTCTTATACAGTAAACACAGTTTTATAAAGGACTTACAGTGACGTTCTATTTAAGCCTAGTGTCCATTAGTCTTATCTGTCGTATCTGTCGTATCAGTCAACCGTGAAACAAAAGAATAATTCCAATTTCCATTGTTTCACGGTCGACTGATGAGACAGATACGACAGAAAAGACTATATGGAAACCAGGCCTTAGGCTCACCCTGAAATGGGCTGTTCTTTAATATACGGTTGTTTACTGTACTCGATTACTCTGTGATTAGGTCTAGCAATGGTTTCCAAATGAGATAATCGGACAAATAATCGAATAATCGAAATAAATATTTTCTATATTAATTGTATGCTGGCTATGTTTTTTTTCTTAGGAAAAAATGAAAGAGTGACCCTCGATTGAAATTACTTCAACACTTCAAGCCTGAGAGAAGCTAAGTCGTAAATTTAGTCCCTACTTGATCTATGACTCTGGCCTCCCGCACGGTTTTGATATTGCAAGCAAAAACTATAAAACGATAAGATAAAATATCATTAAACGCAAAATATCTGTGCTAAAAATGAACCTGGAGGCCGGGGACAGACTGAAATGAATTACACCAAAACAATTTAGTCTTACACACCCGCGGGAGTTCTAGATTAGTAACGCACCAAAACGAATTACAATGTTGCCGTCGCGATATCTAGCAAACTGATTTACAGGCACACCCATCTTGGCCTGATCTCAATACACAGCTTGAGTGTCTATGGGCATATGACCAAAATCTACTATCCTTCTAAGGTCCGGTTGCTTTTAAAAACTAGTGTCCAAACTCATATATATATAAATATATGAATGCTTTGACCAGGCTGTACCACAATACCAGCGTGCCTTGGACGAAAGTGGGTACCAACATCAGCTGTCATTCAACCCGGCTCCAAACCGAGGGGGGACTGGACAGGGGCGGCGCAGGAACGTTACATGGTACAACCCGCCGTTTAACAACCAAGTGACCACTAATATAGGCAGCAAGTTTCTTAATATAGTTAAGAAATGTTTTAGGCCGAACCACCCGCTGGCAAAAAATTTCAACAAAAACACCTTAAAGCTAAGCTATTCATGTATGCCCAACTTAGCCGCCAGAATTAGCGCGCACAACAAATCCATCCTGAAGCCTAAGCCGCAAACGCCTAGAAAAACCTGCAACTGTAGGAAGAAAGCTAAATGCCCGCTCGACGGCGCCTGCCTAACCAGTAACGTCATTTACCAGGCAACAGTAGAAAGCTCGAGGGACAAGGAAACATACATAGGCCTCACCGCTAACGAATTCAAAACTCGCTTCAATAACCACACGCCGTCTTTTGAGCATAGCGCGAAGCGCAATTCCACCGAGCTTAGTAAGTACATCTGGTCCCTCAAGGACACCAACACCAATTACAGTATTTCCTGGAAGGTACTAGCTCGCGCTAACCCATACTCAAATACAAACAAAAGATGTAATCTTTGCCTGACCGAGAAGTATTTCATTATATGTAAACCGCACATGGGTTCGTTAAACAAGCGTAACGAGCTCGCGTCCGCATGCCGCCATGCGCGCAAGTTTACCTTAGGCAACACCTAGTTCAACTTAGTCCGGCAGCTATCTTGTATTTCTCACATACGTATACCTGATGAGAGAGGGCATGAGCTGCCCTCTTGAAACAGGCCTGTAGTAAACGTAACGTGAAGATGAAACGTTGAGTTGTCTTTACCGTACTATTATTACTTAAATATATATATATATATATATATTCTTTTCTCTGTCCTTTGCGAGTATATCTCGTAGTTTGTCAAAGTTTTTATCAGCAAGTATACTTTTCAATCATCTGGTCCCAACATTCGTGCGAGTAGTGATTATGATAATTTACTTGCTCGGTTGAGCACTTTCTAGAGACCATTTGTTCCGCATTAGAGGTGAAAGTACTCCGACCTGTGATGGAGAATCAGAACTGGGCTTGTGGGTACCTTTAATAACCCAAACGGCAAATGGTTATCATGACGTTATCTTTCGTCGCTTTCAATTCAGATGACCAACTAAAAGTCATTTTAATACCTCTACAGCGTCAGTATAGCGACGGTGCTTTTGTGAACAAAATTATGCTGTCATATGCAATATAGGAGTACTTGAAATATAACAGTTGTCTCCGCCCACAACGAAGGAGAGCCCCCTAGAATGTTACATAATACGTGAGTAGTATAAGCGAGTGCGTCTAGATTATGGCCTGTTCGTTTTCTGAGAGCAATGGCTTCTTTAATCTCTGAGATTTGGCAACGGTTCTCAAGCAGGCGCATTCACATCACATTAAAATGTTTACAAGTATTTCTATTCTTTATCTCGCTTTGCCTTACACTTCAAAAACAGGTCTTACTTGAATGTTCTTCGGTGTTTCTCACGCGTGATGATACTAAAGGACGGAAGTTTAATTTCTACAAGTACAAGGGCCAAGTAGTAGCAGAAAAATGATATAAAAATAGTAAAGTCAAGTGCGCAGGGCTCCGCAAAATCTAGCGAATTCCTTGAAGTCCTGATCAAGTTGCGCATTTTCTAAAATTAATTAAAAACGCTACTATCCTCAGATCTATTTGGTTATAGCGGTGCGTTTTGTTTATAAATAACGGCACTGCCACCTATGAATGTTGCCTCGAGGCCTTAATAGTCACCAGCATTGCCAAATAAAACACTGTGGTGACGGACTGATTTGCGCGCTTCTGGATTTTGTGCGTTTTCAGCGAAGAACGCTCATTCTGTGGGTCTGTTTAGTTTGACCTATAATGTGATAAAAATACCGGCTCTGGCGGTTTGTGTTTAAAGTTGGATACTTCAGCGGTGGTCCTGTTATCTCTAGTATCGGAGATATGAGCAACTCTTAACAGTCCATGATAGCTTATGAGGAGCTCCGGATGTGCGCACTGGGAAGTATTTTCACGGCAGACCCTTCTCACGAAATACACTTACACTATGGGGACTAATGATATGCATTACTGTTAACTGTAGAAGATCGGGAGTTTAGTTTCTCACCGCGCGCAGCACAATTTAGAAGACTTGCTGCAGACGATTTCGCCGCCGCTGCAAAAAATTCCCAGCTCAAATTCTTTACTTTCTTTTCCAGATAAACATGTGACCTCCGGACGTGAAAAACGCAAGAGTTCATCTTTCCGAAGTTGCAATCGCTTTGATATGATCTATAATTACCGCTTCGATATGCCTTCAGCTCTACGGAGAGCTCGAATAAGCGCTCATTTCGAGCTCGAGATAACTGGATAACATCTGGACTTCGTAAGCATATTTCATAGAGCAAGTCTTTGCATGTCTAGGTTAACTGACAGTGATTGGTGCGGTGAATCGCTCAGACTCATTCCACTGAGCGAAGGCATTCTACAAAACCCCGCCCGCTTAGCAAGCCTTTGCAAGAACAGATCAGACTGTCAGGACGAGAGGGCCTCCGCGCACAGCCAGTCCATATTACCTTCCGTTGACGTGTGAAGAGTTGCTTACTCCTTGATTATGAACACCGCAGCTACGATAATGCGCCTTCTTTTAATAAGTATTGCAATATTCTTCTGCGCATCAGCGCAAGATTTACCAACAAAAACTTTGAACAAAGTCAACGAAAGAAGCGACGTAAAACAAGCTAAGGTAATTTGTCTATACAACATTCTCTTAATATATGCTAAGTATGTATATAAATGCAACTGTAAAACTTGCGTAGCTGCTTCATAAACATTTATCTACTGTATGCAACTCCTGGAAAGCGTAAAATTATCATCTAACAAAAATATTGTTGCGTTCTGAACTTTTGCCATTTTTCCTCGAAAAAATGTTTCACAATCAGCAGTTTCGGGTTGTTGCGCGTCCCTCGTTGACTCTCAACAGCTACGCAACACAATCGCGCCAATGACTAACACAGGCCAGAAAGTTCACAAAAGGCATTTGAATGTACTAACAGTTCCTACGATTAACAATTTCACCGATGAGATTTCACATCAACACGGTTAAATTATACTTGCAAGGGCCTCAATGGCCGACAAAGAACAGCATGAAAGTGATACTTAAGTGGAGAACTAGTTAATACTACACAAGTATAATGCATGACTTACACTCACTGTTATTCCAAAATCAGTAAACTGGCCTTTTAAAAATAACACTGGATAATATCGTTTTTTTCAACGATGCTATTGTGCTTCTGACAGTTTTTGAGTTCCATTTCGATGGACGATTAAGATTGCGCGTGACTACCTTTTGCCCCTGCGGACTTGAAGTAATCTTTCGGCCGTTAACTATAAACCACCCGGACTGCTGCGATATGCTAAACCTATCATAGTTTATCCGATAATGACCACGGAATCTTTGGTTAACACCGCAATGGAATTCGGGCTACAAAAATAACATCGCTAATCCATTGAGCTCGACGAGAAGGCAGAAAAGGTTTCAGAAAAACACTCCCAGACATTAGAATGGCCTATTTGCACACAATTTTTAAAAAGTGACTAACGTTTTCTCGCCGAAAGTTGTTTTCGTCGTTTTCTTCGCGGAATTAAACTGAATTAGAAGAGGACTCGCGTAAAGCGGTTTACACGATAAGAGAGCACGGGCTTGGTCCCTTCCTTTGGCGAACGTTCGTGAATCCAGAGAAAGTCCTGTCCTTTTGTAGTTTGTTTGCGCGCTCGATTTCGGCAGCTTGTCGGGTAACAACGGCGTCGCAAATAAAGAGCTGTAAGCAGTCTAGGGCTTTCATTTCACCTTTGCTTTGGTGAGGTGGCAAAAAAATGTGCTGGCAGCTTTATTCCTTTTGGGACTTTTATACTCGCTACAGCGTGTTAGCTTTCTGCTTTTGGGGTTGTCTCGTGGCATTTTGACTCACACGATTTGTTATTTGTTTTTTCCTTCCCGGATGAGCGCATGGGAATTTCAGTAGTCAGACGTAACGCGGCCATCAAACTTAAAGCTTTGCAAGCGTGCGCGTGCCCACAACTACTTTGACTAAATAAGATAATACTGTATATGTTTACAAGAAAGGACTTTTGCCGGCAGATTTCCCGAAACCCTGGGTATGCCCCTATGGTTAAACCATAGTATACACATTTGTTAAGCTACTTAAGCTTTAAATAGTTATAGCTCACATGCGTGCTTAACGTTATAGTTAATTGATCTCTTTTCAGACGAGTCCCTGTAATTCTTGCTCTTGTGGAATGCCCGGGATACCCGGAACTCATGGCATTCCAGGAACACCCGGACAGCCCGGCACAATGGGCCCCAGGGGGGAGAAAGGAGACCGAGGCAACCCGGGAAGGAGAGGGCCCTCTGGACCTGCAGGGAATAAAGGGAACACAGGGCCACAAGGCGTGTGGGGCAAACCAGGCAAAATGGGGCTACCGGGTAAAACAGGTCCCAGGGGCTTCCCTGGCGAGAAAGGAGAGCGCGGATTAAAAGGGTTTCAAGGACAGGTTGGTGCGCCTGGGAAACTAGGACCTTCAGGACGGCGAGAAATGAACTGGAAACAGTGCGTGTGGAAGAGAAGCGATGCAAAAGAAGCGGGGAAAATACAGGTATGTAATTAAGGAGGACCATGTGGTTGATTATTGACTTTTGCTGGGCTATAGGACGCCTCGCGTTTTCAGTAACGTGACGCCCTAGGTCCCCCTGGACACAGGACATCAGACCTTTCATTACTGAGACTCTGGTGACCCCTGCGCACATGAAATGGTGGCAGTGATTCACAGAGAGAGCTTTGTGACTTTCACGACACCCATTGCTAGCTAAATCCAACTTCTTCTATAATGTTTTTCTGTCATTTTCCCTAGGAATGCGTATTCGTGAAGAAAGGAGCATCTACCTCCCTCAAGGTCAGTTTCCATGGCAACCTGCAGGTGTCGGGCCGTGGCGCCACGTGCAGTCGCTGGTACTTTACCTTCAATGACCAAGAATGCACCAGCCCCGCAACTATAGAAGGCGTGTATTACTATCAATGGACCCACAACTCGTCTCCCCCGAACATCCGCTACCACCGCACTATTGAGGGGTACTGTGCTAATATCCGGCGTGGAACAGCGCGCGTGGCATTATGGATAGGAAATTGTGAAGGAGAGAGGTCTGGGTACGGGCACACTGGCTGGAACTCAGTATCCCGGATGATAGTGGAGGAGGTACCCCCGCCTCAGCAGTAAAGGCACAAGAATACGAGTGGCGCATTCCTCGACTTAATAGACTGTGAGGATTAAGAATTTTCTATTAGGCTGAAAGAGTTTTTGGCGGGTAAAATTCGCGGGCGGATTTACAGAAGACTAAACAATAAGTAGAGCTCCAAAAGTTCAGTACTAGCTATAAAGCTTACGATCCCGGAAAACCTAGTAATTACCGAGGTCTAGAGTTCTTATTATCCACTAGGAGTCAGATCGGATTTTAAATGACGAAACAAGCTCCTACAACCAGCGAAGAAGAACCCCATACCACCCGATCCGGTTCGTATAATCCGATGCATCCAGAGACACGTTAGAGCGAGAGCTGGGACTGTCGAACAGTTGTTGAAGTTTTAACAAAGTGTCTCCTTTTCCGACTAAATCCGTTGTTTCGCGCTGCGCATTTTCGAAACGTCGAGTTTTAGTTATCTGTCCGTGGCCAGTCAAACCATCCAAGGTAATGAGGTCCACTCCTTGTCTTGTTTCGCCTAGAGCAGTCGACTGGCTTTCCGTCGCGACAAAAAACCCATTTGACGGCACTAGGTAAAACAAAGAAGGACCTGATTGGCTGTTTGACTGCACTAGATGAAACAAAGAAGGACTTGATTGGTTGTTTGAATGCACTAGGTGAAAAGGAAGGACCTAATTGGCTAAGATCGTTTGACTGGCGGGACAGAAAAACCCGCAATCAAACCATGCATTTTGAAAATTCCGAGCGTGAAACAACGTTATGAAGCGTTATAAAGTATCTGCTTTCGCGCAGACTAGGATTTAATTTGGCGCGCAAATAGTCTAAGCACTTTAGCAGACGAGGTCCTGCACAACCATATATAATTTCCGTAAACTGGGAAGAAATGACTTATAATTTCCAGATGGGAATGCATAGGACTAATCAAAGATTTATATCAGTTATTATTGACTATATTAGTCGGTAGCTTCGTCTGGGCGTTTCGTTGTCTCTAGTTTCAGATAGGCGGAACCAATAGGTCACCCCTACGAAGTTAAAGTTTGAAAAATTACTCATGATCAGTAGGGATGAAGTGGTGGATCCAGATGTGGGTTGCGCGGTTGATCATTTTAAAAACGACCACTAAGTTTCGACCCTAACTATTCCCCTTTAGTAAAACTTTAACGGGATTCTGTCGGTGCTCCGTCGTCCTGGACCAGCCTATGGGGCAGTCACTAAATTCTGAAAACACTAAATTTGAAGTAGCAGTCACTGAGCTCGATGGCGAAAACTCTATCCCCTGCCGCACACTGGTGGAAAAAAGGCTTGAGTAAAAGAAAAAAAATGCCAAGGGTACTACTCCTAAAGCTACCGGCTAAACTAGGGTACAGAGGGCTCGTTTCCCCGAGTGGCTAAATTAGGAACCGCACACGTGTCTCGAAACAAACATTTTGTCCCGGCTACAAAGTTGCAAGGTAATGTTTCACGCGTGGCTAAATAGGGAAAAGCTCCGCCTACAACGTTACGCGCTACGTATGTGTCCTAGTCACAGGGAATTTCTGCAGAACTCATCCATGGGAAAAGCTGGATTTCCCAAGGCACACGCATGGGAAGTGTGCGGAATTCAAATGGATAGCCATGGAAATCCGAACACTTCCCATTCTTCTACCATGGGAAATTCAGCTTTTCCCATTGATGGGTTTCTGCAGAAATTCCGTGAGTTTAGCCATGGGGAGAAAGATTGTGGTACACGGAGAACAAAGGAACGCCCAGACAATGAATTTGATCACATACTGGTCAGTTAATGAATGAGTGACGAATGGCTTTATATTAAAAGGCTATGCTACGTTTGCTTTTTTTCTGAGAACGCGAGTGTTCAGGTGTCATTTATTTTAAAAGGACTGGATTCCTTGGCTAGATTATTAATAAAACCAGGCATGTGAATCGAGTTCCGTGTCTTGTTTTCTCTGTAGATAAACAGCGGCATAGTCCGAATTTGCCAACGGGAAGGTGCAAAAGATTTCGGTCAGGGAGCCATGCCCCGCGCCGCCATCATCTTTTTGGTTAAAAAAACATTTTCGGACAACAATATACACTTAATGACTGCTCCCGAGGGAAACATCAGTTTTGTTTCCCGAGAATCTCGATGTTTCCCCGAGACGGGAAACCTCGAGATTCGAGGGAAACAAAACTGGTGTTTCCCGAGGGAGTAGTCATTAAGTGTTTTGTTATATAGCAGAAAATATACTGCAATTATTAAGTCAAAACAAATGTATTTCAAGAATGAAAAGAGAAGTTACAAAGTTTGCGCGCGACTGCATCATTTAAAGGGAAAACACTCATAAACAACACAATTTTCTTGCATTAGCAAAAACTTATCAAAATTAGCAAACGCTTTTAAAAAGACTCGCGTGTTTACAATAAACTTTCTCTTTTTTCCCGCTCTCAAACGCGACGCGCGCGAAAGCAATATTCACCGACCAGTCAATAATTTTTCGAAATATTGACTGATCGGGGAATATTTGATTTGTACTTCACCACGTGACCTTGATTTAGCCAATAAGAGCGCGTGCTCGGTTGGAGTGAGCACTCGCGCTATATAACAATTTTCTTTATGGCATTTTTGGAAGACCTGCTATATCATTTCCGAGACTTTCGGCTAGATCCAAATACATAACCCCTGAGACCCACACCGGGGATGCACCCTAGTCTGAAATAGTCTCGCCCAAGCTTTACACGAAACCACTGTTCGTAATAGCGCCTTTGCGGGAGCTGACAACCCGCCACGAAAGAGTTATAAGGTCAGTTGTCACGCACCTGTCTTGTCGAGGCTCGCGCGCCAGGGTCCTTCCCTCACCTCCCCCCAGAGGAAAGAGCGCGAGCGCGAGGATAAGGCAGCGCTGCCAGTGACACAAATCCATTGGCATATCATTTATTGTGGTAAAAACCTTTCTATGTACATTATTTACATACAACAAAATGCACCAGAGGTACGTGAGCTTTGGATAACTTTCTACATTAATTATTTCTTTAAATCTCTTGCGCTTTTAGCCAAGGGTTTTGCTTGTCATGCGCGCTGACTTGCAGTTTCCGCCATGTCTTGCGGCTTGTTTTCAGTGCCATCTCAGCGATCTCGACTTTGCGCTCCCACATTCGCACGGTCTTGTTGAGCTCGTACAGATTGGCACGCTCTCCGACGTAATCCATGACCTGACGAAGGATAAATTTGGTATCAATATTATTTTTTGGGATTATTTTCTTTACTTCCTTTACTGTGGTTTTCATAATTCTACGAATTCTTCACCAAACTGCGTTTTGGTGTCTGTGATGTCTAGTCGCGACAAACGGTGGGAAGATTTTGGTTGCTAAATGTTACTTATGGATCAGGGTATCTTAAAAACAAGACGACGTCCAAGGAAGGATTTTTTTTAATGGACGGACACCAGAACGCTTGTTTGGAGATTGGAAAATATGGACGATTCCAAGATTCTTGACGATTCCAGCTATAACGCACGCGCGCTGCATGTCGGTAAATGTGGGACATTTGTCGAACAAACTGTTAAAAAAGCGCGCGCTGCATTCTGGTAGTTGTGGGAAACTGCTTAGGCATTTCTGAATAAAGAAGAGCCCGCGCACTTATAGCTGGATTCGTCCATTAACAGTTGGGATTCGCAGAAATTGTAATTGTAAACCTTATTCAATGTACATGACACTGTGGTCAGCTTACTGCGGTTTTCGTAATTCTGCGAACTCTCGGTATTGATTTCCAACCGTAAAACCGCCTTCTGGCTTCCGTCAATCAAATGGAAATCGTTAGCGAGAGTTCGCAGAATTATGAAAACCGCAGTAAGGTATAACTTAAGGTATAACAGCAAAGAGCTGAAAGAGAGCATCTTTGGAAGTGGCAAGCACCAAAGTATATATTATCTTTAGTCAAATCACACTAGTGGTCTATTGTCAAGGCTGCGTTCTGATTGGTTGAGCTACTAGTAGGCTATAAGTTATAGCCTACTAGTAGCGAAAAGTGTCGGATTTGAAAGCCAAAAAATGAAAAATGACCAGACCAGAAAACGTTTTGGCTATACAAATTGATCTACTAGTGTGATTTGACTAAGACAATTATTCCTCTGTCCTCATGGCCTCTGAGTCAATAGCCCATTCGGCCTTCCGCCTCTTAGGCTATTGACTCAGAGCCCATTCAGGGTCGAGGAATAATTGTTAAATAGTATGCTGGCTCAAGCCATTCCAGTCATTGATAGCTCGATGAGCAAAGCTAAACTTAAATAGATTGGTGTGCACAAAAATAGGAGAGAAACATGGGCCATGTATTGGCTGTGTGCATGCAGCAGCCCTTTCATCTCCATTCAGATTAATTGTGTGCTGCATTGTGGTAAAGAAACGAATTGATCTTACTTACATCAGGTACTTTATAATCAGCTAATTGGGTCTTCAGCTTATCATTCACACACTCTGCTGTGTTACGATCCTGGAAAATCACAACAAAAGATCATTTATTGTAAATGAAGGGGTCCCCATTCACCATTTTCCAACATGGCGGATTCTATGCATGTAGATGAGCATTATAGAACAATGAATAACTCACCTTTTGCACTAAATTAGTTTCGGCATCTATTTTAAAAAGAAGCTCATTTCTTTGCGATATCTCAGTCTTCAGACGTTCTGACTCCATCGTAAGTGTGTGGAGTTTTTTCTGCAAAAAGTAAAAGCAAATTAAGATATTATAAAATTTAAGTGGAATTCAGAGGATTCTTGACTTGAACAGAACCACCCTGGTGTGGTTTTTCCCAACAGTTTCCCAATCTTTTTGCCACAAGTGAGTGTTTGTGTAAGCAGAAAATGGAAAAGAAATAATCTCAAGAAACAAAAACAATAAAAAAGTAACCTTCTTGCTCCTACCTTGTAAGTATTGAGAATTTGTGTAACGTTGCCAGACATCAGCTTGAGTCTTAGCAGATCTTGATTCTTTTCATCAATCTTTTCTAGATACTGTTGATTCTCAATCTTTAGCTGATTAAAATCAACTTCATGCAAGACTTCTCCCATTTCTTCTTTCTGAAATAAGAAAGTTGATGTAAGGTTTTACCATCCTAATGACAAACTTGATATGCTAACAGCTTCCAATTCAATCTAATTCATTTATAGTTTACTTACAGCCGATTGCGTTTGAGCGTTTTACCCTAACAGTTCGCACGTTACGACGTTTGAACGTTTGAAAGTTGCGTTGTGAGACAAAAAGTCGGACGTTTCCAAGGGCAACCGCCATGTGTATTTTTCACTGATCAATCAGAGAGAACAGAACTCTTTGGTGCGCCATAGAAACGTCTCGTTTCATCCTAGAAACACAACTTTTAAACATTCAAACATAACGTGCGAACTGTTAGGGTAAAACGCTCAAACGCAATCGGCTGTATACTTATAATGGAAAGGGATTGGTATATTCCTACCATGGGTACCAGAGTCTACAAGCTTCACTCCTTTTGAAGCTTGGAGAGTCTGTTACCCAGGGTAGTATTTTGGCTGATTGTGTGTTTCCCAAAAATATCCATACCCCCCCTATGGAAGGGTTGGAAATTCCAGAGGGGTGTGTGTGTGGTGGTGGGAGGGGGGGGGGGGGGGGGGGTCAATTTACCTGATCTTTTCCACACAAATACTGTATTTTTCTTCGGAAATTCCAGAGGGGAGGGGGGGGGTCATTTCTCAACACCCTTCCGTGGGTAGGGAGAGCCAATTTACACAATTTTTCAGAGGATCACATTTCCCATAAAAACAATACATTTTTACATGGAAATTCCAGAGGATTGGGGTCCTTTGGTAAATTTATTTTATGTTGAGAGTATGGTATGTTAATAAAGTAGTGTAGTATAAAGTAATGTTAATACCGTCGATTTCATCTAAGCGAATACACTTGAAAAGAAAACCGCCACTAATTAGTGGCGGTTCTCCATAGTTTTTGCACGTGAAACTTTGACGTTTGCCACGCCAACTTTGTGGTTTTGGCATGTAAACATTACGGTAAATTTACCAAACCGTTAGAATTTGCTCCAGATTCGGCGGGGAAATCATGATAATTCGTACAAATGCTTTTGGACGTAATTATAAACCGAAGTTTGAATCACTTGAAGCTTTTAACCTGGCAAATGTCAAAGTTTGATGCGCCAAACGCCAAAGTTTGAACCGCCAAACTGTCTAATTTTAGACATCAAAACTTTGAGGTACCGCCCCTAATTAGTGGCGTTTTTCTTTTCAAGTGTATTCGCTTAGGTGAAATCGACGGTATTGCTCTGTTATCTGCTGCTTCCGTACCTGTTTTAGTTGCATGTGCAGCTTCCTCTTCTGAACTTTCAGAGTTGAGTTCTTTAGCCGCAGTTTCTCTATTAAAGTGTCCTGTAAAGAAAGCATGTTTAATAAATAAGCCTCAAAAGGAATAATAGATTGCATAGAGCGAATTTAAATCATATGACTGTAGTGAAACCAATCACAAGTGATTACGGCAATTCTGAATGAAACCTATAGGAGTAATTACAAAGTGATTACTAATTACTCATGACAAGTGATCTGAAATCCGCTCTAAATATGATGCAGAAGTTGAATTACTAGGATTTAACTTACTCTTGCTCTTAATTTATCTTCAAAGTATCTCATCACTCGTTCTGCTATGACTTTATTAGTCCTCTGAAAAAAGACAAAAGATCTCATGTTAGAAGAGGAAAATGTAAAATAACTATAATGAGCACGTTGGAACACAGAATAGTGGAAAAAATAAGAGGGGTTATTTGCAGAAAGTATTCAAAATTTGGTCAGAAAATAAAATATTAGAATCATGCCACCTCAGCTGTTTTTGCATAATGTGGCCAAAAATTTATTTCCTGTAGGAGCGACTGCAGAATACCCCCTTGCGTAAAGCTATACCTTCCCAAAAACGTGTCAACTGGTCAACCTGCTCACAGGACAACCTGTACAACACTTCCACTGTTCAACCTGTCAAGCCATAAGTCACATCAACTTGTAAACTGGTCAACTGCTTCCACGCATCAACTGGCCTGAGCTTGTTCAATATGTAAACTTATGCAGCTTACTTAGCACTCTCAAGCACACTGTAGAATGAGGCTATGCGTATAATGAAGCAGTTATCTCCAGCACATTGACACATTTATTTAAGGGTATAGCAGTGTATACACGACAGGGTATTCTGCAGTCTAGCCTTCCTGTATAAGGTCTGCAAAAAGAAGCATTTTGTTGTTATACCTGATTTACGGCTCCTTTTACAATGTCCCTCTCAAATTCATATGAAGCTTTCTTGATCTCAGCATTTCTTATCTCTGCTTCTTCCATAATGGCCTACAGAAGACAAGAGTATATTTATTAATGGACAAATACTTATGCAAAATGTGTTTTATTGTTGACTACATTTTGGACAACACCCCAACAAGCCAGATAAAGGGGAACACACTTGTATATGGAAACAGAATAATTCCAAAAAAGCAGGCTATTAAAAAAAACTTGTAAGAAACTTTATTCAGGTGGCCATGGTTCTCACTATAAAAAAAATATGGAAAACATTTTATACTACTTTGGACTGATGAATTACTTATTTCAAAGTAGAATATTTTTACCCTATAGTTGTCTAAAATCTTTTCAGATTCATCTTTCAGTTTTTCTATATCATCTCTAAGTTCTTCCAACTCCCTCTGGGCAATATCACACTTCTGTTCTGCGCTTAGTTTTAGATGCCTGTAGAAATACCACAAACAGAAATTAGAAACCCGGTTAATCAATGGTTACTTAATCAATTTCAAACTGGCATCTAGCCAAATCACAATAGCGCTGCGCACAGATGACGCTACACTAATTAAAAACTCAGACAAGCAAAATAATATACTTTTCTCCCATTTTCTCAGTTTTCTCTCCAAAGAATGACACAAAATGAATTGGTAACCTCTGGTAGTTCCACTCATTATAGCAGAACTTGTATGTACTCCTAACTGGCTCGTATTTCGATCGTGATCCTTCTGACTGGGATGTCAGAGGGATTGTTTGTCTGAGTCTCGTATCTAATTTTAGAATCTGTGCGCAGCGCTACTACTTTGATGGATTCCAATATTCAGGTCTCACATTCATAATTGGACATGAACAAAAGAAGGTGAGGGATGTCATGGGAAATTGCATGGAATTGAGTTTGGGAAAAGCCTTATTTCACAAATCAGAGATTTTAGTACAGGGGCGGATCCAGGATTTAAAAAGGGGGGTGGATAGGAGGAGATGGACCAGTTTTTTAGGGGTGGGGATTTGGAGTGAGGACAGAAAACGCTCTTACAAAAATGCCCTGAAAACGGTTTGCTGTATCCCGCACCCTAAACTATCAAATACATGAGCTTGAGACTTTATCGTGATTATATTATCTAAAACAAAAGACAGACTTCTACTTTTTTTAATCAAAAAGGGGGGTGGATATCCACCCAATCCACCCCCTGTATCCGCCCCTGTAGTATATCCAACCAGCTTTTCCTAAAAAATTAATATATATCACTAAATTAAGCTCCCTCTAATTTGCAGTCCGTGGTAATTGATGGCCCTATGCTTGTATTCAATATGTTAGTTGTGGTTATTGTGTGATTCCAGAAAAAAAATCCATACCCTCCCCTTGACTCTGTGGAATTTCTAATCCTTTCCAAGGGATCATGTCTCAAACCCCTTCCACGGATTCCATGGAATCGCACATTATTGTTAGTATGTCAGTCGTCTGTTCTAGATCATTGTTCATACCTGTCTAATGAAGGCCCTCTGGATCGCGACCTCTTTCTCAGACCTCTGTGACTTGTCTCAGGAGGTTGTGTTATAACTGGTGCTATATAACAAGCAGAAACAGAGGTGATTTTACATGCTAAAACTGCTATTCAACTTGTACAAATTACAAGTTTTTAGCTGTCAAAATAACCGTATCTGAAATGGGCTTATTTCCAAAGCTCTGGCTGAAAAGTGCCTTGATCCCAAATAATCATGAATGAAAGTCTTGAAAATGAATGCAAGAAGTTCTAGATAAAATTTACCGTCCTTTGATGCCTTACCTGCTGGCTTTATTCCAATATCTTTAGGGTCAACTCTTTTCAAATATTTTTCAAACATCGTCGTTTCGTTTCTTAGAACATCATTAGCGTGTCTGGAAAATAACAAAATCCCAAGATTATTATACTTCACTAAGACATTAATATCTTTACACTGCACCAGAAGTTTCGAAAATGACATCAATAAATTAAATATATTTTCATTTCCAGCTACGTTTCTGTTGGGTTATGGCATATTTTACTGCATGAAAAAGTCAACAGTTCTTACATTGTTTCTTGGACAAGATTATAAAGCTCTTCGTCGGTCAATTCCACCAAAGGATCTTCATCTTGATCGAGAGAACTGCTAACGTCCACATCGCTAGAGGCCGCCATCTTGTTTTTTTTGAGTCAAGTCTTGTTTCTTCCCTCTCTTATGTTTGTCGCTATGGCAACTCACGGAGACGAGGCGCGAGCTGAGCGTCCCGAGTCCCGGCACGTGTGCATGGAATCGAGGCCCAACGTTGTAGAACGTTTTGACAGCCATCTTTGATTCTTTTCAAAGTTTGGTAATTTTTCATCTTGTTGCATCTAGCTGATCCTAGTTGCAACCATGAAGCTCGTAAGGTAAATATGTTGAGAATTTGATATACTTTGCATGTTATGTTGTATTTTTATGTCTCATGTCGTGGTGCTTGCAGTTTTCGGTCGTGTTTGTAGATTGGTATTGATTGTGAAAAGCTTGTTTTGCCGGCAGATTTTTGATGAAACTCAGCCATGAGACGGTGACGGTAGAGCTAAAGAATGGAACAGTCATTCATGGAACTATCACAGGTAAAGTTGATTTGTCTTTTAAGTTCAATCCCATGTGGAGATTTCAGAACTTTAGCTGAAGCTATATTAATACTATCCAGATGCTCGGATCCATCTTGGCGCTTGTCTTCTGCCAAACATGTCGCAAGTTTATAGACAAGGAGCTACGATTTTCGAAATATATTGAGTTGAAAACTGTTTTATAGTAGGACTTCCTCCTGAGGTCCCAGAAAGGTATTAATAAAGTCATTGGCGACGTTGATAGTGTCTTGCAACTGCATGGATGCCTTGTCATTGGACTTTAGAAAACCTCGAGTTGAGATCTCTGGCAAAATACAAAAGTTATATGAGAAATACAGAAAATGTATGAACGATTTTCTGGGAAGCGTGGTGAAAAATCTTAAGACTCACAGTAAAACTAGGAGAGTTGGCATCCCTGTAACTTAAAAAAAAATTATTTTATGATACACTTTTATTAAATATTAAGTTGAATAAGGTCCCGTTCGCACTGCGCGAATTTGGTGTTTATTTTGCAAAAAACTCTGTCATCGGGAGCCCGAAACCAGTGCGAACGACATTTCTAATTGTTGGCAAATTTTGTCGAGCGCTACCAAAGTTCAAAGAAGCCGGCTACAAAATTTGTCTACCTTTTTATGGCCTCCAATTTTTGTCTAGCCGTGAAAACCCTTTGTTTCTTTGGCAGCTAGCTGACACTCATCTCTCGCGCTTGTCAGGTCTGATCGTCAACAGACGGGGGGTCAAATAAATAGTTCTCAGTTTCGTTTTCTTCCAGCTATTTTACGATGTATCACAGATATAGAATGGACCTCGTGCTTCTTTCTCGCAAGATTTATTTTCTCGCGAACCCTTGGCTACAATCCATATAACTACTTTACTGGATCACAAATATTTTCCATTATAACCGCCTTTCAACGAATTTCCTCTTGATTGACAATTGTTGGTAGTTTTCGCTAGCAGTGCAAACGCGCCGAACAAATCTTGTTTCGACAAAATTTAGAGCTCAGACAAATTTTGCCAAAGGCCAAATTGACTTTTTGTAAGCAGTGCGAACGGGACCTAATTACATTTTTTTTACACTTGATGTCATTATAAATTTTTAGCTAACCAGGGGCCGGTTCCTAGAAGGTCAGTTGAGAGTTATCTGTAGGTAAACGCTTATCCAACAGATAAATCCTGAACAAATCCTATACAACAGATAACTTTTATCCAAGGATAACTTCATCCAACCTTTCAGGAACCGGCCCCAGACAACTAGGGGAAAAAAGGAAAGAAAATGGTAGACTAGAGTAATACAAATATGTTAATCATCAAACTAATAAGATAGGACAGAAGGAAGCAATCCCTGTTAATCATCAAACTAATAAGATAGGACAGAAGGAAGCAATCCCTGTAACTGCCTTCCTTTAGAAAATTGTGACTACTGTCATTGACTAAGGTGCTAAAAACCTTGATCTTCCTCTTCTCAGGCGTTGATATGAGTATGAACACACACCTCAAGACTGTTAAGATGACGGTCAAGAACAGAGAACCCATGCAGTTGGAATCCCTGAGCATCAGAGGGAATAACATCAGATATTTCATCCTCCCAGAGAGTTTACCATTAGACACCCTATTAGTTGATGACACACCAAAAGCAAAGGCCAAGAAGAAGGAAGCAGGTAGGGTGGATATATGTTTATTTTTGACAGAACACATTTTTGTTGCATGTGTGGAATGGTAGTTGCAATTGATGGTAATATCAATGGATGATGTCAGCGTATGTTCCACTTTCTACCTCCACATCTGGATCAGGGTGGGAAGTTTTGGGTTGGAATCACCTGCAGAATACAAACCAATCAGGGCAAAGCTTGTGTGCGTCAGTACATGGTTGTCAGCACTGAAATGTTGTTGCTGCTGCTGCCTGGTTGTACACATTTTATTTTATTGAAACACATGTCTATTTCTCACAGCTGGAATTTATTTTCTTCCATAGCTGCTCTTGGCCGAGGACGTGGTAGAGGCAGAGGCCGTGGAACTCGTGGAAGAGCAAGGGGCAGGGGTCGGCGATAAAGCCATATGCTGGAATATCCAGCTTAAAATCCAGTCAAGGAACAAGTTATGGCTTCATTGTGGATGGACTATAGAACAGGGAAAATTGACAAGTTAAAGTGACTGATAATGAGAGAACTGGGTCTAATATCTGTTATCAGAATGAACAGTTTGATATAACATTGCTGCCTTTAATGCCACTCTCTCGCTTTGGAGGGAAAGGAAGCAATGATATAGCCTACATAGCAAGCAATGGCATCCTTTTGTCAGGGAGAGTAAGGCAATGCAACAAGCAAGGTTCTCTTGTGCATGGATGGTAGTGAGGGAAACTCATATGCAGGCTACATATCCTGAGTCTTGGAAATTTAGTGTATATACCTTTTTAATAAGTTCTGTTGTGCTATGTTCCACCACCTATGTAAATTTGACCTTGTTTAACAATGGCTAGACTTATTTGAAGGGTCTATGAGTGACTTTGTTGGATGATAAAGAGGAATAATTTTGAGGTTGATGTCAGGGGAAAACTGTTCCTTGCTAGAATAATGATCAGCATTAAATGCAGCCTAAGTTGCTATGAGTTTGGAATTCTCATGCTTTCCAAAATGGAAATCTTGAAGCTGCAAGTGTCGGTGTTATGACATACATGCATCAGTCATCTTCAATACTTTCTTTTTCCTTGCTTTGAAAAGACTTGCACACAAAATATAGCATACATTTTGTATACATCACATACATTTTGTACATAGAAATAAAACTGTTCAAACAGATTTGTGTATTCCATCCATTGGACTGTGAACAAGATTCTACACGAATACACACTGCTATGCCCAATGGAGTGATTTAATGTTTTCTGTTGGATTATGACCAGTAGACTCTACTAAACGGATTACTAGTAATTGCTTCATAGTCTGTTGAAAAACCGACAACAGAAAACAATAGAAACATCATTCCATCCTTGAGATTATGGGATTGTTTCCACTTTCAGATTAGCCCAGCATCCATAGCGAGATTAATTAAGAGTGGATTGGTGCTTGAATATTATTCTCATGGGTGCGTGAATTTGTTGAAAACATTTGAGTGCATACAGGCGTGATGACTTGCAGGTTTGAAGATCGTGGGAGGATTTTGGAGATAAAGGGAAGCTCTGCCTTGCTTTGTAGGGAAGGTTTTCTTGGGGTGTTTGTGACCCTCTTTTGGACCTAAAAATATAGTTACAAAATAAACATTCTCTTAAAATGGTCGGTTGTTGTGACCCCAACCTCCCTTTTTCCGCATGCTGGCTACGCAGCTGTTAGGGTTTATCTCGTCTGATCCATGTACTCAGCGTGCCAACTGAGATTGATTGTCATTTGAAAAAATGCAGTTTTGTATGGTGGAACAACTTATAACACCAACAGTCCAAGTAGCACCAAATTCGTAGTATATGGAAAGGAGAGCGCCCTTAAATGAGAATCGGTGCGGGCCACGCCTAAATTTCACTAAGAGACATCTTGCCATTTCTTCGTCACATCGTTGTGTGACATTGTTGTCATGGTCTATTAGGCAGTATTTTTTAGTGCTCCACAATGACTTGCGGATTGGCGAATGTATAAGGCCTGGTGTCAACACAGTCGTGTCGGCCATGGAGCCGGAGTTAGTCGACAATCCAGGGCTGCAGCCGGTGAGTGAATTGCTACAAACAATTTCGTACTCTAAACCCTGCATATTCAATATCATAATCCGCAAAATGTTGCCCTGAATTGTAAATATCAATTTGGTGGGGGTATGGAATAGAATACGGTGTTCAAAAGTTCGATCATATCAATATTACCATCAAGTTTTTCTAATTGATCGTTATATGAAAATCACTTAAATGTCTCCAAGTCTGTAACCTTCATTATGTATCAAAGGATAAAACCTCGTATCCTAGACTGTACACTTCGGCGACACTAAACGTGTTTGGGACGATACACATGAGCGAATTCAGTGTTTTCTCAAATCTGACAGATGAGGGGTGTTTGCTTGGTATAAATCTGCAGCATTTTACGAAGAAATCAATCCAAAAACTTAGGAGTTTTCCAACTTTGAAATTCAACTTCGTTGATCAGCTCTTCGCAAGGCCATTATATTTTACAAAAGAACAGAAGAGAATTATGCTCTGTTTTGAAGGAACGTAACGCTCTAACAGAAAAGGTCAAAAGGGTAACCTTTTTGCGCAGTTAAAAATTCGTAAATATGTGCGCAGTAGTATCGCAGCTCACTGACGAAAGAGTGATTTTGGGGAACTCTTTGGAAGTCTTTGGACTCCTTATTTTTTGGGCGGGGGTGCTCGTCGTATCTTTTAGGGGTTAAATCAGGCCTCTGCTACCTTTTAGGGGTAAAAATCGAAAATTTTTTCCAGATAGGTACCTGTTAGAGGACCGTTCTAGCAAATCAAGCAAATCACACTTGTTGGTAGCCTGAATTTCAGACGTATTGTCCCTCGTAAAAAGAATACGAGAGAAAATTACGAGGGAAGTAAGTCTTGTTGGGTACCATTTAGGGGTCAAAATCAACGCCATGTTTGGTACATTTTAGGGGTAAAGTCGAAAGTTCCCGACGAGCACCCCCCCCCCCCCCCCTGGGGGTCACCAGCCTCAAACATGGATCTTTTTCTGAGTTGGCCTCTCATGGCATCAAAATCAATGGATTTAACAGTAAGCTAACTTTCCCAGCAAAACGTTGAAAATATCACGGCGGGAGAGGCATACTCAGCTACTGTTACCTTCACTTTCCTCTCAGGTAACTCTAAGCAGTTTGTCCTTCGAGTCGGTAACCACGCCCAACTGTCGGACAGGCCTCAGTCATCTTCACGCCGCATGCATCACGGGAAATGTACATGCCGTCTGGCTAATGCTACAGTTTAGTCCTAGTAGGCTTGCTAACGCCATAGCGTTGGGAATACGGACCGGGGAAACGCACGTGACGCACTATAGGGACCTAATACCTTCCACCCTAGCTAGTATAGGGGAGGCAAAACAACATGATGTTATTTATAAACTTCTGGCGAAGGCGCAGGAGGAGTTTATGGGTAGATCTCTTATTCATGTAGCCTCAAGTAGAGGGGAGTATGATAGTTTAAGGAGAGCTTTGGCTCTGGGAATGGACCCTAATAGCGCGGACAAGTTAGGGGTGACACCGTTAATGCTAGCGTCTATGAGGGATTGTGCGAGTTTAGCCGAGCTGCTGATAGAAAAAGGTGCGTCAGTGCAGATGAAGGACGATTCGGAGAGAAGCGCAATTCATTACGCGGCGACATGTGGGAAAACGAGGAATGTGGACTTGTTATTGGATCACGGAGCGAGCGTCAGGGATATAACAGATCGCCGCAATACCGCGCTTCACCTGGCTTCAGTGCATGGCCACACAAAAACAGTCGCGACACTTATCGCGAACGGAAGTGACGTGCATGCTAAAACATCAGGGGCGGACACCCCGCTTATGCTTGCCGTGATGAAAGGACACAGGGAGACCGTGAAGTGCCTTCTTGCTCATGGAAGCTCGGTTCACACACAAGGCGGCCTGGACTTCACTGCGCTTCATTATGCTGCGAAGGAAGGATTTTCAGACATAGCGCGACTTCTTATCAAGAAGGGAAGCAATCTGGAAGCAACGACTTCTGGGAAAACGCCTCTGCATCTTGCTGCCACGGCTAACCACTGTGAAACAGCGAAGGTAAAAGACGACTGCAGCTCCATCTCTTTTATTTTGATTCATATCTTATTCGTTTTCGTCAATTGTTGAATTTGGTGATGCGACCTTATTGACTGAGCACACCATTCAATCTCACCTTCCTACTAGGTTCTATTTTTGTATGGGAGCGATCTCGATGCGCATGATATGTTTGGGAGGACCGCTATGCACTACGCGGCTCAGCAAGGACACACAGAGATGATCAAACTGTTGGTGAACCGCGGCGCAAATATCCACGCGCATGACTCCGATGGGCAGACCCCGCTGTTCCAAGCATGTATCTACGATCAGTTGGAGGCCGCAGAAGTGTTGATACTCCATGGCGCGAATGTAAATGCATTTGACCGCCGTAACAGGTGAGACGTGGGATAGAGAAAGCTAGTAACGCGCAGCTGAAGCTAGAGTCAGCATTCTGCAAGTTAGTTTATAAGAGCAAAGCTACAATTCTTTGGCGAATTGTGTTCTTTAAATTGTCAAATGTCTGCCCAACTGTATGATATCCACGGAAGTCATTTTCTCTTTTGTAATATTCATGGTGATTCATCCTCCTGTATTTGCTACTGAATAGGACTCCCCTTCATTTCGCAAGCCAGGAGGGTAACACAGCTGTGGCTGCCCTGCTCTTCGAACGTGGCGCAGATATTGACGCGGTGGCGTCTAATGGGGACACGCCTTTGTTTTCCGCCGTGGGTATGTACGCAAATATTGTCAGAAATGTAATAAAGAAATTTTTAAGAATGTCACAGCGTTAGGGCATGGGTAATAAGGAATAGTATAAAGTTATAACATGTAGACTGCAAAACAATGGCTTTAATATCGCGCATATTATCCGCAAAGAAAGAGAAAGGAAACAACGTGCGCGCGAATGGCTTAAAAGTCGTCGTGTTAGGTCTGGGACGTTCAAAATCTTAGAGGTGCGGCGCCAAGAAGTAACTCGCATGCACACAACCGCCGACCGGTTAGCTTAGTGGGTAGAGGATGTGCGGGAGGTGGTGGGCTTCAAACGGACCAACACTTAGGGTGCACTTTTTCTAAATAGCTCGGGAGAAGGCGCTGCCTTTGTTCCAGCATCTGCTGCAAATGGTCAGACCTTCGCGTCTTTACAGATGATGACGTAAAACAGTAGGTCCCGCAACGGAAGAAGAGCCATTTGGATCTGGATCCATTTGCGTAGGCCATTATTTCTTTATTTTTTATTACGCACCAACGACATGTGCCCTTTATGTCCCAATTTCTGACCTCTGTTGCTAGGTTACAGCAGCATAGAGATCGTAGAGATGTTACTACGGCACGGAGTGATCGTGAATGCGCGTAACGATAGTGACGTCACGCCGCTACATATCGCGGCAGGTAACGGTAGAACTCGCATTTCCCGGCTGCTCATCAGTCACGGGGCGAACCTTGAGGCGGAAACAAGCGATGGCGAGACACCGCTACATGTGTGCAGTCGGCGCGGCCTACAAGAGGTGGGGATATCATTACAGATATTTCTAAAAACATTGTGGGCGAGCGCTCTCAATCGACGCGCACAGAATTATGGAAAATCCTAATCAAGCTAGTCACGGTTGGGCTAAAGATTGTCTATACCAGCCCCATGTTTCCTTTTATTTTCAAATCAAATAAGAACCTGTTCCATAGGGTAAAACTCTAGGTTCTTATACGTGGGGTTTCACTGTATTCGCAAAATTAATGACTTAATGTGAAGGGCTGCTGTATCGCATCCTGAGATATTTCGCCTTTTCAGTTCTTGAGAACTCAAGATCAAAGCTCATCCTGATGTGATTGTTTGGGTTGTATGATTATGGTCCGTTCCGTCAATCAAATCACTCTCATGCAAAAAAAAATCTAGCCTGTTCTGTAAGATTCTGCGGTGTTTTCATTCTAGAGTTTTTTTTTATTTTGGCTTTTCTGGCATTCTCAATCACCCCAGGTAGCGGTGCTTCTCCTGGAATGTGGTGCCAATGTCAATGCCGTAGATGCCGGTGGGAGATCAGCCCTAGCTGCCTGCGTGGCAGAGATGGAGATACAGATCGTAGACGTCCTGTTGCGACATGGCGCCAATACTAATATCAAGGACGGGAAGGGTCAAACGGCTCTACACACAGTATACTCCATTCTGACCCACGTGGTGTTCGAGGAGAGGATTCCACACTTCACTACCAAGCAACTCCTCAAGTATGTCACAATAGAACTTTTCCTCTTGAGCGGGAGACCTGTGGTTTGTTTCTTTAACTGGCAATAATGCCAAGCAGTATCTTTGTGTCTGAAAACAAAAGATTTAGCTCGCTTGAGTACCAGTAAGGGAAAGTAACCACAGGACCCCCACTCAGGTGGTAGAGCATCCAACGGGTAACGTACCCTACGTGGGTTCAAGTCCCATCTATCTATACGGAGCGCAGAATTTTCACATCAAGAAAATTTCGCCAAAAGCTGTCGTTTTGCCGACGTTGCAAAACTTCCTTATTAGGAAATCCCCTTACCTTATTTGGAAGGTCTGTAAGTACTTTGCCTCACATCTTAGCGAAAAAAGCAGGACAAGGCAGGTACTCGAGAAACATCCTTCTCTTGGTCGCCATTTTGTTTTTACCCCCCGCCGAGGGGCCTGAATCACGTTTTGAACACCACAGGCAACCCGCGCGGATTTGCCATAAAAACGACAGCTCTTTCTTGATATGTTCTTTTTTTTTTCTCATACGAAATGAATATAGCAACCTCCTTGTTTTGACTATCCCAGATACGGAGCAGACGTGACAGCGGAGGATTTACGAGGCCAGACAGCTCTTCACGTAGCGGTACTAGCAGGGGTCCCGACTCTGGTACAACAGCTTATCGAGGCCAAGAGTAACGTGAATGCGTCCGATAAGGAGGGCTTTACTCCTATGATGTTGTACCCCCCGCCGAGGGGCCTGAATCACGTTTTGAACACCACAGGCAACCCGCGCGGATTTGCCATAAAAACGACAGCTCTTTCTTGATATGTTCTTTTTTTTTTTTCTCATACGAAATGAATATAGCAACCTCCTTGTTTTGACTATCCCAGATACGGAGCAGACGTGACAGCGGAGGATTTACGAGGCCAGACAGCTCTTCACGTAGCGGTACTAGCAGGGGTCCCGACTCTGGTACAACAGCTTATCGAGGCCAAGAGTAACGTGAATGCGTCCGATAAGGAGGGCTTTACTCCTATGATGTTGTCGTTATTGTATGGTCGAAGGCCAGAGTTTGTCGTCAGGTAAGCACAATAACGTATTCTGATTGGCTCACATCCATTGGTCAATTAAAGTACACATCATATCACGGACCGACGTTCAGCTCCGCTAATACAGACTCTTCAATGTCATCCAGTCTCGCCTTGGGCACTACCAGGCACTACCCCAGTAATACAGACACTTTGCTATAACGGGCAAATCCTATCCGCTTCTGAACGATGGCGCAGATGGCCATTATTCAGCCAAGTATCTTTTGTGCGTATAAGTGACGCGCGCTCATGTTGTCGTCCCATAGCACTGCACCGTAACATCAGCGGCTCTTGTGAATAAAAAAAGGTCAAGGTAGACCTAGCCAGAGCAAGAAAGAAAGAAACAACTGTTCTTGGGATTTATTGCGTGCAACGACAAAAAGGGAGAGCAACGTGTCATTTCGAAGTGAATTAATGATTTTTCTCTGTATTCCTTAGAATACTACTCAGAAACGGCGCGGATGTGAACATTGTAGACAAGTATCAACGTTCTGCGTTACACTACGCGGCTGGCGTGACAGGATCTCGACGAATTTGCGAATACTTACTGTCACATAACGCCGACAAGGAAAAGGCGGACTGTGACGGCAACACAGCTCTTCATCTGGCAGCATTTTACCGCAGCACTCCTACGGCGGATTTGCTTGTAAAAAACAAAGCGAAAATTCACGTCGTCAATAACGAAGGTAGGCTTAACGCTGGCTCTCGCGTGGGATTTTTTTTGAAGAGGGGAGGGGTCTTTCTCTTGAATGCAGACCCGTCCGCTCTTCGTTTCCTTGCAACACAAATTTCTCCTTAACAGCACATCACAGGTGCTCTGAGATAGAATACATCTCCGAAAAACCCACGGGAGTACGTAAAGAATCCTTTTCTTGATCCATCACCAGTGCCAGCTTGCTTACAGCTACTTAGGCCTACGGCAAACGTCGTACCAGAGTCGCGCTGTTCCAATCCAAAACAATAAAAAGTTCCCAATTTTAAGTCTAATGGAGCAGCATCCTTTGAAAAAGGAAAAGGTTCGACGTTTGCGCCGGGCCTAACTTACAGCTATATCATGGTATGACTAGTTTTATGGGAAAACTAGGTGGTCTGCGTCGGCGGAGACGTGAACATGAACAACGACGAAGGGCTAACGCTCGAAACGTCAGCAAAAGACCATTTTTCCACGGCGTTTAACATAAATCTCAACCTTTGGTTGTTGTTGTTCATGTTTACAGCTATATCGTTTGATTGACAGGCAGGACACCTCTGCACTGCGCTGTGGCGGCCAAATGCACATGCACTCACGGCTGTAGAAGATGTGTGTGGAAATACAACACAGTCGAGTTACTAGTAGAGGAAGGTAAGTACGACCCAGAGACTTACCATCCTTACTACATGGTCTGGTTTTGGGGCTCCGCTGAAGATTGACGAGTTGCATGTCGGTAAATTTTTCCCCAATGCAGCAGGAGCCATTGACTCAGTTCTTTTTATTCAGGAATCGTACGCTTTCTGAATGACAAAAATCCAGGACTTTTTCAGGAGGTATTTTTTAAAGTAATTTTTCAAGTTTTCCAGGTGTTTTATGGGGTAGATATGTCTCCCCCCAGCTGCTTACTATATGTTGGAGTGATCTACGGCAATTTACACACTTTCGTTTCTATCCACTCTTGTTGCAGTATGGTAACAGTGCAGAAACTGACTCAACCACATTTGAGTTGAAACATTTTCCCAGGATTTTCCATAACATTCCAGGACTTTCAATGACTTTCCAGGAAGGGAATGAAAATCCAGGATATTCCAGGATTTCCAGGACGTGTGCGAACCCTGTTTACTACCTATTAGTCTATTACCGTATTGTGACTAAACTGTCATCAGCAAACTCCATCCAGATATGGTAACAGACTGTACCCTGGGGTTGACATTTAACAACCACCTTACTCGATACAATTTGCAAGATACCGTCATACGGTTACATGGTTAGAGGAAGATCGATTGGCGTAACAAAACGTTCACTTACTGTATGACAATAACAGGGTCGCGGTTGAGATGATCTAGCACCTGCCTTCTTATATGGAAACAAAATCATTGCAAATGCTGACTTCTTTGTGTTTTTCTTACAGGGAGTGATGTGAATGTCGCAGACAATGACGGGAACAGCCCTCTTCACCTTGTGACGGCCTCCATTACAGACACGACAACAGCGAGTCTCATCATTCGCAAAGGCGCTAACGTACGAGCCGTCAACAAACAGGGAAGCACGCCTCTACATCTTGTGGCGGGTATGGCTTGTGAACGCAGCCGAGAGAGATTCACCAAGTCAAGGTAAAAATATACATAGCACAGCAGTCCAATACGATGCGGAACTTTGTTGGCATTTTGGTCACCTAAAATACTGCATAGTGTGGTACATACGACGGTTCGACATTGGACTTTTTGTAGCAACACAATCCAATACCACATTAAACATCGTTGGTTTGTGCACATGATGTACTTAATCAAAACACGTGGGTTTGTTCACATATGAAATACTGCAGTGTTGAACAAACAACGATTCTCCATTGACTGTCAGTTTTATGCAGCAGCACAAGATAAAACAATGCAGCAATTCGCTGATTTGTTCACAGGACAGCGATACTTGCAACGAGGATTTCACCATTGACCTTTTCGTTAAAATATACTGCGCGTCAGTCAAGCCCGAGAACAGAAGCACGTTTTAGTGTTCGATTTGAGCAAAAAAATTCCTAGTTGATCACTCAATGAAATGTCTCCAGATGGACTTATGGGACAGCGGATGTCTTGGTCCGGCGAGGCGCTGACGTCACAGCCATAGATCACCATGGAAACACGCCACTCCACTGCGCAGCCATATCAGGCCGAGACGACATTGCAAGGCTGTTGATTGATAGATGGGCGGACGTGCATGCTTCGAATAATGACGACCAGGTTTGTTCTACCCCCGCCGTTTGTTCAACTGAAGCGTTGTAAATTATCCAGGGGCAGAGAGGGGGGGGGATTGCAGCAGCACTAAGTTGGACTGGTTATAATCCGTACTGAGTTAAAAACTTTTTAATAATTACTAATACATTGTATAGCAAATTGTAGAATCTATCACTATCTACACCTCCTCTTTTTAAATAAGTTTCGTTTGGAGCTACCCATCCATGTACTTTTTATATACGAGGCCAAATAAAAATATCTGTCTGTCTGTCTCTCTGTCTGTCACTCTCATAGGGGGGAGGGGTCAGAACCCCTCCCCTAAATCCGCCCTTATCGATAGAGAATTTCATCGCAGCCTCTCTTATCTGAGGCAGCATCAATAGAAGACGCTTGTATTTTGCTAACAAAAACAACAAATAAATATAAAGTGACTATAGATCGGTTTCCAATAAAACATTCCGAGATGCTTGTTTGCAGCTCTATGTTTGCAGAATCTTTAGGCGTGTGAGATGCGAATCACATAATGCATTCTTCTGTTGTAGACCCCTCTTCATCTTGCTGCAAGATCAGGAGCGAAAGAGGTCTGCGAGTTGCTTCTCGTCAAGGGCGCCGATCCACGGATGATGGACCTTCATACCAACACGCCACTAGAAATGGCCATAGATTCGGGTAGAATTGATGTTGTGGAAGTTATCGAGAGAGCTTTGATGGTCTACTGAATGGGTGAAATTAGGAAATAATTTTCGCAAAGCAACAATCGTAAAGTTGTCATCAAAGAAGACAAATATTACGAGGACACAATGGGAAGCTTTCTTTCTATCCTGCCCCCTCATATTCTGAAGTGCAGCGTCAGGTTGGGTAGATGAATTCTTGGTAGGAAGCCGGCTGAAAGTATGGTAATTAATACGGATCGCGAATAAAAACTCTTGTCAGTAAGCAAGTGCGGCAAACTAGCTCGAAAAGTGGCCTTATTCTTTCCAAGACATGGAAAGGCCTGGACATTCGTGAAAGAAAATATTTAAGGTAATATAAAAGTCAAACGACGAGAGCTATATGTAAATACATTTCATGCTTTAATTCATCGCTTTTAGTATGATAAAATGTGTACACTATATACAAAAAATATTTCTAACTATACAGGAGAGAATCTGGAATGGCGAGTAAACATCGCATTTCGTTTAGAATGGTTGATGTCTCTGATGATGCCGTGCATGTCTCCTTACGAGATCGGGATTGAACTGCGAATTGTACCTTGAAAGAATGAAAATAAAGACAAATTAGAGGCAGCTCGAACGGGTACTCATAGCTCAACAGAATGAAAATAAAGACAAATTAGAGGCAGCTCGAATGGGTACTCATAGCTGAACAGAATGAAAATAAAGACAAATTAGAGGCAGCTCGAACGGGTACTCATAGCTCAACAGAATGAAAATAAAGACAAATTAGAGGCAGCTCGAATGGGTACTCATAGCTGAACAGAATGAAAATAAAGACAAATTAGAGGCAGCTCGAATGGATACTCATAGCTGAACAGAATGAAAATAAAGACAAATTAGAGGCAGCTCGAATGGGTACTCGTAGCTGAACCTGGAGTTTCGGAGAATGTCGTTTTAATTGGGCACCCCCCCTGTTGAGGACCTCTGGAATTCCAGGGTGGGTGGTCAAAATGGAGCTCGGAATGGGTGGTTAAAATAAAACAATCCAGGGTGGGTAGCTGTGACTGGGGTCCTCAACAGGACCCCAGTGCGAATTTGTTTTGCGACTGCAATTTGCTTGCTCCTGCAAAGTAACTATTTACACTCGGCATGTTGATTTCATTATTTTACAGGAGCGTCAACGTGCTCCAGAAGTAGCAAAACAAACACAATTGTACAAACCTATATGGGTCATCTTCTAATGGAGTTTGTGGTTTCTTCTTCTCTCCTCGTCTGTCAGCCAGCAGGTCTCTTTCTCTGGCTCGCTCTGTTTGCTCGCGTTTTAATCTCTCTGCTCGCAGTTCTTCTATACTCTTTTTGTTGGAGCTTCTTTTTGATTTCGAGTCATGGCCATCATGTTTATCCTGGTCAACAAATGATAATGAACGCATAATGCATAACATTCAGTACCGCTGTCACACAAAAAGGAGAGTACAAGGAACAGGGAGGGAAATTCCCCTTTCAATGGTTGCTTGAAAACTGCCTAGCATCAACATTTGAGGCGCAACCCCTAAAAGTTCGTTGGAATTATATTAGTGACAAACCTAAAATATGTTTAGGCCTAAGTTTAAACAGTTTGGCATAACAGCTCATATACAAATTAAGCGTATTTTTTTTCTCAAAATAAGATTTAAGAATGAAATGGGCCATTAACAGCTATTCTCACAGCTCTATGCATATTGAAATGAAAAAAAAGCGCACAAAACATAATATTGCATGAGGAACAACTTAAGCCTACAACAAACGTCGTGCCAGAGTCGCGCCGTTCCAATACAAAACAATAGAAAATTTTTGATTATAAAGTATAACGAAAAAGAAAAGTATCGATAGAAGAAGGCCACTGAAGTTTGATGTCTCCCGTAGGCCTTAGTAGCTCTTGTAATGAAGGAGAGCATGCAAGCCATACCAGTAACAATTATACACTTACTAACCTTTTTATGCTTCTTGTGTTTGTGGTGTTTGTCTTTACTGTGTCTGTCGCTTTTATGGGAGTCTGATTTCTTTTTCTCTTCAAGGTATTTTGTCATACTTTTTAGCGGATCTAGTACACCTTTTCTCTTGGAATCTCTTGCTCTGAACCATGAAAACAAAAATGTGAAATAGAACTTTAAGACATTTGTGACTAAGTTGATTTTAAAAACTATTCTTAATTTTACCAAAAGAATGAATTGAAGAAATATTTCAAGCAGACTGAGACTAAGAAAAACAACTAAAACTTTCAGATTGAATACATACTCATCATCATCCTCTTTCTTAGCAGAACTCGATCTGGCCCTCTTTGATCCTGGCTTTAAATACCATGGTTTTTCAGCTGGTGGAGAAATCCAAGGTACAATGCTAGTTAGGATACTACACAAGATGACAATGATCTATTGCACTGGCTAAAATTCTAATAAATTATATTGTGTGATTCCAGAAATTATCCATGGTAAAATTCCCATGACTTACAATGCTTTTCTGATGCACTTTGTCCTAAATATGTTAGCAAACCAATGGCTTTTTCTTGCTTCTCCTTGTCTGCTCTCTTTTCTGCTTCATATTCAGCATTTGAGCCTTGTTTCAACTGGTACAACAGCAATCAAAGAAAACTATCAGTTAGACATTTGAAAATATAATTGCTCATGGGCAAAAAATCCTATATATAGGGTAGCTTAAGTTGATGTAAGGTCCAACATAAAGTTGTGGCATGTTGAATGTGAGACTTGAATTCTAAAATAATGTGATGGTAATGGCAGCTTCACAACCTGTTAGAATTTTTCCAGGCAATGCTACCATGAAGGAAATACTACAACCAAATCACATTGGAGTCATAGAAATTGATCAATTCATAAAGAAAGAAAATATTTATTCTGTGTGATTCGGTAGTATTTCTGCCAAGGCAGAACTGCCCAGAGAAATACTAATACATACCTGGCTGTACAGCTGTCATTAGCACCTCATCATAACTTCATTTCTGAGACTCCAGGAAAAAAAAAACAGTAGAAACAGGAGAGTGTTCAAAATCAAGAAGTCTGAAAATGAAAAATCCCAGGGATTAAAGATCAATATTTAAGTGGCAACAACATGAGACTTTTCACATACCATACTGAACTGGCAACATACTGAATTAGCAAGTGAACATATATTCAATAAACTTCCTCAGCTTGGCTTAATGTTGTCCCATTTCAGATCACGTGGCATTCATTTGAGTAATCTTTCTTTGTTTTGGATGCTTCCATATTCATATATCCTTCGGTGCGTAGCAGAAAATGAAAGAAAGAATACTCATGGGAATGCCATGTGATCTGAAATGGGAAAACATTATGCCCAAGCCGAGGAGGTCTATTGAGGGCCAAGCTGGCTCATTTTAAGGTGGTCTTGAAAAGACAGCTTAGTGAACTAAGGATGGTTTTCAAACACTGTCTTGTGGATTGCATTTGAGCATATCACAATTTATTTACTTTTGGTATCATTTTGCATACTTTTTGTATTGTTTTGTTCATTAATTATAGGATTATTATTCCATTGGTTTATATAGCAATTTTTCCTATCACTTCACATACAGTAGATAAGCTTTTTTATAAAGACTCCAGAGCTGGAACATTACCCCATCTTCAATCTCCTGGAAGAAGTTTAAGTGTTGTGGCTTGTCTGGTGCTACTACAACAGCTGAATCACATGAGGAATTATCAACAACAGCATCTTCTTCCTTCCCCTTCCTTGCTCTTGAGCGAAGAAGTGCAGTTCTGGCCTCTTGATCCTACAATGCATTTGGAAAATTTGGAAAATATGGTTAATGCCAAAAACCAATGAAACCTTGGGGACTTGAAAACAGAGGGTTGTTGTCTAGCAGTCAAATGCTACAATGAATTGACCATGCTATAGCTCCCAGAACATACAGTAAAAACCCATGCATAGGTAAGAATCTAGAATTCGAGCCAAGTAAATTTAAGAATCTAAAATTTGAGCCAAGGAAACATCATCTATGGTTCCATGAAAGGAACTCCAGTTTCTGCCCCTATACTTACTGCAAGTGCAACTCTTCTGGCTTTTTCCTCTTCCTCGAGTCTGGCTTTCTCTTCATCTTGCCGCACTCGTTCTATGTTTGCTCTGGTTGCTACATGCCATCTGAAATTGTAGCAGTGGCTTACTTACTTCCTTACTTAAAGAGCCCATGTCAGCCACAGTTATTGTTTTTGTTTGATATTAGAAGATGAATTACGTGTAGAAATCTCTAAATAAACATCTAAAAACAGAGCTTCAGATTAGATTACCAAATTCAATGGAGAAAATTGCTCTTTATTCTCTAAATCAACTGATGGAAATGGATGCTTTCTCTGACTTGGTATGTTGCTATGCTGCCAAAATGGCAGCTGACACAGGCTCTTTAAAAGCGCTGGCTAAACAAGGCAACAACATTGTATCAACATTTCACTTATATGTGAACGGGTCGGTGCAAGAACCGCCTAAGTGATCTTTGGGACTGTTTTTCGATTTTCCGATTTTTGACAAACAAACTGCAGAAACATTGTTAAAATAGCCTAAAACTAGCCTCTCTGCATTTTCCCCAAAAAATCGCTGCGAGATCGCTGTAAAACGGTGTCTTCCCTTTTTCAAGCGCCAGGCATTATGGGTAAAACTTTAAAAAATTGACAGCACTTCCTCCCTAGCCCCGGTTTTAGATATTTTTTTATAAGTGCCTAGTCACTCGCACCTGTCAACTGAATATTGCGCCGAATGCGTTCTTTTCGATTCAAAACTAACCCAAATTGTCTTGACAGTGCTGAAATCCTGCTACAGAACAACAGAGAAGCTTCATACTACTAGACGAGTCATCACACGGCCTGCCAAATTCTTTGTGACTCGATTTTGCTCGTAAAATTTGCTCCTCACTTGTGACTTCTTCCACAAGTTTGTCTCTACCGACTTTGTTTGCTTTATGATGCAAGCAAAGTGGCTCCTGTAGTAGAAAATGACTTGAAAAAAGCACTTATAAAGCGAATTCATGGCTCGCCCTCTGTTCAACAAGCGAAACCAAGAATCCAAGGGCCTTCACTGAAAAGGGTGAGCCCTTAGTCTTTACAAACAGCGGTTTTTTTAGGGGGGGGGGGGGGGGAGAGCAGGAAGTCTTTTACTTTTTCAAGTAGAAGAACCTTGCAAAATGAGCGAAATTACAGAGATAAATTCGGGCTACAAAGGGTTAACAATGCGCCAGGTAGGATGAAAAGCTCTTTTGAATTCAAAACAATATACAAATCTTTGCGGCTTTATAGGCAAAATCCTTGGCTTAGTGCCGCTTCTAGGGTTAGGTTTAGCCTTCAGATTAGATTTAAGTTCGGGTTAGATTGAGTTTAGGGTTAAGGGTTTAAGGCTAAGGTCGTTTTACATCGTCCTCACCGCGATTTTTAGGAACTTAGACTATTTGAACATGATTTGTGCAGAATTTTTAACAACCGATAAACAATCTGAATAGTCTCTTAGGTCGTTGTTGATAAAGCCACTGGTTAGAGGCCGTTTTACGGCGTTCTCGCAGCGATTTTTGTGGAAAATGCAGAGAGGCTAGTTTTAGGCTATTTTAACAATGTTTCCGCAGTCTGTTTGTCAAAAATCGGAAAATCGAAAAACAGTCCCAAAGATCACTTAGGCGGTTCTTGCACCGACCCGTTCATGTATGTTCCATGATGATGCCATGTTTAGCCATGTTTAGCAAAAAATGTTTGTGAACTCCACCAGAAACATCTTGTTGCATGCAACATTATGTTAAGTAGCCACTTCACACATCAAACAACATTGATACCTTCCTCAAGCAAAACAAAGTTGCCTTGTTTAGCCAGATCAAGAAACATCCCGGACAACATTGTTGTAGAATGCTCTACTTACTAAAATGGACTGATTGGAACCATGATACCATGATTAGCCACACCACCAGGCGCCAATGTTGCTGCAGCAAAAAATGTTTGTGTACTCCACCAGAAACATCTTGTTGCATGCAACACTTCACACAACAATGTTACCTTCCTCATGCAAAACAAAGTTGCCTCGTTTAGCCAGATCAAGAAACATCCCGGAGAACATTGTTGTAGAATGGACTGATTGGGAATTTGGAGGTCGGAGCTTGTATTGCGAGTTTTGCAAAATTATATGGCTTATTTGCCTTATACATATTTTGCGCAAATTCCTGGCGCATGACAAATGGTTAAGAAGACTGGTCATATCCTTGGGAATTAATAGTTTACCTTTTCTTTGGCAGGATTTTCAGAGGCATTTCTCTCTTCTCTCACTTTCTCAAACCTCCCAAATCAGACGTCAGACGGAGACTGGGTCGAGGTGCGCAATCATAACAGCGCATATATATTCTACGATATCCGCTAGCCAATTGCATCGTCTGCTCACAATTTATCAAAATGGCTGAAGCGCGGAAAAAAATTGACTTCATAGACATCACCAAAAAGTCCTCAAATCAATACACAGAGAAACAAATTTTGCTTCTAAAGCTTTCTGAAGACAGTTGCTATCCTGACAGATAAGATCGCAATGGCATATTATTCCGAAGTCAGATATTATTCGACAACCTTGTCGGATTTGATATTGGCCGTTTCAGCGTTTTGGTGTGCCTCGGTCGTACAAGTTGTCTCACCGTACGCGTTGGCTGGATTTGTGATCATTGGTGTCGCTGCATCACTGGGCGTGTTGAGATTTGGCGTAGTGTTCCCGAGAAGCCAGTCCAGTGTCGTTAGAGGCCATACATTCATGTCCTGGACTGCTACTGTTCTTGGTAGGTGCTGGAGCGTCGAATTTGTACTAAAGAGCTTAAATTTACTTAAGCTTATGCACCAGTCAATTAGCGGGGTACTAGCGGGGCTTTCGTACAGAATTCAGACTACATTACTGCCCCGTTGGTCGGGAGATGCGCTTTCTTTCATAGCTTCCACACAGTACATCGGGCGGGGTGTCACTCTCTTACCCAGGACACGACACAACAGAAACCAGCCCACTTTCCGGGCTGTCTCACCTCCATATGAACAGCCCCTTACTTCACAAAAGACACGACAAATACAGATTTTTGTTACTTGAATTACACATATTGAATTTTAATCTGCACTAGCGAAAGTACATGCAAGTAGAAAAATATGGTTTTATTGTGCTTTGCGTTTGGCTGCGGCTGCATTGAAAACTGGGCACCATTGACATGACTCTTTTGAGTGAGTGTTATCTTTCTAAATTCATTGGGCAAGGAGCACATTCACTCTTATTATTACCCTGGGGACGGTGCATTCACCTCTCAGATTGTCCCCGCAAACCGAGGTACTCACTGCCTTTCACTTGCCAAAAAGGTGAATGCCCCGCTAATGCGCGAATGGGGGGGTGCGGGGTTGTCAATTGACTGGTGCATTAGCTTACTAGTAAAGTAGAGCAGATTTCGTATGACTGTTTTTTTTGTATGATGCATTTCCATGGAATGATACATTTCCTGGAACCTGGAATCTATCTATCTATGACCAGGTATTAGTATAGTACTGCTAGGAGCATGCATGTGAAGGGAGTAGGAATTTAAAAGTAGTTGGGTCAGAGTCATAGAGGAGTGATAGTCTCTCCCTGTATTTGGATGGTACCATAGTTATGATCGTCATATCTTTTAGGGATTAAATTGGTGATCCAGTATTTTCTAAGGGTTCTTTATGGATGAAAACGGCAAGCCGAAGAAGGTATTTTAGGACAGAGGAGTATCTTCTACGGTTGAATTTTTTCTGATCAGGTATTTTTTAGGGTGGAATTTTAGGCTTCCTGGCCGTCATTCCTACCATTTCAACCTTCATTAGGCATACATGAAGGGGCATTAATTATTGAGACAGTGTAGAATGGTTACTTATTTGAATAATATTTGATTATTAATTTTATTTGCTATCATAATATTATATTCAGTCAGAACCAGCTACATTTTGGGGTGGCAACCACTTACCCAGACCATCATCCCTTGGCCAGCGGCAAGATTCAGGGCTCTGGGGGAATCCGCTTTGTGAGCATGTGTGATACCTCAACTTTCATACAACCTTTCAAATCATAAACTCAGAATCTAGATCGAAAAAAATTAATCTTGCTGCAGGCCAGAAGATGACGGGCTCTGCTTACGAGATTATGGGCGGGTAGTTAATGCTTTGTTTTACTGTGAGCCAACCCAAGAAGCAGCTGTGGAACTTGTGGTTTTGAAAGCCTACTGAAATCAATATCTTGTTGCCAACACAGGGATCCCACTCATTGCCACAGCCTTCTGCCTTCACCACCACATGGTGGTATATGCCAATTACTGCCTCTTAGGTGGTCTAGCAGGGTTTGTTGTCTCCTTCATCCACCCACCCCTAGAGAAGGCACTGTCACTGGCATGCAGCACCTTGGCTGTGCTTGGAATAATACTCATCTCTTACCTCAACTTGAATACTTATGGCATTGGAGGGGGTATGGCTTATGCCTTGTCAAGTGCAGTAAAGGAAGTTAATAGTATTTCAGGTCTGAGAGGGGTGGACCTGTTTCATTATGCTTTGGTTGTGGGCAATGTGTTGTTTATGTTAGGACTGGTAAGATGAACTGCCACAAAATGTTTAATGATTATTAATTTAGCACTGGGAAATGCCTAAAAACTAATTGACATGTTGCTGCATTCTGTAAAGGTGGTGTTACACAGGACAAACTCGCAACAAAAACTTTCCATGCAACATTGTTGCACGAGTCATTCGGTGCATGAGTCATTCGGCAACAGGCATGTTACACAAGACAACTTCTAGCATAACAACAACTGGCAAACGACCATTTTAGAGTGAGCTGCTGAGGAATATCACAATGGCCTTGCTCCAGATGAAAATGTTGCATGAAAAAGTTGTTGGACAGATGTTGCACGAGATAACTTTTCATCATTTAACATGTTGCCGAGCGAAATGTTGCACAAGTTGTCTTGTGCCATGTTACATGGTAACAGGGTTTTTTGGAGGGAAAGGGACTAGTTGGTGGGGGTTAATTCCAGGGTGGTCATGGGCAACTTAAATTTCCAGGATGTTTGGCTGGGCAGCCCCATGTGAGTTGCAAATGAAGGCATTTCTTTGAGGCAGGAAAATAATAGCACATTGAAGAACAGAAGGGACTTAAAGTTGGTAAGTTTATTTTTAGTTATTTAATGAAGTCATAATATCAATATTTACAAATGTAATTAATCATGTATTACCACTGACATTAATGGTAGTAGTTCAAGAATAAAACAAATCATGCACTTTTAATATGATAAGATTGCAGTTTTTTGTAGAGTGATATGTTGGTCTCATTTTTACAAATAATAATCTAAAAGAAAGGTCACATTTTGATTAGCACAATAAAAAGTAAATATTTTCTTTTCACAAGCATTCAACCTTTTCTCTTGTAAGATCTGAAGCATTAGCCTCCATGTGAAAGTTAGACTGTTTCCCTGTGTTAGACAGGAGAACGTTTAATATTTAGATACCATTACTCAAACATTGTCATGACCTGATCACATAAAAATGTTTGACTGGGGAACTAATAATTACTATATATCATTAAAGAGAATGTCAACATCATCACAAGCACTACATATATTTCTTCTACATATTATTTTGTACTAATTGTCAAACAGAACAATGCAATAAACCTGATTTATTATTCATTCAACATATTTTCCCACTTCTGATTGGTTGAGTGCCCCCAGCAAATTCTTGATGTTTTGAAGTCGAGTGACTTATCCCATCCATGACGTCAAAGATTGGATAAGTTGAAAAAGTATTGCACGTGTCACGTAACGCATCATGCGTCGCACTTGTAGGCAGGCTAGCAAAGGGCCATTCCATTTTTAAGCCGCACCCCCCCTACAGAAGAAGTTTTCTTAGGGGGTATAGCAAAATGGCCATTTCCGAGGGGTCAAACCGAAAGAAAGGCTCTTCCGTGGGTTTTTCCGAGGGGGTACAATAAGAAAAAGCCTCTTCCGTGGGTATTTCCGAGGGGGTACAATAAAAATACACTCTTCCGTGGTCTTTTTCCGAGGGGGTGCAATCCAAAACAGGCCCTTTTTCCGAGGGGGTTACTAAAGAAAATGAGCTCTTCCGTAGGGGGGTTCGGCTTAAAAATGGAATGGCCCAAAATTGCCTGCTCTCTTAAAGAAGTAAAGTGGGAAAATTCATTTTGAATAAATAATAAAACAATTGAAAGTTTGAATGAATAATAAAACAATTAATGAATTCAGCTTTCATATGATGTGGAGAATTATTCAGATCTCGGCCTCGATGGATAACATCCCCTCGATCTGAATAATTCTCCACGTCATACTCAACGGAATTCATTAATTGCTAATTAATTAATGCTGATAAATAGAACTTAATGCAAAGAAAATAGAGCTTTCCACCAGCTCTCAAATACTTATGTACAGTTTAGTAAATATAAATAGTTAATCCTTATCTTTTTTATTCAACGTTTTTAAGCCCTGTTCTCACTAGAGACTTAGACATATAATGTTAAACTAAAGATAACAGCATTCCAGAGTCTATCAATTCATACTTATGTCAATATTTCTGGTATATCATGGCCCTGAACCCTGTTTTGAAGGTCAGGGACCTTGTTCCTCTAACAAGAACCTGGTAACAGAACAGAGTTTTAGTTGATTATTAATTAAAAATGCTCTTAATGTTGATTCTTTCAAGAGTCCACCATTCTAAAAAGTAATCAATCAGAATTGTACAGAAGTACATTTGGGGAATTAAATTTAAACTGTATTAAGTTTGTGATTAATTTTGCACTTGAAATATCATTAATCGAGCATGTATCATTTTTGATGCAAGCATCTTATTGCACTCAACACTGTCCAATAACTGTATTTCATGGTATTCACTTTCTTGAGTGTCGGCAGTGAACTCATGGTGATGTAGAGACGGCTTGATTGACAGGTCACCAAAGGGACTTTGGATCATCATGTATTTGGTGCTTGTCTGCCCTTTTGTCTTTTGGACCAACTGAAACATCAGGCTTCGTTTGAGGCTTTTTTCATTGCCGTTCACTTTGGCTTTCACCACCCATTGTTGTCCAAGAGCGTTGAAGCGACTTGTTTCATAGTAGAGCTGGGGTATAAAGTCATCCGTGCGATATGGTCTCAGCTGCAAGTCTAGTTTGTTAGATAAGGATGAAGAAAATTATTAGAAAAGGGACTGCTGAGGGTTATCCAAAAGTACCAGTCAAAAGACAATTACTTTGACAAAGAACAATAATAAATGCATGTATGATGTTATGGACCATTCATACATTGCAATTTCAGCTGTGATTTTAGAGCGATTACTAAGGCGACCTCACACTGACCCAACATCATGTGGTGCGACTGACTGGCATTCTTATCTACTATGTCAAATTTCACAGCACGTGGTACAAAACCAAACTGTGCTATCAATGTGGTACAAAATTGACAAATGTTGCAGTGAAATCCCCTGCCTTCCACTTTATACCATTGACATGGACGATCACTATAGAAATCACTTCCCAAATTGCAGTTCATATAGCCTGTGAATGGGTCTTTACTAGTCGTTTTGACCAGAGAAGTTTAGTGCAATATAACACCACGTTCTGCTGTGCAAACATTGAACTGCACACAAATACACTGAAACATTGTTAAAAACTATAAATTTGAATCAGAATTTCTCCTTTTATTGGGAAAGTTTTACAGTTCCCACTTCTTGGAGAAGCCTACTCTATGGTACCCTATGGTAATGGGCACTTTTCCCAGTAACTGGAAATATCTTACTACTCAGATTAATAACTAATAACTGGAACTGTTGAACATTCCCAGTATTGACAAATTTTCTGATTCAATTTCACATTCCATTGAACATAATATCTTGTTCTCGTTTTCTATAAGTCAAATAGTCAACTTGGCACTACACACCTTGTTAACTATCTATTGACTCATAGAAAACAAACCCATAGTCCAATTGTTTTAATAGAAATCCACTAGCACACTACCTTAGAAAGTTTTATGCTAGCTTGTTTGCTACTCACCATCTATCCCGTGATAGATAGTTAGTAGTGGAGCCAATCAGATTTCGTGATAGTATGTGAGTGGGTTTCTACTATATACTGACAAAAGCATATTAGGTGTGATTACTGACAAGTTAATGATAACAAAGTGCAATTAAGCCAACAATGACTATCAACTTTCTTGACAGTATGATGCATGCTGAGCTGACTTTACCACACATACCCCACAAAACACAAAAAGAATGGTTACCACATGTGTACCCCACAAAACACAAAAAGAATGGTTAAAATTAAAGTGTCGAACACTGAGCGGCCTATACCACACATATCCCACAAACACAAAATTATTGGTTAAAATGCATTAAGACGTGTCAAACACTGAGCAGACTATACCAAACAATAACCCACAAGAAAAATAAAAGGAATGGTTAAAATTTATAACAGTGTCAAACAAAAAAAGAATTCAATACTCACCTACAGAAGTTTCACTGAAGAATTAAAAACTTCAGTGAGTCATATTAGAAAAATGCTAATCTGTTATGCTGAAGAAAACTGGACCTAACTTGGTTTACTTACGTGTGGTTGAAAATACTGTAGAAGAATTATCAGAGCAAAACCAAGCTTCCAGCCACAGACCACATGACTCTGTGGCTGAATGCTAGGCATTTTTAACCTGAAATAAAAGTCATTAACTTGCCCACCCAATAACAAAAATAGTATTTAAAATGCTTATAATAAAAATAAAGTAAAAATATTAACCATTGATAGTAATCTTTTCAATAGACAGGAGTCCCACTATTGCCCCTAGCATCTTGGACTCCCTGTGGATTTTCTCATCAATCCCCTGCAAAGCATCCATCAGCTCAAGGCCTGTCTTTTTAGGGTGGGCGCAAACCCCCTCATGCACAGAGACCTCATGATTTGGCCCTTGCCACAGGCAACCCAATCGCTTGTACTTGCATTGAACCAACCTGTTTAGAAGGCAAGCAATGAAAACATGTATCAGAGGAGGGAAATATGCTGCATAAAATGCAACATAATCTAAATACATTCTCCTGCTTAATGAAAAGAAAGCAAACAGTAAGTTAGCAGTATTGAAGTTCTAAAGCTAAAATAACCCTGTTCACTAGGAGGAAGAAAGCATATCATTCAGTAGTTAGCACATCAAAAACAAATACATTCAAATGTGCTGTTTAAGGGTACAAGAAAAAGATATTGTTAGTATAATAATTAAAAGGTGAAACTTGATCCTGGTAAAAGAAAAAGTAGTATTTATTAGTAAATAACTTAATCCCACCCACCCTCTCATTACACAACCTGGATCTAATGTTCTAATCATGTCCAAAACGTGTTCCCAAAATACCCATATCCCCCCTAATGTTTTACCTATGACTCCCCCCCTTTGTCCACATGGGTAACATACAGCACAGCCTATATTATCACAGCCAAATAAAAACTGGTTTTCCTTCTTCCAACTTTCAAACCACCTGAAACAAACAAGACTCCTTGCCCTGTTTCACGAAGTGCTGTCGCCTCACTGGCAGAACTGGAGGAGTGACCAGGGAGGAAGTCCCCAACCCCTTCCCCCTTATAAGACATGCAAGTGAGCACTTTGGATATTAGCATTATCCTGTGCCATATGGCTGTTTCATAATGTGGTGAACCCATCAGAGAACTGCCCCCTCCCTTCCAAAATTTCTGAATCCAGGGAAAAAGAGCAAATACCTGATTGTATCAGATGGGTTGAGTGGGAAATAGGAAAACAAGTTGACATGGGTTGTCATACAACAGAACATTTTGACACTTGTTATTGTCCTATTTTACACTACATTTACATAACAGTGTGTAATAAATAAATATGTCAACAGTGTACATGAATTTGTCACAATGTTTTCTGTGGCTTGATTATACATTACTGGTGAATTAGCATTTTATTTAAGAATGCAGTTAAAAAGCTATTTTTTTACATTTACTCAAAAGTTATTTTTATGGAAGTATTGATTATGATTAGCAAGCCGTGCACTTTTCTGGGTAAGTGGATCTGGATCTTTAATGAGTACATGCACCAGATACACACATCCAACATTGAGCAGCCACAAAAAAATCACCCCCTTGAATTTTGGTCCTGAAATTCTCGGGTGTTGGTGGGTGTGAAGTGGAAGGGGTTACCCTACAATAGATCAGTAAATTCCAAAGTGGGTATTCCGAACATGTAGATTGTGTAATTCCAGGGATGTCAACTCTCACGGGGTGAGAGACAGTTTAAAGATTTTCTCCCTGGAAAAATTCAAGACAACTGCCATACATATTGTATTTCTCCATTTCAAGGCAGTCTCCAGAATTTTGAAGTCCTGGGGTTGACATCCCTGTAATTCCATACCCCCACCATGGAGGGAATTTACCTAAGCTCACTACCCCCACCCCCCTGCAATTTTCAATTCCCTGATTGGTGTTGGGTAAACATGAATTTCAGGGTGGATGAAGAAATTCACAAGAATTCCAGGGGGAACTAAAAATGTCCAGGGTGGGTAGGTTAAACTACTAGAATCCTCAACGGTGGGGGATGTTTTGTGACTGCCCACTGGGCAGTTGCATTTTTGTTATAAATGGCAGTTGGATTTCTTGGTATAGCCTAAATTTCAGCCGTCCCTGTTTGTGGCGCCTGGTTGTCTGGCTTGGTAGGTTTCGGACGCTGTTTTGCTTAAGGGAGTATGTGTTGTCCTGGAAACATTCACCTGCATGTCTTACTGATAAAAGCAACTAATCAGATTCTACTGACTGACTTTGGGCAAGTAATTACGTAATGGATGAGAAAATCTTGAGGACCATTGAGAGCAAAGGGATGGCTGGAACTCAGGCTTATCTTGGTACAGATCTTGGATGTCTTAATTTTACAAGTAGCTTAAACAAACGTACTCCAAAGCCATATTGAATGGCTACCTCTTGTCCATCCAACCTGATTTCTGAGGTCTTCTACGCACAAAGTTGAAGAATGTAATAGTTTACACCAAGAAAGTTTGGCCAGCCAATTTTCCATGCCTTGGGTTGGAAGTGCCAGAGTTTGAAAAAAAGACCATGCCATGGATGGTGGAGGCAGTTTGGCGCTTTTTATCACATTCTCAATAAATGAATCCCCCAGCTTGCCATACAGCACTCACTAATGAGCCCCTCCCCTACTTAAAAAATTGTTCTGCCGTCCACCATCCATGTGTTTCCCCACATCATCTCTGTATTTTCCAATCACAAAAGCTGAATACTTCAAGGATGGATTATGATGATGATTTTCCAACCCCGAGAAATACTCAGGATTTCTATGATTGGAAAACAATCAAAAGGGATTGAATTGCCTCTGTCATGGCAGTATGGATCTTATTGTTATTTCGCATGAAGATTTACTTTGAGCAGATACAGGAAATTGAAACCTTGGGTGGAACTGAGGTAAATGAAAAAAAGAGTGGCAGGCAAAAGCCAAGATTTGATATCAAAGACTGTTCCCCCTAGGATGAGGAGGGGAGAGGGGGGGGGGGGGGGGGGGGGGGGGGGGGCACAGCACACCTAAATTATCCCCTATTAGTGGGACATTGACCAGGTCTGTTGTGTAGAGTAGTCACAAAAAACTGCACCCCACTGGAATTCCATGGTGGGTGGTCCTGCAGAAGCCCAATAACGGTGGGGCAGTAAATTGGGATTTTCTGAATGTTGAATTCCAGGGTGCATAATGATTTCCAGGATGGTCATAAAAACCTGGAATTACAGGGGCAAAATTTTTCAGAGCGGGAGGCTGAAACTAGGGTCTTCAAAGGGGGTGCAGATTTTTGTGACTGCCTAATGTTAGGGGGAATCCCCAAACTCAAGGTATAGTTTCCTTAGCTAAAATCCAGTAGTTTTTCAGACTGGGAAAGTTGTCAGCAATAAGTACCTAAAGCAATTTTGTAGACAATGACAGGGTTGTAAAACATTGCAGACTGGAGTAGGCTGATCATTTTACTGAGATTTTCATAATTCTGTGGAATCCACTTAAGCACCAACCTCCAAAATATCCTTCCATCGATCAATCTTTTCAACATAGCTCTCTGCAAGGGGAATAGTCCCCCAAAAGCTGCACTCTTTAAAAATTATTCCAGACATGTTACTGTTGCTTACAGTCAGCAGACGTGCATGGAAACTATTGTAGCTATTTTCAGAGTTTGACTGGTGAAAGCCAATTGGCACTCAACTGTGAATTTCCACAGATTACTAAAATTGTAGTCAACTCTTAATATTAAATATTGTCTTTAAAATGGCACAATATTAAGAGTTGACTACAATTTCAATCAGGTTATCAGCACTGGCAAAGTGAATCTGTGGAGGAGTACAGATATTACTTCTCAAAGGAAAGCACATAACAAGATTGTGTTCCACTCTCAAACTTTATTCAATCTTTTCGAGTTACTGCTTCTGATTACTTGACAATAAATATTAGCAGAATAAATATGTTTATTTTATCTTTTAGTACAATATATCTTTCAACAAACCAAAGTGCTTTTAACTTATCCATTGTGCTTTTTGAGAAACATAATGTCTTGTGAATGAAATATGGTGCCAAGCTCTAGTTCATATGACATGGATGAGACAAGGCAGCAAAACATTATTTTACCTTGTGTAACTTTGCAAAAATTTATTAACCTTTCCATTGATTGGTTAAAAGCACTATAGTCATGTAATATTTTTATACTGCATTCCCTGTCAACTCAAGTTGAGCAATAATGTTTTACTTCACCATACAGTTGAGTTTGGATTAGCTATTGTTTTGTCAGCAAGTTTCACATATTTTAGTTTTGATTCTCAAAAAGCATGATGTCAAAGCTGGTTCATGAAGTTGTCAAGGAAAGTTTAGACAAAGTTTCAAAATCAGATTAAGCTTTCTACAGAGTGTCACAAACTTGCCTTGATAATGATTTTCAGACACTCAAACAAATGCAAAAACTTAACAAAACAAAGGGCCACTCCCAAATGCAACTGTATAGGGCAGTATAATAGACTGTACAATTTGAACTTTATTTTATGAAACAGAATTTCTAAGTTTATTTAAAGCATACTATAGTGTTGCTGTACTGTGAAAGCAAGTTGCTGTTTTATTAATGGAAGTAAACAAAACAATAATAATTGGACTACTTCCCAGTTGGCACAGGTTTTTGAAGAAAAATGGCCGGACAAGGAAAAGACAAGAAACAATAACTACAAAAGACAAGTCAATGTGAATAATTATTTATTTGATGATCAACATGTACATAGTTTATATCTTGTGGTAGCCATTATCAAGATGACTATTAAATCTATCTACATAATGGACTACCTATACTATTTTCTACTGTAACTTGTGATAAGTCCTTATAGAAATCAAACCTCTGATATTTGTATGCTTGGGTGGATATTCATTAGTTAATGTCTTTGCTAGGGTAGCACTCCTCAACCATGCGGCACATTGCAAAATTACTTCTCAACAATCAAACACAATGACAACAGGTCGTTTTCAAGAAGTGTAAACTTTATTAATCATTCATACAAATATCACAAGAATAGTAACAGGCAATGCATTGATAAGCATGAAAATGTAATGACTTACCTGTCTGGGCATTGGCTCTTCTCATGACTCTCCACCAAGCTCCGTGGATACTCATTGCTACAATATTGGCAGCTTGTCGGGAGCTCTGACACAGCCTTCTCAACAGCAAGATTACGGGAGCAGTTGTTGCGACTAATTTCAGTCCTACAACTGGGGCAAGTTGCCTGCTCATCTTTCAATCTTGCATCTGCCAAAAGGTGTGTGAAGCACCCAGAGCACATCAAATGACCATTAGGGCACTGAAAAAAAAATGCCAATATTATATGGTCATTTCTATTGCTAATATGCCATGCATTAGAATCTGAATGTGATCAAAGGTGTCATGTTATATTGGTAGCACATTAATTGCGATAGCAACCATTCTTACCATGTAAAATTCTACTAGCAACAACACAGCCAAGCCTATTGATTATGGCCCAATATTCCTTAGAGAACACAACTGCACTTAGAATAAGATAGACAAGAGACCTGTCATTCACTTGTTCCATTGTTTCACTAGCCAATGAAATGGAGTGATAAATGACTACAGTGGGTTTTATTTTGCATTTTATGAGACAGGTGACAAACCCTAATAAATAAACACAGTTAAATGGCAATAACGCACATCCAAAATAAAATATACTGCCTTAATTCTGCATCAGATATCGCGACGTATTAGCCATTTTGATGTCAGATAAGACATTTGTGCTGGACACTAGAATATCTGCGATTGGTCCGTAATACATAACACCCTTTTAAGAAATCAAATGTAAATTAAAACTGACGTGAAAATGACTAAATCATAAGGTATAATCGCATAATATTATACGAGTCTTCATGGAACGAAAATGCGTGGGAACCAAGCGCGATCCAATCGAATCAAAAAGTAATACTACACCATCTCAAATAGCAAAGATTTTCGCAAACAAATAAGCTTACTCGCTTCAAAGATTATCTTCGTGCCTTTTGAAATTCCAAGGATTCAAGTAATGATATCAACAGATATAATATAATTTCCATAAGTCTTCCATTCCCAAAGCTCCAAAAAAAAACAGGTTTCATCCCCAAAGTCAGGAAGGGAAAAAAAGGCGACCCCAAGGCGACTCCCCTTCGACTCCTTGGCGAGAAGGCGCATGCACTAACATCGACGAAGAGGCGGTGGTTAAAAAAGCTTAAAAATCGAGTAAAAAATAAAATAAAATGATAAATGTTGAATGGGCATTAGGAAACCTTTTCGAAGCTTCGAATTTTATATAAAGAATAACGTATTTACCTGGAAAACAGCTTTAAACGGGAGTGAAAGGCACACGTTACAGCTTAGAATGTCGTTGAGTCGTGTCTCGAGGTTCTCAAGTTCTTTCGCTTCTGTCTTGATTTTCTTCGCTGGCGGCTCGACATTTTCTTTCTCGGACGTATCTCGAACCTGTATCGTCCCCTCCTCTTCCGAACTACTCATAATTCTACCTGAGAGATTCTAGATTTTCTTTTTTTAAGGGCATCTAGCGACGAACTCGAACCAACCAGTTGCGAACTTTGTTTATGTGATGTAATGTTTACGTTTTTTCAGCTCGTGTTTAGTGCGCGTGCGTAATGAGAATATGACGTCACAGTACAAAGGTTGATATTGCCTTATTTGGTGTTATTAGAGTCACGAGACTAGACTTGGACCCAGTACCTTATTCTCCTTAATTTTCGCGGGTTCTTCGCGATTTAAAAAAATTCGCGCGAACTTTGATCTTGCGAAATTTAATGGACATAGAAAAAACATGTATTTGGCCTTCTCACTAGCATATTTGCCAATCTTGGCACTAAGGGACAGCATATTGGTTTTGTTCAGGGGCAAATTAGATTTGCCCCTGTTTTGGTTCAAAAAACGCGAAAATAAAAAAGAATAAGGTATTTTCTAGACTGCTTGCAGAGAATCGAAGCGCGCCGCCGCGGGCAAGAAAAAAACATTTCTCTCAATTTACGGACGTTCGCCGAAGAAAACAGTCTAGAACCCCGGATGAACTTGAAAAATCGGCCCGACAAATCGGTGCGTGTATCAGAGTATATTTCTCTCTGTCTTTTATTAGCTCGGCTAAACTAGTAACGCGCAACATTTGTGTCCCGCATGTTTCCCCTTTGGCTAAACTAAAGAAACATCGCACGCGTGTCTCTTGTCTTGTCCCGGCTACAAAATTTGTCGCGCGCAACAATGTTTCTCGCGTGGATAAAACAGGGAAACATGAAGGAAACGTGTTCGGTTACATGTGTCCTAGTAGCAAGAGCTTACCACAAAGCGCGTATTGAAAAGACTTAACTTTTGGATGAAAAGGGAGATCATGAACCACGGTGTTGAGTGAACAATCAAAATACAACAGTAATCATTGTGAACTACATGATTTTATTGATGTTTAAAGTTTCGGTACTGGAAACCAGCCCAGAGAAGGCATTATTCACTCCTCCATCTCAAGCATGAATTTTACAATTCATCATTATTTTTTTAAATAGCAGACTAGGCAATACAATACTACCTCTTTGCTCGATTTAGAGTTTATAAACACAGACTTTGCACATGATTGTAAAAATGTCACGCCATACCACAACAACTGAGTGCTATGATCATCCACACAACAATCCCCTGCAAAATGAGGGCTGCCTGGCAGACAGTGTGTTCTATGGAGTGACGTTTAACATTCACTATCATTTTGTATGGAGTGAAATTTTAGACACTATCCAGGGCTTGAAATTACGACTGTATCAGTCCACTTTGCGATAAAAAATATCAGTTAGTCGCAAAATATCAATTAGATTTCTAGATATTTCATAAAGGTTTGCCTTCAATTGTGCAACTAAAATGTCTATTTCGGCAGGTACATCTCATCGAACAAGTCGCAAAATTGCGACCATTAATATCTGGTAATTTCGAGCCCTGCTATTCTTGGCTTGCATGTGACGTCATTGGTTTACACGAACAAAAGAAAGTTAATTTGCTGCTTTTGTTCTGTACACCAACATGGCCGCCGCGCTTTTGTGATTTTATTCCCATAGGAATGGGTGCAACCCAAGAATAGTGTTGTGTGCAGGGACTTTTTACAGTCATGTGAAAATGTCATCCCTGGGTTAAAACGCAACATTTTTGGATTATTTGACAAAAATGGCAGTGTAAACAAAATACAAACTTTACAGTGCATGTAAGTTTAAAATGTCTGTACAATTTATTTTATTTTACACAGGTACTTGCAACACAAAGGAAACATGCTAAACTCAGAATGGGAGCAGTTTTCAAGTTTGAAGAAAAACTACACAAAAACAAAAAAGATTTGCAACAATGAGGGATCGATCTGTCATTATAAAGCTGACTTCATATGGCTGTAGTGAAACCAATCGACGTGATAACACTAATTCTAAATAATTGCAAATCACTCATGACAGTCATCTGAATTCCACTCTATTGCTAATTCAACCATCATGCCTATGCACTCAGAAGTAAAGCAACTGTGGACAGCTATATATTTCCAATTGAAACTGGACCTCTAGCTTACGGAAGCTCGGCTCAGCTCAGCTTCAATTGCTAGGTCTATCGCTGGCCCAAACAGTATTTTGCCCTCAACAGACATATATAACAAGCAAGAACGACAGAGCGGAAATGACCTGCTAAGATCACTAAATTTCAAATAGTAAGGTCGGGTTAACTCATAATGTAAGCTTGATTTTTTTTTGCATACAAACTCCTTATCTGATGAAAAACAAAATATCAAAATGATTTTTTTCTAATGGATCCGTCTTTGAGATATTAGGCTTTAAACTTTGGTTTCTCCGCCATTTTATGCAGGGCCCGACGTTAACTTTTTTCGCTAGGTGCCATTGGCAGCCATTAAACAAATTATAGTCCCCAGAAAACAATATTTAGTCGCCATATAAACGTCGATCTCAGCTGAACTTAGAAAGATGGGGCGCCATTTGACGACTAGCTCTAACATTGGTCGCCAAGCCCCTAAATTCAGTCGCCATTGGCGACCAGATGGTCACAATCTCGGGCCCTGTTATGGGAGAATTAGTACTTTGATCAGGAATTATGCAAACTTTGTTCTGTCATATCTAAAATTCATATTCTTCAAATTTCTTTAAAATTTGAATTAAGCTTTTGGTCATAGAAACTCTTTGTATACGGAATCTTGAGCGAAGTTAAACATTTTCATTCTTGGTCATTTCCGCTCTGTCGGCAAGAACCTTTCTCAACACTATCCATGCTTGCTACAGCCTGAACTTTGAATAGAGGCTGACAGCCTGCTCATGGAGCTTTGAACGCCAGAGCGGAAATGACCTGCTTAGACCACTAAATTTCAAATAATAAGGTCAGGTTAGCTCAGATAAGCTTGATTTTTTGCATACAGACTCCTTGTCGGATTAAAAACAAAATATCAAAAAAGACTTTTTTCTAATGGATCCGTCTTTGAGATATTAGGCTTTAAACTTAGGTTTCTGTGACATTTTATGGGAGAATTAGTACTTTGATCAGGAATTATGCAAACTTTGCTTGATCATATCTAAAATTCATATTCTTCAATTTTCTTAAAAATTTGGAATTAAGCTTTTAGCCATAGATACTCTTTGTATACGGAATCTTGAGCTTATAATATTGAAATATGGCAAAGTTAGACATTTCATTTTTGGTCATTTCCGCTCTGTCGCTTTGAACAGTTTGGCCTGCTCAGCAGGTATCAGTAGGAAATTTAGATTTTTAAGTTGTTTTATTATTTTTGAGTTCTTTTTTATAGTGATAACACATTCAATAATAATAAAGGTTGACTAATGACAGAAGCAGGACACTATTCATCACCTGTGTTGCGCTTTTGTCTTCTGTTTCTCGGGGAGCGTCTGGGAGAATTTTTGAGCACTGAGGACAAAATAAAAATAAATGTGATTGTACTGAATGATGGAGATCCTCACTACAGAGCTCAACTGTGGGCCCAGTATTTCCAAAGGGGGGTATAATGTGTTATTCCCAAAAAATATTCAAAACCCTCACTCAAAAGGGGGTTAAGATATGACATAATGACCCCACCCCTCTTGAATTCCAGTGAAAAATAAGTGAACGTATGGAAAATAAAAATGCAAACTTACCCCCTACCCCTTTGAATTTCCTATTCCTTCCTTGGGGAACTGAGTTCCCACTTTTCCAGGAATACTCACCAAATTCAGTAGTAGTCTCTTTTGGTAGCCATTCATAGTCAATGTCTGTATCTTGTTGGGTTCCCATTTCAATTGTAGGTTTGGATGTAGATTTCTTGAAAGCCTAAAAAAATGACCATAATAACAAAACTAGTAAAACAATCATATTTGCATTGAGCTTACAAAACAACATGTTATACTATCATTTTGGAGTTTACAATACAGAGCTTTAAAATAATGAGGACTATGATAAAATAATCCAGTAAGAAAAGTTGTCATGAAATTCTGAATAGGCAAACCTTTGTGATCGTATTGCTGAATGGCTCACATCAAGCAAGACATGGATAGCACACCTACAAGTACTGTTAATTCCAAAAACTTTGGCCAGAAATTTTCCCAAGTTTGTTCCAAACTTGTTACCCAACTTCTTTGTGACATTTCCAACAAACTTCTATACAAACTTAAGAACTTCACATCAATGGCAGTTCATAGTCCAGTCCCTGAACTCTCCTTCGCGGCTCTGTTGTTGCCTGTGGTCGCCAAAAGAGAGTCCAGAAACCTTTGTATGTGCATGCTCTAGATTTGACCAAGAACTTGGGTTTTTTCGTTAGTGCGCATGTTTCACATACTGCTGTAGGAGATTGATTGTTGACTACATGAATTTTGTCCATCAAGATAGGACACCCTTGTGACCGTAACCATGAAAATTCAACAAACAATCTCCGACAGTGGTATTTGGATCATGTGACTAACAAAAAACCAAGTTCTTGGAGTCAAATCTAGCGCATGCGCATACAGTTCATGGCTCTTGATGATCAAGCCATAAACAGTGAATATTATATTTCGATCTCACTCAAGAATCAACCGCTGCTAGAAATGCTAGTGATGACTTCAATAAAATTATAAGTTCATTTTTTGTTGACCTCAAAGGCTATCAAACTTTGGTCTTAAGTTCCAAAGTTTCTCTTCAAGTTCACAATGAAGTCTGGAATTCTGAATTTCACAATAAGTCAGGAATTAATAAGTTACAAATGAACTTCAGAAAGTCTCAAGCCAAAGTTTTTAAAAATCAGCTGTAACAGGTAACTCAAGAGTTTATTTCATAAAAAAATTAGATTTACCTTCATTGATGTAAGTCCATAATGTGCTGCCATAACTAACAGGAGGGCAACAGCCGCAATAAATAGATACAGGAAGAATCTGTAAAAATAATTGTGAACATAAAGATTACTATTGGTAATATATGATTTGAGTAAATAACAATAAACTACTCATGCAACCTCAACAACAGCAACAACTTTCGAATTGTTACAAGAGAATAATAATTATAAGGTCTATATGAAAAGTGGGGCCTATAACCTCTGGAAATTACTGCAGTTTTCATAATTCTGCTAACTCTACACGACGACCGGTTAGTGCAGTGGTAGAGCGCCAGGCTTATGTGCGGGAGGTTGGGAGTTCAAACAGGGCCCGTGGTTTGATGCGGGATTTTTTCTGAAATTATGCGCGATTTTTTTCGGAAATTATGCGCTAAAAATTCAAAATTATGCGCTAAAAATACGAAATTATGCGGGATTGCGCAATATTTTTTTACAAGTGCCGTAACATATTTTGCTCTTTTCGCCTGTTTTGTTACATGGATATAGCTGCTATTTAACTTTAACAACTTTTGTTTGTCTATAAAATGCTCTGTGATGAGTTCCAATTGCTTCGCTTTACTAACGTTATGAGGCTACGTTATTACTTTCTTACCAAAAAGCGTTACCAACTACCAGTTACTTCCTTTACACGGTAGTAAAGATTAGTAAGTTTGGTTTTTCTTCCGTGTACTTGTCTCAGACCAAGGCACACTTTTTTCATACCGCAAGGATCATAGCAACGCACTCCTATCCAACCATGAACTAAACGGTCACAAGAGCTATACGCAGACTAACAGAGCTATCGTTACGATCTCTCATTATCACAAACATCGTTGCGCTTGTTTGCCGTCGTTCTGCGCGTAACTATCGACATTAATCCTGATCCCGAGAGCGATCGGCACTATCGTCGGAGGTAGTGTAAGAGCTTTTATAAAACCGGAAAAGCGCCATGTTATTCTGTCAGTGTTTTTTTTGTTATCGAGGGAGCTGTTCGTGTGCCTGGTATTTTTCGCGTTTGTTTGTGAAATGAAATTGTTGACTGTAACAATAACAAAGATCCATGAAAAAGTGTATGTCAAGTGATCAATGTGAACTGCAAAAGGCGACCGTTTTCATCGCGGTTAGCGTTTGTTCCGCCTTGATTTTACAAAAATATCCAAAGCGCAAACAATGTGTTTGAATCTATCTTGCTCAGCTGGAAATATTAGTTAGTTGGCCGCACGTTTTATTGCTTTTCGATATCAGTTCCCAGCGCGACGCTATTAGCATAGAACGCCTCGTTATTCTCATTTCTATCAAGTTGGACAGACGATTTCAGAAGAAATGTATCACCTTTGTGAGAAAAAATAGGAAAGAAAGTTTGAAATTCGCCAAGTTATGATGCTTTTTTGATGTTTTTTTCGCAAAATTTTGGGAAATTATGCGCGATTATGCGGGATTTGACGGATTATGCGCATTATGCGGAGAAAGCCAAATTATGCGTTTCCGCACCAGCGCATCAAACCACGGGCCCTGTTCAAACCCCGGCCGGACCAACACTCAGGGTCTTTTCTAAATAATTGAGGAGAAGGTGCTGCCTTTGCTCTAATATCTGAAAATGGTTAGACCTTCGCGTCTTCTCGGATAAGGACGTTAAACCGTAGGTCCCGTCTCTCACATACACTACACTAACCGGAACCAGAGGGACATTAAAGAACCCTGAGGACGTCGGAAGTTGCCCATCCTCAGTGCAGGGCTTACAACTCACTAACCCATCACACTGACCAGGGAACCTCGTAATTGGAGCCTCGCTCTGTGAGGATTTCCCAGCCCTCGGGCAAATTTAAAAAAAAAAAAAACACTGACTAATTTATATTGTTTTCAAAGCCTTCCCTGAATCAAACATCTAAGCTTTTGCAAAACCTCTGAGTGTAGCTAAGAGTGTTAGTTGCGCGATCGAAGGAAGCTACTAAAACATTGTTTGACTGTTTCATCAAAGTTCGCAGAATTCCTGCTGTCAGTGAGGCATGGCCTATTTTCTAGACTAGCATTCTTTGTTATTGCTGTTTAACTTACGTCTCTCCGTCCATGCCTTCATCACTCTCAGCCAGTTGAACAGTCTCGTTAAATACCGCATCACGGAACATTTTACCATCCTGAAATATAAAAGTTTCCTCAGTCCTTTTTTCATTCACTGCATCAATCTCCTGATACATCTGGATCTAAAGCAATAACTGCATTATTTTTCCACTTACTCCATCTTTGTAAAGTAGGTTAATGGAAAGTCCAAAAGGTCGTCCTCCAAATGACTCATGGGGCCTGAATGCATACTCGAAGCTAGCCTGAGAACAAAAGTAAAATCAGACATGTCCATGATAAGAGCCAGTTTAATAAAATGAAAATTATTAAAAATCTCAAGTTAAACAGAGCATCGTCTACTGCAGATATAATGCTCTGCTCAATAACAATTATCAGACAAGGTTTTCAACTAAGCAAAATTTCAGAAAGTCACGATCAAGAACAAAGATTGGACAGCAAACGGTACAATTTGCAGCCATTGATCTATGGCGAGAAATTCCAACAGACCTCAAAATTTTCCCTCTACTATTTTTCCACGAAAGCAAAACAGTTTATCCTTCAAAAACAATTTAAGTGCCCTTAGCTGCCAATGTGTGTTGTTGTTCGTTCCATTTTGTATGAAGTTTGCCGCTACATAATCAAATGTTTATTATAATAGCCTGGAGCTAACCAGAAAACTTGAAGCTCATTTAGATCCTGGGACCTTAAAACTAACTAGATTACTTTCTTTTGCTGTAACTTTCCCTTCCCTCTTTTTATAGTAATAGTATCTTTCTTAAATTGTAAACATCAAGGAAAAAAAGGTGAAAAATAATGTATGTATGTATGTATGTAACAAAATAAATCTGCATCCCCCTGCTGATGGCCGCACTTTCAGCTACCCCGCATGGGATGCTTTGGCTGTCCGACCCACACTGGAATTTCTGGAAATTTCTTTATGACTACCCTGGAATTCTACATTTTGGAATGCCCTACCTGAAATTATACTTTTGCTACCCACCCACCCTGGAATTTCCTCAACAAGGGGGTGAAGATGCTTTATGTGACTGCCCATCAATAAAAGCCACTAAAACGTGATACCTGATCTCCTGACTTTACGAGAGTGTTGTACTGGAAAGCAGTGAACTAAGGGAATAATGGAAAGGAAAAGTCAGCAAAGATACTTGCAGGGTTTCTTTCATTAAATCCAGATAAGTTAAAGCTAGAAAAACTACTCACATTTTGGATGAAGTAGCTATAGTCTTGGGGGTACCTAGACAATTAAATATATCAGTAAGCATAATTTCCCTCATACTTTGCAGAAAAACCCCCTCCATAGTTTGAGGAAAATGTCTGCATAATTCTGAGGGCCCTGAAGAAGGGCAAGCATTTTGCAAAAAAAAGTGTGTAACTGAATTGTGTCATAGTGAAGAGCAAATCAAAATATATTAATCTAAACTCATTCTAAAACAACAAGATATTAGGGAGGTGCTAGTCAAAGCACTTGTCCCAGACAATGGTATGACTAGTTTTACGGGAAAACTAGGTGGTCTGCGTCGGCGGAGACGTGAACATGAACAACAACAACCAAAGTTGAGATTTATGTTAAACGCCATGGAAAAATGTTGTTTTGCTGAAGTTTCGAGCGTTAGCCCTTCGTCGGAGCAAAGAGAGAAAACAGAGGGAGTGAGGCTGTATATAAAGTCCAGATAAGTCCCTTTATATACAGCCTCACTCCCTCTGTTTTCTCTCTTTGCTCCGACGAAGGGCTAACGCTCGAAACGTCAGCAAAACAACATTTTTCCACGGCGTTTAACATAAATCTCAACCTTTGGTTGTTGTTGTTCTTGTCCAAGACAGGGGCCCCAATTTTGTGTTAATCACAGTTTCAGTTCTGTTGTTACATACAATTTCAACAACACCAAACCACCAGTATGTCATGTTTACCTGAGAGAAGCTTCCATCATATCAACAGTGAACTCATTCCTTCCATTGTTGCTGAAGCTCACCAGACACTTGGTTACAACACCAGCTGAGAACTCTATTTGGAAAATTAGAAAAAAATGATAAATTCATTCCAGGATATGCAAACAGCATGCCGAGTTCTAGCATATTAGGCTATTTTGAGTGGCTAGCCAAAATTGATCTCATGTCAATTTTGGCTAGCTGATCTCATGTCTCATGTCTATATATATTTTTTAGCATTGTAAAGGGCTCATCACTTTACCAGCCAATTACAGCAATGCTTCCAAATTAGGCAACCCAGTCAGAGCACACCTTTTTAAATAGCTTTTCACAGTTTAGGGCATCAAGGGGAATCTCCACAAAAACAACATGGCGACACTGGTGGAGTAGTTATGCAAAACCATAGGGTTTTTCAAGTTCTCAGTCTCTTTAAGCTTCTTTAACAAGAAAGAAAGTACAAAAAGTTGAAAGAAGCAAACGAATTGGACATTTCATACTGCATGTTTAGCATGAAGGAAATGCTCACGATTTTAGCCACACTCAACACAAGCACTTGGTTAGTTGGACACAGCACATGTTTCAGGTCTGGTATGTGGCTTTAAAGAATTTCAAACTGATCAGGAACAATGTTTGGAGAGGTGAGAGTGAGGTATATTCATCTATACATGGTTCAAAGACTAAACAACTTAACATGAACACAGTTGTGCCATATACATGGTTGATCACAAAGTGACAAGTCATTTTCTTGTGCTCTTTTAGGCCAAGCACTCACGTGATTTGGGTTCTTGGTAAATAGGATGACTGTGTCAGCATCTGGTGATGGTTTCAGGGTCTCCTCTTTATCCTCCTCTTCCTCTCCCTCAGTTTTCCGAGCTTCTTTACTGGTACTCTCACTACTCTCTGTTGCTGGTTGTTCCTCCTCTGTCTGAAATAATTTGAAATATCATTTCAAACACTTATCAAATGTACATTCAGTCTACCTTCAGTGTATCTAAGTAACAATAAAAAATAACATAGTGATGTGAAGTGGTTATAGCTATATAATTTTTTCATAGTGGCTGGTAGCAAGGGATATTTAAGGTTTAGACCTCAGTGAATAGTTGAACTACTTTAATCAAGGCAGCTCAGCTGTGAAATTATAGCTTACACTCAAAGAGGCAAACAAGATTTCAGGGTATTGTAACATAACGCCATAACGACACAGTAATGGGGTCATCAATGAAACCAATTTAAATAGAAATTATTGACTTTCAAATGATTATGTTTTACCTTAGAATCGTCTTCATCTGATGGAGCTTCAGATTCCTCTGCAGTCCCTTGATCTCTCTCCGGTTCGTCTTCTGTTTCGTCTTCTTGTGCAAAGGCCACTGTAGACCGAATGGCGAAATGCCACGTAGCGGAGACAAAACACAGGCACGAGTTAGTCTACATAGAGAAATCCTCTCATAACATGCGGGCAATAACTAATAAATTGATATAACTCGGTAAATATGATGTGGCAACGTCCTCAGATAGGTTTATGTTGTAATCAGTGTACCTGGTCAAGCTTCAGCCAATGGTGTCCCGATTCTAAAAGAATCTAGAACGTAGAACAAGACTTGAAACAGAACGCGCTAGTCGCAAGAAGCAAAACACTTCTTTTGAATAGAGATTCCTGAGCAAGAACATTCATCCATTGGAAAGCAAGGCCTGTACACTCAGTCCAAATGCCTGAGACATCATCGGACGAATAAAAGTGCCATAATTTGATTCAGAAAATTTTATATTCAATGGTAACCGCTAAAGAAGTCATGAAAGAAGTCACGCAACAACAAGTGCCTACCGTTTCCACAGAGAAGCAAAGTAGAGGGCAATATTAGCAAGGATAGGAGGAGGAACTTTTCCAGAAGCCGAAACATCATGAATAGTTCTGTTCAGCCTTTATCCGATCAGGATGGAAACGGATTTCTGATTGTGTTCTCACACAATCAGTTCAAAATGGCTTCTGGAACAAAGAAAGAGAGAAAGGAAGGGTGACCGCGAGCAACACGTACATACTGTCAGCGGATCATCGCATGCTAGGTACCAGTCTCCTGCGAGAAGGCCGAGCCAAACGTGAGCAAAGCGCCGGATTTGCAAATTTCCTGTAAAAAATTCTTCTTTAAATTTCCCTTTCTTCAAAATGCTCATCAAAGTAAAGGTAAGAAATGCATCGTCTAGTTTTAGATCTCTTGTTTGGTGTGGTCTTTTGGCCCTGAGTTTCTAACATTTGTGTTTTTGATTCACTTTTTCGCCACCCTTCGGCTTTGTTCAACTGAAGACATTGACAGGGAAAGAGGTAAAACACGCTTTTTTTCTTCAAATTACTTATACTTCTGATCATATGCATTGCAAGTTCTTCAGATTAACCTTAATTTATCTATTTCAGATCGAGATCGACATCGAACCTACCGACAAAGTAAGTTTCATCCGCACTGCTTCTGCTTCTGACAAACGCCAGAAGCAGTGCCAATCGCAGTGCCATGTTACCTTGCGAGCAGAGATGCCTTGACATAGAAGTTCCTTGCATTTGCTTTTAATTTTCCGTTTTCTTGTGCTTTTCAATTTCAAAACACAATGCAAAAAGATTTCAATATATATTAATCATATTACCCAAAGTGCCATGGAAGTTACTACCATTTTCGAGCTACCATGAACAACAAACTTTTTCAGAGTTTTTAGACGCTTCAAACGTTCACGTTTTGACGATAAACAGCCACGTTTCTCGCCTGCTGATTGGCTGCTGTTTGACTTTTTTCCGACAAAATATGCACTTCTGAAGCATCTAAAAACTCGTAGCTTTGAAGCATCTAAAAACTGGTAGCTCGAAAATGGTAGTAGTCGTATCCTTCCAGACAAAATACCACCGGCATGAGAAGCAAATAACATGCTATGTACAGATTTACCCCATGGCCAAATTGTTTGCTATGCATTCTTCACATTTTGTGTGGTATTGCAGTTTTGAGAAACTACCAAGGCCCCCCCCCCCTTACAAATTAGCTAGCAAAACTTCAAAGATTTATACCCCCATCATGAAGGGAATTCAAAATTTTCAATGGGTTGGTGTCAGTATACATACCTCCCCTTATTTCCTATGCAATCACTTTAGTTTATTTATATTTTGGGGGGATTGGAGGTCAAGGGAGGAGTTAATAAGGCAAATTTCCTCTGTGGTAGGGGTATGTGGATGGATGAATGTGTGGACTGTGCACTTTGTAGTATGTACATTTTGTTTATCTGTATGGGTGGGAAGATACTAGTACCCTACTGTTTTTTCCCCCCTCATATTTCATAACAACTATTTCTTACTCATTTTCAGGTTGAAAGGATAAAGGAGAGGGTTGAAGAAAAAGAAGGAATTCCTCCACCTCAGCAAAGGTAAAAACACAAACTCCCATTGTGTGTTTCCAAAAAATAGCCATACCCCCCCCCCCCCCCCCCCCCCCTCCCCTCTGGAATTTCTGAAGAAAAATACAGTGTTTGTATGGAAAAGATCAGGTAAACCCTCTGGAATTTCCAATCCCTTCCGTAGGGGGGTATGGATATTTTTTGGAAACACACATTCAAAACTTTTACAGTATATAGGTTGGTGCATCCTGACCTTGCCATTGTGCCCACCTATAAATAGATTGTTAAGGTGTTCTTAACTGTGTTGGCCTAGGGCCTTTCCATAGATAATCAATGAATATAATATAGTATAATATAGTCTTTGTTAATATTTTAAAATTTACTTGTTTGCAGGTTGATCTTCAGTGGAAAGCAGATGTAAGTACTGGTGACTTTTTCAAAATACAAGGTCTTGAAACCCAAGTTTTCCAAGTTATAAACAATGCACTTGTTTTTATTTTTTATGCTAAGACTTGAGGTTTCTTTGCATCATCAAATAAGAGGTGTAAAACTCAGTTGTTTGGGTCAAATTTTGAAATTGTACTAGTATTGTCTTGAGAAAGCATGATGCTCTATTTAATTTTTTGTTTTAAATGGCAAGATTTGCATGGAAATGAGGCTGGTAAGAGAAACAAACATGGCCACTGCATAGGGATACCTCAACCGGCCTTAACCATGTTCAGCCCAAGATGGAAAGAAAAAATGTAGAAATTTAAAAATGTTTCAGTCTTATTCACAAGATGAGGTTTTTCTGAGCCATGGCCATCTTTGTTTTTCTTACCAGCCCAGTTTCCACGCAAACCACCCTATTTTTTTAAAAACATCTAGTATATGTCCCTTTGCCTATTACTGATTCCCAGCAACATTGTTATTATATTTTATAGGAACGACGACAAGACTGCTGCAGATTATAAAATCCAAGGAGGATCAGTTCTTCATCTGGTTTTGGCCCTAAGGGGAGGTGTACAATAATAGATGAAACCACAATTTTACATCCAACTGAACTATAAAGTAACACTACAATATAATTAGAAAAAGAAATGGAAAGGGAAAAAGCATAGAAGAACCCTTTGAGTCCATATTGCAAACCTCAAGTTCTGTTCTTCAATAAGGTTTCCAGGGACAAGGAAAGGTCCAGAAAGAGCATCCAATGGGAGCAGCCAACAAAAAAGGAGCAGCCTACAGTGAGGATTTCTAGAATAGATATCTGAGTTATATGAAATATTTTAAAAATAGTCAATTAAGGCAGACACCATTATTTATGTACTAATTCTTCATAAGAAAATAGTGCTTTGAAGATTAGAAAACATGTCACTAGGAAGTGCTCTACATTATTTTTCAGCTGTATAATTTGTTAACATCCTTTGCTTGTAAAGTATTACTTTTACTTTGCCCAAAAGTGTATTCTCCAAAAAATATTTCATGATCATTTGAAGAGTGCAATAATACAAATTTCATTAGTTTACTTCTGTCAGTTGTGTTTTAGTGCTATCTTTTTAATAAAGCAATCAGTTCAAACATATTGTGTTTCATAAACATTCCCTAAACAGCAAAATAGTTCTTTCACTTATATTGATTTTTTTTCTAGTTTTATTGATGTCATTGATGATGTCATATCATGTGACAGGCATGTTGCACCCCCCTTGGCTTGGAGACAGCTCTCCCAAAGTTTGGACTTCTAAGAATGTTCCCTTAACTAGTTTTAATGACGTTATCGATCAGTCGATGATGATGTATCAAATTTTCTGTTTTTTAATGACAAGGTGAAAGTGAACGTTTCCCTTAACGTCAATGATCCGATCCCCCCCCCCCCCCCCCCCTACAGAAGGGATTGGTAATTCCAGAGGGGTGGGGGTCAATTTACCTGATATTTTTCATAGAAGTACTGTATTTTTCTTCGGAAAGTCCAGAGGGGTGGGGGGGGGGGTCATTTCTCAACACCCTTCTGAGGGGGGGTATGGATATTATTTGGAAACACACAATTGAGGGAGAGCATGGCCAAACTCTCCAAGCAAAATCAAGATGAACAACTAACCCCCTAACACACACAAACACAATTTTGTTTCTGCCGCTACTACAAATAAATAAACAGCAAACAAACAACAGATTCCGCCCCCCCCCAAACGTAGAATTTTTACTCTCGGTGACGGTATGCCTGTGTGATTTTATTTTCTGGAAGACTGGGTCTGGTAAAAGCCTGCTGTACAGTAGCACCGGCGGCTCGTATTTTCAATTTTGGCGCGGAAAGTTTGGAGTGTTTGATGATCAGAACAGTGATTTTTGCCTAAAATCATGGGAATTCAGGGTTTAGCCAAGCTTTTGGGCGACATTGCTCCTTCTGGAATGAGGGAAAATGAGATCAAGAATTATTTGGTAAGATTTCATCGATTGTTTATGTTAGATTGTGGCACAAAATGTGAATTATTCAACATGTGAGAAGACCATGTTACTACCTACAAGACTTTCCAAATTGTCTAAGCTCTTTACGATCGTGTTTTTAAAATAGCATAGATCTTATGAACGTTCATAAGTACATGCACTTGGATGTGGGGAATTTTCTAGTCTAGGTAAGGCAATGAAACGTCCCCCTCCCCCCATATGCAGGGCCATGGAATTTGCATGGAATTTGTATGTACGTTAAAAGAAATGTCGACATGGGGCTGTTCTCCCATGTAAGAACCTGGAACAACTCACTAGCTGCGTCACAAAAGCTTCCTTTGTTTAGTAGAACGAATCATGATGAAAGGAGAGCTGAACACAAAGGTGTCCTCTGGGAATGGTTCTTACATGGCAGATTACCCCAACATGGGAAGAAACCCCCACCCCCTCTCAACACTAGTGTGTGGATGTTTTTGTGACCAACTAATTCAATAAATTATTACTGTTACTTGATTTTAGGAAGGAAAATTGCTATTGATGCTTCAATGAGTATTTATCAGTTTCTAATTGCTGTGAGGAGTGATGGCAGTCAGCTAACTAATGAGGCAGGAGAGACAACCAGGTAAAAATAACCTTATTTCCTTGGACTAATATAAAATTGGTCCTTTATCAGACCTATATAAATTGCTCATCTCTCCCAAAAATTAAGGAATGGAAGAGTAAAATGGAGCCTCTAGATTGGCCAGATGTTTTGACCAACCATAGGTTGATTGGTTCACAGAACAAGGGCATTATGCCATGAACGGCAGAGCAGAAGGGTTGGTGGGACTTCAATCCTCCAACTTTTCAGCAGATTTTCATGTTTTCTGTAAACTCAGCCCCCACACTTTGCCATACATTATCTCTAGTGAAATTCCCCTCACTTTCACAATCTCATACCTGTCAATCCCAGAAGTTCTGAAATCTGGAGAATCTGGAGTCTTTACCGAACCTTTCCGAATCCCTTCCAAAAACGTCAGAACTCTCTCAGAATCTTTGCCGATGGTGCAGAATTCGGTTGATTTTTTGTGCCTGACTATTAATGATTGAATGTGTTGAAAAGTCTTGGAGATTTGATGCTTTAGTAACTGGGAAACTGGGAGATTTGTTTAAAAGCCTGGAGACTCCCGGGATAACCTGGAGAGTTGGCAGGTATTCAATCTATGGTTGACACATTTAGCATGAGAATGGCAATGTTGATAAATAGTGGATAGAGCTATAGTGACAGGTCTAGTGTTGTTTGTGCTAATATGGTATGTTCTCTATTGTCCCTAGTCATCTGATGGGATTGTTCTACAGAACAATAAGAATGGTAGAAAATGGAATTAAGCCAGTGTAAGTTATACAACATTTCAGGGCCAGAAATTTTTTATCTACCTTAGTCCCTTAGTGGAGTATTTGACAAAGAAAGTTGATTGCCAACCTACAAGATAATCTTAACAAAAACAACAATAAAACAAACTCAAGACAAACCTGGTGAAACTTGGGGTGGAAACCAATTGGTTATGTACAAAGTAGAAATCCCCAGTTGCTATAGTGAGCCTTAAACTCAGTATCTCTGGATAGACAAACATATTGGCTATTGAGATGGCAGTGCCTAACCAGCATTATTATATAGCTCGTGTTTATTCGATCAAAGCGCGCGCTCTGATTGGTTCTATCATGGTCACGTGGCGGGCTACAAATTCAATGTAGCCCGCGCGGGCTACAATTAAAAAATTATTGCCTGTGCAGGCGACATCGCTACAGCGAGAAATTTCGGCGGACTATTTTTACCCATGTTTACCGTATTTTCTTTTTGCTATATAATAAAACACTTAATGACTGCACCCTCGGGAAACAGCGAGTTTTGTTTTCCCTCGAATCTCGATGTTTCCCTCGACTTCGTCTCGGGAAACATCGAGATTCTCGGGGAAACAAAACTCGCTGTTTCCCTCGGAAGCAGTCATTAAGTGTATAATGTTGCCCTCCTAAATATTTTATAATTGTGCTTTTTATTAATCACAGGTATGTGTTTGATGGAAAACCTCCTCAGTTGAAGTCTGGAGAGGTATGAACTCTTGATTTCAGGTTTCCAATCCCTTGGGGGGGTATATTTTCTGGAACCACACGTTTTCCATAAAAGGCATATATTCATAGGCAGCAGTACCAATTGAGTATTTTCATTTTATATTTACATCATATATTTTATTTTGTAAAGTTGGCAAAAAGAACTGAGAGACGAGAAGAAGCTCAGAAAGCCTTGACAAAGGCAGAAGAGGCTGGTGATACAGAGAACATTGATAAGTTCTCAAGAAGGCTTGTAAGTATATATTGTTTAATACATGCATTTGACTGAGACTCATCTAGGTGCAAGAAAGATATTTAGATTGATAATTATTGTCTTAACAGGTTCGTGTAACAAAAGAACACAATGAAGAATGCAAACAGCTCCTAAAACTGATGGGCATTCCATATGTAGATGTGAGTATGAAATATTAGATTTAGGACAACAATCAATAATTTCTGAACTAAGAAGTTTTCTCCCAGTGAAAACATAACAACATTGTATCCAAAAGGTACATTCCAACAACTCTCGAAATATCATAGTGAATGAACTTTAACATCAACCATGTTCCTTTTATATCATTGCCTCCATTTATCAGCCAGGTCAACACCCAGGTAATTGAGGACCCTATGCTAACCATGTACTGACACTGTGGATAGCACTTGGATGTTATTCCTTATCATTTTTTCCCCTTTCCAGGCCCCGTGTGAAGCAGAAGCTCAATGTGCAGCACTTGTGAAGGCAGGAAAGGTACTGTTAATTGATATGACTGACCAAATATCAGACCAGACAAAGATTTGACTGGTCAACATTCAATTCTAGATGGACATTGTTCAGTGACTGGGTCTTATTTTTAGCCCTGTGTGACCATTGTTATAGCCAGTTAAACTTGGATGTTTTGACCTAAAAGCTACTCTCCAAGACCTGTGAGCAGGCTACAATGTTGAAGGATAGGCATATTGCTTCCTTCCCCATCAAGAGGTTCCTTAGCAGCCAGACCCCACTCATTCATATCTTGGGTAACACCAAAGCTTTTCTTCAATGACTTCCCAGGGTTCACACAGTCCTGTTAAGTTCTTGAAAGTCATGGAATTCCGAAAAAGTCATTTGAGGCCTGGAAGAGTCCTGGAAGTAAAAACGAAATATGCTTTAAAAGGTCATTGAAAAGTCCTGGAATTTAACATTGACTTTTAAAATGAGCAGATTCTTGACTTCATTTAATTTCAAATGTCTAGATAATGCTCAGTATGTTCTGTTGACTCAACACTTGTCATCATTTTTGAGCCAGCTGACATGAATTAATCATGCTTTCAGTATGCTTTCAGTGTTTTCTTGTGTGAACTCTGCTTCCCTTTCACAGGTGTATGCCACCGGTACAGAAGACATGGATGCACTTACATTTGGGACTAACGTCATGCTCAGACATCTAACATTCAGCGAAGCAAAGTATGTATAAGCAATATGTTTAGTCAGACGCAGATCCAGAAAAAAAATCTGACCTATTTACAGCTGGCTTTTTCGCGTGGAATTTCGCAAATACGAGAGTATTTTTTAAGTAAAGTACTGAACTTTAGTGTTTAAGTGATCAAATGGGCCAAACAGAAGGCTGCAATCACTTTGGCATACAGCCAGCTATTAGGAATCCCCATACCAATTTTCAGTGTATTACTGCACCGATTTTCTTTTTTAGGAAAATGCCAATTAAGGAATTTCACCTCAACAATGTACTGGATGAGAGTGGACTAACACAAGAGGAGGTTTGTGGGTTTCTTAACTGTGGTTTTCATAATTCTTTGAACTCTGAAATAATCATGCTTGAACTTCGTTAAATGTTTCATAGTTTCTATAATTCTAATTTAATACATTGTAATGTTTCAGTTTATAGATCTATGTATTCTGCTTGGGTGTGATTATTGTGACTCAATCAAAGGTATTCATATTTTGTCTGATTGAAAATTACTGAATTATTAAATAGTCAAACTGGCCGCGTAATACTTTTGACCATGGGTGCTTTCCATTTTGCAAAAAATCCCGGAATTTTCGGTTAGAAGTCAAATGGAAAGCGCCAAACCCGGGGAAAAGTTTCAGAAATTTGGGACAACCTTCGGAGCTTACCCCAAAAGTGGAGAACTCGGAATTTCCGAGAATTTGTCCCTTTCCATTTGATTTCTGACCGAAAAGCGGTGTAGACCGTTCTCGGACTTTCGTCCAATCGTGGCTGTCCTCGTGAATTGGAGGATTGAGACCTTTCCATTTGACTCAGAGAACTACTGGGAATTCAAACCGGAATTTTTTTGCCAAATGGAAAGCGCCCCTGATTTGAAATACGTCATCAGTATGGAATGTTTGGCTTGAGCGTGCAGACGCCTCTTTGCGAGAGTCTCTCACGGCGAGCGCTAAGTGGTGTCGGCTTTCGCAGGCTAAATTTTTGGTGGACACTTGACTTTCTTGTGCCATGGGAAAATCAGCTTTTCACAAGAATGGTAAGCCTGTATAAGCTGACCACGTTAATCAGGGCTTCTGGAGGTCACGAAAAAAAACCCCAAATTTCGCGGAATTTTCAGGGTCAAAAGAGACCTTTAGCATCAAGTCTTTTCGGGAAAACCGCGGACCGTGAACCTGAGGATGTCACGTGATCTTGTCCTTGCCGTCACGTTTGCAGTCTGCCGTTCACGTTTCAACCTGAAGACAGCCTTCCTGCGGTAAGTGATTTGCGGGAGCGTTGTATAGCTGGAAATCGCTCAAATCTCACGTTTGATCATGTAGGTCATGTTTCTATATCTGTTTGCTATCTTTTTGTTACAACTTTTCCGATTAAATTTAAGTTTTTGGACAATTTAAAGCCATTAGAATTGAGGGTAGTTGAATCAATGAAAAATTCAAGATGGCGGCTCGCATGTGCAGTTCATCGAATCCCATTCTTTTTTCATTCTTTTTCGTTCTAACAAAAACAAAACAAAACGTGCTAACAAAACATTTTCTTTTGAAGTCATGGCACCTTTCCGATGGCCACTACAAAGGCACGATCTACTGTTAGCTACAGAAGTTGCTTCACGCCAACCAACCAAAACATCCGAGTATGAGGAGATAGCCAGCGTTCTGAACGTGGAATTCAGTACTCCAGAGAAACCAGTGTCGTTATCTGCACGGGCGTGCAGAGAACGAATGGACCGTTTACTTGAGAAATTCACAAGTGATGACAAAAAGGCACTGAAGAGGTATTCAAATATTCTAACTATTTCACGAAATAGCCCTCTGTATTCTATTCTTCTATTCTATTAGGCTTTAAACACTTTGCCCTTTGTTTTTCGCCTTCTGTCTGTTTTAACAGAGAAAAAGTACCTGGTTCATTTAATACTATTCATCTGTATCTGTAGTAAGATCAATAAAGGTCACATGTTTTTTACCCGAGCTAAACAGCTGTACAAGTATGAGAATCATAATTTCTAAAGACAAAAAATTCCATTCTTTGATGTATCAGAGCTTGTTAGTAATAAAGTGACTTACCCTCTTTCCATATCATTCCCCTACATGTAATTACTTTAGAGCGGATTTCACATGACTGTCAACACTTGTTATGTAATTGCGATTGCTTTGCGTTCTCATTGGCTACTCGTTTTTTCTCAGCCAATCAAATTCTTTAGTAAATACAATTGCATAATTACTTAGTAATTGGTTCGGCTTGTGATTGGCTGAGAGAAAAGCCATTTAGGAGCAAGTTAAAAAAATTTTTCTTGATTCTGATTGGCTAGTGATTAAATGCTCAATTGCAATTGTTTTCACGACAGTCATGTGAAATCCGCTCTATCTGTAGGTGGTTTAATTACTTGCTTCTTGTGGGAAGTCCTTGGTGTCATACAAACTAGTATCGACAACAATAGTTTGGCCTCATCTCCTGCTTAGTGCTTTCATTATTTTTCATGCTTTTACTTTATTTCACCTGTATTGATTATGGGCTGTTGTCATACAGTTGTTGTATTTCCACTAAAACCTCACACTTTTCTATTGTTCTGATTGTGATAGGTCAGGCACCGAGGAAGAATATGGTGAGCTGGAATAGTTATTACATGACATCCGTACGTACAGACAAGACAAAGCAGAGCTTGAGAAAAAAGAAAAAGATCTTAAGAAGAAAAAAGAAAAAGAAGAGAAACAGAAAGCTGAAGAAATGAGGGAGGCTGCCCTTGTTGGAATTGCAAGTGAGCATTTTACAGGGCTTTAATTAATTTCTGAATGCAAAATGGGAAACTGCATTCTACTCTCTCTGCCCTGCTGAGTGCCACTGATGACTGATCCCTAAATATTAATAACAAAATCCAGTGGCCAAGGTGGCTTGAAAATAAAACAGTCTTGTTAAAAATAGCTTTCCCAAGATCAAGCAAAAATTCAGTTTCAACTAAATGTGGATATTTTCCTTTTTAGAAAGGAAGTTAGATGCCTCAGAAAGTGACAGCGACACAGGTGATAGTGAAGAGGATGACTTCCTAAGCACAGCATGTGGAAAATCTGCAAATATCAGTAATAAGAAAAAAGGCAAACAAGGTAAAAAGCAAAAGCAGTGTACATGTACAGGTGTGTATCTGTGTCAAGGATGGGAGGGGGGTGGTCCTCAGCAAAGGAATGATTACAATCAGTTGCCACTGCAGAGATCTGTGTGATATAGTGAAAAAATGAGAATATCCCAATATTATTATATTGGCTTTGAGAGATTGGGATGTTCTCATTTTTATGATACACATGATGCACCATGGGCTACAACACACAGAGACCACAGTGGAGTGCTAATTGAAATAGGTGTAAATGTATATTATATTATGAAGAATGATTTTTTTCATATCAAATTATTGTTTGCTGTTAATTTGAGTAAAGGTAAAAAACTATCCTTCATGTGACCAGATCACTTTTCAGTGATTTTAAGTTCGCAAAACTCAGAAAGAGGACTTTAGAATTATTATTTTTTGTATCAGCACAAGGGAGAAGTAGGCGTTGTTATCTTCTTCCGTTGTATGCGCAGTCTGCCGTGTAATGGTTGCCGCTAATTTCCTAATTGCGCAAATTGCCGCTAAGTAGGTAAATAGTTCCTTTGTTGTTCACCGGAAATCTAGCAAGGGCGGAACCCGTGTTTAAGTTTTGTTTCATTAATTTCTATTACAAGCTCGTTAGTGATAGCTAGTATAAATACGCAGATTTAGGTTACTATTAGAGAGAGAGATTGAAGAAGAGCAAAGCTGAGAAGTCGCAAAGCAGAGACAGTCAACAAGAGTCGGGGCTTTGCCCCCGGCCGGCTAAAGTCGTGAGTGTAAGCTGTGTTCTGTTCTCCGTTGTAAGTATTTTCGGAAAGATAGATTAGCTTTAGAATTTCAAGTATTCGTATAGAGTTTTCGAACAAGATTTTTGTGCGCAACAAGTGTTTCTGAGTAAGAATGTTTAGAGTCGTTTTGGAATTGTGACATAATAGTTTACAGAAGAGTTTTTGGTATTTCGCTAGAGTTTCGTGAGAGTTTTGACGGCTTTTAGAAGTTTTGGTTAGAATTGTTTAAAGAGTTTCGCCTTATAGAATTTCACATGTATCGTCACAGTTTTGTAATATGTTCGTAAGTTCCGTAATAAATCTCTTATAAGTCCACTCCTTGCATCCATCATTTGTTCTCACGTTGCCTTCGCTCGCGGATCCTGATAAGTTTTATGTTCAGTTAATTTCAGTTTAAGTTTCAGGCGCGTCCTTATGTTAGCGCCAAACCTTTCATTTCGCTTTTTAGTTTTAGTTTCTTAACCGCGTGGATCGACGGCGCTTCCCGAAATTCAGGGAGTCGTCGCGCGTTTTCGCCGGTTACATTTTGGTACCAGGAGTGGGGTGCAAGTGTTTTTGTGGCTTAGGTTTTTATTAGGATTTAGATTTCCATTAGGTTAGGTTTCTTACAACGGGAGAGAACACACGCTTAACATGAAAGGCACGACGAGACACGCTGATTCGTGTGACCAATAATGCACGACCAACCGGACCAAGACAGGAATGATACGTGAAGCTCAAACGAGACAGACAACAGTCGGAGAATCCGGACACGACATTTGTGTCGATTACAGCTCTGAAGTTTTGGGACGCACTTGTATGATCGGGACCAAGAAAAGCGATGGCAAACGCCACCTTCATGTTCCTGATGGCGATACAAGCGACTTGAGTGGAAGAAGTACGGGAATAATGACTGTGAGAGGGTCTACGGAGATAGCACTCGTCCATTGGGGTTAAAATGGCGAGTCACTCACACGAGGTCTCGTATAGTAGTAGCACCTCTGCCGACGGCAAGATTTCCCTGGGAGAAGTACCTATTCCACTGGTTGTTTCAAGACGGCGGGAGAGAGCTGGTTTTGCATGGTTAGCAGGAGTCTAGCTGTGGTATTTGGTAGTTAGCAGGGGTCTAACTATATAGTGTTCTAGGATTCGCCAGGGCCCGGCGAATTCCTAAAGTAGCCACTAGGAGAATGTGTGCTAAGAGACGTCCTGGACCGAGCTGCTGTCACAAGTATGATTCACAAAAGGACTTGACGTTTAATTTTGAGGCGATGGTTGGCGCGATCGAGTATCAAGGGGACTGCGAGGAACTGAATGGCGTGGTGGCGTGCGTTCCAATAAGAGTTTGTGGTGTTCTATACGGAACCACTGGCGGACAAGGCCGCACTTTATTGATGAACAATTTCGTCGTAAGCCGAGAAAAGAGAGAAGTCAAGGCACAGATCAAGAGTGGGACTAAGTGTGGTGCGGGTAAAAGTGCAGGGGAGTTACACGACATCAAACAAAGAACTGTACCGATGGTATGATGCTATATGATGCGGGAGTAAGATAAACGAGGACTTGACATTTTAGTTTCCTTTATAGCTGGACTTTGACTCATATATTGTTTAGTTCGCTCGAGGACGAGTCGAACAAAGAGGTGGCGAATGTGACCAGATCACTTTTCAGTGATTTTAAGTTCGCAAAACTCAGAAAGAGGACTTTAGAATTATTATTTTTTGTATCAGCACAAGGGAGAAGTAGGCGTTGTTATCTTCTTCCGTTGTATGCGCAGTCTGCCGTGTAATGGTTGCCGCTAATTTCCTAATTGCGCAAATTGCCGCTAAGTAGGTAAATAGTTCCTTTGTTGTTCACCGGAAATCTAGCAAGGGCGGAACCCGTGTTTAAGTTTTGTTTCATTAATTTCTATTACAAGCTCGTTAGTGATAGCTAGTATAAATACGCAGATTTAGGTTACTATTAGAGAGAGAGATTGAAGAAGAGCAAAGCTGAGAAGTCGCAAAGCAGAGACAGTCAACAAGAGTCGGGGCTTTGCCCCCGGCCGGCTAAAGTCGTGAGTGTAAGCTGTGTTCTGTTCTCCGTTGTAAGTATTTTCGGAAAGATAGATTAGCTTTAGAATTTCAAGTATTCGTATAGAGTTTTCGAACAAGATTTTTGTGCGCAACAAGTGTTTCTGAGTAAGAATGTTTAGAGTCGTTTTGGAATTGTGACATAATAGTTTACAGAAGAGTTTTTGGTATTTCGCTAGAGTTTCGTGAGAGTTTTGACGGCTTTTAGAAGTTTTGGTTAGAATTGTTTAAAGAGTTTCGCCTTATAGAATTTCACATGTCTCGTAACAGTTTTGTAATTTATGTTCGTAAGTTCCGTAATAAATCTCTTATAAGTCCACTCCTTGCATCCATCATTTGTTCTCACGTTGCCTTCGCTCGCGGATCCTGATAAGTTTTATGTTCAGTTAATTTCAGTTTAAGTTTCAGGCGCGTCCTTATGTTAGCGCCAAACCTTTCATTTCGCTTTTTAGTTTTAGTTTCTTAACCGCGTGGACCGACGGCGCTTCCCGAGATCCAGGGAGTCGTCGCGCGTTTTCGCCGGTTACATTCACATTTTTTTTTTTTTGCTAACGGTTTTTATTAATTAGGAGGGTAAGGGTAGTCAAAAAGTTGTATCCTATCTTTGTTATCACCTATAATTACCTTGATAATTTTTCTTCAGCTAAAAAGCCAGCTAAAAGGAGAGCTTCAAAATCTCTGCTATTGAGATGCTGGAGCAAAAAGGTGAAAGGAGGGCAAAATTAAAGGAGCAAGAGCTTCAGCAGCGACAAAGGGAGTTGGAATTTGAGAGACAAAAATATGAAGAAGAGGCAGCAGAGAGAAAAGCTAGACTCCAAATAGAAATGGAAGAGCGTAAGGCTTTCTTGTCTGTACTAAAAGATAAACTTTAAGATTGGTTTTATTTCATGTACAACTTTTGTACTGATATATTTTCATTGTTTCATACCTATAAGAGTAAAAAGTTTATAAGAGAGTTATTTATGTGACAGCAGGTATTTCATCCTGCTATTTGTTCTTAATAAAGAAAACTGAAGTTCCATTGTTTAAGAAAAGCTACAAGACTACAAATAGAAATGGAAGAGCGTAAGGCTTTCTTGTCTTCGCTGAAAGGCAAACTTTAAGATTGGTTTTATTTCGTCTACAAGTTTTGTACTGAAATATTTTTATTACTTTATATATGAGTACATAGTTTATAAGAGAGTTCTTTATGTGACAGGTTTTTCATCCTGCTATTTGTTGTACTTGTATCTTAATAAAGAAAACTGAAGTTGCATTTTTCAAGAAAAACTTTTTCCTTTGCTCTAGTTGTTTGACAAATAGTTTTCTAAGCTGGGTGGGTCTAATTCAAAAAAGGTACTAGTTTGTGAGCCATACAAACATGTGTGGCAGTTAGCCAAAACAGCTGCTACCAAATAGTATTTGCCTATTGGCTGTAGCAAAATTTTGAGATTCTTCTTGAAATCTAGAAAGGCAAATAACTGACATATCTTGCCAAATCCCCACTCTACTGTTACTCTGAGTTTGCTCATTCTGCTATTGAATTCCTGTTGATCGTCAGTTAGCCGAGCACCTCTGAAGGGTGCAAGGATGTTCCTAGTAAGACCATATGCTGGGTCCCCATAGATGACGTAAGGTTCACCACCAGGTCTCTGGAATCTTCTAAGCTTCTCAGCTAGACCACTAACCCCAAGCATAAATGCATCATGTCTTTTTCCCTCTATAGGCCCAAACATGCTGGCAATCAGACCATTGGGAGCTTGAACTGACTAGAAAAAAAAAAGTACAAATACAGCCATCTCCCTCTTAAGCAACCACCCATTATGCACACGGTGGTGACAAGAGAGTCCACACTAGTTCATTTATATGAACAAATAGTGATAAGATTGGAAGGAAATTTTGAGTTGTTAGGATACCTGAAACTTAATACAATGTACTCTTTTGTGTCCACTGAACATGATATGCTGGTTTCTTGTGGGGCGTGCCATTGCCCTGGGGGTTCCATCAATAAATCCCCAGCACTGCTCAAGAGGGGCCCTTTTTGTCTTGGATGACTTGAGCAAAAAGGGCAGGATCCAGCCAAGACAGGTCTAGAGAGTCCAGGAGGTGACCAAAGCGATCATAAATATCATCAACAATCTACGAAAAATATATAGTTGTTTTTGTAAAAAAGTAAGCAGTAAGTGACATACTGCTAGGCAGTCTTTTTGATACCAAGCCAGCAAAAAAGAAAAGGAGCCTGATTTGTCACATTTGTACTATTTATTTTGACTAAAAATTAGTGAAATTTTTGCACTCCTGTTTAACTTAAGTAAGTCCAATCAGTAATTATAAATTCCAGGAGTCAAATTTTGGACCAACAAAAATAAATTTCTGTAGATTTTCTTCAACTTTGAACGGAAATTCCAGCACAATTACCTTGTGGAATATCAGGCTGAGCTCAGATGCTGACCTCCCAAACAGGGGAACAAGATCACACCATCTATTGGGATATGCAAACCTCCGCAATAGGATCATAAGGGCTTCCATTCCAGGGGCATTGGTCCTCTGGCAGCAGATATAATTTTCTGGTATTTCCAGGGCGTCTAGAAGCCGGTACATGTCACCTTTTTGAAACCTTTCGTTTGAACGTAAACAAAACCATCATACTGTATTATAATTTTTAGAATTTTGTTTTCAATCTACACCCATGTAGAGGAAGTACTTGCCTAAACATCTCCTCGCATTGGAAGTCTGTCAGATCATCAAGATTTCTCCTTGGAAAATCGTTTTTATTGTCAGGAAACATGGAAAAAATTAAAAGCGTGTCGAGATCATCTTCATCTGATGAGTCCTCAGAAGAGTCGGAGCTGTCTTGGTGAGAAATTACAGTTAACAGATCATTAAAATCTCGTCTTGCAGCAGCTGCCATGTTTCTCCGAAAACAATTTTAGCTTTTCGCGCGGGAAAATATCGCTCGAATTACCATAATCCATTGTTTTGACCACCAAATCAGGAACGCCTTGCTAAAACGAATCTCGAGCGAACCTCAAACGGCAGACGCCGAACTGCAAACCGCGGTTTGCGGTCTGCGGTATGTCCCGAAAAACTCGATGCTAAAGGTCTCTAAATTCGTGGAAAAGACGGCCGATTTCGTGTGGAATTGTGTGGAATTTTTAGATCCAAATCGCGGAAGAAACGGTCGTTTTCGTGAAAATTAGCACCAAATGGTCCCTAATTAAACTTTTGATTTGAGAAACGTTTTTAATGGGAAAATGTTCTTTGTCACTTTTTCGCGAGAAATGTTCCTCATGGGTAGTGGCAACTACTTCTACTTCCTAAGTGTCGCCTTTCTAAATTTGCAAGTTTACCGGGTTTTGTGGCAAGTGAATAGCCCAAAACGCTGAAATAAGTTTAAAATATGTAGTGTCATTATGCATTCGTTAAGATCCATAGCAAATTTTAACGGATGTTGGCTAAATTTCACAGAACTTTGCTGAATTAATCCAATTTTACGAGTCCGCAACTGCGCGAAATACCAGAAGCCCTGATCATAGTAAGCAGAGGGAGACTGGTTAGGAAGGCCGGCGAACTTCAAAGAACCATGTCTTTGTTTATGTTTTTCGTCATCACGTGACATTAATCCTGCACACTAGTTCCAGACGTTGTTGCTGTGTGCGAATCGCGCGCGAAGTAGCAAGACAATTTTGCTGTTTTATCGCAGCACTCGTCTGACAAGTGCTTGAGCTGACAAGTGCTTGAGCAGGGGCAGATCAAGGAATTCCAGAAAAGGGGGGAGGGGGGCACCTTCAGCAAATACAGTAAATGTATGGAAAAAACTTCCCAAGAAAGAGGGGCCGCGTCCCCCTCCCCCTAAATTCGCCCCTGTTGAGGTGTAGCCTTATGCAGACTGGGTTTCTGCAGAAATTCCTATGACCGTTTCATTTCCTTTTGACACCTTATTGTTGTTTCAGTCCCGCACCATGTTTGGACTTTTTTCTCTTCTTGTTCATGCTGAAGCATTGCAGTCACAAGAAAACCCTAGACTGCTTGCAGTCCCGACGAGAGCGCCGGGCTTATGTGCGGGAGGTTGGGAGTTCAACCCCTGACCGGACCAACACTCAGGGTCTTTTCTAAATAATTGAGGAGAAGGTGCTGCCTCTCTCTAACATCTGCAAATGGTTAGATCTTCTCGGATAAGGACGTTAAACCGTAGGTCCCGTCTCTCACATACACTACACTAACCGGAACCAGAGGGACGTTAAAGAACCACGAGGACCGTCGGAAGTTGCCCAACCTCTGTGTCACAGAACTCGCCATACTAACACACTCATTATTATAAAACTGGTTCCTATAGGATGAGTTATCCAAAAATGTAAAGCGCTTAGAGCTTTGAGGATAAGTGCTATATAAGCACCTACTTTACTTTTACTTTACTTCTTAATTGGCGAACGTCCGTAAACCGAGAGAAAGTCCTAGCCCTACATTGTAGTTTGTTTGCTCGCATGTATTTCCAGCTCACGGGCAACAAGCAGCGCCACACGCCTTCGGCGCTCCAGTCTGGCAAGACTCCCCAAGGACTCTCTCTCGATTTACGGACGTTCGCCAAAGGACTGCAAGCAATCTAGAAAACCCCAGCATTTTGAATAACAGGCCCTAGCACCAGTTTTTATTCCAATTCTATTTGTATATTCTAAAGGCCCGTTTACACTTGCAGTTTTTATTGTAATTTTTGTCGCGCCTAATTAAGCGCGGCAAATTTTCTCGCCGCGACAAATGCAACAAAAATCACAAGTGTTAACCGGCCTTAAGCAATATATGCAATAACATTTCATTTCTTCATTTCATAGGAATAGGCCCAAAACGAGCCATTGACCTTATCAAACAACACAGATCTATTGATGAAATCCTCAAACATATCGACACAAGTGTATGTACATCATAAGGATTGTAGCTAAATATTCTTTGCCGACTTCACTTCTAGTCTCGTAAAAATCTACGATCAGAAAAGGAGCAACATACTAAAAGTTTCAAGAAATTGTGCTGGTTCAAATTCGCGATATTCTATTTAATTTATGCCCAGAGCTCAATACAATGGTTGACAGGGGCGTACGCATATGCAGGATTTTGCAAATCTACAGGCCAAGGTCATGAATGCAGTGCAGTACTTGCTGTACCAAAGTCCCGTAAATTTGCAGGCCCGTGCCTACTTAACAATGTGGCCCTTGAGGGCGAAAGGTCTAATTGTTTTAGTATCACCGAACTAGTTGGACAAAAAAAAGTGAAAAATTGTGTTAAAAAACCACCAGCAACATCGACAAGACGAGAAGCGGCCGACATTCTTTTCATGTTCAAAATCGGCGCTTTCGCAACTAGAGGTGTATTGATAATAGTCCCCTAGTAGCGTAGCCAATCAGAATGCAGCATTGGCAATAGTCCACTAGTTGGGTGATACTAAGTTTTTTCGATATAAATAAGCCAAAAATCACAGGGATTTGTTCGTAGTCCCAATTTCAATAGTCATGTCTATCGCCGTAAAAACGGGTGTCCCCTCTGAGGAGGCGAGACGAAGGCTAATTCAAAGATGACTACTGCAATAACATTTTCTATAAGTTACCAAAGCCAGGCTCATTGCTACGGGATACTGAGACACACTTCTATGAAGTCGAGAATAACCAGTATTTTGTGAGATACTGGGAAAATTAATATCGTTCATTTCCTTTCCTTAGAAACATACTCCCCCTGAAAACTGGCTTTATAAAGTAAGTGACCTCATTCTGTAAGATTTTACCAGTAACATACAGGGCCATTTTTTTAAATCTACTCGATGGCTTTTCTGATTATAAATTACATATTTCACCTCAGGAGGCGAGAGAACTTTTCAAAAACCCTGATGTACAAGATCCGGAGGAAATAGATGTAAGTTGTTGGTGTTAGTGTTGCTGCAGCTGTTGTTGTCATGCTTAAAGACCCTGATGGGTGTGACAATGTTATAATTTATCTAGTATGATAAGAAACGTTCACATTAACACCATCACACCATCACCATGCTACAGTAAAGCCGGTTCGTATCCGGTTTTGCTACAGTGTAAGACGGTTCCATGTTTGCACTCAATTTTGACCTTATCTGGCAAAATGACGTCACAGTCGTACAATAAATATGTTAATTTGCAGTATACAAGTGCTTCGTTCATTTCATTTCCGTTCTCTTGCAGCTAAAATGGGAAGAACCTAACGAGGAGGCTTTAATAACTTACATGTGTCAGGAGAAAGGATTCAGTGAGGATCGAATCCGCTCTGGTATCAAAAAGCTCACCAAGGCGCGGCATGGGTCTACTCAAGGGAGATTAGACTCGTTTTTCAAAGTGTTGCCCTCGCCCTCACAGAATAACAAGAGAAAGGTAAGGTACATATGGCATTCCCGTACCGACAGCTCCCGTACCGAGGCTCTGGCGCAGGGAATTTCTGCAGAAACACATCCATGGGAAAAGCTGAATTTGGCAAGGCATACGCATGAAGCATAGCCATGGGAAATTCGAACACTTCCCATTCTTCTACCATGGGGAACTCAGCTTTTCCCATGGACGGGTTCCTGCGGAAACTCCCTGTGTGGTGGAAGGCATTTGGGGGCCGTCGTTGATTAGCCATTCTCGCATGGTTCGTCACCTCGCAGGGGTCCTGGTGACAGCCAGTCAGGGGTCTTCAGTGATAAGCCATTCTCGTACCCAGAGGTTCTCCGTATTGTTTTAGGTGGCTTCTCAAAATCCAATGTATTTTTTCTGGTGCCCCCCCCCCCCTCCCTTTTATAAATGCTTGCCCTGAAAGATAGACTCTTGCCTAAGTGATGCAGTCTTATTCTTCTTAACATTTTTCTTACTTCTGTCAAAGCTAAGGAACCGATCAACCGACACCCACCTCAGGTCCCCTATTTGACCTAGTAGAAGACATTCTACATAAAGAGGGGGTCACATAATTCTTTCATTACGCGCGAAGCGCGCCCAACTTTTGATAACCACATTTCCTCAAGCCTCAGAAAAAGGGTAGATGAAGGATTTTTGTGTATAGTAAACAAAGCCTGTCAGGAGCCCAGGAAATACGCTAATTATATAGGTTAGATGAAACCTCCTAGTGAAGGGCTCCTGAGCCTTTAGGTAATACTTTTCATGCGCTCCGCAAATAAAGAAACTATTATTATTCATGTGCATGAAGCGGGGCCCGAATGACGAATTTGTATGCTTGTAAGTAAACGTTGAACTCACGCTTACCTAAGGGGGGTTCTTTCGAACATAGAGACGTCTGCCCAGCAGGCCTATCAGTGCAGGTCATTTTTGAGAGGGCTTATGTTAGTCGGCAAAAAACTAAAAGAGCATATTAGATGTAAAATTCTTCATGCGAAATTTTTATTAAGTATTGAGTGAAATCAGAAACTTATAAGCGAGTTGAAACATGTAACAAACATATTGCATGCTGTAAAAAATACAAACTTTTCATTTCCTCCCTGTTATGTGCTTGTATTTTTTTGGGTGACCCCCCCTTTAGGGGCGTATTTTTTTGGGTGGCCCCCCCTTTGAGGCCGTATTTTTTTGGGTGACCCCCCCCCCCCCCCCCTCATTTCCACCAGCCCCCTCTCCCTGATAAAAAATGAACGGTCCCCAAGAAAACCTGAGAATTTTTCAATACAGAAGTCTACAATATGATGTAAATTATTTTGATCCAATAATTTTTTTCTAATCGTTACTCGATTTTCAAATGGATTACGTCTTAAATATTATAAGGAAAGGTATGCAGTAGCGAAAAAAACTGCCCCACAGTTGTAATGATTTGCTCGAGGGTTCTTGGTTAAACTAAACACTTTCAGCTGAGAGTCAGAAACTTATAAGAAGGCGGCATGCTGTTAGTGGCTACTACCGCTAGGCATTATGGGTGGCACAGGGTGCCCATGCAAATATGTTACAATAGTCATCTGTCGTGACGCCTGCGGCGCTTACGATTGTTTGAATGCTTGCTCCGCTTGCTCACCTCGCTGAACATTACCAGCGCTTTTTCTCTCTCGCTCAGCTGGGCAAACTCTGGCGTTGTTGGAACTTGCCATGTGTTCTTCTTGAATTCCATTTCCATGAAATCAGGCTCCTCCTCGGCTGTATCTGAATGTATTTGACACTTTGGAAGGCTTTTAGCGAGTACTGCTGGGCTATGTGCGGCTTTCTGCTGCTCGCTGTCGAGATTTTGTCGGCTTTCTCCGTGTGCATGTTTTTCTTGGTTGTGGCGGAGAAATGTTTTGTCACTTTTGTTTTTTATTTTGGCTGCGGCATTTGGCTTTTCATCGTCTGTGCCCACTCTCATATCTGGGGCAACTAAATCTTGTCCATCAAAATTCTTCTCGGGCTTGGGTGTTTTAGATTTTTTGGAGCGAAATAGTTTAAGCATGTTAACGATAGCTATAGAAGTGTGGCTTTAACGATATTATGGTCGATTCATGGGGGCAATAGTGCGCCTTTGAATATTGTTTTTGTTTGGCGTGAACACTTACGTCGTTTGACGTCAAATAGGCCAGCATGACGTGTTGCTAGGCGTTCTTTTATCGTATCCGAGCAACGCGCACGTGGCCATTGACGTCATTGGTTCACATGATGTTAGGATATAGGGCCTTACAGCGCTTGCCATACCGAGTCTAGTGCCCTAACGCCGGCCAATTTTTGTATTTTTTCATCATAAATTCATAGATTGAGAATGGCAATAATATATTTTTCAATTTCTTGACATCATGATATTTGGAGCGGTGATTGGCGTGAATACCGATGTCATTTGGCGTCATATGAGCCAACATGATGTAGTTTTATCGTATCCTAGCAACGCACGCGTGGCCATTATCGTTATTGCTTCATGATAGGGCATATAGTCAGACTATAGGGCCTTACTCACTTGGGCCTTACCCTGGCATACAGTGTTATTCCGGTGTTATTCCAGTTATTCCGGCCAATTTTATTTTAACTTCATTTCAGAAAAAAATGAAATACATTTTATCAATGGGTTTAGCGATTTTACACAGCCAGTTTTGTCTTTCTGTAGGGCCGGAATATGGAACGCCTTTGACCGTTTTCGCACTCTAGTAGGAGACGAATAGAAGCGGATTTAGGGGGGCCTGAGGGGGCCGCGGCCCCCCTTTGTCGGGAGATTTTCCCATACATTTCCTGTATTTGCTGGAGGAAATTTGAAAATTTTCGTCCCATGTTTTCACTACCCCCCCCCCCCCCCTTTCTGAAATTCCTTGATGATTTCGAGGCGGCTAAATTAGGAAAATGTCCTTGAAATTTCCCTAAAAGCCATTGCTGTTTTTGTTAGTTCCATTTCCGCTTGGTAAGAAAATTGAAAATGTGTTATTTTTTTGTTCGTCCGGTGTGAATTTTGGTCCTACTTTTCACAGGGAATTTCTGCAGAAACCCATCCATGGGAAATGCTAAATTTCCCAAGGCATACGTTGGCATATGTTTGTCGCATTTTTTGCAAGCTATAACTTGACTCAAAAGCTCTTCACTCTTTTCTCTCTCATTTACAGCTCCAAGACGCGAAAGGTTCCCAGAATAAAAAGGCCAAGACAGGTGGAAAGTTTAAGAAGCCAAAATAAAACGAACATTTGGAGTCTGAGATATTTCTGCTACTTCCTCAGACGTAGAAGACGCCAACAACAGCGCCACTGTCAAAATTACTCGTCTCTGCCAGATAAGTTTGGGAGTAGACCCAAGGACAAGCAGCCCGTCTTGTTATCCATAGCCTGTGTAACAAGCGTTCCCATGTGTTTTCAGGGAAAAGAAACCCAGAGAAAGCGGCAACAAGTTCGACGAGCGAGTTTCTGGCCGCGCGAAAAACCCAAATCTCGCACGAGTTTCACGACCTGAAAACTAAACGGGAATGCTTGCTACGCATGCTCAGTTATCCATAGTTTGATCATTCTCGTACCCAGAGCTCCTCAGCTCGTCACCTCGCGCGGGCCGAGAGGCTTAGGACATTCATTTGCGGACCTTCGCTGATTGGCTGATTTTGAACGTTGGGGCATGCGCAGAAAGTTGTTTCTCTCAACGGCTCTGTAACAAATCTCGCGCATGTCAATGGCTGTCACCTCTGGGGAGCTCTGGGTTCCGCGGAGGGCGAATTTATTTTTTACGCCCACTTCAAGATGGCGGCTAGCTAGTATAAATATTCATTATCATTCACATATTCTCGTTCTACGAGTGAATTAAAAGGAGCATGTTGACCTGCGAACTCTCTCGTAGCTCATGTGTAAGAAGTAGGGTTATGAATAGGTAATTTGCACAGGGTTGAGGGTTCGCACCACCATGAATACTTTTTCCTTTTTTTCTCAATAACTTGCCTTAAAAATTTCTAAGTGCCATGAAGTGGGCGTAAATAAAAAAATCGCCCGGGGAGAATGGCTTGGAACAAGATTAACAACTTTCTATATAACGATCGGATTGTAAAAGAGGAGCTGTGAAGCTCGTGTCCATGGGGATGGGATGCTGTGTAACCTCCCTTTACGAGGCCCATTGTCACGACTGTAAAATATTTCCTAGGAAAATAATTTTGCACCCAAATCGCGAAAATAAAGAACCGCGAAATATTTCAACATTTTTTCGCGAAATTAAGTGCCCGTGAAAATTAGTACCAATAAGGTAGTCCTTATTAGTTTAAAAAACCTCTCAAAGCCTGCGCGTAACCACCCAGTACTGTTCATTCGTTTGATTGACGGAAGCCAAAACCGCGGTTTGTTTTTGTTCGTTGGCGTCGAGTTCGCAGTTTTGGACGGACATTATTCTATGGCCGACTCTTGTTTTTAACCCTAAAAAATAAATTGTAGTGACAATTATCCCGTCGCGGGGCTTCAATGCATGCTACATTTGTAAGAGTTGAATAGGTTTGCATAAAATTGGTCTAATTATTTTAAGCCCTTTTGAAAATAGCACAATAAAAACTGAACTAATTGATTTTATCCTGAGCAAAAAGCTTTTTTGTAGAGTTTTTTGTAGTGATACATTAGAGCCGTAACTCAGTGTTTGGAAACATCGTGAGAATGCTGTTTTGGTGATTTTTGAGGTTAAAGAGGGGGGCCTAGGGGGGTTCTCAAAACCTTTCAAAAATTTCGAAAATACCGCCTTTCCGCACAGATTTTTCGGGAATACCGCTCACCGCATTTTATCAGTCTTAAATGGCGCCGTTTTCACACGCGAAGTCAGTCAAATGCTTCCCGCTATCGATTCCGTGGTATCCAAAGGCAATCAGACGTTCTTTTCAAGCAAAACGTGAGCGGAAGATTGTCTTGAGCCCTACAACTATCCGCCAGTGTGTAATTTTAGACCTTAAGAGTCTTGGGACGCTAAATACCGCTAACCGTAGGACTCGCAAACACCGCAATACCGCATTTTTGTACAAAAATTACCGTGTAATCGCAGACTATTTCGCCAATTTTCGCACACCGTAGACTTTGAAAATACCGCATAACCGTAACTTTTAAGCTTTTTATCCGCAAAACCGCGCAAAAACACAGCCAATACCGCATCACCGCAAACCCCTAGGCCCCCCTTGTTAATAGAGGTTCCGATTTTTACTTTCAAAATAAAAGGGAACCTGCATCCCTTTCCCGGGAAATAATTTGTTTTCCAAAACGCCATCACAAAAAGTTTCAATTAATTATTATCCCGTTGAAAATAGTACAATAGCATTTGAAATGGTGGATTTTATAATTGCGCAATGAGCGTAGAGTCAGCTGCGAGCCAAAGTCTGATTCCAAATACCTGTGTCGCGAATCACCTCAAGTCACTTTCAAAGTTTGTTGTTTTATTTGTTTTTACTATGTACCCTTAGTTTGCCTGTTTTACAAGTACTTTTTTGCAAGTACGAAAGTCACGGTTAGCTACAGCTCACTGGCTAGCATAAAGAACAATCAATTGATGCATGTAATCTATGCAATCAGCGATGCAAAGATACAAACCTTTTATCCCTCACACAGTACGCTCTGACCAGGTTAGAACTCCAAAACCCTTTCCGTTATGACGACTCTTATCCCACTCGATGTTGATTATTACCAAGTGACCCTGCAGGCTTTTATCAAATGTCGTTCATGGGGTGGGTCAAATTATCGCACATTCCTTGACAAACAGCTGCCGCAGATGCTCAACAAGCTATGGCCAAAGGGAAAGGATTCTTTGTCTCTTGTGAGTTTCGGTAGTGGGGACGGAGAGAGGGATATTGCTTTGCTGGAAGCGGCGGTGAAGACGTTCGGCTGTAAAAGCGACGAGACGCTTAAGGTGTTCATCAAAGCCCTAGAGCCCTCCGATACCATAGAGGTGTACAAATCAAGATACACCACCAAGAATTCAACATATCTACCCGAGGCATTGAAGAATCATTCAACCTTGAAATTTGAGTTTCTTCATGAAACTTTCCAAAGTTACGAAGCTCGAGAGAGAAATATCATCAGTTCAGTGCCGCTTGACATCGTCTATTTTGCCAATAGCTTGTACTACATGCCTGTAGAAATAGCACTGAATCGTGCTTACCACAAGGAACTGGGGGAGAAAGGAATTATAATTACAAGCATTCTGGCGGAAAACACCCTGTTTGATAAAGTGGCTAAGATGCCCAAAATGGCTGTCAACGACTGCCACGCTATTTCCTCCAGAAATGTGATCGAAATTGCAAAAAAGAATAACTGGATCTGTGAAGTTACCACAACAGTGCCTATTCTGCAGGACGTCACTGAGGTTCTAAACAAGGACTCCGAGGACGGGAATGCGGCCCTGGATTTTCTGACGTATTGTAAGGATTTCCGGAAGACTGCGGATGAAGAGTTAGTGGCACAAGTTGACAACATGATTATGAATTTGTCTGAAAAGAAAGACGGACTGCATTATATGTCCTTCCCCTTGGACATAGTAATTATCTCAAAGGGATTTTAGGACTTTCGTATCTTGTCAAACGACGAAACTTTGAACACATGAATAATCCTGACTGGAATGTTATCATTAAGCAATAAAAGTACTTTCCGCGTGCTCTCTGCTTTCTTACAAACACGAGGGGGATGTTGGGAGAACTGATCAAAACTTGAAAGACACGAGACGAAGGCGAGTGTCTTTCAAGTTTTATCAGTTCGACCAACATTCCCCGAGTGTAAGAAACCAGAGAGCACGCAGAAAGTATTTTTATTGATTTTAGAAAATAACATACACACGCGCGACAGCGTTGCGTGACAATCGTGTTTCTCAGGTCTCTTTACAAACACGTTTTTTAACCAATAAGAATGCGGCAATGCGCACATTCACAATACAACATAGGTGTTATTTTCTAAATTGTTATATAGGGGTACTGTCACTGTTTTAGCGGAGCTCCCGCGCAGCGAAGCACCATACATAAGAAAGTGGTATAACAATCGTAACCATTAAGATACTACGGAATTCACCGAACCGTGGTCCGCTCGGGTTCATGTTTTTGTCTGCATTCCTTTCCCTCCACGGGCTTGTATGTTCTTGAAAATAACCGCCACGACTGAGACGCAATAGAAAACTCGCCTGTTACAATCTTGAAATATGAAAGCAAAGCGACTTTTGATTGATGGCTTTTTTCCAAAATATTTCATAGACATTGCCAGTTTTCAGGTCTTTCAGAGAAGTTTTGGAAAAACATGCCAGCTCGTGAAGAAAGGAATGCAGACAAAAACATGAGCCCGAGCGAACAGAATCGTTTGGTTTGGTGAAATCCGAAGTAAATAACTTTTTGGTGGCTTGAGACATTTTTGGTACTTTTCGTGACGCAACCAACAAGAAAAATTTTCCGGACGGAAAACTCGTCTTAGTGTGAAACCGGAACGAGACGGATTTTTGACGGGATATCTTAGTGTGAAACCGGGACGAGACGGATTTTTGACGGGAAATCGTCTGAATTCATATCAGACGGAAAACTCGTCAGACGAAAAACCCGTCATGACGAGTTTTCCGTCCTCTAGTGTGAATACGGCTATTACGTCCCGCATAATGGTGACACAGCCCTTTCAAACCCCATCATAAAAGAGAGCCACTGAGAGCTTCGCGTCTCTTGGGGATTTTTTTCGGGCAGGTATGACATCAGTGCTTATTTTAAAGTGTTTTTTTTTCATAGAGAGTCCTTGCATGCAAAAACTAAAAAACATTACACTGTAACTGGGCTCGCAATTTTCGCAGTATCATCTTGTGAATAGTCCAGTGATGCTCGCTCGGTCAGTTTGCTCTGATTGGATAATAAAATTTAAAAAAAGATGACATCTCTGTCGTGACGAAAATTTGAATTACTTTTTTATTGCTAAAAAAGTGCTGTTCGGAGGAGAATAAATCGTGTAAGAATTGAAAGGCAAAACAAAACGTGTACCTGAGTGGAGATAAGGAATTAACCTTGTACTGTGAAAGCTAACGTGCTAATGAAATGGTCCCATGTGTGCTTATGAGCGTTAGCCCTAGTAAGCGGAGAAAGAGAAAAAAATCTCTGACCCCGAGAGGGATTCGAACCCACGACCTTCAGAATTGTACAGCTCTGCCAGCCTGATGAGCTATCCAGGTCAGACTGGGAGCAGGTCGGGATAAATTAGATGTTATGTTCGCGGTAATTAAGTGAATATATGAGGATGTTCAGGCAAGCCTGTGGCCGCGTAGCACTAAGTTCAACAGAGTGGAGATAAGGAATTAACCTTGTGTGAAAGCTAACGTGCTAATGAAATGGTCCCATGTGTGCTTCTGAGCGTTAGCCCTAGTAAGCGGAGAAAACGTGTACCTGTGCTGTGCAATCCACTACTTTTTTATTATTCACAATGTTTATTTCGTTTTATCGATACACAACATATATATACTAATACATGATAAAAGGACAAAAAAAAATACTAATACAAGCTACAACCCTATCACATAATACTATACTAACGGTCAAAATACAGTCTACTCTTAGTAGAAAAAAAAAAGCGAAACAGAGAAACAGCTACAAAAAAACAATGAAAGTCTAAATTTAATCTAATAATAGACTTATTTTTTCCCATTTCTTTAAATATATGTCGATATTATTATTTTCCCTCGCAATTAAGAGCTCCATGCTATGCACCCATTTTAATTCCTTCTTGAAAACTTTCAAGTCCGGTTTCATTCTTTTGTACCTACAAAAATAAATTACTTTTTTTGCAAGCAATATCAGGAAATTCAGAGTTAAAAAAACACCTTGTTGTTCAATGATCCCGAAAATAATTTTTTCATAGGATAAATTATTAAACACAAAATCATCACAATTAAACCAAACCGTTAACTCTGACCAGAAGGCCTGAACATATGGACAATCAAAAAAGAGGTGTCTAACTGTTTCAGGTTGTTCCTCACAAAACGTACAACAATTGCTGGAAACTAATTTCATTTTAAATAAACGATCATTTGTAAATAAAATGCGCGTCAATATTTTGTACTGAAACTCTCTCATTTTAGTGCTCATCGTAATTATGCGAGGAAGCAAAAAAATGTTTTCCCAGCTGCGTCCATTGTGCGACAAGTCACGTTCAAATTTTTGAATTGATACTGGGGGTTTAGAAATCCTATTAATGAATATGGTAGTGATTACTTTCGCACTAATTTTATCTAAATTGCTAAACTTCAAACAAATATCATCAACTTGAAACTGATCGGGCGTACCCACATATCTACAAAGAGGGTAGACACTTTCGACTTTCATAGCTTTTCTCCATGTTTCCGGCACTGCATCGTAAATTCGTATGCAGTTAAAATAATCTAAATCAGTAAGTTCAGGAGCCTTCTGCTTCATCTTCTCGTAAGAGAGTAGAGAGCCATATTGGTCTACTAAATCCGCTACTTTAAGAATATTCTGCCTATGAAGTCTATGGTCCAATATACTATTTTTACCAACACGAATATACTTATTATTCCAGAGATTCTCATTGTAAAAATCGTTCGCGCTCTTTAGATCTTTATTTCTAAAAAGCTCAGACCACACGGATAACGATTCTCTATAGAATAACGAGATATGCGGAAGCTGCAATAAGTCAACATCGAAATTAGAATACAGAAGAAGCGAAGCCCCCACACTATGTAAGTATTGATCCAAAATATATTTCCATGTCGTTTCCTCGCCAAACAAATATTTAACTAGACAAATGATCCTTTGTGCTTTGACCATAGACTCTAGATGGGGCATCCTGAGCCCCCCAAATTTGTAATCTCTGATGAGGGTCAAGCGCTTAATTTTATCTTTCTTTCCATTCCAAACAAAATCGTATAGCAATTTGTTTACATCATTAATAACCTGTGCTGATGCCCAGATTTGAGCCGTTTTATAGACGACTTTTGGCAGAACAAAGGATTTTAAAACTTGGATACGCCCCAATAAAGTAAGATTCCTCCATTTCCAGAAATTGAGTTTTTTTTTTTAGCGAATGTAGAATCAAGTCGTAATTTAATTCCTTTCTCTTTCTCTCATCGTAGGAATAATAAATTCCCAGAATTTTGATGGGTTCATCGACTTTCTTGATGTCTAGCTCCTCACTAATCGCCTTTCTCGCTCGGGAACTACCTAACCACATAGCTTCGGTCTTGTCGTTATTAACGTTTAAACCAGAGACCGACGCAAATTCGAATAATGCCTTCTTGAGCTCAAGATATGATCGCTTATTCTGCAGAAAAACAGTGAGATCGTCAGCAAATATACTAAGTTTCACTTCTTTTTTACCAATCAGTAGACCCTTTACGTTGTTATTTTCTCTTATCGAAATAGCTAACACCTCTAGAGCAATAATGAAAAGAAAAGCGGACAGAGGATCGCCTTGGCGGACGCCTTTTGTAACAGCAAAAAAACCCGTCTGATGACCATTGTTCATCACAGAACTACTAATATTAGTATACATGGTTACTATCCAACGGACAAAAGAGTCGCCAAAATTAAATTGTTTCAGAGCTCTTACAAGGAAATTTCGATTAAGAGAATCAAACGCTTTCTCGAAATCGATTGTTACAAGAAGACCAGGAATTTCACAGAGATTTGCATAATCGATTACGTCATCGATATTTCGAGCAGCATCCGAAATTGTTCGGCCTTTTACGTACGCATTCTGGTTGTGGTGTATAATCGAAGGTAGTATTGGTTCCAGTCTCAAAGCCAAAGCCTTAGACGCCATTTTTGCATCAACATTAATAAGTGAGATGGGTCTCCAATTTTTTAGATATCTTCTATCCTTATCTTTTTTTTCAAGTAATTTAATTATCGCCTGACGCTGTGAAATCGATAATTCGCCATGAATGTAAGAATAATTCAATGCATCGACTAAGTCCTGCCCTAGCTCAGACCAAAAAGCCAAATAAAATTCAGCAGTCAAACCATCGTTACCTGGTGATTTATTAAGCTTGAATTTTTTTAATGCATTATAACACTCGCCAATTGTAAGATGGCCCTCGCAGCTTTCTTTTTGCTTAGTAGATATTTTTGGAATATTTAACTTTTCCATAAATTCGTTAATAGATGGATGGTCAATGTTAATGCTATCAAAAGACAGATCTTTTTCAGTATATAGCTCAGAAAAGAAATATTCTAACTCACTGGAAATTCCTTTGGGATCAAATACCTGTTTTCCATTCCGATCGATCACTTTTCTGACACAAGATTGCTTAGTCCTTTTTTTCTCGAGACTCAGGAAATATTTATTGTTCTTTTCGCCTTTCTCGTACCATTCAGCACGGGATCGTATAATTGATCCTTGAACAACATATTCATATAACGATTCGTATTCAAATTTAGATGATTCAAGATTAGCAATGTTTATATCTGATGCGTCATCAGCACACTGCATTTCTGCTTCTTTCAAACGTGACTCAGCTTCCTGCAACCTATCTCTTCTCTGTCTATCCACTACTGATATTTATAAAATAGCTAAGATAGTACGCGCGCTCTGATTGGTTGAGAACTGTGCGTACTGCGGTGTATGGTCTTCTACAACAACAAATTGTTGTAGAAGACCATACATGAATTAGTACTGCGGTGTATGGTCTTCAGTTATAGCGAGCGCTTAGTCCATTACTAGATATATTAGAAACTTCTAACGTCAGGGGCGGATCCAGGTTTTTGGAAAGATGGAATGCGTTTCTAGAGCCATGGCTCGAGGACTTCATTTTGGCGTTTTAAGTACTATTTGTATTGCAAAAGGAGGCGAGTCCGCAACCAACGCACCATCTCTGGATCCGCCATATCTGATACATTTAGAAGAGCCCTCTTTTTAAATTGTGATTCCCTGTTCCCCACTCCCCTTCACTGCTGGCTGGCAATAAGACCAGAGGGGCTCACCACGAGATTTTTAAATTTTTACTCGTAAAGTGCAGGCTGAGAAAAATAATCTCTTCTTCACTGCCGGCATTTTTTTTTGTGACTTCAAAAAGGAACAGATAAGGGACTGTTCGGTAATTACGTCGCAGGGGGGGCTGGTGGTTTTTTCTGCTCGTAGGTGTTGTGAAAACTTACCCCCATACAAAAAAAGTAGTTTCAATTTCTACCCCCTTCGAAAAACGGCTATTTGAAATTTTACCCCCTCCCCCTCCACGCTAATTGACTAAGCTACAATGTAAGCATCAAAATGGTGTCTAAAAGTACGATTGTTGAAGAGGATGTACCTGTAGAACAAGCTCTAACTGGCAAGAAAAGAGAGAAGTTCGACAGAAACCTTTAGTAGGAAAGCTTTAGTTGGCTTAGGACACTCCGAATTTATACAGTGCTCTGCGTTTCACGCAATTGCAGTCAATCTCAGTCCTAGTCTGTTGGAAATTTGCATGACACTGAAATGCACCCCCCAAAAGTTTCGCGTGTTCTAAAAATTTACCCCCAAATTTTTCAACGTTCTGCAAAATTTACCCCCCCTATAAAACCACCAGCCCCCCCTGCGACGTTGTAATGAACCGAGTTTATAGAAGATGAAGGAGAGTGTAGGATGGTCGCGGAATAGTGTGTACTCCAAGACTATTGATAGAATTCTGTTTATTGATACTTAGGCTAAAGCTTAACTGTGATTTCAAATGGGTGCGGCTTATCTAGTGTTGATTACAATGTCAATCATAATAATACAATGACTATTATTATTACATCTCCCTTCTCAAGAAATTTGATTTAAAAAGCGTGTTACGCAAATTAATAAAATATACAATGTTGGTGCTATTTACAAGCTATATTTCAAAAACTAGAATTAAAAAGAATATACTGAGAAAATGTCCAATAGTCTATGTTAATAAAAAAAACAAAGTTAATCATCGTATCCATATCTAGTAGGTACATTGCGGGTTCTGCTTGATCGTCGAAGTTCTACTGGTTCCTTTGGTGTGTCAGGTTCATCAGTGGCAGTGTGGGAATCGGGTGTGTCGGTTTGCTCCTGTTCAGGCTGTTTTGTCTCATGGGGTGGCTCGTTGGTCTTTAGCAAATGTCGTCGGTTGCGTCTTAGTTCCTGGCCTGTCTCTGTCTGTATAATGTAGGATCGTGGAGTTCCAGCCTCTTGTTTAACAGTTGCTGGTATCCACTTGTTCTTGTTATAGACTCTTACTGCTTCGTTGGGTGCAAGGGGTAGTAGTGGTTTTGTGCCTCTGTTGTAATAACGTGCTTGTCTGTCTTGGCAGGCTTTTAGTTCTTCCTTTACCCCGGTAGCGATGCTAGGCATTAACAGTTCTTTGTTGATGGGTAGTTTTGTTCTGGTCATGCGGCTCATTAGTAATTGTGCTGGAGAGTAACTCATTCCGGTTATTGGGGTGTTGCGATATTCTAGTAAAGCGATGTAGGGATCATCAGATTTCTTTAAGATTCGCTTCAAAATCTGTACTGCCTTTTCGCTGCGTCCATTTGCTTGAGGAAAGCGAGGGCTGCATGTGGTTAGCTTGAATTCCCAGTCTTTTGCAAAATCCCTGAATTCTTTTGAGTTGTACGGTACATTATCTGCAACTAGCTCCTCAGGAATTCCGTGTCTTGCAAAGATTGACTTCAAGTGTGATTTTACTGTTGCGCTTGTTTTGTCACGCAATGGACAGGTTTCAATAAATTTAGAGTAGTAATCGACTACAACTAAATAGTCCTTTCCATTAAGTTCCATTAGGTCAGATCCAACTTTTTGCCAGGGACGTTCCGGTATTTCATGAGGTTGCATTGGTTCTTTGGTGTTCTTGTGCTGGTGTTCCATGCAAACTTTGCACTTGTTGACTTTCTCATAGATGTCACGCGACATACCAGGCCAATAAATTATGGCTCTAGCACGCGCTTTGCATTTCTCTATTCCGAGATGACTTTCGTGAATGAGATTCAGCATTGTATCCCGCATAGTTATGGGAATAATTAGTTGCTTTCCTTTGAAAAGTAGGCCTTCAGCCTCACTTAGTTCGTCCTTAATTGTCCAATAAGGTGCAATGATTGGTTTGACCTCTTTTTGTGGTTGGGCCATCCCTTGATGATTTGTTTGCGTAACTCTTGTAGTGTCACGTCATCCGCAGTGGCTTGTTTTAGTTCTCTTAACCTTTCAGTAGTTGCCGGAATTTCTTTAACGAAGCTGTGAACGGAAATCTCAATATCCTCGTTGAGATCCTGTTGATCATTTGCGTTTTCCGATAAATATGCTCTCGACAACGTGTCTGCTATAAACATTTCCTTGCCCGGTACAAAACATACAGTGATGTTGTATTTCTGCAATCTGATTAACAGACGTTGAATACGTGGTGGTGCTTGAGATAGAGGCTTAGCCATAATCGCTTCAAGTGGCTTATGATCGCTGTGAACGATTATCTCATTTCCGTAAATGAACTGATGAAATCGCTCGCATGTGAACACAATGGCCAACAGTTCCTTTTCGATTTGAGCGTAGTGTTTCTCTGCATCTGTTAAAGATCTCGACGCATAAATTACAGGGTGTCCCTCCTGGATCAAACATCCTCCCATTCCATTTTGTGACGCGTCGCATTGGATAACTATTTCTTTCTCGATCTCAAAATAGCGTAATACAGGGCTATTTGTTAGCGCTTCCTTGACCTTTGTTAAGGCTTGTTCGTGTTCCTCATACCACACCCATTGTGCGTTTTTCTTCAGAAGTGACCGCAATGGTGTCGTGATTTCCGACATGTTGGAGATATATTGGGATAGGTAGTTTACCATGCCAAGTAATCGTTGAAGGTCTTGTTTTGTTTCCGGTTTCGGCATTTCCTTGATTTTCTCGGGGTCAGGTTTGAATCCTTCTGCTGTGACAATATTTCCGAGGTAGTTGACTTGACTAACCCTCAGCTGGATTTTATCCCGATTGAATTTGATTCCACGTTCCTTTGCGCGAATCAGTACTTGTTTTAGTGCCTTGTCGTGTTCCGCCTTGTCACGTCCCGCAACAATGATGTCATCATGGACTGCTAAAACTCCGGGAATGTCGCTGAAATTGTCGTCGACCATTTTCTGTGCCACGTCGGCAGCTACAGAAATCCCGAATGGCATTCGCAAGAAACGATATCTTCCAAATGGCGTGTTGAAAGTGCACAAGTATGAAGATTCTTCATCCAGTTTTTTGTGCCAATAGCAATTGCTCATGTCAATCACGGTGAAAACACGTTTCCCGTTCAATCTACTCGATAGTGTTTCTGCGGTTGGTGGCTTGTAGTGTTCCCTTTTGATGGCTTTGTTAAGTTCCTTAGGATCCAAACACAGACGTAGACTTCCGTTTTTCTTTTCTACGATAACTAAACTGTTTACCCAATCAGTCGCTTTTTGAACTTTGCTGACGACTCCCTGTTTCGTCAGTTTTTCTAGCGTATCCTTTAATTTCGGCATTAGACTGAGTGGTACTTTGCGTGGTGGATGAATTGTAGGTTGTGCATCTCCGTTTAGACTTATATGGTACTCGCCATCCACGAGTCCAAGTCCCTCAAAAACATCCTTGAATTCGTTCAAGATTTCGTCTCCTTTCTTGATTTCACTAACATTTTTGCCGACAGTTATCAGTTCCAGATTGCGGCATGTCTCTAAGCCAATCAGCGGCTTGGACTTGTCAGCTTTGACCACATAAAAATCGGCGGTTATCTCATTTCCGCGCCTTTTGACATCCATCTCGCATTTTCCTAGCACGGGTATTTGCATGCCTCCATAAGCTGTGAGTCTTGTCTTAGTACTCTTTAGTTGTGGCTTTTGTGGTAATGACGAAAATACTTCCTCTGACAACACGTTGCATTGTGCTCCGGTATCAACTTTGAATCTGATATCCTTGTTTCCCACGTTCAGGGTTACAAAGAGTTCATTGGCGTCGCTGTTTGTCGAATCGATTTCGCCAAGAAATAATTCGTCGATAGAGTCGTCGCTCTCAGTGTCGCTGTCCTTTTCCAAGTCGTGAACTTTCTTGGGCGGGACATCCTTCGTTTTGCACATGGGTGCAAAATGGTTTTTGCCCTTGCATTTGTAGCATTCTTGACCAAATGCTTTACATTCCTTTGGTTTGTGAGAGGAACCGCAACGTCCGCACGTTTTTCTGTCCTCTTTCTTAGTAGGCTTGCGGTGATTTTGCTGTTTTTGGTTTTTCCTCCCTGGGTATTTCTTGTTGAGGGCGGCTGCTTCAAGACTCGCACCTTCTTTCAAATTCTCTATTTGTGTTTTGCTCGTCTCTGCTGCTCTGACAGTATTGATGGCAGCATTGAGTGTCAGTTCAGTGTTCCTGAGAAGTCGCTCCCTGATGCTGTCACTATCAATTCCGCAGACAATCCTGTCTTTTATAAGACTGTCTTGTAGTGCTCCAAATTCGCATGTCTTTGCTTTAGATCTCAGATCCGTCACGAATACATCTATTGGACGACCGTTTTGTGTGCAGGAGTTGAAGATGTATCTCTCATACGTCACATTCTTTTTCGGCGTGCAGTATGCTTCAAACTTGCTTATTATTGGGTCAAGTTTGTCCTTCTCACTCTCTGTGAAAGTGAAGGTATCGTACACTTCCAGCGCGTCTTCCCCAATCGTGTGCAGGAATATTGCGCATTTCGTAGCCTCTGGCTTCGAATCTGCCCCACTCGCCTTTGCGTAGAGGTTCCATCGCTGACTCCACTTTCGCCAGTTTTCGGCGATATTTCCTTCTAACTTCAGTGGTCCCATAGGTTTCATGTGTTCCATTTCGACTCACTTTCTGACACCATGTAATGAACCGAGTTTATAGAAGATGAAGGAGAGTGTAGGATGGTCGCGGAATAGTGTGTACTCCAAGACTATTGATAGAATTCTGTTTATTGATACTTAGGCTAAAGCTTAACTGTGATTTCAAATGGGTGCGGCTTATCTAGTGTTGATTACAATGTCAATCATAATAATACAATGACTACTATTATTACAGACGTAATTAACGAACAGTCCCTAATATATCGAGAAAATTTCGCCAAAAGCTGTCGTTTTGCCGACGTTGCAAAACTTCCTTATTAGGAAATTCCCCTTACCTTATTTGGAAGGTCTGCAAGTACTTTTCCTAACATATTAGCGAAAAAGGCAGGAAAATTGACCAAAACTTGCAGATACTCTCGAGAAACATCCTTCTCTTGGTCGCCATTATATTTTGTCTTTACCCCCCGCCGAAGGGCCTGAGTCACGTTTTGAGCACCACAGGCAACCCGCGCGGACTTGCCATAAAAACGACAGCACTTTCTTGATATTGTTGTTTTAGTTTCAAATGCGCTACTTATACTAAGACGCATTTTATCGACATTGGGCAATAGCACAACGAGCAACGCGGGTCAAAATCAAACATGTAGTTTCTCTAGATATGTTTACCTACACTATGAAACGTTGAACGCTGCTAAAGGGACCAGGCTCAAACGGTATACGCTAGAATAATTGTCTGGGCGTCTTAAACCAATCAAATGGACCTGAAACTTCAGATTTAGTGTACATATTTGATAACTTTATTGCTGTGATGTTACAAAAAGTATTGTCAAATCTCAAATTGGCAAGAGATTTTGACTTCATTATGAGTGTTGCACTTTATTTATGTAAGCTTATGGTTCGATTAATTTTAAAACGATAAAACAGAAATCATTAAAAGTATACAACCTTTAAAGGTATCACACCTAATTCGACGCATGGATTTATCACGTCTTATGCTATAATATGATATATCATATGAGCGAATCCGATAAGAGCAGCGCCGTGTACCCGCGTTCAAATATCGCGAATTTCCACCTATTGGGTGCCCTGTGTCTATGAGGCTGGAAAAGGCCGAGTGACTAGTGATGTGGTCGGAGGCGTTGTTCTGAACAATATCTTCGCTGTCACAGTAGACTCTATAACTTGGGCGTAGTGTTATCCCATGGAAGCAACCCAAACAAAAAAATATTCAATTGAATGCCACGTGATCTGAAATGGGACAACAACGCCCAAGGTAAAGAGGTCTATTACAAATTCGCGCGAAAGGCAGGCGATGCGTCATCGAAGGTATTGTTCGACAACAATACCTTTGGCACGTCACTCGTCCCAGGTCTAAATCATTTGCGAGCTCACGCGGTTTGGCAAGTTGGAGTTATGAGAATTCTGGGTGGACTTACACCCCTGTGGTGTAACCTTAAGTCCTTAACTCATGCAGAGGGTTATTGTGCGTTTTTCTACTGAATTCTATTTAATTCCATCTACAGCTTTTGGTCCTCGTAATTGCCGTCGTCTTCGTTCGGTGTCTTCAAAGAAGGAATGCTGATGGAGCCAGCACTGCGGGTCCCTTTTGTTCGGATACTCTCTGAGCTGGCCGTCACTGCTTTGTTTTCGTAAGCATTTGGACTCATTCGGCCTACTGTAGTAAAGCAAACGGTGGTGAGGTGAGATATCACTAAAACTGAAACGCCGTGAAAACGGGAAGGTCTTTGAAGATGGCATAGGGGTATTTTTAACATCAGCTTAGACGTTAAGTAGGAGCCACAGCAAGTATATACGTCCTTGTGTTGTCACAGAAGCCCCTCAACAGCGATCAAACGACGTGATTCGCTTCCTTCAACAGCGACAATTAGAAATAGGGGGGGGGAGGGGGTAGCAATATTTTTGCATGATTTGTTTTTCGGGGATCAGGTTTACAACAATTTTTTTCAGAATTTGTATGATGTTTTTACTAGCTTGGATCTCTGCAAGAATTTTTTTTTTTGGAAGGATTGTCCTTGCTCGAATTTTTTTGTGGGGAATTGCTACCCCCTCCCCAATTTCTAATGGTCCAAACCTAAAGTGACAGTCTTTGCTTGACTCGGAAGCGATCGGAAGCTATTTTCACTAGTACGTCGCTGTTGCAATGGAAGCCATTCAAGAATAGGCTGAACATGAATAGATCTTTTGTCACGTTAATATTAATCAGAGTCCAGTATTTAATTCAGTACATCCGTATTAAAAAACGTGGAACATTTGGTGAACGTTGTTTGAAACTGCCCGAGATATGATTTTTTGAAATTGATCATTTTGCCCTTATAATATCTTGTACCACTACTACCAGAATCATCTTCGAATTCGTTTTGTTATTCAAAAGTTTGAGGTCCCTTGGAAAAGGATTCTGGGATTAGTGGTATCAAGCGTAATAAAGGGACTTCAGAATTCCTGGATGTGCTGAATCCAATTCTCGACTCTGTTTCCTGATAACTGTTTAACAAATATATAGTGAGTAGCGGAGCCAATAAGATTGCAGGATTCGTGATAATATGCCAGTGGATTTCTACTAAAAGACATTATTAAGCATTAGTATAATTACTTAAGTGATTATAAGAATTTCCGCGCGGTGATTGGTCGAGAGCTTCGTTTTCTCTCGCTATAATCACCTACAGGTGATTATAACACTGAAGGATTGGGAGCGCGCGCGATTATAACACTGAAGGATTGGGAGCGCGCGCGATTATAACATTAAAGGATTGGGAGCGCGCGCGATTATAACACTGAAGGATTGGGAGCGCGCACGATTATAACACTGAAGGATTGGAGCACGCACGATTATAACACTGAAGGATTGGGAGCGCGCACGATTATAACACTGAAGGATTGGGAGCGCGCGCGATTATAACACTGAAGGATTGGGAGCGCGCGCGATTATAACACTGAAGGATTGGGAGCGCGCGCGATTATAACAACTGAAGGATTGGGAGCACGCGTGATTATAACATTGAAGGATTGGGAGCACGCGCGATTATAACACTGAAGGATTGGGAGCGCGCGCGATTATAACACTGAAGGATTGGGAGCGCGCGCGATTATAACACTGAAGGATTGGGAGCGCGCGCGATTATAACACTGAAGGATTGGGAGCACGCGCGATTATAACACTGAAGGATTGGGAGCACGCGCGATTATAACACTGAAGGATTGGGAGCACGCGCGATTATAACACTGAAGGATTGGGAGCGCGCGCGATTATAACACTGAATGAAGGATTGGGAGCGCGCGCGATTATAACATTGAAGGATTGGGAGCACGCGCGATTATAACACTGAAGGATTGGGAGCGAGCGCGAATATAATATTGAAGGATTGGGAGCGCGCGCGATTATAACACTGAAGGATTGGGAGCACGCGCGATTATAACACTGAAGGATTGGGAGCACGCGCGATAAGGATTGGGAGCACGCGCGATTATAACATTGAAGGATTGGGAGCACGCGCGATTATAACATTGAAGGATTGGGAGCACGCGCGATTATAACACTGAAGGATTGGGAGCACGCGCGATTATAACACTGAAGGATTGGGAGCACGTGCGATTATAACACTGAAGGATTGGGAGCACGCGCGATTATAACATTGAAGGATTGGGAGCGCGCGTGATTATAACACTGAAGGATTGGGAGCACGCGCGATTATAATACTGAAGGATTGGGAGCGAGCGCGAATATACCATTGAAGGATTGGGAGCGCGCGCGATTATAACACTGAAGGATTGGGAGCACGCGCGATTATAACACTGAAGGATTGGGAGCGCGCGCGATTATAACACTGCAGGATTGGGAACACGCGCGATTATAACACTGAAGGATTGGGAGCACGCGCGATTATAACACTGAAGGATTGGGAGCACGCGCGATTATAACACTGAAGGATTGGGAGCACGCGCGATTATAACACTGAAGGATTGGGAGCACGCGCGATTATAACATTGAAGGATTGGGAGCACGCGCGATTATAACACTGAAGGATTGGGAGCACGCGCGATTATAACATTGAAGGATTGGGAGCGCGCGCGATTATAACAACTGAAGGATTGGGAGCACGCGCGATTATAACATTGAAGGATTGGGAGCGCGCGTGATTATAACACTGAAGGATTGGGAGCACGCGCGATTATAATACTGAAGGATTGGAGCACGCGCGATTATACCATTGAAGGATTGGGAGCGCGCGCGATTATAACACTGAAGGATTGGGAGCACGCGCGATTATAACACTGAAGGATTGGGAGCGCGCGCGATTATAACACTGAAGGATTGGGAGTGCGCGCGATTATAACACTGAAGGATTGGGAACACGCGCGATTATAACACTGAAGGATTGGGAGCACGCGCGATTATAACACTGCAGGATTGGGAACACGCGCGATTATAACACTGAAGGATTGGGAGCACGCGCGATTATAACACTGAAGGATTGGGAGCGCGCGCGAGAGTTTTGTTATGATCGTGAAAAAGTCCAACAAAAAAAAGTTCCTTATGAATCACTTGAGTAATTATACTAAAACAATTAGTCGCCTCAGGCTCCGTGATTATCGGCGAATAGTCAACGAAGTCTTTAACAATTACGTTACTATTTTACTTTAACAATTACGTTACTATTCGCCGATAATAACGTAATTGTCAAAGTAATGCCTGGTGCACACTTGCGACATAACGACATAAGAAAAATATCACGCGAACACAATTTAGTGGTTTGCAAACGTGGAAGTCGACAAAAAATAACATAAGATTGCTTTGGTGAAGTAATCTAATGACGATTTATGGAAAATACTGTTTACTTCAATTATTTTCCCATGCTTTTTTCGTTCCAAAAAATCGTCGTTATGTCGTTAGTGTGCACCCGGCTTAATTGTTAAATATTAACGTGAATAAGGTCTATGGCATCCGGCTCAAAAATAAACCACAGGCATCTCGAGCGATCTTACCTGAAGGATTGCTGATCATTTCATACTCCGCCCATCCCACAGGAACATCATGGGGTGGGGAGACAGATCTGTCTTTTTCCTTCTTCTTACAAAGGTAAACGCCAACAACGATTGCAGCGAGTAAAAGTAAACCGCCAATCACGCAACCGATAATAATATACTCGGTCTGGCCCAACCCCGAATCGGGTTTCTTGGGGGAGGTTTCGCGGTCGGCATCTCGGAACCTCTAGCGCTTGAAAACGACTCGGGATCCGCTTTGTAGGTCTCCCCATTCGGCAAGTTGATCGTTAGGCCCTGTTTAATGCGATCCTCTAAACGCGCGACTAGGGCTTCCATGTTCCCTTCAGTGCCGCCAGCTGATGGTAGGATTGAAAATATCACCACTATGCTACCTGGGGTTATGGATATGTTTACGATTCTTTCGATGTCGATATTCAAGATCCCAGCTACAGTTTCTTTCAAGGTCACTGCAAATAATGTCTTGTTTCGAATGTCGCCGAGCTCTCCTAGAAATACAACGCGTATATTCCACTTTTCCACTGCGGAGGAAGATGTGGTTGTTTCTTGTGTAGTAGTTGTAGGTGTAGCTGTACTTGTCGATGTTGTAGCTGTAGTTGTTGATGTTGTAGCTGTAGTTGTTGATGTTGTAGTTGGTGGTTGTGTTGTGGGCGGTGCGGGTGTTATGAAGACGGCCAGGTAGCCTCTCTCCGTGCAGACACACTCGATAAAGTCAGTACCATTGTTGTGAATGACAGTTGTGTTTGTGACGCACCCGGAACTCTCCCAACTGCTTCCTGTCCAGCGCTTGCACTACAAGAAACAACAAGAGTAATATAAGTACATCAGCAGCAACAACAAGTCAACAACTGCATCAATAAGTTGAAGAAGAAGCCTTGGATAGCCGAGACCACTTAGCGCTCGCCGAAAGAGACTCCCGAAAAGAGGCATCTGCGCGCTCAAGCTAAACATTCCATACTGATGACGTATTTTGTCCTGAATCTAGTTAAAATAATTATGCGGCCAGTTTGACTAGAAGTTTGATATTAGAAGGTAAAAGACGCGTGGAAATTTCGAAATAAGCGTATACAAATAATATGCCTGATTTACAGAATCCATTCGGCAAAATTTTCCCTGCAAGATAGCAGAGGCCTCTGCTATTTGCATTTCACTGGCTGAGGATCCCGGGGAGGGAATCCAATATTTTTTGGTCGGGGATCATGAGGAGCTTAGCCCGGATAATTATTCTGGAAAATATGACGTAAGGGTGCATTGAATGCACCCTTACTCTCGAGAAGGTGTGATAATCCTTCACACGAAAAGGAGCGGCTTTTGCTTATGTGCTCTCTCTTTGTCAACAAGGGATTATTCATACACAAACAGTGATTCAATTACATCCATAGACATAGACATGTCGTGCTTATTGTTTTACTCATAATTTTAAACTTTTCTTTACTTTGTTTAAACACCAAAATGCGGAATATACACAGTAGAGCATTTACTAGATCGGCATTCGCTCGTTTAAAATTCATATACTAACAACAAAACCGCGATGCGTTTCCTATACGAGATTTATTCTTTTGGGGAGTCTCATTATAAGGAGGACGAGGGAAGCCGTGGATCAATTGAAAGAACTGGAATTAGCAACAGGAGAGCATGCAGACCCATGTGTCGGAACTCTATCGTGGTAAACAACTATTGCGAAGGTCCAGTTTCGCGAGAGATCGAAGTTATCTTGGGGCCGGATTGGCAAAACGGAACACAAAAAGTAGAAAAAACAGTGTAGTACTGTGAAACATTGCCGGAAAAGGGCCTGAAGGTGCAGCAGTAGTAACAGCTATTTACTGAAACACGATATTTTATTTCAGTAATCATAGTCAAATTTTGATACCACGGATAAACTAGTGATATCTGACAAACTTGTTTTGAAATCAGGCCGGGAAAGTTAAGAAATTTGGAACCACAGATAAACTCTAGTATCCAAGTGATATCCAACAAACTTGTTTATAAATCAGGCAGGGAAAATTATGAAATTTTAATGCCACGGATAAACTAGTATCCAAGTGATATCCTACAAAGTTGTTTGGAAATCAGGCCGGGAAAGTTACGAAATTTTGATACCACGGATAAACTTGAGTATCCAAGTGATATCCAAAAAACTTGTTCTGAAATCAGGCCGGGAAAGTTATGAAATTTTAATATCACGGATAAACTAGTATCCAAGTGATATCCAAAAAACTTGTTTTAAAATCAGGCATGGAAAGTTATGAAATTTTGATACCACGGATAAACTAGTATCCAAGTGATATCCGACAAACTTGCTTTAAAATCAGGCCGGGAAAGTTACGAAAGTTGGATACCACGGATAAACTCTAGTATCCAAGTGATATCCAACAAACTTGTTTTACAATCAGGCAGGGAAAGTTATGAAATTTTGATACCACGGATAAAGAATTGATATCCTGCAAACTTGTTTTGAAATCAGGCCGGGAAAGTTTCGAAATTTTGATACCACGGATAAACTAGTATCCAAGTGATATCCAACAAACATAATTTGAAATAAGGCCGGGTTCGAAAGGTATGCAATTTTGATACCACGGATAAACTAAGTATCCAAGTGATATCCAACAAACTTGTTTTGATATCAGTTACCGTAAATTTTGATACAACAGATAAAGTAGTACCCAAGTGATATCCAACAAACGTGTTTTGAAAATCAGGGCTTCTTGGCAGCTTTTGCTCGAGCTCCAATAACATATGATTTTTCTTTAAGTTCGTCTTTCAAGAGCTTTATTTTCCTCTTCAGAGCTATTTCGTTTGTCGATTTACCGCCAAAATGTTAGCCGCCATTTTGATCATGATATGACCCGTACTACAGCTCGTAAATATAACCGCTTTAAATTGTGGATGGAGTTGGAGAACTGCAGTTACGTCTCTCTGTCGAATAAGACCGGCACAGATTATTTCAACGTAAGTCTTCGGTTGTTTGTTTACGAATCTTGACTGCATGAATTGAAGACCACCATAACGATCCGGGCAGCAATTCTATTTCAGAGCATAGTTGTTCAGAGCATGCTTTAGATATGCTACGTGGACAATGAGATTTACCGCCTATTCCTTGAAATACAACCTTTCTAGCTCTCTTCAAATTCTCAAACAAAGTTATATCCTAAATCCCGAGAACAATGAAGGTTTATTCATTTGAGTATATTATACTGCAAAGTAAAATCAACTCTGATACATTTTGGCGCGAAATTGATCGCTGTATGTTTCACTCAATAAATCAGCGTTTGCAAAAGCCGCATTAGTAGTACAGAAAACATAACTTCCTGCCCTTTATACAAATTGCAAAGGCAAAAACCTTTCCCTCCGAATAACAACTTGAGTTTGCCAGGTAAACGTGACTACCAGTGCCTGTTATTTTCCCGAGTAGCAGCAAACCAGCGTGGTATTATAAAGATAACAAAGCTGTGTTTAGTATACAACGTTAATACTTCTCTATAGTGGTCTCCCGGGGTAGCTCTACCACTGCTTGTGACACAACAGGACTCATGATCAGTTCGCTGCTTAGTAAATCGAAGAAAGCTGGCTATTCGTGGACAAGAATGGGTCACAGCTCTCCTATGCTTGTGTTCGAGCGCGCAAAAGTGCGTAGTTTCCGCTGTGACCTTTGCGGATGCTAATTGATGTTTACCAGCAAATGTCAATAAAAACCAGGCAGTGACTTGGCAGGGATTAACACCTTTCTCAAGTGGTGGGGGCGCATTTTTTACTTGCCCAAAGCTCCTCATGATCGTCGTACTATCTTTTAGGGGTTAAAAGCACGGTGGTTTGGTCTCTTTAAGGGGTGATCTTGATCTTCAATAAATTTTAGGGAGATTGTTTTTTTGGGAGGCTGAATAAACTGTGTCCAAATTGTATTTTTCTCATGATGGTGCTTCTGAAAACCATGTAAGAAAGAGAGATTATTCGATGAGAAGACGATAAATTAGAAACAAACACGGAACGTTCTTGATGGGTATCTTTCACCTGTTACCTGTGTCCTTCGAGCCTACTTGGCACATAAGACCTCATCTTTTAGGGAATCTTTTAGGGTAATAAATGTTTTGAGCCACGCCATGGCCCGCCATGTTTGGTATCTTTTAGGGGTGAAACTGAAAATTTCCGAGGTCAGGTTCCGTGCCGCGACCGCGACTGTGACCGCGACCGAGTCGCGGCGCTTTTGAGAGTCGTACAAAAGCTTCCCTATACTGCACGTACCGTAAAATGTGTATTATTTCCAAGGGTAACGTTTGTCTTGAGAGGAAGGCGAAAGATGAGTGGAGTAGTGATCGTATCGGTGATATCGGCGTAGGTTGATGGATTCAAAACTTGCAGTCCGACCACATTAGTGAGGGATGTGTTATCTGGCGCACGGCTTAATAAGTCTTCAGTCAGCTGGAATTAAACAGAAAATGTCTTGTTATTGCTCAGTGCACGGCAACTCACATACAGCCTTGAATGACACCTGTTTGCGGTTTGCCGTATTTAAAAATATGTTAAAACATACAGCGCGCGTAAAATATATTCAGCCAGCACGAGGCATGAACGGCGTATAATTTACACAATTCAGATTTCAAAGTATCTCTCCCAAAACCGCGAACGGACTATCGCAAGCGTAGTTTTGGCTTTAGTGGTGCAAAGTTATGGAATGAGGTTACCACAACATCTCAGATCTAGCGCTTCACTAAACCAGATCATATATCTGCCGTAATGTTTAACAAATTCTACGACCGTCTGCGGACAATCTTTAGAAATTGCGCACCCCCCTTTGCAACTTTGCAATACAAAATGGTTTAAAACGGTAAAGTGTAGTCCTAAAGATAAGTTCAGTAGTCCTATAGAAAAATCTGCAACCTTGGACAAAATCTGTAGAGAAAATAACTGCAATCTTCTTTTTTTGGTTTCCTCCTCTCATTTCACTTCCCCCTCTCCCTCGAAGCAATGTTGTGAGGAACGTGTCGCGTCGAGGGATGGACGCCCATCATCACCAACATTGATTTAGGGGGAAGGGGGATAGATGGGGCCCTAAGTTAGCCGGAAACTCAAAAGATAAGTGGTATTTAAAATTTTCTCTTTTGTACATGTCCAAGGTTGTGGGTCTTCAAACCAGAAACGGACTCCCCTTTCCGAAAACCTGGATCCGTCTCTGGTCTACATACCTGAATGGTGATTAGGGCAACTCCCGGGCACAAATTCCTTCCTCCAGAACAGTTCCACGACTGATAAGCAGTCTTGACGGCCTCACCCAAAGTGACATTAGCACTACGGCGAAGAATATTCGGGCAATCATTACAAGCCATGTTGAAGGGTTGACTCGCATTCTCCAGGGAGGTCTTCTCAACACGCATTCCTACTAGCTTGTTCTTTACCAAAACGGGCGCCATACCTGTTACCAAACAGGCTGACACTTTTTCACCGGTCGAGAAGACAAGTTGAAGGAAATCCTTCTTGATGGCAGTCGTGTTTGTGTCGTATTTACTGGTGTTTAGAAAGTTGCTTACTACAAGGAGAGTTGACTGGGCCTGTCGAACACGTTACAGCGGAATTCGATGTATCGCGATGCTCCAATTCCAAGAATCGGTTTTTTTTTCTTTGGGCAATTCTGCGCTGTCAACCAAAAATGGGGGCGGGGCTATGCAAATTAACATGAACTCGACGGGCCTCAACGGAACCCACTTGTGATTTGCATAGCCCCGCCCCCATTTTTGAGTGACAGCGCAGAATTGCCCAAACAAAAAACCGATGCTTGGAATTCGAGCATCGCGAGGCATCGAATTCGGCTGTAATACGAAAAGAAAGAGTGATTACTGACGCAGCTTATTTCCTGAGTAGTTTGTTTAAAGGGGCGGTGTCATGATTTTGGGGTCAATTAAGGTAGCCTAGATGCAGTAGAATCTACATTGAATGAAGAAAATAATCATTCAAAATAATTATTCAATAACCTTTCAACTGTTAGAAACATTTGGAGTATTCGTGTGTTATTGAGCGGATGAATTGATTGGGAAATGGTATTTTTGATTTCTTATGTAGATCACTGGTCTTATTTTATAACATTTTGTTGAAATAGCCGTGACAGTGCCCCTTTGACATTTAGCGTGCTTGCAGGCGATAAAACGTTTGTTTTTTTATGGACTGACCCCGCCATGTTGTAGAGTGCGCGGTCTAGGGCCGTTGGGCGAGGAGAAAAATCGACGTGCGCTCTCCAAAATCCAAGATGGCGGTAACTCATGGGTTTCTCGCCGTTTCACTGTAACCAGGCTTGTCAACATTTTCCATACATTTTAACTGAAGGCATTTTGTACTTATCCTTCTCGGTAACATTGATTACGTAGCCACGAGTTAGCCTACGGCGTGCCTTTGATTTGAAATAGCTGTTACCGCGTCCGATCTGTTACCAAGTTTGAAGTGAATCTAACTATCCCAAACAGAATTATACATAAAACATTGTTGGCCTCTTTTGCCCTTGTCTTGTTGTGACGTCATTTTTTGCTAATTTGAATAAGTAAAAATCTTCAATATCTCTGAAACCAAAAGAGCTATGAACGCGAAATAAACGACATTGTTCCTTATTTTGAATGTGCAATAAAATAAGCCATTAAAATTTCAGCCTTGAGTAGCACTTTAAATTCAGGCTACAAACAAGTGTTATTTCCTCATTGCTAGAACGACCTATCTGGAAAAAAGTTTTTGATTTTAAACCTTAAAAGGGACGACGAGCACCCCCGCCCAAAAATAGAGGAGTCCCCCCCCCCCGGGCTGATTTTATCTGCGACCTGATTTTATCTGATTTGAGGGAGCTGGGCTTCTCTAAAATTTAACAAACCTCTTCTGCGGTATAGCATATGGGAGATGATGCAGTGCTTGATACAGCGCGTCGTCGGCGTCTTGACTTGTAAGAAGCACCAAGCTCTAGCTGTATAATTCGTTTCACCAAAGTTATTAACATTTCAAGAGGTTCAGACTTCAGCAGCAGCGCTCCTCCACAGAGATTGTACTGGTTTATTTTGTCTTCGTTGTCCATTTCGACTTCGCCAAGGTTCTTTATACACTACAGACGAACAACATACAAAGTTGTGGTCACTGTGGACTTTACGCAGGTTCTGTGCGAAGAACTCTCTCGAGCTTACGGCAACCGACCGACAAACCACGTTTTGGCTTCCGTCAATCAAACGAGTAAACTACCTAGCCATCTCTAGAAAGACGACATGTCATCTTGATATATTTACAGATGTGACCCCCGTTTCCAAATCCTGCCTAAACGCCCCTGTGCACTTACTATTTCTATATCGCAAAACATAGTACAGCCGATTGCGTTTGACTGTTTAACTCAAACAGTTCGCACGTTACGTTTGAACGTTTGAAAGTTGCGTTGTGAGACAAAAAGTCAGACGGCTCCAAGGGCAACCGCCATGTGTATTTTTCACTGACCAATCAGAGAAGCCAGAACTCTTTGGTTCGCCATAGAAACGTCTCGTTTCATCCTAGAAACGCAGCTTTCAAACGTTCAAACATAACGCGCGAACTGTTAGTGTAAAACGGTCAAACGCAATCGGCTGTATATATACCTGTTTGATTACTTCCTTTTTGACTTCTGAAACCAGAAGCTCATAAGTATACTTATGAGCTTCTGCTGAAACCGAATTGCCGTCCATATTAGACTTGACGAGAACGATCACCAAAGAACTAGCCCTCGCTGCAAAACAAAGCCAGAACTGCCAGATATAACGGACGGGCCATTATTTACATCGGAGAGGGGGGTGGGGGAGAAAACGTCAACTGTGCCAGCGGCGTAGCCAGGAATTTCTGAAGAGGGGGGGGGGGGGGGGGTCGGATAGTTAAACATGGGACGAAAATGTTCAAATTTCCTTCAGCAAATACAGTAAATGTATGGAAAAATCTCCCGAGAAAGGGGGGGGGGGCGCCCCCCCCTGGCTACGCCTCTGTATGCAAAGAAAATTTCGTGACGCCCCTTTCGCAGAGTTCAGATAGTATTTGAGGGCCCCCGTTTATAAGTTACACCGAACGCAGAGCACTAGTAATACGTGAAGAGTAGAAATGTATACTTCTCGTAGGGGGGTCTGGGGGCATGCTCCCCAGGAGACATTTTGAAATTTCAGGGTTGTAAAATGGCTAGAATGCTGTTCTTCTCTCTCAGTGAGTGCTATAATATTATATAATTTGAAGGCACACTTGCTGTCTTTTTGCCATACTTTAGGCCCCCCCTTAAACAATAAGAAAAGTTTCAGGGCCTCCAATTTCTCCTCCACTCCTCCTCCATTTTATGGTGGCTTGCGGGTAATTATTTGTGTGACGACACATATTTCGCAAGGCCAGTCATTGGCTTTCAACTTTATCTGATCGCTCTAAATGTTGCGTACCTACTGACCAATGCTTCTATTTGGTAATAATTTAAATAACGAATTTACGATAACAATGACTAAGCCGGCGCAAAATGCTTGGAAACAAAACCTACATTTTTACATTCTTAGTGATTTTTCAAAAAACTAGAGTTGCAAATCACTTGGTATTGCATGTATGTCCCATACATATTTAGCTCATGCGTATAGCTAAGCTCGTCGCACTAAAATCGCACTCATCATATAGTAGTCAACTCTCACTAAGTGCCATGACAGAGTTGATGGAGAATAGGAAAACGCCATCTCAAACAAACCCAGGGGCGTAGCCAGGGGGGGGAACCCCCGGAACCCCCCCTCTCCCGCCAGCGGAACCCCTCCTCGCCTCTGTTCTGGAGTAAATGGAGGACGAACCACTTGACAGACTCAACTCGTTGGTTTACGCTGGACCAAAGTAACGGTCTCGCCGACAGTAAGATTAATAAAATTTAAAATAAGAAAAGTCGGCGTTACAACGTAGGTTTTAGTTGTATTTTAGTACAATATTTCGGCTGGCCAAACCAGCCTTCTTCAGGTACTGTGAATACATAATGGCATGATAGGACTTATATATAAGGTGAAATGTGATACAATAAAAATAATGATGATGATGACGTTTGTGATGTGACACTAGATAAGAAATATAAAAATGAAAGGAAAAGATAAATACAGTATAATCTAAAATGAAGTCTCATCTCGTCGATTCAATCCGTCAGGCTCAAGGGTACCAGCACGTAGGATGAGTGTGGCCTCTCTTGCCTTACGAATTGAATCTCGATTAGTCATTAATTTTTCAAGGGGAATCAATTGCATGTCAGATGTTTTGTGATTGGGTGTCGATAGAAAATGTTCAGCGGCGGTGGTGGGTTTAGATTTACATTCGGGCTTGTCTATTTTGCGATGATCATTAAAGCGTTGTCTAAGTTGGCGTTTAGTTTCTCCTATGTATTGCAAGTTACAGCGTTTGCATTGGATCATATAAATCACATTTTTAGTGTCGCAAGTTATGTGAGAGTTTATAAAGCGAGTTTCACCGGTCGTGAAAAAAGTATATGTTGTCTGTCCGTTTTCTATATATGGGCAGGTTAGGCAATTTTTGTCGCAGCGGTAAGCGCCTGGTGAAAGGTCTGAGTCATTAGAGGTAGTAGTAGTAGAGGGCAATTTAGCTTTGACAAGAGTGTCTCTGAGATTAGAACATCGTCGGTATGCTATGATGGGTGGTTCAGCGAAAGCTTTTTTGCAGCGGTCAGATGAAAGAAGTAAATTAAAATTACTCTTAGTTTACAGTTGACGCGGTTTCCATTGTTATTCGTAGGGAATTAACTCGGATAATGAATCTCAACAAACTAAAAGTCGGGGAGGGATTTGAATTCTCCAGGGAAAGGTTGGGGTTGATCAATAGAATTGAATTGAATTTCTAGGTAAATATATTGCTCATTATGGATTAATAGGTAAATATATGGCTCATTATGGATTAATAGGTAAATATCTAGTTATTTACCTATTAATCCATAATAAGCCATATACTTACCTGTAAATCAATAATGTGTGGTTCCAGAAAATACCCCCCCCCCCCCCCCCTCCCGGAAGAGTGTTGAAAAGTGACCCCCCCCCCCACCTCTCTGGAATTCCCGAAGAAAAATACAGTATTTGTATGGAAAATATATCCTTTCCTATTATCCTTCCTATGGATAATTTCTGGAACCACACAATAAGCCATTTTTACCAAGACTTCAAGGGGCACTGTCACGTTTGTTTCATCAAAATGTTTTAAAATAAGACAAGTGTTCTACAGAAACAACTCCGAACCTATATTCTGTTTCAAATTAGTCTTAAAAAGAAAAAGAGGCTTGTTCAGCCTGTTCGAAAATCAAAATGCCAATTAGCAATCCAATTCCATCCGCTCGATTATACACGAAAATACTCCAAATTTATATTGATCTAGCAGCTGAAAGGTTGGTTAAAAAACGTAGACCATTATTTTGTTGATTTGTAGGGAGTTTGACTGCATTTAAGCTACTTAAAATGACCCCAAGTTAGACCAAATTTATGATAGACCATGACAGTTGCCCCTTTCACAATGACTAAATTCAATTATCAACCCAAACATTTTACTAGTGAATTCAAATCCATACACTTACCCCGAGAAAAAACATCCAATAATCTCAGTTTATGCATCTATGCTGACTGTCTGTCTATAACCAATATTTGCTCCTGATTAGCCTTTATGCGAATCCCGTTGAACGCCACAAAACACGATTTCCGAGAACGCCTTCACTTGAACCATATTGAGAAGCGTTTGTCCAGTCTACTTGCTTGGTCTCATTGCCCATAGAGTGTGTTTAAGACGTAAACCTGAAAATACAGATAAAATCATGCCCAGGTTAATTGCATATCTAATCGTAGAGAGCAACCAACGAGCGCAAAATACCTGAAACTTGCCTTCAGTTTCTCCATCTTGAATCAGTTCCATCCGTTTTGCTGGACACAACGTTATGCAAATTGAGCTGTAGCTGTCAGGGCGTGGTACAAATGAAAATAACCAGTAAGGACGTAGTTGCTTTTGTCTCTATTATTTTCGTTCTACAAAGAAGTTCTTTTGTCTCTAGTCTATTATCCTCGTTCTTTGTGTTGAGGTATAGGGTATTGTTGTATTATCCAACTAGAGAGGAGCTTTAAGCAGCTACGTACCGACCAAAATAACAGCGCTTAAATGAGTTGCGCTTTTACAAAAGGCCGCTTGATTGATTGGACTGGCTGTTGTACGAAAACAAAAGACGTAATTCGTGTTTGGAAACCTTTGTCAATCATAGTTGAATAAAAGTTGTCATTCATTTTCTATAGCATCACAACTTTATTGTGCATGGTAAAAATTAATTGCAATAAGTTTCTCTGGGGAACCCACTTCTGTGAAAGCAGCTAAATAACTAACAATAGTTCCTATTGGAATCCGCTATCTTTTTCAATTGTAAACTGTACTCCTTTTCAAAACTGTTAAATTCAATGAGAAGAATGCATTTCATTTGTCCCTGTTTTCTGAAAACCTTGTCAACTGTAAACTAAGTCCGTTAATTACCTCGATTCTCGGCAATAACCCCAATACATCCCTCGGGCCTACGGCCCTTGGGATGTATTGGGGTTATTGCCTCGAATCTCGGTAATTAACTCTAACTTAATGATATGATTGATGTTAGGAAGTGTGGGGTTATAGGTTATAACAAAAGGGACACGGTTACACTGTTTTGGTCGATTAGTGGGGCGTAGAGCATTTATACGAGGAATTGCTGCAGCCGACTTACTACTAAAATTGTAAATATTTAATAGACATAACAAATAAAAGCTCCAATAAAATGTAGCAAATTTCTTCAAACGCTAGTTTTTCCCCGAGATCTATGTGGAGTTTTTTATTTTTTGAATTTTGGAACCCCCCCCCCCCCCCCCCCCCCCCTCTTATAAGTGCTGGCTACGCCCCTGAAACCATCGTTACGAATGCACACATCTGTTGTCAAATTCTTGCGAATAATAGATAAAAAGCATTCTCATCAATGATATGGCCGCATCAGGCCATTCTAGCCGCCCTCCCGCGAATTCGAAGTAAAGCAAACGAAGATGACGTACCTAAGTCTGAACACTTTTCTACCATACTTTCGACTTTGAGACTTTGTAAAACGCATTGACTGCATCAGGCAGAGAAAAACCAGCTATTGTGATTTGTTGATGAAGGCAGACTGGACGCATGATTTTTTCTCAGTCCCTCAGGAGTAATGGAATTTACAGTCAAAAAAAGACATGAGGCGTGCCCCCCTAGAGTTGAAGATTCAATTCATTATTCCATTATTGATTTCATTATTCAATCCAAAAATGCACTTTTTTGTAATCTAAATTATTACTCTGGGTGAGCAATTGCTTATTCAGAAATCAAAATTTCAACATTTAGCATTTTTAATATTGAATTGAAAAATGCATTTTTGGATTCAATAATGAAATCAATAATGGAACAATGAATTGAATCTTCAACTCTAGTGGGGCACGCCTCATGTCTTTTGACTGTAATGGGTCACATTTAAACCATACTACTTCGTTCAACCCTGAAGCTTGCAAATTTTTTTTGTAGTTTTACGTTTCAAACGTGACGTTTTGTCGAGGAGTTGTCGCGTTTCTCGCTCGCTGATTGGCTGAAAAATAACGGTCAAAAGGATCAAAACAGCAGCCAATCAGCGAGCCAGAAACTCGACAACTTCTCGACAAAACGTTTAACGTGAAACAACGCGAAAAAAATTGCAAGCTTCAGGGTTGAACGAAAATGGTAGTATATAGAATCCTAAATTAAAACGTTTTTGCTCTTTTGATTTACTTTAGAAGGTTGCAAAATCCACCGTGAGTAACAGATATTCGAGAAATGATGTTGTTCGTCTTTTTCGCGTCATTTTCACGTTCGAGAGCCTGGAAACAAGAGACTCAAGAAACCACAGGAACCCCAAATAACATAGTTTTCTTAGTAATGCGTATAGAAATGGGGTTTTTGCACATTTTAGTATTAGATTACTAGAGGGTGATCCTGGATTTTTTATACTCGTCAATATAAGGGAGGGTTATCAAAAACCACGAAGTAGTATATTAAAGCAAAAGCCGTCATTAATTTAAGGTGCAGACTCGGTGAGTGTTTGCGTTACTGGAAGTGTTACCGAATTGCGTTACTTTGTAGGCGCGCAAAGGATTATAGGAAGATCCTTACCGTGATGCACCGCGTAACCCTCTGTTAAAGGTGGACATTTTTTTCAACTCTTTTTTCTCCTCCACCACCCCTACGAATTATATAAGTGGCCAGTCTAAAAGACAACCACACCCCAGCTCGTATCTTTACTTACTTACCCATGAATGTATCCATATTATCAGCTTTAACGGCGTTTTTTATGACTGTCAAGGACTCGACCACAACCGTTTCGTTGATAACCGATCTTTCGACCACGACAGTTATCCTTCTTCTGGTTGCAGCACCTTGATCATCTTTGCATCGCACGAAGAGAGTAAGCTTGTAGTTGTCATCCGGGTCACCTACAAAATAAGCCGTCGTTTTGCAAAATGCCTATAAAGAGACTCAAAATAGATCTTACCTGGCACCTAAGCTAATTCAACATGGAGGATGATGCTTTGAAAGATCGAGTCGCTAAAATATCTTGACGTTCTCGCTCAAAATTTAGTTTTTTTCTGGCAAATGTCGCCGAAATTCTTATCAAAACTAAGGGGATCTACCATCACTTCCAAATAAGGTAAATACTTCCAAATTTGGTTTTGGACGTGAGCGAGTGAACGCCTGTCGCACCAAGTTTTGTGTTAAAAAACATTGTAAGGGAAGAGGTCAAAACACTTGTACTCGAATGGTGCCCAATTTGTTCAGGGGAGATGGTGGGTACCGGCATCTACCCCCTTAGGTACCCAATACCCCTTTTTCAGACGTAATTTTCTCAGAGCATGATCTAGGGGTACCTGATTTTATTGCACATATGGACTCCGCTCGCTGCGAGGAAAGCGTTGGAGCATACACCTTTTTAATATCTATTTTATTTAAGGAGATACTTTGCTCTAAAATTCAGCTCTGAGAGGTAGGTGGCTCCGGCACCTACCCCCCCCCCCCCCCCCCCCAAATTGGGCACCCACAGAAGTACGGATGTTTTGACCTCTCCCCTAAGGGAAGAGGTCAAAACAACGGTACTCGATAGGTATTAGGGATGGTGCATAAGGTAGTGGGGTATCGGGTACTACCACCCCCCATAGGCACCCAGTATTTTCTCGAAGGACATATAAGGGATACTCGATTTTACTGCAGAAATGTGTTATTTTCTCGTCGTGTAGAGCACAGAGGTAAGTTGCTTCAACATGATTCAACAATGATTCAACAATTATTTCACGAGATATCGGCAGTCGAAATCCGATTTTAAGGAAAATTGACAGAGGTGGTAGGTCTCGGGTACCAATTCCCCTAAACTGGACACTTATTAAGTACCGTTGTTTTGACCGCCTCTCTAACTATAACATATCTTCCTCACCCGCCGGTAAAATGGTCGTAATTTGATCTGCTTGTGTGTATTCTCCGAGATTTCTGTAAGTCTCTCCGATCGTCGATCGCTCTATAATACCAAACACACATCGGAAATCCCCGCTATCGTCCGACCAGCCAGAAATAGCGAGGGTAAAATTCGACCGCATTTCTTGTCCTGTAGATGGTGAAACTGAAAATCGACCTAGAGAAAAACAAAAACATCGCATTTAATCAATATTGAACTAAATCGGAGTCATATATTTGAGCTGAAGAAACTCGAAATATGTTTTTTTCCAGCATCTCACATTATAAACCACTGAAGTTTGCCTTCCATTGCTTTTATAAAATAGCATTGCATCTCAGGGACTGGTCGTAAAGTACAGGAGGGGGTGGGCTGGAAAAGGGGAGTGGGCCCCTTTTTTCGTACATGAAAGAAGGGGTGGGTCAAGAAAAAACATAGTGCATATTAGGGGTGGGTCATGAATATTTACGCTTTACTTTTTTCCAGTTAGGCTAACATTATTAAGGCTAACATAGTAAGGCTAACATGGCAACGTGTAGTCATTTGTAACTCCGCCAAAGAGCACACAGCTTTTCTTTAAAAACAGTCTAACAACTACGACAGTTTGGAGCAGCACCAGATTCAAAGAAGAAAGGAATCCCTGGTTGTGCACACTTGAGGAAATAAATAGTTGCATGCAAGATCATGCGTAGGTAGGAGAGTTGTACTTAGAATATGTTAAACGTGATGGTGAGAGAACAGTCTCTTGTGAGGTAGCTGTGAACTAAATCCTGCCTGATTATCAAAAATGGAGATGGTTCCAAGGTCAGTGCCTGACAAAGAAGCACTACCAGACTTGCAGTACTTGCCTTGTGATCAAACCCCTTTGACTACCTTAAATTTAAATGGTTCATTAAGACATGTGGATTATTTTCAACCAGGGCGCCGAATAAGAAGAAATTTGAGGGTGGCACGCTCTCACTTGACAACGAGTCCATTGAAATGTTTTCAAAATCATTTGCTGTTGAAGAACGTCTTATTCGAAAACATCTAGAACATCAATGACTTCGACTGGGTGGGGATGTTTCTCAAGGGAAACTTACTGTTGCAATCTATCTTCATAGCCCGCCATGAAAAAATGAAAAAAGCAGGAAAGTAGTGACCATCAAAGATGGTTAGTGGCCTCGGGACATAGAAGCCTCGTGTCCTCTCCCCTCTTTGATTTAATAAAAGTAATTAAAAAGAAATTCGAAATTTAAATTTAAATGATCACTTAGTAAAATGTACAGTACAGTCTATTCAGTTTTGTCCTTGTAACTGTCTCCCCTTGGGAGATAAGGATTTAAACCACAGTTTAATTAAACCACCTTTAAACTGGTTTAAGCGCCGGTGTGAAAGGGGCATTACACAGAAAAATGGTGACCCACCCACTAAATTTAGTTACAAGGACAAAACTGAATAGACTGTACTGTACATTTTACTAAGTGATCATTTAGCTAGTTAGAGTTTATCGCAGAAAGAAACTTGCCATGATGTGAGGCGAAGAAAAACCTTGTTTAACTAAACATGGTTTGGGTGTGAATGGGGTATAAGATACAAGGGGTGGGCTATATGTTTTGTGTTAGCGAAAGGAGGTTGGGCCACCCAAAAATGAAGTCAGAGAATCCTGATTTTTCCAGCCCACCCCCTCCTGTACTTTACGACAAGTCCCTCAGCCGTGCATTTGTAATGTAAGAATGCAATCTCAAGCAATCAGAACGCGCGTACAATCTTAGCTATTTTATAAATACAGTGTATATCTTATTGGATGTTTTGCATGTAGTACGGGCGAATATTTTTTACGAGTTGCAGATGTATTTAATTCGAGCGCCACCAGTATTGCATGAAAAGACATCTAATGAGTTATTTATTATACAAACATATTTTCTTTTCAAGATTTGCCTGCTCGCAGGCGTTGGAGAGTAGTTTTAGGTCGAGAAACGCCAGTTTGCTATCGCTTGGCCGCCATTTTGGATGAAACGCGAGTTTGCTATCGCTTGGCCGCCATCTTGGATTTGTGACAAAATGTGACAAATCGGGGGGGAGTCACATTTTGTCACAAATCCAAAATGGCGGCCAAGCGATAGCAAACTCGCGTTTCTCGACCTATTTTGTCACAAATCCAAAATGGCGGCCAAGTGATAGCAGGCCAAGCGATAGCAAACTCGCGTTTCTCGACCTATTTTGTCACAAATCCAAAATGGCGGCCAAGCGATAGCAGGCCAAGCGATAGCAAACTCGCGTTTCTCGACCTAAAACTACCCTCCAACGCCTGCGAGCAGACTTTTTCAAGATGCACTAGACAATCGGGAGGTCATTCAAGTGCGCGCGCAAAACTGGTACGTAACCGGTTTGCTACAGCGTTGGTGAAATACGGCTTTCATCCGTGTAATACGGCTTTCATCCGTGTAATACGGCTTTTGGCGTGTAATGCGGCTTTTTATTTACACTCAAATTTGACCATATATGGTAAAATGACGCCACAGTCGTATAATAAACTAACGTATAATTAACCATTATCCTGCGAGATTGCACAGAATATCGTCTGATACTTAGCGGTCCTTAGCCGACGAGGGACACAGTCCCGAGTTGGCTAAATCAGACGATATTCTGCATTGTTATATAGCGAGTGCTCACTCCAACCGAGCGCGCGCTCTTATTGGCTAAATCAAGGTCACGTGGTGAAGTACAAATCAAATATTCCCCGATCAGTCAATATTTCGAAAGATTATTGACTGGTTGGGGAATATTGCTTTCGCGCAAGTTTATTGTAAACACGCGAGTCTTTTTAAAAACCTTTGCTAAGTTTTTGCTAATGCAAGAAAATTGTGTTGTTTAGGAGTGTTTTCCCTTTACATGATGCAGTCGCACGCAAACTTTGTAACTTCTCTTTTCATTCTTGAAATACGTTTGATTTGACTTAACAATTGAAGTATATTTTCTGCTATATAACCAAACACTTAATGACTACTCCCTCGTGAAACAACAGTTTTGTTTCCCTCGAATCTCGATGTTTCCCTCGACTTCCTCTCGGGAAACATCGAGATTCTCGGGAAACAAAACTGATGTTTCCCTCGGGAGCAGTCATTAAGTGTATATTATCATCCCACTTGAGTTCGTCAGCCAATCAGGAACGAGATCTACTGTCCCTATATTCTACGGTATCGGGTCACTGACTTGATATGCGATTAAATTTCAAGAACAGTTCATCCAAAACTCTTGTAGAAGACTTGAAAAATAGTTAAAACAACAATTTTCTTTAGTAAAATAATTAGAATAAATTAGTCTGGAGTTCGCGACGGCAAAACTACAAAATGGTTTTCTGTCGCGACGGCAAAATCAACTTCGTCTTTACAAAAACGCAATCGTTTTTAGCTGAGAAAACATAAGTTTTTCTTTATTTGAATGTTTAGGTGGGATGATAAATATATAATCGGGCAAATTTGGTTTGATTCTGCAAAATATCAGAGCTCGTTTGGTCTCGCCATGGGTATTTTAGTTTGACTGCGTCTCGCCAAAATACGAACCACGGCTCGACCAAACTCGCCTGATATTTTGCCGAATCAAACCAAATTTGCCCGATTATATATAAAAATCGAGCAGGATAATGGTTTTATATTCAGCACATCGATAGCACAAAAAACCCTGAAAAACATTACTTTTGTGTATTATTCACGAGCTCAACACAGTTTCCTCAGACGCAGATATCGCAGGATTGCCATACAGAAGACAGCTATTAGCGTTCCAATAACCATATTTGGGCAGTGCATCGATGTGCTTAGCAATAATATTTATTAGTATATACCAAATCAGTAAACAGTCATTTTCGCGTGCTTTGATTGGTTCCTGAAATAGTAGATATCAAAAACTGTTTTGAGAAAACTTTCAAAATGGCGGCTCGTTTCTAATCGCCGTATTTTATTCTACTGATTTGGTATATACTAAAACAACTATCCCCCTCAGGGTCGGTGCCTATCGGTGGATGCATACCTCGACGCTTCGCCTCTCGGTATATATCCACCACTATTCACCTACCCTTCGGGAGATAGTTATCAATTATTCTTGCTTGCCTGCAGTAGGGGCCATATTGACGTTGATAACAGTCTCCGCCGTGTTGATGCAGCTGCCCTCTGTCACAATTAGTCGCATCTTGAATTTTCTCTTATCTGTAAACTGCAGGGCAAACGGCGCTAGTACTAAATAGCAACCCAAACTTCCAGGTTTACAAATATACGGCGCTAGAATTGTCCCAGGATAACCAAGATCTACCGATTCGTATTCCGACTCGTCCACGGCACTTTCCCAATATGCAGATGTATTAAAGGATTTTAGAGCCGCGATTACTATTTGATCGCTAGCCTTGGAGGTTTCTTCCAAGTTCTCGATCCAAAGGTATGGCAGCTCACAGGAGCTCACGGAGATCACTTGCTGGCGTGACTCACTCACGCGATGCCCCTTGCTGCATCTTAACTGGCATTGATACCTAGGAAACATTAGAACGAATAGTATTTCATGAATTGAATAAATAAAGGCTCTTCTCCTCATCGTGAGGGAACGAAGCGCTAGACAAGGAGAGGCTGGAGAACTCAACGGGCTGTCTTAATCAAACGCGGTGATGAGAGCTTATGAGAGTTGATGAGAGCTAATGAGAGGTGATGAGAGGTAATGAGAGGTGATGAGAGGTAATGAGAGGTGATGAGAGTTGATGAGAGCTAATGAGAGGCGATGAGAGGTGATGAGAGCTAGTGAGAGGTGATGAGAGTTTTCCCGTTTGATTGCGAACTCTCATCGACTCTCATTCATTGTCATCCGCTCTCATGCACTTTCAACACTTTGAGTTGTTGATCGTTTGATCGCGCGAATCCGAGAGTTTTTCAGTCAGCAGCTGCCGCCAAAAGAACTGCAGGTTCATTTGGTTCCTGAACTGTAGGCTTTCCTCCGCGGACAGGAACTGGGTGCTAGTGCTCACTCTGACTCTCATCGCCGTCTGAAGTTATAATGCATGAGAGTGGTATCACTTACTCGCTGCCGGCTTCCATTCCCAATTCTGAGCTAATGTTACGAAATGTCAGACGTGATTTGGACTCAAAGCCTACATCTATTAGACGGGTGTTGTCAGTTTTGTTGGAAGTGGCCAGGGGACGATCTTCGGCATCAAAGCATTCCCATATGTACTCCATATCCTCGTCTGGTGATTCACTTGTTGGACGATCCGGGTCAGAGCAGATACCCTCTAACTCCAGCGTGTGATTTCTCGCTATAGATCTTTTGTACCCGCCCACGATTCTTGCGAAGAGTGGTGACGAGATAACAGTGACAGTAATTTTGTCCTCTGCCGTTTGTGAAGGGTCTTCGTTCATAGTTACTTTCACGGTAAATATATATATCTGGCATGTAGAGGAGCACGAAGTTTGAAGTGTTAGTAACTTTTTCAGAAAAAGATATCGAACACTAGGCAGAATGTTTCATCCGGGATTTCCAAACATCGAGAAGTGGGTTGAAAAAGCGAGTTTCTTTTTAACGACTTCGTCGGTGTTTGAAAATTCTGATGAAACAGATTTGTGTCGAGTGTCTGATGTAGCATCTCAAAAAATTCTATGCAAATTAAGATCGCGAATCACGAAACCTCCTTGACACTTATTATTTTTTTATCCCGAGTTTCACTAGGAGCCAATCACTGCGCGCGTAATATCCCGAGTTTCACTAGGAGCCAATCACTGCGCGCGTAAAATCCCGAGTTTCACTAGGAGCCAATCACTGCGCGCGTAATATCCCGAGTTTCACTAGGAGCCAATCACTGCGCGCGGAATTGGATTGATGAATAAAGCCTAGTTTCCATATAGTCTTATCTGTCGTATATGTCGTATCAGTCAACCGCGAAACAAAAGAATAATTCCAATTTCCATTGTTTCACGATCGACTGATACGACAGATAAGACTATATGGAAACCAGGCTTAATTATTGAGTTTTAGAAAGCGAGACACAATGGAGGTGTAATCTTGTCCCATTTCCACGTGGCATTCCTATGAGTGTTCTCCCTTTCTTTCTCTGCTAATCTCTGCTTGGAATGAATGTGGAAGCATCCCAAACAATGAACGATCATTAAAATGAATAATGAACACGCGATCTGAAAGGGGAAAACGTTACGCCCAAGCCGAATATTTCTTTTGGACCAAGGACGAGTTCGATTATGTTCGATTACCGAGCCTAATCAAAATCAAACGATTGAAGTTTCACTGCATAGCAGGGCTTGAAATTGTAACCGCGGATACAGGCGTATAACTTCGCCTAAACATTTTCCTGTTTTTACCGTGTTCTCTTGGTGGATTTACGCCTAGATTTTTGATGAATTACACCTATAATGTTGGTACAAGGCGTAAAATTACGACTATGATTATTTTTTCTTAATTTCGAGCCCTGCTGATAGGCGGCGCAGTACCATATAAAGTGGGGGTGCTCATTAGTAAGGATGTATGTGAAGAGTTAAAAAACACAAAATCGATTACCGAACGCTCGATTAGCTAAAGCCGGGACATGCAATGACAAAGGCGTATGACTGTATTTACGTACCTGAGGAAGGAGTGTGTGTGATGGAATCAACGATATTGCCCGGTCAGACGAGACATCTCTTGACCCAGTTGGACTAATAGACCAAAGATAATTCACGCCGGGAGACACATCGAGGCACGGCGACAAGTTGATAATGGCTGTTAGCGACAAAGATTTGCACTAAGTAAGATGCGTACCAACAGGGGGTACTCCCTCATATATGATATATGGATACATAAATTGATTTATATTTATTTGGCACATTTATACTATTGAGTAATAATAAGGGTGTAGTTGTCATTATTGCCAAAATATAACCATACATTTTACCATCTTGTCTTTTTGTCTGTTATAAACAGATATGAACTATATACTAGGCCTTTCGTTTATTCTTTAGTTGTCATCATCCTTTGGTATTTTTTTGCATTCTCATTCTTCATATTCAAGTTTGCATTCTCATAGCAGATCTCATCCGGCTTGCAACCTCGCGGGGAGGGTTTCACGCCTCCTCTGGGACCTTATCTCGAGTTTATTCGAGTTTATCTCGAGTTTATCCGAGATAAGGCGAGATAAGGAAACATTGTGCCAATTAGGAGCTGCGAGATCAGACGAGATAAGGTCACAGAGTAGGCCTCGTCCCCAAAACCTCCTCGCTCCTTTGACCCCGCGGGGGAGCCAATCAACTTTTTGGTTCTTAAACAAATAACAGCGGTTTTTGGTAGCTTGGTCCACTTTTTACTATAATCCCAGCATCAGGCTTCGCTTTTCAACATGAGCAAAACCCGCACGCTGCTTGGCCTCGTTTCCATGCTGAATAAATCGGCCTCGCGCTTGTGTGACCAAGGCGAATGGCTGGACCACTGAACTCACCTCGCAAAAAATGCGCCTTGTTAGGGTAGATCGTCACAGCACGATTTGCAAAAAACACCATCGGTGCACTACTGCTCAGTCGTTTGACAGTAACCGTGGCCTTGCTACTGTTCGCATTCAGAAAGTTCTCGGCTACCAAGGAGAACTCAACGGAGAAACCGGGTCTAAGCAGATTATCCGGGAGACTGAAGCACGGTCCATTTATGGTGGCCAGAAAGGAGTTAACGTCTTGGAGGTCGTAAGTCGCCTTTGAGTCTATTTGTGATACATTCTGCGAGGCAGCCCATGCCGCACTCCAGTAACATGTACAACCGCGGGTACCGCAACCTTTCAGTCTAGCGCACAGTTGTAAAGACGCGCACCGTCCTGCGGGATAAACAACACAAATAGAAAGATCTGGATCTTTGGAACTTGCTCTTGGGGAAGAGGCCAAAACAAAACGGTACTCGATACGTATCAGGGATGGTGACTGGGGTAGCGGGTACTACTACCCCCACAGTATCCAGTGGTTATTTTCTCGAAGCACAAATAAAGGATAGCCGGTTTTACTGCAGGAATGTGTTGTTCTCTTCGTGTAGAACACACCGGTAGGTTGTCGCCATGATGCATCAATTATTTCACGAGATATCGGCAGCCGAAAATCCGATTTACTGGACAATATTTGAAAGAAGTGGTGGGTCTCGGGTACCCCCCCCCCCCCCCCCCCGGATACTTATAACGCACAGTTGTTTTGCCCTCTTCCCTTACTCCTTGCTACAGTAACGTTAAGGGTGGATTTACCTATCTCGTTACCATGGAGATCGTCGTCAAGGGCTGAAGACGCTCGCGCTCAAAGGAGCGGGAATCTTTTTTACTTCCGGTATTTTTTCTTCGGGGAAACCCGTACGAGTTGTTCACATTTCAAGAAGCTTCTACCTTTATTCTTCCGAATAACAATGTACTACTAGCTTTTTTTGTTGTTGACTCAAATTATCACAAAATGAGACGAGAAAGTCAAGCGAAAAGTCAACACAGCACCGCTGGAGAGTTGAGCAATGACGAGTTTACAGACTAGATGAAGTTTGTCGTTTTTGGAAGAGGAATGATTCCAGAAAGTGGTAATTATTATTACTTCATGTACTTACTCTCTTGTTGTGTCCCAATATAAGTATGAGTCTTTTTCACAAGCTACAGGTGGCTCTTGGCGCAGAAATAAAGTTGATTGATTGATTATACCGAACGCCCGTTTTCCCGTAAATAACGAACATTTTGCTTTTCGAGTGAAACTAAACACGGTTTGCAAACTAGATAAGTTAAAAGGGTTTTTGAAACACTAGGAAACTAAAGGAAGGAATGGTAATGGATACAAACAAACAAAGTATACAAATCACAGTAAATATTCGAAGGCTCTCCTATCCAGGAGAGCTCACCTGGATTCAAGATTTACAACGAAATGCGCTTTTGTTCTGAGTTCTTATGCTTACTTACGTTCTTGCAAAAGGTCATTTTTTACTCAATTTTGGAGTGTAAACAGATCGTGATTCACTACATTTCAAACTACTCATTCCTTGAAAACTTTCTTTTCATTTTCAGTTCTATGATTGCCCATAAGAGGAATCACCTGTCTTTATTTTCGTTTACGCCGCGAACACGAAAACTAAAGCCAAACCGGCCCGGCACATTTTCTCATCATGATGGGCAAATTTCTTGACTTTTTCGCCTTTTCCAACACACATGCAGATTGTTGATCCTTTCTTATGATTTCTTGTCGAATTTATCATTATCTTTGATATATTTGAGGATAATATTTGCTTGTTTTCGCAATATAAAGTGCATCACAACCTTCAAAAAACAAGTGCCGGTTCTCGGAAGAGCAAGCATCGAAATGGTTTCCCTGCCAGTCTCCACCAATAAGAAGCCAGCTATGTAACCACACATGCCTTACCGATGAGCTTGGGGCCTGGGACGACAGTCTACTTCCGGTTTAACAAAACAGTATACTTCTTATGTCAAATCAGAGAAAATTCGAATTTTTAAAATGTTAAAGTGTTGTTTAACTTGTTTTCCATAGAGCCTAGCATGGGATTAGCGAATATGTAAAAACTTTTTGAGTTATGATATCTGAATGGTTTAAAAACACCCAAAATCAAGCGTAAAAAATTCATTTTCTAATTTATCTGAAAATCCATGCTAGGTCTTATGCACAATGCCTAGGCGGTTATATAGCCACAGATTTGGCAGATTCCATTAAGAAATGGAAGACAAACTATAGGTTTTTCTGTTTCGATGACGTCACTATGACGTCACATGATGACGTCATCATTTTTCAAAGCTTTTCCAAAATGGATCTTTCCTGTAAAATATTATCCTTAAGCATATTCATTTCGCAGAATTATAAATTTTCCTTAGCAACGGCTCAAAAAGATAGGTAAATCCACCCTAAAGGGGCACTCGCACGCTTAATGTTTGTTCAACCTATCAAAAACAAGTTTACCCCTGGAATAACCAAAATAACAGTCCAGGTGTTTTAACTGTTAAATCAATACAAATCTATAATGTTTTATCTATTATCAAGACGATGGAACTGGATTGCGATTTGAATTATTTGCTTGTCAGGCAAGGATTTACAAAACAAAAGCTTGGACTGAGTTCAGTGAAAACTCAACCAACTTCTCAGTCAGCAGAGGCCCCATCTGTCGAGTTGTGAACGGTGCAAAACGTATTTATTAGAAACCATTTTGCCTTATTTGGAAGTATTTTCTTGATATCTTAACGAAAAAAAAACCCCAGATACTCGAGAAACAGCGAACTCTTGGTCGCCATTTTGTTTTACATCTCGGCCGAATGTTGCTGGTGACGAGATCTTATAACCACAGGCAACTCGCGTGAACTCGTGAAAAAACAGACACTTTCTTGATAAGTACAAAGTTTACTTACCTATTTTTCGAGGAGCGACGATGTTAATTATCTCTGGTTTCTCATCGGGACGTAGTCTGGTGCTGATATTCAATGCTTTTGTCCCTGTGCGTTTTTCATCGTAATTCCCAGCCCGCACAGAGCCATGTAAGAAAATCACAGTCATGCCAGGCGAACACGTGGAGTCGCTACCAAGCACTATAATAGCTTTGTTTGTACCCCTGAACAAACAGGTAGAATGATTCCCAAAACAGCTTCCACTTGCAAAAATAACATTGCAGTTGGAAGAGCCATCTCTGAAGGCCACGTCGTCCATAACCATAACCACGATGGAAAGAGTAATAAAATATATATCTGTAGGTTGAGGCGACCATTTGTAGACTATGACCAATGCCTTTCCCATTGTGCATTGAGAAAACTTGTACACATCTTCACCAAAACTAGGGCAGACGCTGTATTGTCCGGCTTTTTACTATTAGGAATGCGGCATTGTGCGTAAGATGAGTTGATGTACGTACACGTTCCTGAATACAGATCAGTTATCAAATTTACATATCCGTCGTTGTTCGGGAATCCTATACCTCTAACTGCGAACTTCCACGGACCTGTATTTGCTTGCACTTTGTGTGGAACTATGTCAGAGAAGTATGCTCCCGAATCATCATAGCATCTCACTTTGTATAGCGACCAACTTGTGAAATTAGTGCTATTGGAGCCTGGAAAGACGCAGCCGACCTCAATATATCCAGGCGACAAAGGGCAGGATTTTATGTCGAAGGTCAGATATCGACCGTAAGTGGAATCTTGCGGGTTAAGTCGAAAATTGTCAACCTCCCTGCAAGCGGAATGTGGAATAAAAAGACACCAGTTGTTCCTCGTTGTATAGGCAGGATCAGTGTATTCTGCTTCTGGGTTGACAGGCAAAAGAATTGACCCGGGGCGACTTCCCTATTTTTAGGGCGGGGGTGCTCGTCATACTTTTTATGGGTTACAATCAGGCCTCTGGTACCTTTTAGGGGTCAAAGTCCCGACGAGTACCCCCGCCCCCAAAATAGGGGAGTCCCCTGGGAGAGTTAGCCCGGCGGATTGGCCGAGTCAACTTACCTGGGCGTGTCCTGATCTGATGTCCGCCATACACACTTAGAAGGGTCAGAAAAACCCGCAAACATCAAACGCGCCCTTCTTACACCAGAAACCCGAACCGAGTTGGGCCATATTTTACCAAGTTTTACACAGGATCTCCCAAACTGAGGGTTAGTTCTAAGCAAGCAGTTTCCACAAACGTCTAACACCTTTGAGCCGTTAGGTGTTCCTGTAAACAACCATAGAAAATAAAAGTTACGCTAAGAATATCTAAGAGGGGATTACAGTTAAATTTTGTGGTAAATTGAGTGTTGTTTGAGGGGAATAAAAAGCAGAAAAAAAGGTTTAGAACACACGTCAAATGTCCGACTATATATCGCTCACTATCACACCAGGGCGCGCTCGGCTGGATACAAATTGCCCCATGACAGGTAATCCGGAATCCGGAATCCACCGAAAAAAAAAAAGAACTTGGAATCCGGAATCCACGCTTGTGGAATCCGGAGTCCATGGACCTGGAATCCGAATCCAATCACCTGGAATCCGAATCCAATCTTTTCTGGAATCCAGCATCCGGAATCATTCATTAAAAGGCATAGAATCCGGAATCCATGCATCTGGAATCCGGAATCCGGAATCCACACACCAGGATCCGGAATCCAGCACCTCTTTGGATTACCTGTCATGGGGCGATTCAAACATTTCAGTGGTGCCCGTCAATTAAAGGGGCTGTGTCACGGTCGTTTGAACAAATTTGCAAATACAGCTCTAAATTTACATGTAACCATGTCCATATCACTCATATCACTCATATCACTTGATATTAGCCTAATAAGCAATGTAGGTAAGTTTTGTCGGCAAGGCTCACGATTTGCAAACAAATTTTGATTTAATTTCAAACTTTGAAAACTGTTCATCCTGACAAGATTTCAAAAACTCATTGTTGCAATCCGTGTCCATCCGCTCTGTTATAGGTCCTTGAAGCCACATCATTATCGATTTGTAGTTAAAGGGCTATTTGACAAACCTAGACTAGTATTTTGGCTATCCATCAGTTATTACCACGTCTTTTTACATCATCATCAAAGTGTGCTCGAATCAGTAACACCGCTCCTTTAACTTTTAACTAAAATCCATATTTTTAAAAATCAACTAAATTACTAGTGTCAGATAGTAACCCAGTAGGAATTTCAAAATGGAAAGGTTGGCGAAACAGGGAGAAACCAGACGCAGAGGGCTGGTGCACCTGTGTCAACAAGATAACATTAAACAAACATCTATACATATCAGTAGACCTGGACCGGGGCGTAGCCAGGAAGTTTGGTTAGGGGGGCCGGATAGTGAAAACATGGGACGAAATTTTCAAATTTCCTAAAGCAAATGTATGGGAAAATCTCCGAGAAGGGGGGGCGGGGGCTGTGTCCCCCCGGCTACGCCCCTGCTGGATAACTCAAAAGGTACAAAAGGGTCAGTCCAGTGGCAGATTTCGGGGGTGTTTCATTAGACCCCACTTTTGTAGTTCAAATTGAAAAGAAAATAATAAAATAAATACACAACAAGGGAGGAGTAGAAAAAGGGAACCCTCTTGGATGTTACTGTAAACAACTGTCTGCAAACAATTCATTTTGTATTTATTCTGCTTGCAAACACCACGGGGCGGATCTAGGAGGTGGGTTGTGGGGGTTAGTAGTGATAGAGTGATAGATTAGTAGTTATTTGAACTCAGAACGGGCCATCCAACTTAGTGCTGCAACATCCCCCCCCCCCCCCCCCCCCTTGAAAAAATCCTGGATCCGCCACTGAAACACTACTGATTTCGAAACTTTCATTCGCCGTTCTCAAATACCTTCACAATCTGTACACGATGACCCATTGCCATTGCACACGCCACACTTATCTATGGGGTTATTGGCGGTCAACACGCATGGACCGCATCTAATAAAACAAGTTTCAAAAATATTAGGATTCCTAAAAAGTTTACGCAAATCTTTCTTTGCAAATTCGCATCCATTTTCAATAATATCAAACAAAAATAGAGCAAAAACGCCATTCATGTCCCCGTTTTCGTATTTTGCAGAATATCGCCTGGAACTATTGTAAGAGCACATTCACATACAACAAAAACTATTATAAGAGCACATTCACATACGACAAAAACTATTATAAGAGCACATTCACAACCAAAAACTATTATAAGAGCACATTCACATACGACACAAACTATTATAAGAGCACATTCACATACGACAAAAACTATTATAAGAGCACATTCACATACGACAAAAACTATTATAAGAGCACATTCACATACGACAAAAACTATTATAAGAGAACATTCACATACGACAAAAACTATTATAAGAGCACATTCACATACGACAAAAACTATTATAAGAGCACATTCACATACAACAAAGCTATTATGAGAGAACATTCACATACGAGGCAAAACTATTATAAGAACATTCAAAAACAAGCAAACAAATACTCACTTGTTTGTATATTTTCTAGGTTCACAGGTTCCGTTACAGTTTGTATATGGGGTTTTGAGGCAATAGCCACACGCATCTTCAAAATAATTTCTTCTGTACGCGCCACCGCACTGTCTAATAGAATCTATAGAGATGTTTGTGGTACCTCCTACACAAACTCCAAATCCTAAAATCAAAGAAGCACTGCCGTTAGCTCGTGTCTATACTGTGCCAAGTTGAATGGGTTTGTTCCATTTTATATCCGTTACCCCCGCCGTTACCCCCCTATCGAGAAACTGAAATTTGAATTTCCACAAGGGGTATTGTGTTTGACCAATGGAATTTCCACAGGGGTCGCTGTGTTTGGCCAATAGAATCTTCACAGGGGTTGTTGATTTTGACCTTGGAAATTCCACAGGGCCATTCATTTCACCCCGGAATTCCCATAGGGTATTCATTTGCAAATGTGGAATTTCCATAGTCCCACAAGAGAATGTCGAATTTCCACAGGGGCTGCTTCAAATTTCCACGGGTGTACAGGAGCCTGGAATTTCCATAGGGGAAGAGACATTTTTGAATTGGAGTTCCTCGATAGGATGGGTACGGAACACACCCCGATATGGACTGATTATTTCATTTGTAAGGGGATGCTCCGCGCCTAGACTCTGGACCCCTTACCCTTTTATACAGTAAAATGTTAGGAAAAAGGTACCCCTTTCTTATAATTCTTGCAAAAATGCATGTGTTAAATATGCGTTAAAACTAAATTGTTTTTTTTTTAGTAATATTGAAACCCTTTTATACAGAGAAATTTGCAAAATATCATATAATTTGAGCCTCAACCCTACCCCTCTCGGGCGGACTCCCCTCCCTCAATGTCCTCTCTTCTTGCCCCTTCCCACTTACAGGAGTTTCCCGCTCATTTCGCCTCTCCAACCCACCCACCTTTGGTATAATTATTTATTCTCACCTAGTCTTGTCCGTTCTTGTCGGACCATATTTTCTATTCTCGCCAATTTTTGCCTTTTCTATCAGCGGGAGTAGCCGGTGAGTTTTGGTCTTTCAGTAGACCCAGAAAGTTAGGTCGATTGGTTACTTACTAAGTTTGGCGCCTGAGTTAGTCACGTTGTCACATCCCACACACTTGTCTGAGCATTCACTTGCACACTTTGTCTCATTGCTACACAGGCATCTCTTCTTTGTAACCATGGACCCGATAATATTATTACAGCCCTGCACACAAAACACTCAAAGTTATCGCTGTCTCTACGTTGCCGACTGCAGATTTTGTAAGTGCAGTTTGCAATCAGATCAGGAGTGGGGTTATACATCTATTACAAAAAACGTTGCTTGGTGTTTGGAAGTTGGTCATTGGAGTTTCATTCCCTGTGGCATTCTGGGTACGCCATTTCTGGCGATTTTCGGCTGTTTAACAAGTAATACTACAGACAAAATTGTTGTTTACAACATCTAGAGACATTCTCAGCTGATTTCAAGATGACCTAGTTCTTTCTGCCCACAAAAAACGCCATAAAGGATGTTCACAGGATTCACTGCGGGGAATGAAACACCAAAGACACAGAACACCCTTTTTGAAGCTATTTGCTCTGTAGAAAAATAGCTTCTAAATCGGACACATGTGGCTTTGCGGCTGTCTGGCTGCCTGCCAACTTTTCGCGGATGGTTCCTCATGGAACGTGATTTTGAAGACCAACTATCTTTCCTCATGAACAACCCAACCTGATCGTTCCAGCGGCCAGCGCCTTTCCCTGGAAATGCTGGGGAAAAGGTTGTGCACAGCCGGCCCTGTAAAGGGATTTTTGTGTGTGTGTGTGGAGGGGGAGGGGGAGCTGGGGTGCTAATCTAGAAAAGCGGACCAATGTGGTATGAATTTATCTTTTTATAGAGAAAGCGCTAGTCAAAATTCGCTAGAAAAAGCAAGTATAATGTAAGCGCTTTATTTACTGTGTACAAATGTGGACATTTTTGTCGCATGGAAGTACCCTGTAGAATATCAGCAAATAGCCTCCCGTACGCTCTGCGTACCGATGTTTTGAAATAGGTACTGGGATTTTCGCGCGGCCAAAATCTCGCTCGTCACGTTTTCTTGATCGCTTTACTCCAAGTTTCTAAATCTCCAAGGGAACGCTTGTGAGTGCGCAGACTAAACACGAAAAAAAAAATCTTGATATTTTGCATAAGCCTACAACAAGTGTTACGCGCACATGCATGCAAAGTTCGCTGGAGTTTATTTTTTTCTTCCTTTTGGGTCTTGATAGTAAAGAGATTGTTGTCAAATCTAGTGAAGCGCCAGAAAGTTTGGATTGGTCAATTTTTACCTTTCGTAACGTGTAAATCGCACCAAACGTTTTGCTCAACGGCGATGGACGTCCCTGTGGTAAGCCAGTGGTTTTTACAACGCCACGCAGCTTTGGGTCGAGTGTAGAATCGGCTACCTTGTAGACCAACTTTGTAAGAGAGAACGCGTCTTCTAAATTCCAAAATACGTCATGGTTGCGGATCTTGAACCAAATTCTAGGAAATTATAAGGAAATGATATTACATTTATACTCGAATGCTGCAATAATGAAAAATTCAAGAAATATGAAAATTCTTATTTTTAACCGAGGCCCCTAAGAGCAAAGTAGCCTGTGTAGAAACCGTTCCCGTTGAGTGTTCAAGACGAGAAACTCAGGCGAGATTTGGGCCGCGCAAAAAATGAAGGGGGGAGGGGAATGGAGAGGAAGGAAAGTTCCCTTCCTTCCCTTCCCACTCCCCCTCCGTCCTTTTTTCGATAGCATTCGCTCGCCCCATTTTCGCGAGGCCAAAAACTCGTTCGCCTCTTTCTCTTGATTCCCTGGGTTTCTTACACACGGGAACGGCTTGCTGTACAGATTAAGAGCAAAGCAATATCTACGGCTCGAAAGAGCACCTAAAAATTGATAAGTCTGCAAAGTTTGAGAGTGCATTCTTTTAAAATCGCGTATGAACATTTTTAAAATCGTGTATGAACATTTTCGCAATCATGATGACAGGCTTCAAATCTTGTGACTCCCGCCTAATGCGGTGAGTTGACAGCTATCCATCAGTACCGACCCCTCTCGCTGTATCGGGCGCCATCTTGGATTTTAAGAAGCGTGCGATCCCGGGGGGAGCGAAAATGTAGCCACGCTAAAGCGGCAAAAAGATACGCCGATTTTTACTCTATCCCGGGGATTACTAGTTGTCTTTTGGAGAGACGATTAGTTAGATTACTAACCTCGTTGTAGAAAATGCTAATATTAGCACTTTCCCCTCTGCATTACTACAGCCAATATCAATGGGTGTCCACTGACCAGCGGTCGAGTTGAAATATTCATATTGTCCGAGACGAGATAGACAAGCTTTTTCAATCACCAACCATAAGTCCCTATCTCCATCTCCATCAACATCGGTAATCTTAATCACGTTCTGTTGTATCAGTTCTTCAAATGTGAACCCGTTGTAACTGTCATTAGCGTAACGTATAGTAAATGGAAGAACATGACGATAGTTTCGACCAGTAATAGCCGGTGGGTCGTTAACGGGGATGACATACGCAGGAAGTTCGACTTCGTCGTTTCCGATTTTAAGTACACGCCATTGCCCATTTTCTTCAACTTTGAAGCATCGGTGTTTCAGTAGTTTCTGTGGAAAAAGAAGCTCTGATTATATACCTATAACAAAAGAGGCAGCGAGGCCTGACTTTTTAAAAGTCCTAGCAGGGCCCGACAGTGCGACCATATGGTTGCCGATGGCGACTAAATAAAGGAGATTGCCGACCAAAATGTTAGAGCAAGTCGCCAAATGGTATTCCATTTGAGAACCACGTATATGTGGCGACTAAAACTTAATGGGCCCTGTCTAGCCAGCCTCCTTTGTTACTGTTAAATCCGTTCGATATTCATATCAAGAAAGTGCTGTCGTTTTTATGGCAAATCCGCGCGGGTTGCCTGTGGTGCTCAAAACGTGACTCAGGCCCCTCAGCGGGGGGGTAAAAACAAAATAGTGACCAAGAGAATGATGTTTCTCGAGTATCTGCAAGCGCAAGTTTTGGTAAACTTACCTGCTTTTTTCGCGAAGATATGAGGAAAAGTACTTACAGACATTCCATATAAGGTAATTTCCTAATAAGAAAGTTTTGCAACGTCGGCAAAACGACAGTTTTTGGTGAAATGAGCAATTCCAGAAAATAAAGGTACCCTCCCCACGGGCGGCACTAGTTTTTGACCCCCCCCCCCCCCCCCCCCCCCCCCAATGCATCCAGAATTTTCAAAATGGCTTACATGCATATAGAATTCCGGGCAGGTTAACTGCTACACGGTATCATGTCATGTACACCTGTTTCAGAAAATGTTGCACCATGTGCACGGCCGTGACATCTGTCTGCTGTAGCCCGCGATGCGTCATGGGGACATATATTGGAATAAGAATCATGAGCACTGGGTTTGAGGATAAATAGCCATACTTATCTGTATGGCTGCGGTTCCGCGCGCTGATTGGTCGAGACGTTCGGAATATTTTGCTATATTCACCTATAGGTGAATATAACACTGAAAGCATTGGGGATCGTGCGCGCACTTTATTACGAGAAACTAAAATATTTTTTACACTAAAAAGACTAAATCCGTTTTTTTTTTTGTCAAAAATCTTAAAAGTCGCTTGAGTAATTATACTAAAACAATTAGTCGCCTCCGGTTCCGTAAATATCGGCGAATAGTCACCTCGACTTCGTCTCGGTGACTATTCGCCGATATTTACGTCGCCTTCGGCGACTTATTGTTAAATATCACTCGCAAGAAAGTTTGACTGGGTTAAAAAGAGAATTTTCGTTCTTCTTAGTATTTCCCATGATGTACTGCGGGCTATATAACAGACAGTTGTGACGGCGCAACCTTTTCTAAAATAGGTGTATACAGCTTTCAAGAAATGTTGTCGGCCTCGTGACACAGGGAATTTCTGCAGAAACCCATCCATGGGAAAAGCTGAATTTTCCAAGGTACACGCATGGGAAGTGTTCGGAATTCACAAGGATAGCCATGGGAAATCCGAACACTTCCCATTCTTCTACCATGGGAAATTCAGCTTTTCCCAAGCCTACGCGCCCAGACCAAACGGCAGTATGGGTAGAGACGAAAATCCTCTTTTGATGATACCGAACTGATTCCTAGCTACTAAATTCTACAGAACAGAGCCTTGTTTAAAGCTAGTAATGTCTAGTAGTTAACTTGTGATCTCAAACAGTGTATTGTGCATGTGGTTCCAAGAAAATTTTCAATGCCCCCCTCACGGAAGTGACCCTTAACACCCCTCTGGAATTTCCAATCCCTTCCGTGGGTGGAGGATGAATATTTTCTGGAACCACACATTATAACATATAAATCTGCTTACAAATACTATTTTACTAGATCATACCTTGCTTCTTAATTACATCACTCACTTACCAGGTCATTTCCCCCATCTAGGAAAATTGCTGCAAAACAAACAAATTATTGAACAAAAATACAATCCAATAAAAATATAATCAAATAAGGCGATTTATTTTAGGTTGCATTTTTGGTGAATTTGCAATGGGCCATCTTCGAGTTGATGTTCAAATATGCATTTGGAGCCAGCGTAAAATGTTTTTACCATTTCGTAGAGCATCCCGAATATCGGTTTTGTCGGTCTTGTTGAGGCTTTCCAGAAATTCGTTCAAGTTTGACAGACTTGGGCGTTGGTCAGGGTATTTTTCTTCAAATTCGCGAAGAAATTGGTTCATGGCTTCCTGTGAAAAGCCTTTTCCCTCGTGTCTCCACTGCGGAACGAAAGAGCAGTCATGTTAGTGCATTAAAACTCCTCGCGGAGACTCAGAAATGTAAAATGTAAATGTATGAGACCGACTCCCCAGACTTGCAGCTCGAAAGCTGAATTGCGCTGGGTCTCAACGGCGCCACTGACAGCCAAGTGGTCATAAGCACAGACACTGAGGGTGGTCACTGCCAGAGGGTTTGTTACGTCCCCAGTGGTTCTTTAACGTCCCCCCTGGAACTGGGTAGAGAAGAAAGGCGAGACGGGACCTCGGTTTATTGTCTCATCCGAAAGACGTGAAACACAGTAGAAGAACGTTCAACCCACAATATGAACCAATTTCGACTGAGACCAGAACAGAAAGAAAATTTCCTCTGTCCCGGCCAGGAGTCGAACCGGAACACAGCGGTGAGAGACCCAGCACCGTAACACTGAGCCAATCGTGCTTCCCCACTCATGCGAACTCAACACTCAACACTGTTTCCAAGACCTGTTATTGGACATACTCGCCTAGTCCCCGCTGCAAAATAGACAAGATAAGCAAGAAAGAAATTTCGGGAGGACGGGATTTTTTTTTTGGGGGGGGGGGGGGGATGCTGACGAGAAAGGCGGGGCTAAAAAGGCGAGAACAGAAAAAGGTAAGACTAGGTCAGGATAAAAAATCATACCAAAGGTGGGCGGGAAGTGGCGCGGCGGGATTAGACTAAAAGCTGTGAGATAACAGGAATAGGCGAATTTTGCTCTTATAACAGGCCTTTTCCTGCTCCATTGTATTTCCTTTTTGTGCGAGATGCAGTAAATTTGGAAATAATGCTAGGATAACCCAAATGTTCTACGGGTATCACTCTAGTTTGTATATAATGGGCAGAACAGTCTTCAAACATGGAAATGTGATAGCAAGAGCTTTTGTTCGTTTACATTTCCTAATACTGGGCGGAAGTATGATATGGGATTCTAGCTTGTTTGAGTAGACAGACCAGCGGTCTCATTTCATAAAATCTTGTTGAAACAACCGTGTCACAGCACATTGTACTCACAATCTCCAAGACTTGATGCACACTCGATGGCAGGTCACACGAGAGAAGCGCTTCTTTCCATCCCGAAGTATCATAGTCTCCTAGCTCCCATGTAATGCCACCAGCAAACCAAGCAGATATTTTTCCGTAGAAGTCCTCAGCCGGTTTAAAACCCACAACCATGGTTACATTAACAACACTGGGGGTTTTGGGGTTGATACTCATTTTGTTAGCATTCAAAGGACGCCATGCTGTGGTTCTCCAGTCGTAGGCGAGTTTCTCATACCAGTCACCTTGAGTCAGACCAAAAAATATGCTGTTAATATGCTGATATTTGAATAATTTGCCGCAAAATATGCTGTTAATATGCTGATAATGAGGATGGGGTTGAGGATGTGGATGAGGACAAGGATGAGGATGTGGATGATGGGGATAAGGATGGGGATGAGGACAAAGACGAGGATGGGCGTGAGGATGAGGATGGGGATAAGGATGGGTCTGAGGATGAGGATGATGGGGATAAGGATGGGGATAAGGATAGGGATAAGGATAGGGATGAGGACAACAGACAAGGATGAGGATGGGGACGAGGATGAGGGTGAGGATGGGGACGAGGATGAGGGCGAGGATAGGGACGAGGATGAGGGTGAGGATGGGGACGAGGATGAGGGTGAGGATGGGGACGAGGATGAGGGTGAGGATGGGGACGAGGATGAGGGTGAGGATGGGGACGAGGATGAGGGTGAGGATGGGGATGAGGAAGAGGATGAGGATGGGAATGGGGATGAGGATAGGGATGAGGATGAGGATGAGGATGAGGGTGAGGATGGGGACGAGGATGAGGGTGAGGATGGGGACGAGGATGAGAATGAGGATGGTGGTAAGGATAAGGTTGGGGATGAGGACGAGGATGAGGATGGGGGTGAGAATATGAAGGTGGGAGTGAAGGTGGGAACACTAATGGGGATGAGAATGAAGATGGGAATGATAATGGGGATGAGGATGAGGGTGGCGATACTGATGGGGATGAGATAAAGATGAGAATAGGAGGATGGGGATAAGGATAAGAATGGGGATGGGGATAAGGATAAGAATGGGGATGAGAAGAATGGGGATAAGGATGCTTACCATCGTCTGGATTATTCGCAATATTAACAACTACCAATGCAGGACGCCATTTTCGGAACATCTTAAGGAAGTTGCAATATATTTCCATGGTACGGTTCTCTACGTAGGGCCGCAGGCTAGCCGGTATACGGTTTGTAAACAAATATCTTGGCTCCCGATAATGAAGTTTATCGCTGAAATTGAACGCTGTTGGGATAACACGAACAGTCATTCACGATCACAATATTTAACCGCAGACATAAGGTTTTCACGTAACATCAGAACAATCACTATTTTATCATTATTTTTACTACTATTTTCTAGCACGCACTGCTGTTGGCATCATGTGGGAATAATTCTATATTTAACCATTATCCTGCGAGATTGCGCAGAATATCGTCTGATACTTAGCCGACGAGGGACGAAGTCCCGAGTTGGCTAAAATCAGACGATAATCTGCAAAATCGAGCAGGATTATGGTTTTATTATTCAGCATATCGATAGCACAAAAACCCATGAAAAAAATGACTTTTGTGTATTATTTACGAGCTCAAAACATCATATTTTCCTCAGAGACGGTTATCGCAGGATAGCTGTCATGTACAGAAGACAGCTATTGGCGTTCCAATGGCCATATTTGGGCAGTGCATCGATGTGCTGAATAATAATTTCAGTTAGCTGTAGAATCATAAAGAAGCCCGTTCGTAAAACCTTAGACGAGGATACAATCACGAGGTCACAGGCGAAATGGTATATTAGAAATAAGGTCTAATCGTATAAATAAGGCCAAGAGTCCTGACAGTTTTAGTTTAAATCAACTAGATGGTCGATCAATCCATGAAAATCAAATGATGTTATTTTTTTCCTCTTAAATCCACTCGGAAAATCACCAATTTACGCTACACATGGTCTATCACTCATAGACCATTATTAGCGCAGCCAATAGACACGCAGGATTGGTAATAGACTGCTAATTGATTTATACTAACCCGATACTAAATTCTCATTTTGTGATCTTACCATTGTGTTGCATCTTTGAATCCTCCTCAATTTCGTATTTTGCGCCTCTCTTCAGACGTACGAATGGAAAGCAATCACCTCTTACAGGAATAATTTGCAGAAAACTTCGCCTCTTGGCTGCAGTTAAGGCGCTGACATCGTCTGTTCTCCCTACAGGTCTCGCAGAATCCAGCTGCAAATAATGAACTTTCACAGCACCATGGGCAGTGCATTCATTAGGCATGAACCTAGACAGACAAAAACCACATTAACTCGTATTGAGCAGATACAAAAAATATTAAAATGCCAGGTTTCTAGCTCGTAGAGCTACACAAAGAACAAACTCAAATAAACGTGTTAAAAACTAGTGTCCTCGCCCGGACCGGTAACCAGAATTTTGGCCACACGTTGCTCGAATCACTAACAAATTTAGATTAATGGCTGATCGCAGTTTTTTTCAACACCGAGGGGTGAGGACCCCACCATTTGAAGACCTCTCCACTGGAATTTCTAGAGGTCCTCAACACCTTCCTCCCCTGGAATTTCCAGGGGTCTTCAACACCCCCCCCCCCCCCATAGAATTTGAACAACCCCTCCCTTGGAATTTCCAGGTTGCCTAACACCCCCTTTTCCATAGCTTAGACAGACCCCTCCCCCTGGAATTTCCAGGATTTCTAGGGAATCTTGACCCCTCCCCCTCCAGATTTCCAAGAATTCAGATAGACCCCCTCCCCTTTGAATGTCCAGGGCTTAGATAGACCCCTACCCCCAGGAATTTTCCAGGGTCCTCAAACCCCCTCTCCCTCCCGGTGCGGAAAGAAAATGCAATCAGCCAATAATTTAATGAAATCCAACTTACTTGACAGCCGATGATGAAGACAGAATGAGTGCTTTATTAACGGTAATTGTTCCCACTTTACGCCAACCAGATGTGCTATTTCTAAACACGAGAGTTCCTTCTAATAAGGATTCAATCCCCGTTATCGCAATAAACCCAGTTATTCCAATGTCTTTTAATTTATTGAACGGCCACAGCGTTCGCAGCTTCTCGACTCCTTGTAAAGAAAAAAGCAAAGTTTAGTTTAGTTGTAAATAGCTAAATAGGTAATGAAGTGTCTGGTACTCGTACAGCCAAATTCGTAACATCATCCGTGCATCATCTACAATCCGTGCTCTTTTGTTTTAAGGGCCATTTACACGCGCCGATTTGTCGGGCCCGATTTTGTTTACGTTCGTTCGGTGTCGGCCCGACTTCTACAAATCTGATGCGATTCAACAGATTTTTGTTGTCGGGCCCGATTTTTCATATCGAAGATCAAAGCAGAGTCCCGACAAATCGTAGCGTGTGAATGCACCGTCCGACAATCGGCCCGACAAATCGCAGCGTGTAAATGGGCCTTTAGCAATTCACTGGGGGCATGGTCTCCCACCGCTGTGGTCCAGGATCGATTCCCGGCTGGGGCAGAGGATTTTTTTTTAGTTCCCTCCCGATGAGGAGAAGACCCGTTCTTTTTTCTTTAAAATGGAATTGTCATATTTGAAAAATAGATTAAGTCGCCAGATGGTGACTGTAGATTAAAAGTTAGTCGCCAGTAATAAAATGTTGTCGCATTGGTCGGCATCTTGAATATCCATACCTGGAACATTAACTGGGCCGCATCCTGCGCTCCATGGAATGCATTTCTGATATTCTGAATCATATATCGACTGATCTTTGCAATCGCAGTTATCCATTTGACTGTGTGGAAGACATTTTGATCTGCAAGGACCACAAAAAGACGCATTTCATGATAGATAGACATGAGAAATTTGTGGCGAGATAAAAGAAAAGCGTAAAGAGTCTCAGACAGCCACTCCTTTGTTATTGCTTCCATTCGATAGGACGAGTTGACCTCTTTCGCTTGGGCGTAATGTTGTCCCATTCAGGGGCGTAGCCAGGAATTTTGGTTGGAGGGGGGGGGGGGGGATTTCAAATTTCCTCCAGCAAATACAGTAAATGAAGGGAAAAATTTCCCGAGAAAGGGGGGGACCGCGGCAGAAATGTGATGCAGTTACGCCCAAGGTAAAGAGGTCTATTGCTCTGTTGGAGTAATGAAAACCCTTCCACAGACCAAGGTATTTTTAGAACGGTCCCAACTTACCAAGATTATAGAGTGAATTTCACTTGACTGTAGTGAAACCAATCGCAAAGTAATTACACCAATTCTGAATAAAACCTTTTTTTTTACAAAGTAACTGCGAATTACTCACGACAGTCATCTGGAATCCGCTCTATAACTAAGAGCAAACAACTCCTATATACTACCTAAGCGAGATCCTTTCACGGATCAATTTATTTTTAGAACGGCTAGGGCACACTATAAACTACTTAAAAACTCGAGACTGCTCTGCGACTAGCATCATGAAGGGACCTGTGATACCCCCAAATTCATATTTCTTTGCATTCCGTGATTTCTTTTGTTCACTGTTATTGTTCTTTCCATTACAATAGCTGTGAGAGAGTTCTTAGTTACAAGGTTTACACTCCTAGTGATAACCTCCTGAATTTCAATTGCTCAGGATTTACCGTGTTTCACAGTATGTGTACCCTTCAGGACATTGCCGCGAAATGTCGCCGACACACTCCGCAAACCCGGGTTTTTCAGCAATGCATTTCATTAGTGTACAATAGAAGCGAGGACAGATGTGCCCCCAAGCCTTACAGAATTCCAGCCATCCTATAATGCAAAAACAAAATGTCAAATAAAAGCAACAAATTAAAATTAAAAACATCGCAGCACTTGTCTCTCAAAAACCTGCTTTTCATCCTCTACAACAGAGGACGTTTGCACTTCTTAACTCCGCGTCTGATCAACGTCACGCTTATCATGGCCTAGGCAAGGTTAGTCGGGTACCCTGTGGAGAGTAGCTTGATTCTCATCCGCTACGGTAGAGCGCGTTAGTACTTCCTATCTTCGCGTCTGATCAACGTCACGCTTATCATGGCCTAAGGGTACCCTGTGGACAGTAGCCTTGATCTCATCCGCTACGGTAGAGTACGCTAGCACTTCCTACCTTCGCGTCTGATCAAAATCACGCTTATCATGGCCTAAGCAAGGTTGGTCGGGTACCCTTTGGAGAGAAGCTTGATTCTCATCCGCTACGGTAGAGTGCGTTAGTACTTCCTATCTTCGCGTCTGATCAAACGTTCTGGATGAGAATCACCTTGGTGAATATGGACCAATCACAGCGAAGCTTTCATTTTCCTTTAACTGTTGTCGGCCAATCAGAGATGAAGTTAACATCACCAGATGCAAGAGCCAACTCATAGTTCCGATGAAACAATGGAACCATTTCACGCTGTCTGGAGATACCAATCAGAGCTGGAAAGATTCTCCCTCGGGAACTGATCTTGTCCCACAAACAGTATTTCAGGACTTCCGAAATCAGTCCGATGTCAGCACTTCTTTGCCTTTTATGACAGTATAAACTGCGATCATCTGAAGATAAGGATATCTGGTAATCCTAAGCGGGATCGGAATATTTTTGGACTTTTTTTTAAGGAAAACCCTGGTTTGTTTGTGGGACATAACAACAGTAACTATGGCTTTGAACGACAGGTCGGAACTATGAATTCAACTGTTGCTAGAGGGAGTTTTTCCCCTATCTGTTTTTGGTGGTCTCGAAAGTAATAACTCAGCAAACTGTTGAATATTGATATAACATATCTTCACCTTTTCGTCTCGGCAAAGAAAGGGCAAATTTCCAGCGATTAGCATGAATACAACTATTTTATATGATAGTAAATAATTGTCCTGTTGGATAATTTCACGTATTTTTAACTCAGATGTTAACTCACCTCTTGTGTTCCCGGTTACATTATCGTAGTTCAGCGCTGGCTTTGGGGGGCAATCCTCAGAGCGGCGCCTTGTTCTCCAAGTACTCCAACAGAACCTTCGATCTGAACCAGCAAACCACTCCTGCGCCGTGGTATTAGTTCCATCGGGGCTTGTAAAATTAATCGGTTGACACTCACAGTGCTTTTCTCTTGGAATACAATCTTGCGAAGTGAAACAGAATTTCTCATTGCTCGCGCAATTCCTCTTTTTAAAAGGCATGGCGTTCCTGTCGCTCTGTTTTAACCAGTTCATTAATGTATTCATTGTGCAAGTCTTGTTAGAGACACATCGGACGCTATCGAAACATGTGGTGTCATTGGGGAATGGACAAGCCTCCCCCCAAGGGAGCGCGGCTTCGTCCACCGTGGGCATTTGAGTGTCTTTGTCACATCGACCGCCATGGCAACCATACATCAACTGGCAGTACGGTTTATGTGAAGGACAGTTGTGTTGCTCGTCGAGATTTCTACCGAGTTCAATCACTTGTTCATGTCGTTCCACAAGCATACGACATATATGGGATGCCTTTTTGCAAGCTGGTCCCCCAAACTCCAAAACCTTTCCACACACGGAACTTGTGCAGCTATCAATGACAAGAATAATAGCAATCAATACAATTATACACCAATATATATATATATATATATATATACTCTGATATTATGAGAGCATTGTTTGGCTAATGGAAAGAGAATGGTGCAATTCTTGTCAAATATGTGAGCATAACGTTCAAACAGAATGACAAAAAAAAAAGAAAACCAGACAAACAGATTGACAGACGTGTAGACAAACAGACTGTTTGACTGACTGACAAACAGACAGACGGACGGACGGACGGGCGGGAACACAGACAGAGAGACAGGCAGACAGACATTCAGACCCTGTCCACACTAACGCGTTTTCAAAAGTATTCGTTTTCAAACTTATACGGATTCGCAGTGTGTTAGTGTGGACGGGAGATTTAGCTGCAATCACGCGATCAGTCTTTATTTGATGTTGACGCGTGCAAGGACAGTCTCAAATTAACTGGTACAGTTGAAGTCATCGTTTTCATTTATCCGGATTCGACTGTCCACACTAAAACTACATGTATGCGGATTCGTTTTTATCACTTTCGAGAGCGTTTTCAAACTTATACAGATTCCATGGAAATGATCAGCGTGTTAGTGTGGACGGAGGGCCTAAAATGACGCATCAAAAAGTATACGGATTCAAACGAAAACGCGTTAGCGTGGACGGGTCCTTAGACACATAAATAGACAGACAGGCAGATGCCCGATAGACACATACATGACTACACAGACAACTAAATGCCAGAGCAGTTTTATAAGTTCAATACTTACACGCATGTTTCGTTATTAGAGATACAACCTCTTCCTCGGCACCATATCTGACCTAAACAAAATACCCACAATTGCATGAAACGCAGGTGCAGGGTGGCGGCCACGGGAAGAAGGAGGACTTATGTGCCACATAGGCGCGAAGGAGACAGGTAACATTATGAAACCGTATAAAATACTCCCTTGATACAAAGAACCCCTTAAAGCCAGGTAGGTTCAGTAAGTTGCATAGGCAACCCAACTAAACCATGACGCAATACCACATATACAATGCAGCCAAGGAACACGAGGAAACAGAATCTGTACAAAGTAAAGCAAGATGGGCGCCATGTGCATCATTTACTCATTTAGCTACGAAGATGCGCTCAGCCATTTCACCGACGAAACAAGACTGGCTGTTTGCCGTGACAAAAAATTTAAAAAAGCTTGCGTAGGCATGAGAGGTGTCAGAACACGATAGCGCTTGTGCAGATAATAAAGCCATTATTCTGCATGAAAGCCCTGGCAAAACGAAGTGCAAGTTGCATGAAATTTGTAAATGTTCAAAATGGACGTAAACCGTGAACACAAGTAATCGCAAGTCGTCGCAAGTTGGCGACCAAACGGTTTATGCAAGTCGATGCAAGTAGCAAAACTTGTGTCGACTTGCGTGATGTTGCATTTCGCTTGGCCAAGGCTTTTTATTCAGCCAAGTTGGGACTGCGTCACTCCTCGGTCAAGTATCAGAAGATATTCTGCGTATTATAGCATTACCTTCTGGACACGAGTTACATTTCATTCTCCACTCGTCAGTGTTGTGTCTAGATCCAGGTATGCACATTTCCCTGGAAGCAAAATGATAATGTATCCACTTGCATACCGCAAATATTCATATGAATGCGGTTAACAAATGTGGACATGCCTGGTCCCCTAAGATGCGGACTGCAATTTATACAATGCAGTTTACAATCATGAGTGGTTGTTGGATTATCATTCTGTAGTGAGTACGGTGGCTTTTAACGTCCCTTAAGTTTTTGGTTTGGGAGACGAGACTTTGGTTTATTACCGTCTCATCCGAAGGACGTGAAAAACAGGAGAAATGACGAATCACTTCAACCCATGATGAATAAAAGGTTCGAAACAGCAGAGAAAAATCCAAACCCGGTGCACAGAGGTGAGAAACAAAGCACCTTACACGTTGTGCCACCCATGCGCATTTAATGAAATTTAATGTGAGAAAAACAAAGACAAAGCAAAATGAACGCAACAACAACCTCATAACAATACCCCCCCCCCCCCCCCCCAAAAAAAAAAAAAGACGAACAGAAAAACAATTGCAAATGTAGCAGAACAAACAAATGTCGAATTACTCACTCGAAAACGCAATAGTCTTCGCCTTGTGGGCATTGCGGAAGCTTTTTTTTCAGGCAAGAGGCGAACCTTGAGTCCTTGACGGCACATATTTTGGCGATTTGTTTACTCTGAGGGCAGAGGATGCCATGCACTTGGCAGAACTCTTTGTAAGGCTTAAGCCATTCTGCATTGAAAAATAAACAATAAAACGTTTTGCTGTATGAACTATAAGTTGTGGGTGTTACATACTATTTATGCTACATACTATATTACATGTTATGCGTGTTACATACTATTTTACACACTATTTATGTTACATACTTTTTACATACTATGAATGTAACATACTATTTTACATACTATTCAGATGACTGTTTTGTTGCACTCTTAGTTACATACGTTTTGCACCCTACTCAGGTTATATACTATATTACATTTTATGTATGTTACATACTATTTTACATACTATTTATGTTACATACTATTTATATTACATATTATTTTACATACTATTTATGTTACATACTTTTTGCATACTACTCAGGTTATATACTATGTTACATGTTATGTATGTTACATACTATTTTACATACTATTTATGTTACATACTTTTTGCACCCTACTCAGGTTATATACTATGTTTGTTACATACTATTTAGCATACTGTTTGTTACATACTATTTTACATACTGTGTATTATTATTATTATTATTATTAATATTATTATGATGATGATTATTATTATTACAGTGTATTTTACATACTGATTATGTTACATGTTACATACATGCTATATATGTTACATTTCTAAATGTATTCTTACTTGCACCAGAATCACTGACTGAACGACAATCCTTGGGGGATACCAATGTTGGACAATTCTGAGCGTCTACTCTTTGACACTCTAGCGTGCTATTGCAAAATCTGTACCCATAGGGGCAAATCGATTCTTCTGCATCCATGTTATCTGTAAGCGCAGGAGAAAACTGACAGGCAAAGCTCTTGGTACACTTCATTGTCAGATAACAGAATTTATCTCTATTCGGACAGGACGTATTGTCCGGACGGAGTGACTTGTCTGCATTGTTCAGATAATCCAGCATCTCTCCCAAGTCGCATGTGGCATTTATTGGCGTGCAGTTTTGGTGGAACATTTGACCGATGCAGAACTTAGTGTCGACCGGACAAGGTTCCCCCCAGGGTTTAACAGGTCTTTTATTAACAGCGTCCAACATATACTGGATCAATTGCATTCCTGGTTGGCATATATCATTGCAGGAGCTTGTGTACGGGCAATAGGGACTCTCTGCAAAAGCAAATGAAACAGTATGAATTAAGTATTTTGGAATAATCGGCAAACCACACTCCATTTAGAGACCTCTGGAATTCCAGGATCCTAGAGTAGCCAACAATGTCAGGATGGATGGTTATGGTTAAAGAGTTGCCTGGAATTCAATGGTGGGTGATTATAAAGAAGCCTGGAATTTCAGGGTGGGTGGTTATAGAGTAGCCAGGAATTCCATGGTTATAGAGTTTCCTGGAATTTCAAGGTAAATATTCTATTGCAGTCGAACAGTAACGTACTCCATCTGTACTGAGGCTGCATTATATGAGATACCTAGTCTCATCCAAGAGGACTCCATCCGAGAGGTGGTCATTGCCATGTAACAAAATCGCCATTTGCATTATTGTTCTCGTCCTTCTCATAAAACTGTTGAAATAAGCGAGTAACTGTGCTTATATAGCGCTTATCCTAAAAGCTCTACGCGCTTTACATTTTTGGATGTATTGTATGTGAGAGAGGGGACCTACGGTTTAAAGTCCTTATCCGAGAAGACGCGAAGGCCTAACTATTTGTAGATATTAGAGCAAAGGCTCAACTATTTAGAAAAAGACCCTTGAGTGTTGGTTCGGCCGGGATTTGAACCTCCAACCTCCCGCACAGAAGCCAGGGCCGAAGCGCTTACTGGGGCCGGGAGGGCACGTGCCCCCCCCCCCCACCCCCCTCCCAGTTTTTTCCCAAACAATCCATCCTTAAAAATCCCGATTTTGCACCCTGCATATCAAAGTTCCCCCAAACATGCGATAATTTCACATACTGGGCTCTAAATTTCGCTAACCGGTCGCCGAAATACCACGTCAAATACCACGAGGAAGCATTGTCAATTACCCCTCTAATACAGATACCTCCCTTTTGCCCGTTTCGTCTCGTCCCGTCCTTCCCTGCTAGTAGAGGCCTCTTTTCTCTGCATTTCGCTGGCTGAGGTTTGCGAGGAAAAGAGACCTCTGCGCTGGGTCGAAACTTGCTTGGTTTTGCCGCCGTCCACACCCTTGGACGGTTTGCTGACCGTTTCTTGAGCCCACTATTTGCGCACGCATATCTACAGACGTTTCCGCTTGGGGGCTCAAATACTATCAGCGGAAAAACGTTTGTAGATATGCGTGCGCATATAGTGGGCTCAAGAAACGGTCAGCAAACTGTCCAAGGTTGTGGACGGCGGCAAAACAAAGCGAGTTTCGACCCAGCGCAGAGATCTCTTTTCATCGCGAACCTCAGCCAGCGAAATACAGAGAAAAGAGGCCTCTGCTAGCAAGTCCCGTCCCGTCCCGTCCAATGAGGTCTCTCCTCCTCCCCGTCCCCATGGTAACATACCTGAAGAACAGCCCATTTCTTTGTTTAGCTTCTCTACAAATTCCTTCGCTCTGGACATGTTTTTCAAAGTCAATATTGAGTGGAATACATTCTGGACAGTTCGACAGATGCTAAAAGAGTGATTAACGAAAGTCCCACATCTCGAGGTCGTGCAGTAATCATCTTGCCTAAAAAGTGAATCAACGATGCAATCAGTACAGGGGCATAGTTAGGGGGAGGGGTCCTACAGTAGGTCCTTTTGGGACGAAAAATATAGTGAAAAATGGACAAAATGGCCAGGATCATCATTCATTTTAGTAGTTGTGACCCCCCTTTCTCAAACGCTAAATACGCCACAGCTGAGTATCAGATTTCGCGACTATGATGAACCACATAACCACATGTTTCCCGGTTTAGCACGCGGGAAGCATTGTATAACGCGCTGCAAAATTTGCAGCTGGGGCCCACTGAATGGTTCTTCACCATACAAGAAATATTTTGTATTTCCGATAGACACGCTTGCGATGTTTCCTAGTTTTGCCACTCGGGGAAACATGCAGTTCCCAGCAGGGAAGGATCTAGGTCTCTGGAAAGGGGATGCGTTTCTGGCCTGAAGAGCCATATTTCTCAAAAGGACCGTACAAGAACCCTGTCTTTTAGACTGCCATGGGCTGCATCAGCCATCAGTGCCTAACGCGCCTCCGCCATTGCCTAGCATCGTAGCATTAATTTTTGGCCTTTTTTACAGCCACCAGCAAAAGGGATGAGGGACAGGTTTTCTGAGAAACAGGTCTGTTGTATGCCGCTGAACAAAAGGAAAATTTGTAGCATAGGAGCGAAACTGTGATTTTCTTTGGATTAGTACATTTGGGTCATCTCCAGTGTAAGAACCATTCCCTGAGGACACCTTTGTGTTTAGTTACTATTTAATCATGATTGGTTCAACCTTCGTTCTACCAAACAAAAAAAGCTTTGTGACGCAGCTGGTGAGTTCTTACACTGGAGATGAGCCGTACATTTTTACTTTGGAGGAAGGAACTAGTTGTGATAAGGGGTGCTATCCTTGGATGAAGGCGTTTATCTTATTTCTCGCGTACTCTGTTGTTAGATTGGCAGTACTTGGCGAAGGGCATGGTTGACCATATGGACGGCATTGCTGATCCGAAGGGCATCGGTGATGATCTGAATCAAGAAAATTGTCGGCATAAATGCATTAATTCGTAACAGCACACCTCGGCTTGGGCGTAATGCATGTCTTCCCATTTCAGATCACGTGGCATTCTCTCGAGCATGAGCATTCTTTCGTTTACTGCTACGCACAGAAGGATATATGAATATAGAAGAATCCCGAACAAAGAATATTTATTCAAACAAATGCCACGCGATCTGAAATTGGAAAATATTACGTCCAAGCTAAACTGAGGAGCTCTATTATGAGTGGTCAGTTCAGAACAGGAAGAAACTACCAGGAGTATATTAGGAGAAAAAAATCTGGACAAAATCTGAGCTCATAGATGGGACTTGAAATTGAATTGATTTATTCCATTCATTCATGTATACCCTACTGGATGATTTCACTTCCCACGACCTGCTCACCACAGAGTTTTCTGTAGGACAGTTGGTGGAGCATCCGACTGGTAACTGGAAGGTCGTGGTTCAAATCCCATGTACGAGCCGCAGAATACAGTCAAGCCCACTTTAGAACTTGCACAAATACAAAAAGATACAAGAGCAGCTTTATTAATAGGTTATACTACAAATATAATGTAGCGCTTTGATTGTACTTGCCAGATTTACAATATAAGTTACCCATTAATTGTATACAAAATATGTACGATATTTTGATTAGAATAAAGAATTATTGTATTGTATTGTATTGTTATTCCCAGTAATTGATTCATTCCACCCTTTATAACTACCTAGAGTAGCCGAAAGGCTTGTAAAGAGGACTATTAACTACGTTGCCTTGAGAAAGTACCTTTGGACAATCAGATTTGTCTCCGCCTTCCTCACATGTGCTGTAATGTGGAACGCACTTGTTTCTGAAAATATATTTCACGATAAAAATTTCAGAATGCGTTTCTGTTCTTCAAACTTTGCAAAATGTGCGGTACAAACTTAGACTTGCTCTCCGCTCGCTGCTCTCTTGCTCCGAGCAAAAATGTCTGCCCTTCCCGCAAAGATGGGGGTCAACATGGTAGAGCGGATTTCAGATGATTGTCGAAATTAAATCGACTATTCAACGCGTCCCTATTGGTTGAGGTGTTGGTTCTTTGTTTAGTCGGCCAATCAGAATGCTTAGACGTGGTACAGCGGATTTCATATGATTGTCGAAAGTAAATCCACTTCTACACGTCCGTTTTAGTTAAGGCATGGGGTCTTTGTTTAAATTTCGATGCTCTGTCTATGGTAGTGACAAATAAATGATGTCACCAAGACAGTTTCTAGCATTCCAGTGGCATTGGTTTCACGATCAAAATGAGCGAAAAACGTTTTAGAGAATTAAATTGGTCGTGATTTTTGGGGTCTCCTCATAAACGGAAATCTCTCTCTCCATTGTATTTCCCTTTTTGGCGACTGATCTTTATAGTAAATTCAATTTCCCCTTCAAGAGTTAGCACCCGTGAATTCACGGGTATCAACTAGTTAGCTATCAACAACTTCTAACGTTTTCTATTAATACGTACGCGCATTTACATAACTTGTAACCCGTTGAACATGTGGGATCTCTGTAACGTGCGCATTTCGTGTAATTCCGGTTTCGGACTGCGCATCTCTCCAGTGACGTCACAATCCTTGGACATGCTATAGATCGGATTTTGCAAATAACTTTCCAGCCTGCAAGAGATAACAGTAACTTTTGTCAAGGAAAAACTGTAGTGTGAATCAACTGGAGGTAACTGACTAGGCTCTTCTTCCTGCCCGTAATCTATATTGAAGAGTGTGTCTGGTTTTAGTAATGACTGTGTTTTTACAGGGACGGGTTGCATTAACCGGTCACCCAACCTCCAACAGGAAGACGAGGTTCGCCTGGCATTTCACTTATAATCTGCACAACAAGGCTGAATCTACCAGGGACCGAGGTCCCAGCTGATATACCCTCCACACACACACCTTAAAGTTCAGCACTCAGGGAGGGCTTATGCGCGACAGAGCGCGAAGAGGCAAGTTAAGGTCTCATACTGCACTACAAACGCGCTGTTCGAGATGGTGCTGTCTGGGACATCTGGCATCACTCAGGAATGCTGACAAACTCAAGTTAGAAGTTATTATTGTACCCAGAGCTCCCCGAATCGTCATCTTGAAGGTGAGGCTCTGGGGACATCCATTTGAGGGCCTTCGCTGATTTACTGAATATGAACGCTGGAGCATGCGCAGCAAGATCTTTCTCTCAGCGGCTCTGTATCAAATCTCGCGCATGCGTCAATGGCTGTCACCAGAGCCTCCCCGCGAGGTGACGAGTTGGGGGCACGAGAATGGTCAGCAGTCGAATAGTGATTTTGGCAGAAATGAAGCTGTCCCTACGTACCTGTGCCCTCGTCGTTCGCCATGGAGAGATCATACTTTGGGTAACCCTCACAGGTCTCATTCTTGCAAATAGGCCTCATCGTTGACTTGCAGAATTTGTATGGATGAAATACGTAACTCAGCGGAGGTTTATTTTCTGTGATGTGAGATCCGTTAATCACAGGGGATACACATGTTTCATTGGAGTGAATGCAATCCCACTTCAAAGGGCAAAACATCTGACCACCCGGGCACGGGGTCCCATCAGGTCTGACGGTCTTGTTACCAGCATCAATCCATCGCGTAAGGTTGCTAAACGTGCACTTGGACGTCTTAGGAATGCATTTCGTGGCGGCATTCACGCAAAATCTCTCGCTAGTAGAGCTGCAGTTTTCTCCCCAAGGAGTAAACGAGTCTTCCTCGTACGCAGGATTGTTCACGTGCTCATCACAAGTCATGTTGGGGAATTGACACTGTCCGGTCATGACGCAGTAGCGCGTCCCTGGTTTTGTGTCGCAACCTTTTTCTCGGTCAATTTGCTTTAAATATTCTCGGAATAAGTATGTATTGTTGTCGGCAAGGCTTTTACAGACATACGAAGCCATGGCACACGTCCAGCCCCCTTCCTTTTGTAGTCCATAGCAACTGTCGGCTCCTGGACAGTTCGCAAGCACCCTAGGGAAGACATCAAAACTAATTAGTCCTAAATGCCCAGTGCTGATTCAATATAGTGGTTCTGATGTGGTGGTCTTTTAACATTAATATGGGATATATGAGATATAACAGTAACAAGCGGCAGTTTTTACTTACGAAGGGCATGGTTCACGCAGTTGAAGACATTGATTATTCGAATGACATCGGTATTGATCTAAACAACAATTTGATCATATTAAATACTGATAATATCGTACTAAGAAGCAAGCTAAATTGAGCGTGGTTTAGATGCGTACAGAAACATTATTTGTATTTGCGTTTGCTTTGCTTCTCATTGGTCGCTCATTTCTACCAACCAATCATATTTGTTGATTTAGTGATCACGTGCTCACCGCGTGATAGTGTTTTTCTTGGCTTGGTTGACGGGGAAACGATTCAGCAGCAGCAACTTGTAATGTGGATTCTCGTATCCGAATGCGTAGGTCTCTTTGGCCATTTGAAACTTGCTTCATATACTTCATATACTTGTTTTTATTCCTTAAAAGGCCCGTTCTTGCAATTGTTGCTGCAATTTTTCTCGCACGTACGCGTCAACTCAAAATCACTAATATCACTAACTTCAAAATCACTGTCGCGTGATGTCGCGGAGATTTCAAACATGTTCAAAACTCTTTACAACTTCATGCGATTTGAAGAAAAGAGAGCACACAAATCGCACCGGATTTGCATCTCGTTGCACTAGAGAGTTGGAGTTGCAACTCACGCGACAAAAATCGCCGCGACAAATGCAGCAAAAATTGAAAGTGTAAACCGGCCTTTACTCCTACTCTAAAGACATACCTGACCGACAATGGGATTGATTACCGCATGTGGTGTTACCAGGAATGCACTTGTTTCTGGAAACAAATTTAACAGCAATAACTATATCAACCCAAGAAACAAAGATTATCAAAAGGGAGTTTGCATTATACAGCTGTTTCAAAAAACGTTGTCGGAGGCCGTGCGCACCCAGACCGCAAAGTTATCTGGGTAAGAGGTCTGAAATCGGCTAACTGTCTGAGTACGTGAGTTACTAGTTAAAGAGCCTGTGTCAGCCGGACAGCATGGGCAACATACCAATTCGGAGAAAGCATCCATTTATATTTCCATCAGCTGATTTACAGAATATAGAGCAATGTTCTTGATTGAATTGGTAAATCAAATCTGACAATATGTTTTTAGATGTTGATTTAGAGATTTCTACACGTAATTCGTCTTCTAATATCAAACGAAGACAATACCTGAAGGAGACACTGACACGGGCTCTTTAAAAAACAGTCAGCCACTCCTTTGTTATTCTTTTCATTCGATATTTAGAAGTAGAATTGCGTGTAGAAACCTGGAAATAACAAACCATCTACTAACAAAGTTATGTTCTCCATTTACCGCGAATTCAATCGGAAATATCGTACACGTTACTAAGAGATTTAAAGACCACAGGCATCCCATGCGGATTTGTAAAAAAACGCTTTCTTGGCATGCGTAAGTAATTATGCATTCTCGTAACCAGAGCTCCCCGACTCGTCTGCCCGCAGGGGAGGCTCTGGGGACATCCATTTGAGGACCGTCGCTGATTGGCAGATTTTAAGCGTTGGAGCATGCGCTGAAAGGTCTTTCTCTCAGCATTCCCGAACCCAGAGCTTCCCGGCTCGTAACTCGCGGGGGAGGCTCTGGTGACAGCCACTGACGCATGCGCGAAATTTAATACAGAGCCGCTGAGAGAAAGACCTTTCAGCGCATGCTCCAACGCTCAAAATCACCCAATCAGCGACGGCCGTCAAATGGATGTCTGCGAGCAGACGAGCCGGGGAGCTCTGGGTTCGAGAATGGTAATTATGTAATAATGAGGATACACTTACATGCGCTGACAGTAATAGCGCCCTTCTGCGCATGTGGGAGTTTTGTACTCAAAACACTCGGCGAACTGCTGGTCATTAGCTGCACACATTTCCACGAGGAGACTGACTTTCGGGCAACCACAGCTGACTTTTTCACATATAGCCCGCCATCCTGTCAAAAGAGTTTTATAATCATGATAAAGTGCTGGGGCCGGTTCCTAGAAGGTCAGTTAAGAGTTATCTGTAGATAAACGCTTATCCAACGGATAAATCCTGAACAAATAACAGATAACTTTTATCCATGGATAACTTTATCCAACCTTTCAGGAACCGGCCCCAGGCATATAGCACAAACATACATAGAGGATACACGGTGGCTGGAAGATATGGATTTATTTTTCAGTGTGGTGAATAGGCCATTTGCTGTTACGAGGTTATACTGGAGAGCAAAAAAAAAAGCTCGTGGCTTTCAAGTTTTTATCAGTTCTGGTACCTAACTATCGATCTCGTTCTTAGATACTCGTAGCTTCTATAACCCTAATAACCGGCTTTGATATCATACGATGCAAAAGGTAAACCTGGGTACTCAGGCAAAGAATGGAAAATAGTTTTCTAGATTCTTGGATCGAAAGCTCGTCTTTCGTTAGAGCCTTTGGCCAAAATGCATAAACTGTCTCTTTATCACTAAATGCGGCACAACTTAGATCGTAGTTTGTTTATAGGGTAGCCATAGTGAAATACATACCCTATCAGAGATCAAACATGAGCGAAAACCAATACCCTACCGCAGACCTCCAGGAGCCCAAACACCATACCCTATAGGGCGGCACATACCCGTATACCAAATATGAGGGAGTATCCTAACCAGCACCACCACCAGAGAAGGTTCCAGGAACGAAAATGACCCCCATTAAGCAAACCCCCTTTTACCTGTTCCGTTATCGTCAGCGTTTCCCAGTTGAAACTCAGAAAATCTGGGACACTGCTCCAAAGAGTGAAGAAAGCGGCTATTCCCACGGCACACTTTTCCACCTCTACCGGCCAAGAAGTCAGCAGGCGTCATATTTTTAGTGTTGGATGTGGGGAATACACGGGGTATGCGAGGCCATCCCAACTCGTCGCGCTCTGACGTGCAGTTTAAGTGTCTTATGGTACAGTTCTCTTCCTTATCAATACAGGTCTTATCATTCAGCTTATAGAAGCACCACTTTTGGCCCCTTTCAGCGCAACCTCGGCTTAACCAAAAGCTAGAATCGATAGTATTGAGTTGTGTGTCCAAGTCACAGCGCCTGTCCATTCCGTGTCTTCTGTCTCGGCACTCCCCGGCAATTGGACAGTAATAATATTTATTTTCATCTTGGCATTTCTCCTTGTTGATTTTGGCGGTGAGATTAAGGAATCTCTGGGTATCGTTCTCCGCAAGACTTTGACAAACTCTGGAGATTGCCATCTCACAGTTATATTGGCCATTTAGGAATAATCCTCCACAAGTTGTATAGAAACACCCTTTGCTCTCATAATCTGCATGGGACCGTTATTTGTGCTGTAGAATTACTGCGATTTTTATAATTCTGCGAATTATAGATTCGAAAGATCCGTCAATCTAACCTTTTAAGACAGGTACATGGAATTTTTCATTTTATAGTGAAAAATTTGGTTTTAGAGCAATCACAGCCAATCAGAATCGAGAGAAATCATGACTTGCTCCTAAATGGCTTTTTCTTAGCCAATTGCAAGCCGAACCAATAACTAAGTAATTACACAATTGTATTTACTACAGAATTTGATTGGCTAAGAAAAACGAGTAGCCAATGAGAACGCAAAGCAATCGCAATTATATAACAAGTCTTGACAGTCATGCGAAAGCCGCTCTAAAGCCAAGGTAATACTTATTACACTGCTTGCAGTCCCTTCCTTGGCGAACGTCCGTAAATCGAGAGAAAGACACGGGGGGAGTCTCCCCTCCCTCTCCTGAGTAACTCGACACCGTAAACAAATCGAAGCGCGCCGTGTAAAAAAAACATTTCCCTCGATTTACAAAGGTTCACCGAAGAAGAACCCATTTATCGATTTCTGCAGAAACGCGCTGGCGGCGTTCGGCCTCTCCCAGGGCTATATATGTGAATTCCGAACACACTTCCCATTCTTGTACCCATGGGAAATTCAGCTTTCCCATGAATTGGCTTCTGCAGAAATTTCGTGCCTTTACGCGCCGTGACAAAGCAACGTGATTGGTTAATCATTAGGAATTTAGCGCGATGTGATTGGCTGAATGTTTACGAAGATATATTAGTCTTACCATGCGGGACAGGGCTGATTAAGATTGAGACATCTCCCGCCTTCTCTTCCAGCATTGCGACAGAAATACTGGCCTGAAATAATGAAAATTGTCGAGATGAAAGAGTGAATTATACTCAAATTCATTGTCTGTCACCTTCTAATGTCTAACCTGTCAAGGGGAAAAGCTTTTGCTTGGCAGGTTACTAGTAGCGAGCGAGTTTGTACGAGAACTCTGTTTTTTCCCCCAGCTTTTTTCCTTTTTCGACACCTACGCTTACGTCACAGCAAGTTCCATTCTGATTGGTGGAACCTAAGCATTCGAATAATTTCGCGCGCGAAATTCAAATCTAAAAATAGACACTTTTCTGACTGTGATGTGGGCAAATACAGTAGTGAAAGATTCTAACTCTTGTTAATCCACTCTTGGTATGGAGTTGATTTTCAAACGTCATGGGCTTTCTCGCTCATTCTGCTCACGTTATTGACGACGCCAAGTCAAATGACTAGGGCGTTAAAAAGGTATCGCCAAAAAGATGAATGCGTCCAAGTTTGGTTGCCATAGGTGGTTCTCTTCTTGAGATATGAATTTTTTGTTTCTTCCTGAATAAAAGGTATAGCGTACGTCCGTCCGTCCGCCGTACGCGGAAACTCATGGGAGCCCTGTGGTATACTAAGAAAATTAACAAATCTCGGGAAGGGATGGACCTCAGACAACCAAACTTGGGTGAAGTTATCTAAGTGGCAAGGGGGTTCAACTGCATGGTCACGTGGTATGACGTCATCGTTGACGTCATCATAGGAGAAAAATGATATATCTCAAGAAGGGATGAACCTCAGACAACCAAACTTGGGTGAAGTTATCTAAGTGGCAAGGGGGGTGCAACTGCATGGTCACGTGGTATGACGTCATTGATGACGTCATCATAGGAGAAACATGATATATCTCAAGAAGGGATGAACCTCAGACAACCAAACTTGGGTGAAGTTATCTAAGTGGTAAGGGGGGTGCAACTGCATGGTCACGTGGTATGACGTCATTGATGACGTCATCATAGGAGAAACATGATATATCTCAAGAAGGGATGAACCTCAGACAGCAACTTGGGTGAAGTTGTCTAAGTGGCGAGGGGGGTGCAACTGCATGGTCACGTGGTATGACGTCATTGATGACGTCATAAAACATTAAAAGGTTTACATCGTTGAAGGGATGAACCTTAGATAACCACACTTGGATGAACAAGTGCTTAGTCACGTGGTATAACGGTGCAAGGCTATCTATTCATGTACAATGCCAACCTTTTTGTCTCGTTAAAAAAATATGTAACCGGGAGCTCCGCTTTTAGCCAGTGGCTAAATCTATATTAAGGAAGTGACAGGAGATCCTCTTTTGATAAGAATTTCGGCAAATGTAGCAAGAAAACTGAAATTTTGAATGAGAACTTACAGGAATAACAGAGACTCGAGTTCTCGACCTGTCCATCATTGATTTTGGCTTGGTAACCACGCTAAAATACCCACACTAGCCCGCGCGCGACTCGACCCACTCCTCCCAAGTGCATTCAGCAAAAACGACAATGATTCATTGATATATTTCTGGTTGGCTGACAGTGGTATGCATGCATGTACTGACCTTGACGGCAATTGGTTCCTGATGATGTTCCTGACGAAACTCCGAAGCAAGCGGCACAAAAGGCAACGAGAACTGAAACTGGAGAGAGCAAGGATTTTAGATAAACTAACGCTCAATGAATAACAACGGCACAATACTCCGTGGCAAAAGCCCCGCTCCCTCCCTTGCCCACACGCCGTTCCGTTTTACCAGAAAGTGGCTCGTTTAGCATGCATCGTATTTCATAACCAGCAGTTGGCCTAGCCTCGTCCGCCTTAGTGAAAAGGTCACCGAAGACTATTGCTATCGCCGGTGTGAGCGAGTGATTGAGTGAGTCCGTAAGAAACAGCCTTTGGAATCCTCATTGATGATGTGCAAATACGATGCATTCTTTTCTTTCAATTTCAAAATACGCTCCAGTTCAATGCATACATATATTACGTTATAACATCCGCTAGCAATCACACAATTTCCTTTCAGTAAAACGAAGCAAAGAACATATTTCGAAACGATTTCAATGTGTGGATGATTTCCTCTTTGGTACTCTTTTTCCGGGTTTGAATCAGACTTGAGCTTTTGGTAATGTGCATAACAAGTTAGATGTAAGCTCTAAAAGGTACACAAAATGTCCAAAATCTCCAATTAGGATACTAATGAGATTTGCAATGTCCCGAGAAACACCGGAAAATACGTTGAAGTAGACATTTTTAAGTCTGTAGAATACTCTTTTTAGAACATTTTCCAGTAGACACTAGCAACAGTGTATGTGCTCAAAACGACCGGGGGGGGGGGGGGGGGACTCCCATATTTTCGGGGCGAGGGTGCTCGTCGTACCTTTTAGGGTTGAAAATTAGGCCTCTGGTACCTTTTAGGGGTAAAATTTGAAAACTCTTATTTTTTTCCAGGTAGGTACCAGTTAGGAGTCCGTTCTAGCAAATCAAGCAAATCACGCTTGTTTGAAGCCTGAATTTCAGACGTATTTTCACTCGGAAAAAATACAAGAGAAAATTACGAGGGAAAATACGTCTTGTTGGTACCTTTTGGGGGTCAAAATCAACTAAGCGACGCCATTTTAGGTACCTTTTAGGGGTAAAATCGAAAGTTCCCGACGAGCACCCCCGCCCCAAATATAGGGGAGCCCCCCCCCCCCCCCCCGGGCAAAAATAATCTCTTCCCTTCGTAACCTACATTCACCTGTCCGAGTCGCGCAATATTCATAAGTTCCTTCTTATAACTTTTACGAAGCACTCAGGTGCAGCTCCTCGATATATTTCCGAACTTCTTCACCGCTACCAGCCTTACGTACTTTGCGATATCTTCTAAATGTCATCTTTCCCCTGGATAGGATGGCTGGGAAAACTTTGAGCAGAGTTATACTAGATTCTCTTTCAACTATAACAAGCTACAAGTTAGCTACAGTATCTTATCGTCCTGTTACAAAATGCATTTTCGTTCTTGAAAAGACGCCATTCATTTTGATGAGTTTAGGCTTCCTGTCTACACTAAGAGATGGGAAGCGTATTCACCGAAACGTATCGATTTGAAAACGCTCTCGAAAGTGGATAGAAACAAAAACGCATGCCTATCTTTTAGAGTGGACGGTCGGCTTGAAATAGTTTTGAGAACACTAACAGTGGTAGATCTAAAATAATGAAACATGCTTATCTTATTTTTCTAAAAAGTTCTAGAACACTTAGTATAAAGATTCTTAGATTTGTTCCTGTTTAGCAACCGTGATGACTGCTCTCCTGAATTGTATCCGTTTCCAAACGAAAACGCACTTAGCTTGAACAGTTGCAAACGGTACCAATACGGTAGTGTGAAGAAATGAGTTTGGAGTTCAAGTCAGCCTATACTGTTACTGTGAAATTATATAAAACTGAGTCTGAGTTTTCATCGCATTCACAACATCACTCAGAGACTGTGGAAGAGCGTAGGGAAGAGTCAAAACAATAGGTCACTGAATAGTTTGCATTCCTCGCGTGAGTTTATTTTGGGTTTTAGCTTCCGAATAAACCAAGCTGGTAGTGTGTAACGTGGATCGATCGATTTCACCGCGAACGGACCCCAACGAAAACGCATAATAGTGTGGACAGTACCTAAAAGTGATTTCTTCAGCATTTACCCCTTCTACTTGATCTTCTACATACTAACCTGATAATATTTTAGAGCTTGAAATAGGCATTTTCCAGTAGGTATTAGTACTTCAAGAGAAGATGGCCCATGCACGCTCTAAAACCAAATTTCATCAATTAGTTCTCATCACGCATTATGCCGATGTTTTATTTTTTAACGGCTGACTTTTTCTTGCCTCTGGGCCCTATTTATCCGATCTTACGTCATCATCTCATGCCACTCCAGAGCAAGAGCTCCCTCCGAGTTCTTTGTGTGCACGAACGACGAAGAGACGAACTTGGAGTTCCGAAAATTGAACAAACTCGTTTCTGTCCATAAAATCGAAAATGGCTCATCATGTATGTTTGAATCAGTGGCTGATTTCAACAGTCTCGTTTGTAATGAAAATCTGCAGGGAAAAATAACCAAAATATAAAAAAGGTATCGCGATCCACCCTGCGCTGTTTTGAGTTGTTATGAGTCGCCAAAATATCCGTGGTGACGACGGCTTGAAAAGGACGAAATTTGATGTGTTGAGCTCGTAAAAAAATTCGGACTGCGTCCCTCTTCGGCTTAGTATTTCCGCTTAAAACCATTATCCTGCGAGATTGCGCAGAATATTTTCTGCTGTCAATATTCCCCGACGAGAGACGAAGTCCCCGAGCTATTAGTCTCGGCAAAAAAATGACGTAGTCCCGAACTTTTTAAATCACACGGTATCTGCAGGATAATGGTTTTAAATACTTAGTCGTCAAGGAACGCAGCTCCGAGTTCGCTAAATAAGACGGTTTTCTTCGCAATCCCCCAAGATGGTAGTTTTAAAATACTTAGAGGGACGCAATTCGGAGCTGGCTAAATCAGTCGATGTGATCGGCTCCGAACATGATCATTTTAGGCTGCTCCAGCCTCGTAACGAACCGTTTTGCGCTTTGCGTAAATAAATAATCTCCTCCTACAAGTCCTTATTATAGATCAGCTACAGTGACCTTGCTAGATGCTTGTGGAGGTCTCTCAAGAAAATTGAGGAGAGAGAGAGAGAGAGAGAGAGGCCTATGGTCTCCGAAAATGATCATTTAGGCTGCTCCAACTTCACGACGACAGGTTTTGCGCTTACGTAAATACCTATAAAGACCTATACCTATAAAGACCTATACCTATAAAGGCCTATACCTATAAAGACCCCATCAGCAACAGTGTACTTGGATGCCCCTAGTGTTACTAAATGATCGGCACGGAGAGACAAAATGAGGACAAAGAGAGACAGGCCTCTCTCTTTTAGCGTGTGCGTAGCAAGCGTTCCCGACGAGAAACTGGGGCGTCGCTCGCCTCATTTTCGCGCGACTAACTAAAAACTCGCTCGTGGAACTTCTCGTCGCTTTCTCCTCTGTTTCTCTTGCTTGCTTTTCCCTGAAAACACACGGTAGCACTTGCTACGCAGGCTACTCACTTTAGTCTCTTTCTCCTCACTTTCTCTCGCCGCGAGAGACCTCTGCTAGCAGGGAAACATTACCGATACTTACCTGCTCTGCTGCATAAATTCTCACACATTTACAACTCGAAAAATAAGGTCAAGTACGTTCTAAAACGAAAATACCCTGCTAATTGTTACGGTGCACTATGTGTGATGTTCAATTATGCGTATATGGTCTATTTTAGTCACGCCTCTTGGTTTTTCATTGGGGTTGTTTTCCGATCTCATGCAGCGACAGAACAAAGATATCTCTTGATATGGATGGGTTCTGCATTCTTTCAGGTTTGGCAACAGCATATTTTGTGACTCAAGCTAAAAAAATCTAAGAAATATTTATACTTTTTTTTTAAGCCTAGGGAAGTACACTTTTGTTTTCTTGACGGGATGTGAGGGCGAAGACAGGAATAAAAAAAACAAAAAAATTACACCAAAAACTCCCTTGGCCAAAATGTTAACCCCTAAAAATCCCTTTGCCAAAAAACTAAATCCCCAAAAATCCAATTCAGCCGACTTGTTTTCTCCTTTTTAAAACAAAAGGATGAATAAACAAGGAAAACCAGGCTTGTGTCTTGCTTACACAACTACTTCTATCGGAGGATATGTATATTGGTGTCCAGGATATCGTTTCAAAAATACAGAAAATGAGATAAAATATTTAATAATAATTAACAAAATACTATTATTGAAAAAGAAAATGGAAAAAAAGAAATGGAAAAGAAAAAAAAATTGTAAAATCTAGATAGATTATAAAGAGACAAAATACAAGGGATATTTATACCATTATCTGTTAACTTTTTTTTTTTTCAGCTTCCCGCCCCGATTAGCTATTGCTATTTCCGGGTGACTGTTTATTGTAATTTGTCTTTAAATTGGAAATAATAAAAATATTGTATTGTACTTTACATTCCTTTTTGTTCTGCTGTTACTCATCTAGGTTTACCTTTTGCCTCCTAGAAGCTGCAAATGAAATTTCTAAAAATTAGATTCGACGCGGCAACAGTTCGCGACGTTTGAAACTGGCCTAAGCAACAGGAAACAAGATGAGGACTTTTCGCTTTTTTCCTTCTCCCTGTCAACGTAGCCAATACAAAGGAAGAGAGTCAAAACATCTGCTCGCAGGGCAAACTTGGACACCAGTTTATATAGACTGCGAGTTAGCAGCAGCTAGCCCGAGGTTGTGCCAACAAGATACATCTTAAAAGTATTTTGAGATCTGAGGCGTATTCAACATAATTACAGTTAGTGTTATTGTAGAATATCTCTTATTACAGTTATTAGTCAAATCCCTGAAATAAGCGATATTTCAACCAGCACCCGAAAATAATTATGCATTTAACCAAATGTTCCAAAGCTACAGGGAGATATCGAAATATCGAGCCGGAGAGAAAGTCGATATCGTTCCGAGAATCCCGCGTATCTTGCTGCTACCTGGCGACGCTCGGACTCTGGATCGATTGAAGGGAGACAGGCATGCGCATGCGTGCCCGCTGACAAAGACGATCGTGGGCCATTCTCTAATTGCCGTTCAAAAAAATTACGAAAGTATTCTGGATTTTTTTTTGCTATCTTGATAACTAATCTTGACATTTCTTATACAATAATATGGATTTTGAATTATTTTGCATAGTCGTCGGTTTTCGAGTACCCGGCCTTTTCTGTACTGATCAGTTCATATATTTCCTCTATTAGGAAACAACCAGGCAAAATTCGAGATTCTGCGACGCACTTAAACGTTGCGAGATTTCAAGACTATTTCAAGACTTTTCGAGACTCAGGATTGTTCATGAACCCATTCGACAACCAATACTAATCGCAACAAGATTACACTCTTTTTTTATCGCAGTGTGATATCCAGAAAGGTGGGCAGCACAACGTTCTCACACCAGACATTTAAAGAGCCTGAGTCAGCTGCCATTTTGACAGCATAGCAACATACCAAGTCGGAGAAAGCATCCATTTCCATAGAGCAATTTTAATCAAATATGAAACCTTGTTTTTAGATGTCGATTTAGAGATTTCTACACGTAATCCGTCTTCTAATACCGAAAACAACAACAAAGGAGTAGCTGACACGGGCTCTTTAAGGTACAGAAGTGGCAGCTATTGCTAAGGAGGTGGTTTTAACAACATGTGTTTAAGTGGTCGGGGGCTGTTTTCAGGTGGCTTTGTTTTGTAATGACGAGTTCTAAAAGTTGCTGGGAAAAATTTGTCTGTTCCTTTTTTGTCAGAAGGCACCTCGAGTGATATTAGCTCCAATTTTTCCCAGCCAGCAACTGGGAAGAGAGTGTTTAATTGCCGCCAAAGGCAATTAAAAAAAGGAAAAAATCGTTTGTAGAACGATCAACATTTTCCAAGCAAAGCGGGAACAGTAATAGTCCGGTCAATTTAGCGTTTAACCTGGAAAAAATTGCAACATGGGATTTTTATACAGCAAATTCTCAGGAACATATGTGAGAAATACGTGTCCAAATTTTGTGAAAATCCGTTCGGGGAAGTTGGTTAAATTTGGGGTTTTCCGTCTGCACGAAGGAAAGCCCGTTGTTTTCAGTGACAATGAAAGCGAACAATTCGAATTGAGGGCTATAGACTGTAGGGCCGTAACTCGGTGTGATATTGAACGAGATATCAAGCAATTTATTTCTACTGCATAATGTGATTGCATAGATGTGAATTGTGTGTTTGTTTATAACCAATTCTGCAAAATAATAACTAAATAATCGTGCGTTTTGACAATCCCATATGATCCTTGTATTTCCCGCGTGGTGATACACTAAAGTTCGAATATTATACGCTAAAAGGAATAAAAGAAATAAACTGTTCATAGCCGTAACTCATCGCTCAGAAATTATTTGTTTCACCGAAAAACCTTGTTAAATCTTCCCCGGTTTCATCTGTACAGTCTATAAACATTCTCCCTGTTTCTGTGTTTTCAGTGTCTAAGTGCCGCCGAAAACAAAAGGCGCCCTTGACGACGCGGTAAAACCAAAAATTTAACCAACTCCCCCGGCCGGATTTCTACGAAATTTGGATATGTTATTCCTACATATGTTTTTAACAATTAGTACCAAAAATTTCTCATGTTGCAATTTTTTCCAGGTTCGGGTTTTTTTCGGGCTAATTTGACCGGACTATAAGGAAATTCCGCAAACTGGACATTTTCTCCCCGAAACTTTCATATGTCCAAACTTTTCCCTGTCATGCCGGCTAAGGGCCTGCGGAACTGATCCTAGCGTGATCGAGTCGGGAGCGTGAACGATCGTTTGCAATGCAAAAGCACCTCGACTTCAATTTTCACCGCCGAGAGCCTTAAAAACAAAATTTGAACTTCCTCGTTTTGCACCTGCTGTGTAATTTGACTGGAAAACGGCGTCCCTGTCAAGTAGATCGCAAGCAGCAAATCAAATACCTGACAACCAATACACGATACCACTATCATGGGGCCATATTTAATATCATTATTCCTTCAAAACTAGCGGTCTGTGTAAGGCTTTATTACAATCATAATTGCAGGTTTCTAACTGGTCCTTATTGGCGAATGTTTTACACTTTCTATAAAACTATCAATAGACGTCTAGAAGAGATATTGACAACAGTACGTTTCTTTGATCGAATATCATTATTATTCTGTATTCAGAACTCACAGTCTTCGCAATAAATTGTGCTAATAGCGTCATCCGAGTTTACGGATCTCTTTTCTACAGCAAGTGACATTGTATACACTTAGGGGAATTGTCAAATAGCAATGCCAACGGAAAAGTGCTATTGAATGACAGGGAAGGCAATGAGCAAGCAAGAGATACATTGTATTGATTAAACTCTTACGCGGAGGAAACAACCGAAAGATTAAAAATATTGTGGAGGTGGAGTTTTGAGCCAAAATTACGGCTCTGTCTTATGCGAACAAGATCTGAAGAGATCATTTTGATAATTGGCAGCCAGTGAATTGATTCATTTAAAGGTAAGAATCCGCCGGGCAAAATCCTTCGCATTTTAACCTTTCCACCAGGTGTCTCTTCGAACTGATTATCCCTGGAAACACAACAAGAAAACCTAAAACTGAACAGTGAAAAAACACTTACGAAGCTCTCGATTTCTACTACGCATTTTAAACTCGGCGATCTTTGAAAGCTAATGCTGGAACCTAGAAAACACGGTGTTAGAGCATTAGTGTTGGAAAACACGACCCCAAGAAGAAGCTTATGAAAGGGCTAGAAGAAATTGGACTTCAAGTATCGGGTGTACAGAAGAAGTGGAGCCGAGTGGCTTTGAGGACTTAGATGGTTAGATATGAACTACATGAATTACAATTAACACTTAAGACTTGGTTATCGATACACGCGATTTATAAGCCCTTAGCAAGGGGCTGATTCTTATTGTGACTGGTCAAAACGGAGCATCATCGATAACATTCATCGAGCAAAGGAGTTTTCGAAGATTTCATTTTAAAATCTCCCAGTATTTCCTCAATAATGAACATATTTGTCGAAAACTATTCATCAGATATTAATACTTTCTATTTTCATTTTTGTCGCCCGTTTTGATCTATAAACTGCGCGTCAAGAACAATACTCGAGTTGGCTATGAGTAGAGCAATCTGAGTTGCTCTTTGTCGAAGCGCTTGTTTTGGTACAATTGTTCTGGGACAAAGCACCAGGAGCATCTGATCGGAAAAGTGTTTTACGGGTAGTAAGGTATTGATGATCTTTGCCTTAACAATTGTCATCGTTCATTGATCTACAAACTATTGACCTACAAACTGCCTTAGAAAGAAAACAAAAAGAACTTGTGAGAAAGGCCATAAGACACAGCTCGAGCGTTTTTATTACTGGTAGTCAAAGCCTCATCGTTTATTGATCTAAAAAGTGCTCAAAACGCCACAGAAAGAAAACAAAAGAACAAGCGGGAAAGCACAGCAAGACAGAAGAACAGAAAATTATAAAATGCCGCTGAAAATCCCAGAACCAAGCAACGTGGCGCTGGTTTTCGAAGTCTTCATCCTCTTCATCATAAACTTTGTTGCGTTTGCGGGGAACTTTATGGTCTGCTTAGCGTCCTATCGAAACCCGCGATTGCGCACCACAACAAATCTCTACGTGATCGCGCTGGCGATCTCCGATATTCTCGCCGCTATGATCACTGCACCCTTGACACTCAGCGCAATAATCCGCGGCGAATGGATCTTCGGGACTGTCGCCTGTAACATCCAAGGGTTCTTTGTACACTTCCTCATCTATGCGTCCATGCACACCATGGCGCTAACATCGATTAACAGATATTTCGCATCGTGAAGCCGCAGAAGTACAAGCACTACTTCGAGAAGTACAGAGCAAGGGCTTTCTTGGTGGTTATTTGGGTAGTTGTGGCAATAGTTGTGGGAATCCCAGCGCTGAGCAACTGCGCCAAGTTTGATTTCCGACCTGGCAAGTCCCTGTATATGTGCATCCTCTATTTCGAAACCAAAGCTGGCGAGGTGACGTTTCTTCTCACAATTCTCATCTTCTACGTGATCTTGTCACTCGTCGTCATGGCAACGTCATATGTGCACGTGTCACGTGCTATCAATGAGCATAATCAGCAGGTATGTCAATCAGCCAATCAGAGACCGATCACTTCTTAGCACTCGTTACCTTCCAATTTTGCAATTTGAATCAACCTTCTTTGCAGACGCTAACGATTTTAATAGCGGAGCTCCCGCGGGCGCCTTTGCGGAGCCCCATAGCTACATACAGGAGGAAAGAAAGGGAGAATTTGGAGCTTCGCTTTTAGGCAGTGCATAATTCTATATCTTTACCACAGGTTCACAACTCTTTCCGTCGTCTCTCAAACATCAGTGTGGAGGAGATCCGAATCACCAAGACCTTGTTCGCTCTCGTAATGGCCTTCACTGTATGTTGGATTCCAGTCTACACTGTTGTCTCCATCATAAGGTCCGGGGTTGGCGACCTCACCAATGCTGGTTCAATATTTGCCTCGTACATGATCTTCCTCACGAGCGCTATCAACCCGTTCGCGTACGCGTTCCGGAGCCAAGCATTCCGTAGAGAGTTCCAGTTGATCCTAATGTGCCGTGGGCGGACCAACCAATCCGGGCCGTCCGGTTTGTCCGCCGGAAATTCCTCCGGACATAAGTCCCGCTTTTCTCTAGAGCAAGTGGTGGGGAGGGGAAATGCAGGCTGCAATCAGAAAAGTCGCACAGAAAGGCACGCTTCATTGTCAGTGACTTCAAAACTCTCAGATTTCGAGGTACTCGGGGTGGAATCACGTAACCACATCAGTACAAAGGAGACGTTACCGGACATAGTACTCGGAACAACGTTAGAAGGGTTATGAAAACAAGTAAGCCTTGCGGGGTCCAGCTAATTTCTTGCTCTCAAATTAGCCCCAATCAGGAGGATTTTTGTTGCATCGCCATGCGTTTCAACAAACTGATTAAAAAATATTGCAATGGAGTTTCCATGCCTCAGAAAATATTTCCTTACGTCAAATGTACACTGGGTTTAACATTTGGTCAAATCTAGTTTTTGCTGCCTTAAACTGGCGACGTTTCGTTTTGACTAACAATCCTTTGCGCACCGTGAGGTGAGATCAGCTGGGTAAGAAGACTTGTCGTCCTCCTATGCTTTTCATCTGTATGGAGAATTTAGAGTCTCATCCGCTTCAAAAACTTTGTGAAGAAAAAAAGCGCACGGTCTCGTGTTTCCACTGATCTGCTCTCAAATTCTCCCAACTACTTCTCGGTTTGCTTAAGCCTGTGCAGTCACGGGAACTGTGTTTTATTTGTTTTATATAAAATAATTGTCTACATAAGTAAAATCCGCGTGGACAGGAATATTAAGTTTTTGAAGCGGATGAGACTCTAAATTCTCCATACAGATGAAAAGGTTGTACAAAAAAAAAAGCCAATTAACAAAAGAGGAACAGCGGACTGGGTATTCCAGGGTATATGGAATCAAATCTACTTAAGAATTCGTCCCTTTCGTGGCACTTATTTGAGTAATCTTTTTTTGTTTGTATGCTTCCATATTCATATATCCTTCGGTGCGTGTCAGAAAAAGAAAGAAAGAAAGCGAAGAATACTCAGAGGAACGCCACGTGATCTGAAATGGGAAAACATTATGCCCAAGCGAAAGAGGTATTCTTCATCCAGTCAAAGTTTATAGAGTACCTAATACCATGTAATTGCTGCGACGTTAGGAGCAGCAACATATTCGATACGAAGGATGATTCCGCTACGAAGGATGAGATTTGCAGGGGCGTGATTTGCACGGATTTGCACAACACGATATTATTCGAGTCGCTTCAACCGACTGGACGGCTGTTGAGCCTCACAATCATGACGACACATTTTGCGATGGGGGATGTAGACAGGAAATATCACTCACCCATGATGAGACCATTTGGTTTTGTAGCCGGGTTTTACTGCATTTTATGCCTTTCAAGGTACGTCTGATACCATTTAAATTTTCACAACGATGAGATATACGTTTTTTTAGCTATTTGTGTTGTGGAGCGGCGCTATTTTCAAGAATAAGTTTATATGCAGTCGCGTGCCAAAGTGACATATCAGATTCATGTTTAAAAAAACGCTGATGAGCTGCAGTCAAATGTAATTTTTGCTAACAGTTCTACACTACAGCGATCTCAGTGTATTTTCTACAGTCAGTATACACGTTTATTATTATTAAACGTCTCTGACTGTACCATTGTAATACAATGGTCTCAGACTTTACTCGAAAGTCCGAAAGGCCCAAAATGTAGTAAAACATGGCAACAAAGGCGACAGTCGATAAAGGAGAATTTAGCATTTCGATTATAAAGTGTTTAAAAATAACTGTATACCAATGGCATGAAGATTGTAAAATCGCGTTCGCAGCATTTTACTTTCAATTGAAACCGCTAGTTGTACCATTTTTTTCAGAGGAATCCTTTTGTTTCAGCCAGCAAGACCGTGTACACTCAGACGAGTATATTAGATGAGTTTAGAAAATAACACCTATGTTGTATTGTGAATGTGCGCATTCTGATTGGTTAAAAAGCGTGTTTGTAAGAGACCTGAGAAACACGATTGTCACGCAACGCTGTCGCGCATGTGTATGTTATTTTCTAAAAGCAATAAAAATACTTTCTGCGTGCTCTCTGGTTTCTTACAAACACTCGGGGAATGTTGGTCGAACTGATAAAACTTGAAAGAGCGAGTGTCTTTCAAGTTTTGATCAGTTCTCCCAACATCCCCCTCGTGTTTGTAAGAAAGCAGAGAGCACGCGGAAAGTACTTTTATTGCTTAAAGAAAACACTGCAAATGCCCTTCTCAACATCCAGCCCACGTTATTGTGGGTATCCTTTGACCCAAGTACCCAAGTGGAGACTAATTGTTGTAAAGTGGTCGATCAAATTGACGATCAAATCTAAAAAAATTGAAAAAAATTTATCCAGACTTCCAATTTGTTTATTGGATATTTTTAATCTTGGATTAAATAATACATTATTGAAGTCAAGAATGAACCGGTTTGCCTACAATTTTCAAAAATCAACAAAATAATTTAGAAGAAAGGTAGACTAGTATATAAAAGTATAGAAAGGTGACTATTTATAGTATACAAATATATCATGAGTTCTTGTAAAAAGATATCATATTGGGCACCGGCAAGAGAAAAGGGACCTGATACAAAATTTCATACTTTTGAGAAAAAAGCAAAACACATTTAGAATTTGCATATTATTCCTCATAATTGAGACTTTACAACTGCATGCATTGTTGCTACGCACCTGTTATATTCAATGTTGCAATGGATGATTGGCGATTTTTAGCTGTCATCAAACCAAAACGCTTGGAGTGTGCTACTTCAGTGAGTCGAAGTGTGGCTCAGTGGAAAACCTGAAAACTTTGAGCACTTGCTTGACATTTTTAAAACTAACTATAGTCGCATGTCGGTATGAAATATACATATGACATTAAGATAATAATTTCTATTAACAATGATTTTGGTACTTTTAATTATAAGACACAATAAAAAAAATATTCCATTGAATGGTCTAGAAATTTTGCACAAGTGAAAACAGATCAACAAAGCGACAATGACAGGGATCGCACTTTGACTTTGTGGCCAGAATTTGGCAGAAACGTTATTCCCTAATACGACCGCCACAATCCTTGCCAACCGAGGAGCCACCGACTAGCCGTTTTTGGCCTTCTTTTTTGGCATTCGAGCTGTCAATCAAACAAAAACCCTAGACAGAAGCAGAAGGGAGCAAAACACTTTGCCTAGTATTTTTTACGGAACATCGTTGCTGAGAAATTCAGTAGCATGTTAAATGCAACCCCTGCCAATGTCTATTTGCAAAACTGATTAAATTTGACAGCGATTGACAAAAGGAAATATATAGCAGATTATACAGGATGCGAAATACTGAAATTACCCACGCCTGCTGTAGTCAGAAGTTTCCTTGTTTGATTCGTTTGTTTTTCTTTCATGTTTATTTTTAGGGTGAAAGAGAAACGTATTCAAATAGCCATACTCAGAGCTGTCGAACTTGGACTGCAGTCTCAGGACAGTTTCTGACAGTTCCCTCACATTCATGTTTCTGAAAATCGCGATTCCAGTTTCGCAGCAAGTCGGGAAACGAGAAGCTTTCATTTGTTTACTTTAATTTTATTTAACTTTGACCAGGAGCATGAAAACAAAACCGTTCGTTCGCAAAAGCAATTGCAGGATACGATTTATGGCCACTTTCCTTTAGTGAAGTTTGCAATTTGTTTTGAGGTCGCTAATGACGATTGGCAAAGGACTTTCTGAAAATAAATTGGCCTCTATTTACGAGCATTTACCCTTGTGATTGCCTTAGGGTCTGTAAAGGGAAAACATTTTTAAAATTAACTTACACTATTTCAACAAATTACAAATTTGGGCCCATTCTGAATTTTTAAAAAAAAGTGGATGAATTTCTGAAACTTCAGAAATATGTTCAGAATGTTTTGGGATGTTTTTAAGACAGGGGTAAATTTTGACTCAACATGGTTTACTTAGACCTTAAAATATCAAGCATTTGAAATCCTGCTCTGTCAGTTTCCCGGCCGTTACCAACGTTAAAGCATAGGCACGCAGAGGGTACAGGAAGCTATTTGCTTGTCGATGTTTGATATTGAGGGTATGGAGATCACGCGCTGGAGGATGAAGAAACTCTAGACCTAAACACTATAAATATCCACGAATAAGAAGTTATTTACCATTTAAATCAGCAGGGTAGAAAATAAAACGAAAAACTTGGAATCAATGTATTAAGGTTACAGGATACATTCGCGGCCTTCTATTTGCGAAATTTTCGAAAATCACAGTTCTTCCTCATCGAGGCCTGATCTTTACTCTCTCGAAAAAAAATTCCTGAAATCTTAAAAGCAGCGTGAGAAATGTATAGAAAACTAGAAATGCCCGAGAAATATGTCTTTCAATACAGGCGAGATAACCCTTTAATCCTATTGTGATATCTACTCGGTTCAGCGCACATCATTAGCATTTTCGCGTAAGATACGGGACATTTAGGTGACTGTTATGATCCGCCATATTTTGTCACACATTGTTGTTCACTGGTTTAGTAAATAAGTGTCGTGTAGAAGCGATTTTTTTGAAAATTCTCTATTCTCAATCATGGGGAAGCGAAAAAGCTTAACCGCAGTCCTTGGGTCTCAAAGCGTGCGAAAGGAGTAAAAAAAGCCAAATCTTTAAGCTTTCCGGAGAACATGAAATAACAACTCGCTCTGTCTGACAAAGGCTCGTGGTTCGATCACCCAAATCCAAGGAGAATGCTGAAGAAGAAGAACAGCGGACAGAAGATCCACCAATTGCATCAAGTTCGAGAATAAAGATATTTGGACTTGATAAAGAATCGTCTGAAAGCCAAAGCGATTTGTCTTTGTCGTTTTTTCTCGGCGCGCGCCTTTGCTTTGGTTTTGCTTTTCCCTTTTCAAAGTTTGGGCACTTCTTAGAACTCGGTTTTGGACGCGGCTTAACCATACCGTTTGATTTTGAATTCCAAGACGATAATAAATGTTCGCTTTGACTATTTAATACAAGAGACCGGAAAGAAGCCTCATTATCTATTCCGCGCGAAAAAGTATGTCCTTGCTGGCACACCGGGGGTGCCTGCCGTGATTGGCTGGAAGTGAAGTGCGTGATGACAGATTCGTCACTAATCCCTCTTAAGTTTACACAACTTTAGAAGCCCAAAACTCGCCTCTAAGATTTCGCTAAATCTAGTGTATAAATGCTTTGATAGACCAACAGGTTTTTAACGGAATGCTTTGAAATTTTGCCATGAGATAGATAAATGGTTGGGGAGCAAAAGTGTGCCGGGCTTTTGTGAATTTCGCAGTATTTCAAAAATTATTCATCACGATAGGGTCCCAGTTAACTATTAAACACAAGATCAACTTGATCGTTCGATCATTCCTAAACAAAGCCTTCAATTGAAAAAGCCCGACACACTTTTCGAGACAACAATGTGCTGCTTGATATTGCACAGTCAGATTTGCCAAGCCTGTAAACTGCCGCGGCCTATCAAAGCGTTCATCAGGGGCGGTCGAAAACGCGGTTTTTGCTGTGCGCCGTAAATAATTTTCATCAAACTGCTACAAAAGCTTAACAGCAGATAAATTTCACATTTTATCTTTAAAATGATGTATTGGTTATGGCGATGCGATGAATATTTGCGCCGCGACAAGGTTTTGAAAACGCACACCCAGCGAATGTATCCTGTAACCTTAAAATCGCAAAATAAAGTTTTCGGGCACGAGAATTCTAGGATTCTGGCCCTATGAATTTGTTTCGAGAAACGGACCAAAGGATCTTGTCGTAAAAGACGCTAGTCGCTGTCACGATGGCATTCTTATTGGTTCACATTCGATGACAAGCCGATGATCAATAGACCTCTTTCGCTTGGGCGTAATGTTGTCCCATTTCAGATCACGTGGCATTCCCATGAGTATTCTTTCTTTGTTTTTCTGCTACGCACCAAAGGATATATGAATGTGGAAGCAACCCAAACAAAGAAAGATTATTGAAATGAATGCCACGTGATCTGTAATGGGATAACATTACGCCCAAGCGAAAGAGGTCTATGCTTTGTAACACGTTAATAGTAGGCGGTGAACAACTAATGAATACAATGCTTTCTTGACCTTCGCTATTATTTCTACTCCAAAACATTCCGTTTCCCAACGAGATAACAATCCATTGATATGCTTATCATACAAAGAACATTTTGTAGCATCCAGTAATATTATGAGCTGCGGTTCGGTTATTTGATTTTAAGCTCACCGGAAATGACGTCATCATCATGGGCACCACATACTACTGTGGCGGGTAAATTCACTCAACTATTACGAGCAGGAAGTTTCTCAAGACATGGTAGGATTTGAAGAAGACTACGGAAGATAAATTACAGGAAAGTTAAATTCCAGCTCATTTCAACGTCCTTATTTTCTGAACGTGATTGATAAGTGAAAGTTTATCAAAATGTAAATTTGAGGTTGATAATTCGCTGTTCTGATTTAAAATGGTGAGATCTTTCAAACCGACTCGAAAAATAATTAGAAAAATATCAGAAAGATAAGAAAATCCATCTGTTAAAAAGTCATCTTGCAGCTTTATTTGACTAACGGAACTTGCTTATTTAACTATCAGTCACCACGCGAGCAATTAATTTAGACAATTTAATTTGCAAGAAACGATAAAATTCGTCGTTTACAATAGCATTAGATTACAGAAACAAAATATCTTTGTTACAAGCACAATTACACCGAATATCAAATTAATCTAGTCAGTCAGGAACAATATTTACTTGTTCTGATATCGTTTTTTTTTAACGACGGCGTGAAAATGTTCAACAAAATCAACAGCGATAACCACAGTAATCAATATTTTAAACAACTTTGACATTCGATCAAGAAAAAAGATAGACAACGATAATAGATAAAAACGACAGGTGGAAAATGTTGCTTTTTATTTTGAATATCATCGACTATCATCGAGAATGAAATATCGAAATTTCTAAGATCGGCCTTTTGCTCAATGCGAAAATATTTTTTGTAAAAGCTATTAACAGGTTTATATTTGACGTCATATTACATTGCAAATGGATTATTACGTGACTCTCAATCAATTCGCACGCAGGAAACGGAAGAGGGTCTTGATAATTTCCATGGAATTACTGTATTTATCAGATTTTCTATTGAGAGATTGAAGAGACAACAAAGAAAACGTGGCAGAGTGATAAACTGAACACAATTAACACGACACGACAAATTTTTGCAACATCAAGACACTGTGACATTTGCTCGCACGAGAAGACCAAGTGTTATTAAGGTGCAAGGTATAGTTTCACAACTGAGATAACTTATGCGTTTTATTTATTGACAAAAGTGACAGTTTAATGAAAAAATCTTGAAAGCGCCGCCTCTATATGACAGAGAGTGTCTTTTAAAACTCCCACTGGCGAAAAGGGATCACTTAAAGCAATTACCAAGGATAGAACCACGAGTACTGCGTTAGAACAGAGAGGCAAGGTTTACGGAGTTCGCGCGCAGCCATCTCCAGACTCCAAACTAAATCTGTCCAAAGTGCTGACAAGAATATAAAGTCAGGAAACACCTGCGGATAAAGTAATCTTCATCTTATTTTTTCTGCCTTGAAGATAAGCCTGGAGTTATCAAAAACAGAAAAAGAGTTTCGCCAGAGCGACAAAGTGGCAAAGCATCCGCATTTATGTCTGTTCTTAGCGATATATGGATTTCACAGAACAAATTAGCATATTGGGAAATCTAAGAGAGACTTGTTGCGGTTTCAAGTTCCAAATCACGATCAATTTCTCGGTAGCTGTGCTGTGTTCGTAGCTTATCCCAGTTCTGACACCATGGCGCTTCTAAATGAGATTCCCGCTCGCTCTATCGGTGTCACGATAATTGAAATCGTGATTTTATTAGTCATAGACGTGGCCGCTTTTGTTGGAAATCTGCTGGTCTGCATTGCGACCTATCGCAACAAAGCGCTGAGAACAACCACAAATGTCTATATTATTGCGCTGGCGATTACGGATATTCTTGCGGCGTGTATCACGGCGCCTCTTTCGCTAGGCGCAATCATCAGAGGTCGATGGATCTTCGGCGAAACTGGTTGTCGCATCCAAGGGTTCTTTACGCACTTTTTAATCTACTCGTCCATGCATATCCTCGCTCTTACAGCCATCAACAGATACTTTCGCATCGTTAAGACGCGCTATTATAAGCGCCTCTTCCACGGAAAGCGCCCTTTAGTTTATTTACTCGGAGTATGGGTCTCCGTTGCGGTCTTAGTGCTGCTTCCTCCATTACTAGGTGCAGCAGATTTTGCCTTCCAGCCTGGCGTTGCGCTTTATATGTGCATTCTCCAATTTAAGACGCCCGCGGGAGAGCTAGTGTTTCTCTTTATTGTCCTCGTTCTTTACGTCGTTCTTTCCATGGTAGTCATAATAGGAGCTTACATAGCCGTCTCTAAGACAATAGCCCATCATAATCTTAATCTACAGACTTCCAGGACACTGAATCGCCGAATTGGACACCTAAGCGTGGAAGAAGTGAAGATAACCCGAACACTCTTTATCCTTGTCATGGCATTTGCAGTGCTCTGGATACCTGTGTACTCTGTAGTTTCTATAATCAGGACAGGACTTGATGGGGCCCTGACAGACGGGGGTTCAATCACAGCCACGTATTTGATCTTTTTATCTTCAGCTATAAATCCATATATTTACGCATTTAATCATAGGACCTACAGGAACGAATTCAAGAAGATTTTGGCTTGGAGGAGAAGTACGGAAATTGTTGTCCCGGCTGAAGATGTTGGACCAAAGGTTATTTATTGTCCTTCAAATTGTGAACAAGTCTACTCGGCAATGCGTCAATAAGATTTAATGGAGCCGATTTCACATAGTGACTGTTGTAAACCAAACGCAAAGTAAATACACCAATTCTGCATAAAACGTATATAAAACATTGTAATTTTATGAAAAGATTCTGTGTTTAAATAAAGTTTGATTGATTGATTGTTGTAGGAGTAAACGCAAAGTGAGTACTAATAGACCTCCTCGGCTTGGGCGTAATGCTTTGCGCATTTCAGAGCACGTGGCATTCCCATGAGTATTCTCTCTTTGTTTGGAATGCTTCCATATTCATGTATCTTCAGTGCGTAGCAGAAAAAGAAAAAGAGAATACTCATGGGAATGCCACGTGATCTGAAATGGGAAAACAATACGCCCAAGCCGAGGAGGTCTATTGCTCACGGTACACATCTAAAATCCACTCCATCTAAAAACCACTCCATCTAAAATCCACTCCATCTAAAATCCACTCCATCTAAAATCCACTCCATCTAAAATCCACTCCATCTAAAATCCACTGCATCCAAAATCCACACATCTAAAATCCACTCCATCTATAATCCACTCCATCTAAAATCCACTCCATCTAAAATCCACTCCATCTAAAATCCACTCCATCCAAAATCCACACATCTAAAATCCACTCTAAAGCCTACGGTAAACGTCGTGCCAGAGTCGCGCCGTTAAAGCTTTTATTATAAAGTGTAATGAAGCGTTATCCTTTGAAAAAAGAAAGGTTCGACAGAAGAAGTTCGACTGAAGATCGGCGTTTACGCCGGGCCTTAAGTGCTACAAGAGAGGGCATAGTCAAAGGAGGAACTTCCACTAAAAATACACTCGGTGGAACACCCCCTGTTTGCTATTAGGGTTAAAATAAATCATGCTTTTCTGACGATGACCCACATATATTTTAAGGGGATTCACCAGGGAAAATAACCATTTACATTGGCTGCTTTAGGAGAGTTTGTGGAATATTTACTGGATCAGAACTATGTTTTGACGGTGAATCGTAATTTCGAAGTCTCCGACAGGAAATCCAAGCTAATGAAAGAGTGATCTTATATTCTTTGATATGTATCTGATGCTGGAGAAATTTCCGTTACTTAAGATATCACTTGACGTATAAATGAAAGCTCTGTAACAGTTTTTGTTCGTCATTCATGGGCATGAAGAAAGCCGAGATCCACTGATGGCTGGAAAGCCTTGCGTCGTGCCGGATCCAGGATTTCGAAAGTTTCCAAACGTTATAAGAAACTGGAAGTAAGATACTAAGATTGTCCATACCAGACGCATGTTTCCTTGTGTTTTTTAAACCAAATAAGACCCTGCGCAAATTCTACGTTCTTATACGCTGTTTTTTACTGTTGATTTAGGAAATGCGCATTGCCAATTGGGCATTGGAAATGCAGAACATAATATAATGCCAAACAAGATTTTCCGCAAAGGGAGACGAAAAGGGAAAGCGATAAAGACCGAGGTTAAATTACAGCCTTAAGGCTTGGAGAAAATTGAAAGCCTCAAAACACTTCAGGCACTTTTAAGAGCCGGCACAGTTTATAAAACAGTAGCCGGTTCCTAGAATGTCAGATAAGTTATCAGTAGAAAAAAGCTTATCCAACGGATAAATCCAGAACAAATCTTATACAACAGATAACTTTTATCCGTGGATAACTTTATCCAACCTTTCAGGAACTGGGCCCAGATCGTGAGCAGGTTATTGGTGCTACTCTACCCAAAGTTGGGTAGGGCTGTTAGGCCAGAACTGCTTTAAAACTTTACTGCGTTTTTCATAATTCTGTTGACAACCACTTGACATTTCCGAACGCGAAACTGCGTTTTGGCTTCCGTCAAACCTTTTAAGTCAAGTCCACGCATGTTTTTCGAGTTTGGTTTGTATTTTATAGTGAAAAAATGTGTTTTGAAGCCTAGCTAGCCCCTATCAGTTCACAAGATCTATCATCTGCCTCCGTGAAATCACCCAGAGTTGTTCACCCGTTTGATTGACGGAAGCCAAACCGCGGTTTGTTGGTCGGTATAGAGAAAATCGCAGTAAAACAGTTTTTCAGTTTTCCCAGCAACTGAACTTTGCCTTTGTATATTTTCCCAGCATTCTTCTTGGACAAACTGTTCCCAGGCAGCTAAGAAAGGGGTTGTGGAACATGTATTTTGCGAAACATATCCGTTATTATGTGCACCTGTCGACTGTCGAAGACGGATACACCTGTTTCAATTAACGTTGCTCTGCAAAACGTAAAACCATGAACCATGCTTCATAAGTCGTAATGGTTATTCCTGCCCAAAACGAAGCGGTTTTGTGTCTCAAATTGTGTCTCAAAGTAGTAAACAAAGTGCCATTGGGTGGGATTAGTTTAGTTTGGTTGCCAAACTCGAGGAAAATACGAGAAATAGCGTCTTCATTATGACGCATGGTTCACGGTTTTACGTTTTGCAGAGCAACGTTAATTGAAATAGGTGTATACATACCAGCGGCGTAGCCTGGTATTTCTGAAGGGGGGGGGGGGGCGGATAGTGAAAACATGGGACGAAAATGCTCAAATTTTCTCCAGCAAATACAGCAAATGTATGGGAAAATTTCCGAGAAAGGGGGGCCCTGCCCCCCCCCCCCCCCTGGACCCCCCTGGCTACGCCCCTGCATACATACATACAAGTTTGTCTTGAAGTCCTCCAAATCAAGAATACTATATTTGTAGCATTTTAAGACATTCTCAATTGAAGTTTGACGAGTTAAGAATCTAATCGCATTCCATAATAATAAACCTAATAAGCAGGTTTCACTTCTATCAGAAATTTTATCATGCAGAATAAGATTATTTTGAAAAGCATCTTGGCAGCTAGCAATAAGACTAGTTGAAAAAGTAAATAAGACCGACATAAAATGGTCCCAATCAATTAATATAACCATATGTGCCACTTTCTGTTGATGGGATTCACTTCGGCTAGAACCAAAATAAACAAGATGCCATATGGCGACATGGGAATGGTTGGAGTAGAAAAATGTCAATATTTGTAGAAGACGCTGTGCCAAATCAAGTAATAGATTTGCTGACGAAAATGTGGCATCATGTAAGAACTGTCACTCATGAAGCAAAGATGCTTTAAAGGGTAGAATAAACAAACAGAACAACCTAATTGCATACACCCAGTTAATACCAAGCTACGAATAATTAGGCGTGTTCGTCCAAAATGACAGCAAGGACCTCTCATTTCTAGTAGTCCTAAGTCTTCTTGGTGTTTTTTAGAGTATGATCTTCCAAGACGGTGCGCAAATGATTGTTTGTCAAAGCAAAACATCCCTGAATATTTCAGAGTTTTAGGCAGCAAAAACTAGATTTAATCGTCGTACAAGTCAAACCCAGTTTACATTTGATATAAGGCAAGATTTTCTGAGGAGATGGAAAAGCAAACGTTTATAGAATCTGTTTGGAATGCTTGGCAGTGTAGCAAAAATCGTTCTGATTGGCTAATTTTAGGGCAAGAATCATAGCTGGTACATAATTCGTTTGGCAATTGAATTCGACACGAATGAGAAAATAGAAAATGGCTCAGTTCGCAGGGATATTTATCTCTTGATACTAGACATTCGACGTATTATTTATTATCTCAAAACGGCTTGAAAACGTAAGAATCGGATTACCTCATAAGCAGGTCATCGAGTATATTTAATGGCTATTTTAGAGTAAAAAAAAACAAGTTGTAAACATCCTTTCCAAGTGAATTAAACCCACGCAGAAAAAATATGTTCAAATGACAAAACAAAATACAGATAACAAGCTTAAAAACAGAATGGCATGAAAAAATCCATTTACGGCTGGAGATAACAGATCTAATTATTATGGGAAAGTGGCTGGACAAAATATACTGCTACCAGTTTTGTTGCTAGCCTTCGCGGTTTGGTTGCGCAGACGCTCTGCACGCAGGGTAGGACAGTATTGTGTAAATACGAATTTTTAGAAATATTCTTCAACTGAAATGCCACTGAACAAACTTCTGGAATTTTTCGACATTTTCGACAATCCTACAACTGTAGTTTGAGCGACCTAAATAAAACTCTGCAATTTTGCTGTAGCTTTTTTTAAATAGAAACCCAAACGCTACACTTTTGCTGTTACCTATTTTTTATAGAAACAGCAAGATCTCGGCGAAAAACCCAAACAAATTAAATTGATATGGCCTTGTTTTTAACACAGATAATCAGTTAATGGACGAATATTTTCGAAAGCTCTTTCCACTCTAAGATTCCCATATTTATTTATATTAGTATTGCTTCCTAAAGGCATAAATCCTCTGCCAAAGGAATTGGTAACACTCACACACTTGACACGTTGGCGAAAACGATAATTGCCCGCCAAAGGGGATATTTTTCCCGCCAAAAGGGATATTTTTCCGGCCAAAAAGGACATTTTCCCGCCCAAACAATTTCTCGCCACAAAGGATATTTTCGGGTCATCTCCAGTGTAAGAACCATTCCCCGAGGACACCTTTGTGTTTAGTTACTTTTTAATCAAGATTGGTTCTACCTTCGTTCTACCAATCAAAGAAAGCTTTGTGACGCAGCTGGTGAGTTCTTACACTGGAGATGAGCCATATTTTCCCCGAATCTCGTACCCAGAGCCCGTCATCTTTTGGCCAGCAGCAAGATTCGGGGGGCTGTGCTGGTAGAATCCGATTTTTGAGCATGCGTGGTGGATCAAGAAGATAACAGAAAACATAACGAACTTTTTAACCGGAAACCCAAAAGATGACGGGCTCTAGGTACGAGATTGATTTTTCCCGCCAAATGGTCTGCAGGCATGCGCGATAGCTTCGAACTAGCCTCATTCACATTCACGCTCAAAACGGGCGGACAGCGGTCGGCAGCTACAGAGTAGGGTAGATCCTTCAGTATATCCTCGTTCTATAAGAGATAGGAGATATTTATACAGAGGACACTACAGTGTACAATGAAGGATCTACCCAGAGTAATACGGATTTAAAAGCGTGTAATATGGCTGGATATCTAGATTTAGACCTTATGATAAAATGACGTCATAGTCGTATAAGTAATGTTTATTTTTAAATTTACTTTCAGATTGTTTTTTCAACTCGATGCCAACCGGTTTTAAAGGCACAATAGTGTCAAAAGGACAACGATGCATTTTATGTTTTACTTTTTATTTCTGATATTTATGGTATTTAGTAGAGCTTAGGAGCGATCATGTCCATTTTTACAGATGAGATTTCGACTTGCAAATCAACAGCCAACTAAAACTTGTAAAGCCAAACTATACACAGTCTATGGACAGAATCTACAGTATTTACAATAGCCTGCTAGCCGGCTCTCCAGTGGGTTTTCAGTCGGATATTAGATTTTATTATGGCGCGCGGGATTCCTGTGTCGCGGGGGAAAAAGCAGACACAGGAATCCCGCGCGCTAAAAAAATCTTATATCCGAAAAAAAACACTGGAGAGCCGGCTATATTTACAATAATGTCAAGTTGGAGCTATCAACTCAACATTTTCCTATTCAGAGCTCTCAGACTTGTCACCTCGCGGGAGAGTCTCCGATGACTCTCACTGACGCATGCGTATACGAAAACGACCTATTTATGCCTCAAATTATTTGTAGAGCGTAGAAGTCAAAGGCATGTTTTTTTCAAAAGACGACTAGCTGGTGTCATTTAGCGAGATAAGTTTTTCAAAAGCGAGATCATTCTCGAACCCAGAGCTCCCCGGCTCGTCACCTCGCGAGGCTCTGGTGACAGCCATTGACGCATGCGCGAGATTTAATACAGAGCCGCTTAGAGAAACACCTTTCTGCGCATGCCCCAACGTTCAAAATCAGTCAATCAGCGAAGGCACTCAAATGGATGTCCCCAGAGCCTCCCCTGCGAGCAGGCGAGCCGGGGAGCTCTGGGTACGTGAATGAAGTGATTTTATGTACGCATGCGCGCCGTCTCAGCCAATCAGCGAAGACTCTCAAATGGCTCAGTACGAGAGCCTCCCCGCGAGGTGATGAGCCAGGGACGTCAGGTACGAGAATGGTAAATCAATGACTTTTACAGTCACGGACTTTTTAAATAAAATATCATTTCACTAGATATCTCATTCTACAAAGCGAAAGATGAGGGCAAGTGAACCTTATCTGGTTAAGCCCGTTTGGCTGTACAAGGCTGGAATAGATTGAGAGTGAACCTGGTAAATCTCACAGACTAGCTGTCACAAAAACAATAATAATAACAAAAATAAAATATCAAAAAAATAAATCCATTGCAACATAGAATTCCAAGATTTTTCATAATTCGATGCCCATTCAAATAAGGCAATTTCCAGCTAGTTTCTTCGGATACCGATTCGATGTTTATTGAAAAACTTAAAGATTTATAAAAAGCACTGATGCAAGTAGCATGTATCATGTTTAATCCGCGTGACATGTCCATGTCACAACTGCTGAATTCCACTGGTAGACAGTTGGGGTTTATTTTTTAAAAGAAAGGGTATTCTCCTCATCGTGAGGGAATTCAAAGCGGTCGAAAGTACACGACCACTAGACAAGGAAAAGTTGCTGCATTAGATGACGCAATTGCTACCGCGCAGCTTACAATCATGATGGCTATTTCACAGCATATGTAGTGCCTCCGAGAGTCAGCATTCGCAACGGGGGACGATCCCCTACTCTTACGAAGAGTGTAATTGGTTGCTTTAGCGACCACCTTGAAATTCTGTTAGAAGAAATGAACGAGCTGTAACTCCCCAGTTGGTTCCTGAGATACGACTGGCATAAAGAAGTGAAAATATTTTTTGTCCACTCAACCTGCTGCAACTGAACAACGGGTGACAATTGCAATGATAAACGCCCTTCTATGTATTCTATTGTTGCACAGAACAGCTGATGTTCAATGTTCTAAAAGAACAGATGATCCCAAATGTTCCACATAGTACCAATAAAGAAGAACAGTTGAAGTCAAATGTTCCATAAAACATCATTAAAGAACAGCTGATGCCAAATGCTCCATACGGCACCGCCGAAGAACAGCCGAAGCCAAATGTTCCATAAACATTGTAGAAGATCTGATGATAACAAATGTTCAATATAGCTTCACCAACGAACAGCTGACGCCAAATGTTCCATGTAGCACCGCTAATGAAAAGCAGATTGCCATGAGTCACAGAGAACCATCTACGAACAGCTGATGCCAAATGTTCCACATAGCACCGTCAACGAACAGCTGATGCCATATGTCAAATATGTTCCATATAGCACCGCCGAAGAACAGTCGAAGCCAAGTTTTCCACAAATATGATGATGCCAAATGCTCCATATAGTTTCGTCAACAAACGTAACTGATGCCAATGTTCCGCATAGCACCGCCGAAGAACAGCTGATGCCAAATGTTCCACATAACACCGTCAGAGAGCACCTGATACCAAATATTCTATATAGCACCGCCGAAGAAAAGCTGATTGCAATGTTCCACAGTGAACCATCAACGAACAACTGATGCCAAATGTTCGATATCAGCAGGAGACAGGCCAAGAGTAGTTGCACTCGCCATTTCAGCATTACTGTTGTACAGGCCAGGGTGACTCTCCAATTAGGAGTACATTAGATTTAATTTTAAACAAAGAAGAGAATAGGCAAACCATACCTTTCATTAATCCTATTCATAGTGCCAATCCACTGACCTTATTTTCATCTAACCTTCATTCACTGTCATGATGCCCAGTTCCATTGCCTGAATCGTATCTCATTTTCTTGACCTCTTTAGTCATTTTCAAGGGCCATGACGTCATATCCTGTGACGTAATTTCCGGTGTAACAGCTAAACGCTTTGTCAGCTTTTCTCACCGTTTTTCGGCACTTCTGTTATCCGGTCAATGTAACTAAGCTGTGAGGAGACGAATTTTAGCGTTTCTACGCCCGAGTATAGGTCCCTGAAAAAAGAAGAAATCACCAATCAAAATCGCTACCTATCACCAACACTGACATCGATAAAAATGATGATAATGAAGATAATGAAGATAATGATAGCTTGAATTTTCAGCAGTTTTTCCAGGGGTGGATCCAGATATTTTCGGGGGGGGGGGGGGGGGGGGGGCTGGAAAGTGATAATATAGGGACCACAAATTGAACATTTCTTTCAGCAAATACAGTAAATGTATGAGAAAATCTCCCGAAAAAGGGCGGGGGGTTTCCCCTGGATCCTATATTGCATTTCGGGACAAAAAACGACTGAACGCCGACTTCCAAGTGCCAAGGATTTGCGTGATTCTCAGGATCTTGAGAATGGATCCTAATTGATCAAATTCTCAATGCGCTCTATAAAATGTAAGCTACCATGCATATATGCATATTTAATATAGAGATCATTAAGAAATTGACCAATCAGGAACCACTCTAAAAATCGTGATAATCACGAAACTCCTGGGTAGTTTCTCCCGTAACGAGTGTTGGGGAATATTGTTGATTGAAAATTATGCTATGCTAACAGTGATGTTAATAATATTATTCTTCCATCAATACTTCTTTATTTCATCACACATTTACCTTAAAGTGGCTATCACCCCTGAGAGGAGAGAACGTGGACTGAAAGTTGTGCTTGAACAAATAAGAATGACGGAAATGTTTGTTTCCATATCTTTTTTGGTTAACGTGATATGTAAGATCAATGATTTATGCAAATTTTATGACGTGCCGAGAGGTAGAAAATATGCATGCTAATATCAGCCAGTGCGATTATCATCCTGGCTTTTAACATGAATAGCGTGTATCTGGCTTCTATATCATAATGTATGAAAACTGCTGGTATAAAGAGATTTATTGACAAGTTAGACAGTTCTGTCTTAAACAATATCTCTCGCCATGTCATCAAAACCTAATTTGCATACATCTTTGATCATACATGTCTCATGTCTCTTCGAGCACCACTTTAGTCCATATTCTCTCCTCTTTGGGGTGATATGTACTTTAATCTATGTTAGAAAATAACACCTATGTTGTATTGTGAATGTGCGCATTCTGATTGGTTAAAAAGCGTGTTTGTAAGAGACCTGAGAAACACGATTGTCACGCAATGCTGTCGCGCGAGTGTATGTTATTTTCTAAAAGCAATTAAAATACTTTCTGCGTGCTCTCTGGTTTCTTACAAACACTCGGGGAATGTTGTTCGAACTGATAAAACTTGAAAGACACTCGCCTTCGGCTCGTGTCTTTCAAGTTTTGATCAGTTCTCCCAACATCCCCCTCGTGTTTGTAAGAAAGCAGAGAGCACGCGGAAAGTACTTTTATTGCTTAAATATGAGGAAATGTGCAATATTTGAGAACTAGTAAACTGTGAACCGACGAAAACCACGTTTTGGAAGATTTTTAACTCAAAGCAGACGCAATAAATACGTAAGCTGACTTACCTAAGAGCTTGTTCAGCACGTCTAGCGGTGGTCGCCATCTCGTCTGCCGCCGATAAAGATTTCTCTTTAACAGCATTTAATGTACTATGATGGGTGTCAAGGAGCTGTTGGTAGGTTGCTGCGGGAACGGATTCCGTCTGATAAGAAAATAGATCTTTACTTCTAACTACTTCAGTAAAATTAGGCCGAAAGTGCGCTCACCCTGTAACAAATTGCAACAGAAGATGTTTCAACGGTTTTTAACAGAGAAAGTAATCCTTTTCAACATATCCAAAATTGGCAAAGATCTGATCACAAACAGATTTGAAATGTTTTTTCTGTATAGTCTAGAGAAACACTTCTGGGTTGCCACAGGTTGGGCTCCTAGTTGCCGACTACAAGTGCTACGGAACTCATGAGTCAAATTCTCTGAACCAATCAGATTCTTGTCCTACTGCAGTCGACTGGCTTCCTTCATGACGTTTGTCTGGTTTTTCGTCACGACGGAAGCCAGTCGAGTGCACTATGCGAAACTAGGAAAAAACTTGATTGGTTCATATGGTTTGACCGGCAGGTGAAGCGCGAGACAACGAATTTAGCTGTACCGCACACCACATGCATGCCAACACACCTTCATGGACTTGATCTCGTCCTTCAGTTTGGTTACTGATGTCTCCGCTCTCAAGGCACGTTGCTGTCCAAGACATAATAGGGATCATTAAGAGTGACACAGTTGAGTGCGTATTCAGAATGCCGCGCGCAGAAAATTCTATAGCAGTGTGTACGCATGCGCGTTTGCTTCAAGACTACCTTATGTCACGTAACGTTGAGATTAGATTGAACGAAGCTACAATGCCAAAATGGGATTGCAGTTCTTAGAGCAGATTTCGTATGATTGTGAAAACAGCCGCGACAAAGTTGTGCCGCGTGGCGACACCTTCACCGTGACCGTGCCGCGACTACGCGATTTCATGTAGCAGGCCAAGTTCCGTGCCGTCACCGCGACCGTGTCGCGATACTCTCACAGTCACACGAAATCTGTTGGATTTCCCCCACTTCTTGGTGTTTGGAAATCCTGAAAAAAAAGCAATCTCATGTTTGATATATTACAACTGGATTTTTCATTGTCGGATGTGGACACGCCACACATGTGACTATTCTCATACTACGGACTCCCAGACCGGGTACATAACCCAATCGTATCTATCACCTACCGTGGTCTATCACCCAATCGTATATATCACCTACCGTGGTCTATCACCCAATCGTATCTATCACCTACAGTGGTCTATCACCCAATCGTATCTATCACCCACCGTGGTCTATCACCCAATCGTATATATCACCTACAGTGGTCTATCACCCAATCGTATATATCACCTACCGTGGTCTATCACCCAATCGTATATATCACCTACAGTGGTCTATCACCCAATCGTATATATCACCTACAGTGGTCTATCACCCAATTGTATATATCACCTACAGTGGTCTATCACCCAATCGTATATATCACCTACCGTGGTCTATCACCCAATCGTATATATCACCTACCGTGGTCTATCACCCAATCGTATATATCACCTACAGTGGTCTATCACCCAATCGTATATATCACCTACAGTGGTCTATCACCCAATCGTATATATCACCTACAGTGGTCTATCACCCAATCGTATCTATCACCCACCGTGGTCTATCACCCAATCGTATATATCACCTACAGTGGTCTATCACCCAATCGTATATATCACCTACCGTGGTCTATCACCCAATCGTATATATCACCTACCGTGGTCTATCACCCAATCGTATATATCACCTACAGTGGTCTATCACCCAATCGTATATATCACCTACAGTGGTCTATCACCCAATCGTATATATCACCTACAGTGGTCTATCACCCAATCGTATATATCACCTACAGTGGTCTATCACCCAATCGTATCTATCACCTACAGTGGTCTATCACCCAATCGTATATATCACCTACCGTGGTCTATCACCCAATCGTATCTATCACCTACAGTGGTCTATCACCCAATCGTATATATCACCTACCGTGGTCTATCACCCAATCGTATCTATCACCTACAGTGGTCTATCACCCAATCGTATCTATCACCCACCGTGGTCTATCACCCAATCGTATATATCACCTACAGTGGTCTATCACCCAATCGTATATATCACCTACCGTGGTCTATCACCCAATCGTATATATCACCTACAGTGGTCTATCACCCAATCGTATATATCACCTACAATGGTCTATCACCCAATCGTATATATCACCTACAGTGGTCTATCACCCAATCGTATATATTACCTACCGTGGTCTATCACCCAATCGTATATATCACCTACCGTGGTCTATCACCCAATCGTATATATCACCTACAGTGGTCTATCACCCAATCGTATGTATCACCTACAGTGGTCTATCACCCAATCGTATATATCACCTACCGTGGTCTATCACCCAATCGTATATATCACCTACAGTGGTCTATCACCCAATCGTATCTATCACCTACAGTGGTCTATCACCCATCGTATATATCACCTACCGTGGTCTATCACCCAATCGTATCTATCACCTACAGTGGTCTATCACCCAATCGTATCTATCACCCATCGTGGTCTATCACCCAATCGTATATATCACCTACAGTGGTCTATCACCCAATCGTATCTATCACCTACAGTGGTCTATCACCCAATCGTATCTATCACCCACCGTGGTCTATCACCCAATCGTATCTATCACCTACCGTGGTACGTCTATCACCCAATCGTATCTATCACCTACCGTGGTCAACTCGAGGTTTCTCTCTACCATTTGCACCATGTTCTCGAGTGCTGCCGTCTCCTCAGCTTCGCGTTTCTCGATCATCTTGAGTTTGTTCTGCAGAACTGTCACCCTTGTGAGATATAAAAACACCAGTTCAAATCCGCAATGAAATGGGATAGAAAGACGAGCTAAAAATGATGACGGTCTGGATGCACAACAAGGGGAGAGCACCGCGCAGAACCAGTCTTGTATCCAGACGTTATTTTTTTGGCGTGTCTTGCGGTGATTTCTCTATGAAAATTGTTTTGGAGGCGTAGGGACTGGGAATGAGTATTACATGGCGCGCAATGAACTGTGGGATAGGCGCGAAATTTTTCGAATTTTTTTCCCGCATATCCCATAACTCTCTGCGCGCCCCGTTAAAACTATCCCATAACTCCCTGCGCGCCCTGCTAAAACTATCCCACAAAACTTTGCGCGCCCTAAAAAACCCGGAAAGCTTCTGGGTACGAGATTGGCGCAGAACATTGTTTTTGGGAAGGAGGCGTGCGATGAAACGGAGGTCTTTATCAGACTCAATCTGACTCTTACTTCAGGATCTTACTGTAGTTGGATAGCGCGAGTTCGATTTTAAATCACAAGTATGATTTCAGACCAAAACTGCACGACGTGAAGTTCAATTACCATTTTTTTTTTCTACAATGTCTTTCTTCAAATTTTGAATAATATGCACGAACAGTGTGTTCCCAAAATAAAAGGCTAGACAGTCGAAATAAGTAATTGGCATGGCTAATGAAACGGGACAACTTACTTTTTTCTTTCGTATTCCCGAGAATTTGTAACTTCTTCTAAATCTTTTTTTAATCGTTCGTTGTCTTCTCTTAGCTGAAAAGAATTAGAGAACGAGGTCGACTAGTGAAATACATTTCGTAACGGAAATAAGGAGGCATAGAGACCAACCTCTCTATAAAATTAAGGCTTTGGGATGAGGCCTCGGAGGCTCAAGGGACTGCACGGGACGGAACGGGAGGACATTTTACTCGTTGTTCGAAATGTTCTTCGCCCCTGCGGGAAAAATACGTTGGCATCTCGTCAAATATCGCCCGTTTCAAGGTAATATATACCGTTTCCGGGAAACGTTGTCACCCAAAAAGCCTATAAGGTTGAAGCGCAAAGGATAAGGGGGCATCTAAACTGCTACTGTTTGATCTGAATTTAGACAGTTATCGCAACCACAGGTAAAATCATTAAATTTCAGCACATTTCGAAGCATGTTTGTTTCTAATATTTTACAGAAATTCAAATAAATCTTTACCCACACTCCCTAGCGCACCAAGCTTTGTTGCTTTTTCCAGTGACAACGCATCCCGGAAACGGTATATATACATACCTGATTGAGTTCTTCTATCAGTACTATCTGTGAATGCGAACTCTCGGCGGGGGCAACAAAGTAGTGTACACTTCCAGACACAGGGGAGCGGTGACGATGTGAAGAACGTGAAGAACTGTGTCTTCCGGTCTCCGATTCGCAGTCAGAACCGGACGATTCTGTCCCCGACCCGGGTGGGGTGAAACCAAATAGATATTGGGAATTATGCTGGTCGTTGGGCTCGTGGTCAGGCGAGGCTGTGGGCTTGACTTCGTGAACTTCGTCTCCGATAATCTGAGGACAAAATAGAACGCCCTCAGTGCGATGGTTTTGACTAGCCTCATCCCCAGGATTCTCGGCGGGTTGTCACGCTAGGCTGATGACGTCACTGCATCCAAATACTGCCCAGTGTGAAAAGAAAGCGCGCAAAGCATGATGGGAGCTGAAAGATGAGTAGCCGGGGAACGAGGCTGGGTTTTGACTATGTCAATTTTGCACGTGCGTGTACCACAGGATACCCACATATCTTTACAAAAAGAGAGGGCAGAAGCAGTCAACAAGCAGCTGGCAAAAATCCGTAATTAAAGTGGCTAGTAATGATTTCCACAACACAAGAGTTTCCCCAGGAAGGAAGAAATCTTCTCTCGCGTGCGCCCCGCTCCCCATAAATAAGGATGATCTTACTTTGCTTTTTGGCCACGTTTGCGCGCCAGTCTGAATAAAAAGACCTCCACCAAAAAGAAGCTGTGAGCAATTTAGAGTCAGTCAGTCCTTTCGGACAATGTATTTCCTTTCTCTGCATGACAGACATGCCCCCAAGAGTAGGATGTCTTTAAAATCACAACCGGATATTTGTTGTTAATTAGTTCTAAAGACTAGAGGGAATTTAGCAGGACTGAACACCTGCCAGGGCAAAGCCTAGAGTCAATTATACGAGTTACAGTCGAAGCTCTCCGTGCGGCCGCTCTCGTAAGCGACCAGCTCCCATAACGACCATTTTCCCGAAATCCCGTTTGAAATGTCACATAAACTCTGTTATTTCAAGCTCTCGTAAGCGACCGCCTTATCAATGCGACCAGCTCCGTTAGCGACCACAATTTCAAATCACCAACAGAGATTTTCTATTGTTTTTAAGCTCTCGTAAGCGACCATAGTATGTTTTGTCTTTAAAACATCAGTCATCACCTCATAAATATCTAAATGATAAAAGCTGCACCGGTGAAATGCTATTTTCTATGTACATATTTGCGGTTATCTATTCTTAATTAAAGTCGGGAAATAAATCAAACTATTTTAAGCATAAGTATCACATGGTTTTTTTCTAGATTTTTTGTACTAAGCTCTCGTTAGCGACCAACGTCTATTTTTCAAGTAGAAAGCCGCTTGGTGGTCGCTTACGAGAGCCGTTCTCGTAAGCGACCAGCTCCGTTAACGACCGCAATTTTCAGTTCCCGAGGTGGTCGCTTACGAGAGCTTCGACTGTATTGGTGAACATAAAAGTATGTAGACTGCGAAAATAGTCGCTGCTTGGCAATCGCCATATTAAGTAGCGGTGGAGGGGAAGCCTTTCGTTAGCCCATGCCCAGCCGAACTGGAGAATTGTCAGATTTTTTAAACTTCTCTAAAACCCTAACCACTAATATGGTTTAGCGTAAACATAAAAACACTGTGATACACGGTTTACCACTGTGAAAAACATTTGATTATTGAAACTCATCCCCTTAAATCCCCAAATGTCTTCTATAATGGAAAATGACGCTGACGAATTAGCCAAATTGAAGCAAAACTTCATAATATAAAGATATCAAAAACCACGCTCTAACAAACTTGGATAGACGGTTAACCACGGTGATCCATATTTGACGAAACCAAATCCTCTATTAAATCAGCCGATGGCAATGGACTCTTACTAGGTAATGTTCTAATTGACAAAAATCGCGATATAGTATTTGCGTTTCCAGTACCTGCAGAACCCTTTTCTTTTTCGATGCAACATCTTTGTCTTTGGATATAAAATTCTTGAAAGAGAACGGGTTACCACCACTCTGTTCTTTGCTCCCTCCATCTGAAAACAGAAAACAGAAGAGTTTAACTTCTATTTTTCTTTTGGAATGTGCGCGAGTAACAGTTGTAGCTTCGGCGTAGAATAGCTTTTGGCAAATCGTTTGCTTCGTTTGTAAATTACAGACTAAACTACAATGTAGGCATTAAATTGACAAGAATTCCTTAACCAGAATTCAGTGAGGAAGTGATTTAATTTCAGTTATCTTCAGTAAAGCAAAAGCTGGCCCAAGGTATTATTCTCATATGCCTTTTGTGGAGTACACAATGAAAAGTGCAACAACGGAAAAATCACCAAACGTCGATCAAATTATCGTGACTTTGAAAACGTGTGTAGTTTGCAGCTCTTGAGGTATGCGTGCAGGATACATTTGTGCCTTTCGCCGAATTGTTTTGGAATGTGCGCGAGTTACCGATACAAAAAAAAAAAAAAATTCACGGGATTCCCGAACTTGTGCTGCAACTAGGACGTAGAATAGCTTTTAGCAAATCTTTATGTTTCATTGGTAAAATACAGACGAAAGAATTAGGCATTTGTCAAGAGTTCCTAACCAGATTGAGAAGAGAGAACGGACCATAAAATGTTCCCTGCTAGGAGAAAAGCTACTTTTTGTGGAAAAAGAAATGAATAGAAACATTACATTTTGGTCGGCGTCTTGGCGAAGCTGGGTGACGGCCAAATCCTTTGAACTTGAACAAAACACTAAACATTGCTGTACATGTACATCAGTCCACAAATTGAGTAGAAGATGGCTCTGCGCTGTTCATTTGGATTGAACACGGCTCTTTTTGAAAAGAAACACCAAAACTCAAAACATTCTGATGCTAAATGAACCTCGGCAGGTCAGATAATGAAAAGATTAATTTTATTTTGACTTTTATGTCCTGTTCTTTTGAGGAAATAATAAATTACTTTAGACCATTACATAGGATCTAAATATTATTACAGTGCCTGAGGAGATCAAAATGCCATGAAAATATCAGGGATTTTCAGAAGTTTTTAATTAATCATAAGGATAACAAGAAAGGCAATCAACAAAATGCAATAGAATGAACATAAAAATTCCTGTTAATCCCAGTTTGTTCAATTCATAATTGTACCACATTAACAGAATCTTGCTTTCTTGCTTTCTGGGTTTCTGCATTTCTGAGACATTTTCTGAATCTTCAGAAAAAACGTTCTTGTTTTAAAGATATTAGAGGGAGACAAGAAGTCTCTTCTCTACTATCTTTTAATATATGGGAGTTATAGAAAAATAGTTATTTATTGTTGGAGTTTGCTTTAGGCCTTCCAGGATTAATACCAGAACTATACGATTATAATGTACACAATTTTTGTATTAAAATTTCAAAAAATGATAATAAATTGGTTAGCATTATTACTTTTGACAGCAAAAAATTATCCAAGTCAATACAGAAAGATCGCCTTTCAACTACGTTACAATGATATTGGATTTTGGGCAAAGGATTTCTGCCTTACTGATGAATAAGTTAAATAGAATTTCGAAAGATGGCAGCAATGAATATAAAATAAAAAGATTAAATGGAGGAATTCCTCCACATTGGCACAGTTGAAACCATGTTTATGAGAAAAGATAAAAGTTCTTAATTAAAAATTATTGAAAAGGACTTTTTACAAAAATGACAGGATTCTTTTGCTTCAAATATCAAATACAAAATATTGCATTACACACCACAAAAACACATATTAAAGTAGTATTATATTGCTTTTTAGCAAGGCAAATACAATATTATTTTTAGTATGAAGAAAGTCAACAGGAAAAGCTTATATTTATTTCTTTGAAGCATTGACTTTGCCTCCTGCAATTAAACATCAATTCATTAGATTCATTCTAAGCAGGATATAGTAAAAATAAAAACATAAAAGTATTTCCTCTCCAACTCATATGCAAACAGACTCCATCATTTACATTCAAAACCTTCATCTTCCTGTCAAGAACCAATCTAGAAACCTGACATTTTTGTGTGGTTTATGCTGCAATAGAATAAATATTAGAAAAAAATTTTGGAAAATCATGAAAAAATATAGCTTATCAGGATGGTAGAGGTGAGCGGTAGTTTCCCTTGGTTATGATCAAATTAGTGATGGGTGTTTCCGTGAGGAGCTTCACAAATCATAAAACCAACTAGGTTCACAGAGAGATAAGTGGAAAGATAATGTCGACTTATTGAATAAACTATAATTTAGGAATTGAGAGCATTTTGAAACAGAATATTAGACCTACATTCTGAAGCATCACTAGTCATTCTTATCATTTTCTCCTGGAGTATGAGTGAATTAAATGGAAAAGATTTAGGAGTGGCATCAAAATTCTGTACATCATGGTGGAATTTTTGTAGAAGCATGCAGGATGTTGACCTTAGGACTTGGGGAAGCCTAGGAAATCTTGGAATTTTAGACGAAAGGTTATATGAGAAAAAGCCAAGATAGAAAACCGGGAGAAATACAGTAAAATATATGGCAATTCAGAAAATTTTGACATGAGACAGGGTGAAAATCTTGAGACTCCTAGCAAAATAGGGAGAGTTGGCCTGAGTATGACTACATGTGGATTATAATTGTCTATGCGAAGCACATAGCAATTTAAAAACAACAATACTAAGCTAATGTGCTATTCCTTTTTACTGGATGAATTAATAAAAAACAACACTGGACCGACTTAGGGAGTAAAGTTTGATAACCTATGTGGTTAAGAATAATCATACTTGATTTTCGCATTGTCATTGACAAAGCAGAAGACTGGAAACACTTGTACATTTTGTGCAGGTCATGTAGCTGGTGACATGTGAATCATTCTTGCCCGTAGAAGTCTTTTAGCCATGGAATTAAGGATTGCGCAGCTTTCCTGTATATGTTAGAGGGTGCAATGATATCTAGAATCTAAAGTTGTTCCCTCACTGTGGAATTCTCTAGGCCACAGGATTAACATATGTCTGACCTCAAAGCAAATTATTATGTAAATTGAGGGGAATGTTCGGATAGGTGAAGTACTGGTCATTTATGATTGGCTGGGATCAATTAACACAACACATCAATAATAATCAGATATACAGAAATTCGCCTGTCAAGGTGGTCCATATTTTATTTGTATGAGTTCTTGTATGAGTCATACATTAAGGCTGTAAAGGTCCACAATTATTTTAAAAATCATAATTCTTATCTCGATCTGTGTTTTTTCTTGTCACTGACTTTTAATAACACATGATTAGGCATTCAAGGCAGTCAAGTCTAGTGAATACTTCAAACTTCAATAGAACCCAGATGTTTGCACTGAATGTTGGTAATCCTAACACGAACAATGCTGTATTCAATTCTGATATGTTTAAGTTCAAGCATTTAAATTAAAAAATATGTTAAACCCTTGCCAGATGTTTCAGACAAAGTGTAATATGTTTTTATATTTAAGGTGATAAATATAAATGAATAGCTCAGGGCGTTTCTCATTAGACATATCCTTCTAATGAATTTACATATCAATAAAACATTAAGACAATCTAAAAATGTAAACTTGACTCATCCTTATTTGTTTTTTTAAAGACAAAACATTGATCAAGGTATCTAGACACTAGATAAACAAAGAAAGGCCTTTCTTCACATGGAGGAAAAAACATGGTGGTTTACACAGCTCCACTCGAATATAAAACACACCATTCCTCATTAATTTTTCAAAAAAATCTTTAAAAAAAATACTTGTTTATTACTCAAAAAAACACTTGCAATATTAAACAGCAATTAAATCTTGGAACAATATTTTTTGAAGATCACATTTTAAATTGACTTTTTCATTATCATTAAATCATGCCTTTGAATTTTTGTAAGCACCAATTGAACAAACAGTGACACATTTATATATTAAAGCAGAGTCCAACTGCTTCAAAAAAGACCTAGTACTTACAATCAGCTGAGGCCAAAGAATGTGCTAAGATTCTTCTAATTGAATGTTTGAAATTTATGACATTTAAACTAATAAGTACACTAAAAGTTCCTTATTTATTTAATCCAGTATTCCTTAGAGATGTCAACCTTAAATTACTAAAATGTGGGAGATTGTTGAAATGTGTAATCCAGAAAACAAATCCTTTTATTTCCCATACAATCACTACATTTTTCACTGGAAATTCTGGAGGGGTGGGGGGCCTTATCTCAAACCTGTGGTAGGAGTACAGATAGTTTCTGGAATGAATCATGCAATTTCCAGAAAATATGTCCAGGCTTTTCATGTCACCATCTAACCAAAAGACATGGATTGTGTGCTTCCAGAATATACCCCCCTCCCCCCCCCAAAAAAAAAATGGAAGGGATTGGAAATTCCAGAGGGGTGGGGGAAATCCCTTTTAGCACCCATCTGTGTGTGTGTGTGTGTAGGGGGGGAATGGATATTTTCTGGAACCACACATTGACTGAAAATCTTGATGAATGTCAACTGGTTCCTTGTTAGTCTGCGGTCTCTCATGGCATGGCAAAACGAGAGAGACTGCCGTTAACAGGGAAGTCAACTGGGTGCTTGAAATTAACCTGTTGTTCAGAATCCCGGACTTTTGAGTGGAAAAACGTACCCTACTCAGCCTACATTGTCTGCCTAACTTGCACTAGAACGAAGTGTGATTAGATCGACTTACAGGGTATTTGTGCACGGTGGCACTACTGTATATAAAGCTTATTCAATCAGTTTTATTGGACTCAAATTTAATACCCTACCCCAGACCAAGTTAGATGCCCTACCCCAGACTGAATTGGTACCCTATCACAGACCTCAGAGCTAAAAAAAACATACCCTATTGGGCGGCACATACCAGTATACCTTTTGTGAGCCCCCCCCCCCCCCCCCCCCCCCCCCCCCACCCCCAGATCAGTTTTGTCCTAGGAAATGTCTCCTCTTGAAAGATAAGGATTTAAACAAGTTTAATTAAACTAGTTTAAGCACTGGTGTGAATGGTGTATAATGTTTAGTATTATTTCAAGTATTTGACTTATTGGCAGATTACATACACTGAACGTAATCAATTATTAAGAAGGCAATCGATAAGTTTTTAGAGTAAAACGTCATCCATGCAATCAGTAGAAAAATAATTATAGCTAGCATCAATAACACTTACTTATAACAACAATGGTGAATAAGGGTAATGTTTATGGTTTGGTAAATCAAGAGAGGCTAAAATGGCTTTAGGCAACATCGATCAAAACTTTTAGTCTTTCTAATTAGGTGTACAGAGTAAAATTTAGTAAGTATACGAAAAGTAAAAGTGCTTTGAAGATCTGCAAATGAGAGGGAAAATATAGTAAAAACAGAAAGCAAAAAAGCGAAATTAAAACTCTAGCAAACTCAAACCATAACTACGTCAAATTAGCACGAATCAAAATATTCCGATATTTGAATGCCGCAAGAATGGCCCAACACAAACTTTAGCCTCATTCAAAATTGAACAAAATAATTTTTCACCCGTTATCGCGACAGATGGTGTGTGGTTGTCTGGGCATGAATTATTGGCAGAACTCTCTAATCAAAATGTTTTCCTTAATTCTTTCTGTGACAGCTTTATTGTTAAGTTAAATCATTTAAATAAGGGTGGGTTTCTAAAGCGAATATTTACAGCACCGCATATAAACAATAAAAGTCGAGCTCCCTCGTCTTGAGGTACAAATACAAAGGAGTAAGAACTTAATAATTCTACCTTTTCTAGCTGCGACCACAGCGGTGTTTACAGAAGAATTCACTTCCGTAGATTCAACATCTGGAAACGGAATTTCCTCGACAAATAAATTATTCCTGCGCCCATTTGAGCGGTGTTTTCTACTAGTAGAAGGTTTCTCTTTTGTTGTGGTCTCTTCTTTTGCAGTATTTTGGTCTGCGGGGTTTATATGAACGAAGTTTTTGAAGGAGAATGGGTTCGCTTCCTCTGCTTCGCTCGCGTCCGCCATTTTTTATTGATGGGGAAACCCACTGTGCAAGGTTTTCGCGAATCGCTGGCCCGTATCAATTTCCTTTCGGAACCAATCGACGCGATGAAGACGAAACATTCTTCATAAAAAGTAATTAGTTTAAATTTTTTATAACTGATTTTTGCCAAAAAAAGTCACGTGAATCGTTTTCTCCCAAACCACATCAGTAAAGATTCTAACAGCAGCTGACTACATGTCAATTTTCTGAATTGTCGGATGCGGAGAGTAAGACACAATGCGATGCGCGCATTTCAGTTTTCTTGGCGCAGAGCGTAAGGTGAGCGTACTTGTCGAACGAGATAGAGATTTGCAATAGCATTTTGTAGCTAGCCTGCATGGCAAAGCCTTTCCGGGCAGTTCACATATCTTCACAACATAACTGGTGTAATTGACCAAATACCTAAATTGTATTTCATATGCGATGGAAAACTCCATCTATAAATACAGTTAGATACTTACAGTGAACACCCCCAAAACATGAGGCTGAACTTTGTCATTTCAGACACCTGAAAGAGCCTTACAGTATATATATATATATATAGAGAGAGAGAGAGAGAGACTAGAGTAAAAAAGTTCCAAAAGTCTTAGGCCAACCGAAAGCCCAGCCACGCGGATCAAAAATTGATTCACAGGAGTTTTGTCAGAAAAGTTGAATAGATTTGAATTAAAAAATTTGACAAAAACTTCCAACGCATAACTGTAAAAAACTTTATTGGACGTTTCGGCTATTCAGCCTTCTTCAGCTAAAATCAAAATTTGTAAAAATTTAAAAACTAATACATGGTTCGGCTAAACAGTTTAGCCGAACCATGTATTAGTTTTTAAATTTTTACAAATTTTGATTTTAGCTGAAGAAGGCTGAATAGCCGAAACGTCCAATAAAGTTTTTTACAGTTATGCGTTGGAAGTTTTTGTCAAATTTTTTAATTCAAATCTATATATATATATATATATATATATATATATATATGGAAGTTATATCCAGGCTGAACCTGAAATGCGCTGCATGTTCGCGGGTGATTACTCGCCATTACCAGAAACATATAACGTAGTTGACTCACTTATATGTTTCTGCCATTACTGAATTTGATTTACAGAAGAATTCGACCATAGGCTACCAGAATCCTAATCAGCCAACGGAAATGGTATTTTTTTTCAAAATGGCGGCCTGAACCGACGCTCATCTTTCTCTAGTAGAATATCCCCTGATAATCCCCGCCCACGAGGGGTTCCAACTTCGATTTTATGCCGGTTGTTTATTGCAAATTTTATACTGTACAAAATACCACTGATAGTATTCACATAGATTACAATACATGGCTCATATTTTTATATGAAAAACTGACCATGCTTTCGAGAAACACAACAATACAGCTTCGTACCAAGGTGAGTTTTTGGGAGATCGCAAACCTTTATGAGTGATGTGGAAGGCAACAGTTGACCCTTCCCTTGATCCTTTGCTGATTGCATTTTTAAACCGCACCGGGAGAGGGGGTCAAGGACCCCTGGAAAACTTTCCAGGGGGGTTTAAATGGACTCTGGAAATTCCACGGGAGGGGGTGTGTCTAGAGACTGGAAATTCCAAGGGAGTACCCCTCCCCCCCGGTGCGGTTTAAAAATGCAATCAGCCATTTGCTCCAACGTACGCTTAACCTCCACAGAAACGTTTGCACGCCAACCACCTTTCTGTTTTATCGTTTTTTGTCTTATTTATTTAAACACTGAGACGTCTGGCTACGAGACCACTGCAAGGCGCTTTTCCCAAATAGGGGAACAACGTCCTGAAATTTTCTGCGCATATCGTCTTCGCATGTTTTTGCATGGGCGATTTTTGAGGTAACGAGATCATTTGAAAGCCTCCAAAGCAGGGATCAAATACGCACTTTAGGCGATTCAGTATCTAGTCCGGGAGGACGTACTGGCTAGCCTGCGTAGCCGGCTCTGTTTGTTTCGAGTGGAGTCATCCAAGGTGGGATTCTGTGAAATTATACGCTTTTATCTTCCATTTACGGGCATTTTGTTCACAGGAGTCCGTAGTCCATTAACGGTGGAAAACCAAGAGTTCGACGATAAGCCGCCATCTTGGATATCCAGGGCGCGGTACACGTACCGCACAACATTGAGTCGTGCGTGCAGGAAACACTGAACTCGTGTGTCTCGGTCACATAAAATGTTTCTTTTTTCCGAAGAAAAATTTCTTTGTGTTCCAGCTACAAAATTTGTTGCGTGCGACAATGTTTCCCGAGCTTCTAAAGCAGGAAACATCAAGGAAACGTGTTTCCGACTACAACGTTGCGCGGTACATGTGTCCTACTTTAGCCAAGCCCTTGTAGAAACCCAAGAAGTCCATGTAAATCACCTGGCTTTCCGCCGTTAATAAACTCACCATTAAACCGCCCCCTGCAAGGAGATTAATGGACACCGTTAGACGTTTCCCTCAAGTCCACGTGATACGCACGTGATACGCACGTGATACGCACGTGATACGCACGTGATACGCACGCGATACGCACGCGATACGCACGCGATACGCACGCGATACGCACGCGACACCTGCTAAAGGGCCGAATCATTCCTCAACTCCTGAGCTGAGTCCCCGTCAGCCATTCCTTAGATAACGCGTAGAAATCTCGAAAGAACCGTCTACACACAAAGTTTAATTCATTGAATTCAGTCAAAAATACTGCGAGGCCGTCCCTAAGCAATCCGATGGAGATGGGTGCTTTCTGGCGGCTGACTGAGGCTGTGCGTAGTGTCCAGGAAGGTTTAACGCGCATATGATCTTGCTACAATCCACAGGGAGCCAATCCAACTTTTACATCACTATAGACCAACTAATCGTCTGTCGCCTCTAACAATGACTCCCTCCTGGCAAGGTCCCAGTAATGTTCCACTCCGTATTTCTTCAGATGCTCACGCGCATTTGTCTCTGTTGGGCACTGCTTGAATTTCCAGTCACCAAAACTTCGCTCACTGTTTGTCCCCTAAAACGACAATCATGGGTGTGACAATGTTATGAACTGTTTGTTGTGTTGCTTTTATACGGTAAGAAACTTTCGAAATACCACCATTAGTTTGCTTTTCTATGGTTACACATCACTGAAACAAGGTCTAGACAGCAAAAACCACAAAATAGTTTTTTATTTCATTTTTGGCAAAATGAAGTTCGTGTTTACAAAATAACGCTAGCGTTTTTTTTGCTGAGCACACACGAGTTTTTCTTTCCTGAATGGTTCAGTGGGATGATCAAATAAATAATCGGGCAAATTTGACTTTGTTCTGCAAAATATCATGGCTCTTTTGGTCTCGCCTTAGGTATTTTCGCCAAAATACGAACCACAGCTCGACCAAACTCGCCCACTCGATATCTTGCCGATTCAAACCAAATTTGCTCGATTATGTGTTTTTAGGCCTCTTTTCTCTGCATTTCGCTGGCTGAGAATCGCGAGGAAAAGAGACCCCCAGCCAGCGAAATGCAGAGAAAAGAGGCCTCTGCTAGCAGGGAAGGTGTTTCAAAAAAGTTTGTCACACACAATGTCAAAAGGTACAAAGCTCTGACCGAACGGTATTGTGGAAATTTTAATTTGAGTTGTGTTTTTAAATTTCCTTGTTTGTTCAAAATACCGCGTTCGTACAGCGAAGTAGAGAATTACGACAGCAGTTTGATTATCCAGACAATTTAACCTTGTTGAAGCCAAGGTTCCACACATGAATGTGACGGAAACACAACCGCGCGCGATCTTCGTACTTTTTTTTCCCGCGTGACTACAGCTTTTTTGAAAACCCAATTTTCTCCATTCTCCATAATATAAGTAGCGCTTTATATCACTTACTTCCCAAACCAGAACACACTCATTAGGTTTTTTGTCGTCGTCTTCATCGCGTTTCCGGTGTTTTCTGTCCTCCGCCCATTTGATCCGGTGCAACATTAAACGCTTGAATTTCTTGATCGCTTTGGGACCTCCCTCCACCACCACTAAGTTCATTTCTTTAAACTTAATAACACATCCTGGGAAAAATCAAAAATAAACAAAAATGGCTTATTTATTAGACTGCTGACAGGTCATGGGACTCGAAAATTTCATTGTAATTTGAACTATTATTTAACCGCGACCACTTGATGTTGTCTCAGATGTGAAAGACTACACGACCTACACGCACTAACGAAACGCACTAACGAAACACACTAACCAAACGCACCAACGAAACGCACCAACGAAACGCACTAACCAAACGCACTAACACGCATTAACGAAATGCACTAACGAAACGCACTAGCACGTACTAACGAAACGCACTAACGAAAAGCACTAGAACGCACTAACGAAACGCACTAACGAAACGCACTAACCAAACGCACCAACGAAACGCACTAACCAAACGCACTAACACGCATTAACGAAACGCACTAACACGCACTAAGGAAACGCACTAAGGAAACGAACTAACGAAAAGAAACACTAGTAACGATTGGCTACAAGTCTGGCTCTTCACAGACTGGTTATTTACCTGTGAGGTAAAACTGTTGGGCGTTAATATCGACCTTGTACTTCCTCTGTGGGTCGTGCATGTCATCCACCCTGAACACGGCCACGTGAACACCTAGAGACGTGTCCTCCTTTAGCTTCTTGATGTTCTTTTCTCGTCGTGCCTCTGGGGTGAGCTTCCTAGCAGCGTTGGCTGCCTCGTGGGCTCTAGGAAATCAAGGAATGCCACTTCATTTGAAAGCAAACAAATTCCAATAACATTCCAGACTGAGCAAGAGAATAAGGTTCAATGAGAGTTAATTAATGGCTGCGCTCAATGGCGTTTTGACAAGCAACTGGGATGGAGCGTCACAAGCGCATACACCAGACTTCCTGTACCTAGCACATGGACTCTAGAATCATACAACTGCACGTTTGTTTTCATAATTCTGCAAACTTTCCTCCAACTGCCAAATCGTCTATAGGATAGATTTTATGGACCGTCTGTGAGCTGTTTTTGGTTGCTTAGTGTTACTACAGGGCCCGACACCAACCTTTTTCACTGGGTGCCATTGGCCACCAATTCAAAAGTTTTTGTCGCCAAAAAGCAATATTTAGTTGCCAAACAGCAATATTTAGTCGCCAAAAGAGCAATATTTAGTCGCCACATAAACATGCATCTCAGCTGAACTAAGAAAGATGTGGTGCCATTTGGCGACTAGCTCTAACATTTTGGTCGCCAAGCCCCCAAATTCAGTCGCCATTGGCGACCATATGGTTGGAATGTCATGCCCTGTACTGGTAGTTTTTTGTTAGAGGTGGAAAACTCATGCAAAACGAAAAACACCTTACAGGAGCTGCGGTATTTACCAAGAAAAAAGTTAAAACATTTTCGATCAGTAAGATAAATTTACTAATTCAAATCATTTGAAACTTTTGTAGACTCGATCGCTTTTTTTCAAATTGGCTTCAGTCACTTCAGTGTGTCGACAATCTTAAAACTATCTAATACCTAAGCTTACTTTAGATTTGTAACACTGAACTTAATGAATTTTCTCTCATCTAAACATTTATATATTGTAATTTCTTGTTTTAAAGATTCGCTATTGCAGCAAAGCCTAATTTCAAGGGACTTTCGTTTTGAGATTCAGAAAATTCCATCGCTTTCGCATTAGCGCGGCTTTCAAGCGCACGAAATCCACTATCAATTCTCTTAAATTTAGACTTAATTTTCTAAAAATGTCCGGTATGGGATTCAAAGAAAATCCATTACCTGACTCGGGAATTCCACGCTAAATTTCACTTGAAAAACCGATATCGCTCTCGTCGCTGCACGACTCGAGCGATATCGGTTTTTCGCGTGAAATTTAGCGTGGAATTCCCTCATCAGGCAATGGATTTACCTATAGAATTGGATATCATAAAATTGACCAGACTTTCACGGAAATTTTTTATTGTTGTTTAGCGAATGGAAATCCAGGACTTACAGAAGCCGTAGGAACCCTGCATTTTGCCTTTCAAAATGTGCAGAATACTCTGTAGGGCACTTCCACCTTGTGAAACATTGGATCTATTAACTCTACCACTCACTTTTGTCTCTGAGCCATCTGAGCTCTGACATGTGCTTCTACTTTGGTTGGGTCTTGGACTGCCTCACTCCCAAGCACACGCATCAGATTCGAGATCTTCACTGTTAAACATTGGAAGATAAAACATAACTGGTTAGAAAAGCTTTCTCTAATTGATCTGGAGTATAAGGTGGTGTAGCATTTTGTCTGAGAAATAGTAACAGTTGAGAGCTCAAGCAACATTTTTTGTGATGACAACCAAGGGACAACAATGGTTAATCTATTTTCTTTGCAACACATTAATGAAGCAAGCGTACACGAGCAGATGCCAATTGCTTTACTATAATAGGGTCAGAGTAGAACCTTGCCAAACAGGAAATCTTTCCATGTCTGGTTGCTGGAATTCTCAACACCAGCATAATAATGTATACCTACCCTTGGGAGGCGGTGGAGGTTCCAGACCAAGCCTAATTTTCTCTGTTCTCTCTTTTTCAACCTCTCGCCGTCTTTGAGTTCTTATTTTCTTGCGTTCTTTACTGGTAAGCATAATTGGTACTGTGGGGGCTTCCTTGGGTTCAGCTAAAGAGTGCATAATTAAAAATAAGTTGTAGTAGATTCACACTTAAAATTACACTGAATGTGGTCCCCAATTTGCTTCATCCTTGGGACATCAGGTTAATGACTCCCTTCAGAGACGAAAAGAGAAGGAAAGGGTCTTTTCCTCATCGTGAGTGAATTTGCTGCATGCAGTATATATGCCTCTGAGAGCCAGACCATTGCACTAAGTGACAATCTCCTACTCCTATCACAAGGAGATTCTACAGAAACCCATCCATGGGAAAAGCTGAATTTCCCATGGTAGAAGAATGGGAAGTGTTCAGATTTCCCATGGCTATCCATTTGAATTCTGAACACTTCCCATGCATGTGCCTTGGGAATTTCAGCTTTTCCCATGGATTGGAGAAATATTGTTTCTGCAGAAATTCCCTGTGTATGAAGAATGCAGGTTGCAGGTTCTTTAGTGTCCACCTTGTACAGGGTTAGAAAGGAAGGAGACAGGACTTAACTTCAAAAAGTGTGCAGAAATTCTTACCTGGAGGATGTTTCTGTACTGGATGCTCTACTAATGAAGTAATACCATTAAATGACCGATAACTGTCTGCATATTTGCCCTGCGGCACAATAACACTGTCCCACCACTCAATGTCAGGAACCTTCTTGTCCTCAACTTCCTTATTTGGTGCAATCAAAGCAAGTTTAGTAGCCGAGGATATGCCAGTCTTTTTAGCAACTGCAGCAATCTGTTTTTGAAGTTTATCCAGTTGAGTCTAAGAAAAAAGAAGAAGAGGAAACCTATTAAGCATTATTCCAAACTTGTTTGGAACAATATTATTACAACTGTACATCCAACTTCTTAAAAACTTTTCAATGTGCACATATCTGGTAAGATTGAACAGAAAACAATGCCATTAAATTTACTACCTTTGCTCTAATTCTCTGTGCAATTTGCTGGAATTTTCCTTTTTCGTGGAACTTGAATGTCCTCTTGGTTCGTACTGCAGCAGAGGAACTGAAAATGAACAAAAGGAAACTACTGTAAAATGGAGTCTGGAACCTTGAATACACAAGAAAGAAATTCAGGGTTTGTACGCTTTCTAAATGACAAAAATCCAGGAGTTTTTGTGGGGTAGAAATGCCTCCCCCTACCCCCTTCATAGACATGTAGATGACAAAGTAAAATATTCTCACTAGAAAAAATAATATTCCTTACCCTACTCTTGGATCAAAATGTTTAGTTTCAGAAATGTCTTCTGTTGGCTTCTCAACCTTGAACTGCTCTCGTTTCTTCGCTCTAATGTTAGCCTTCAGAGTAGGCATTCTACTTGACAATTGCACTGTTTTACCAGTGGCATCAACAGTCCGACCAGCATCATCTAGTATAAGTGGGCTGGGTTTCATGTCCTTCAGAGAATTAGCAATGTTGATCATACCAGACTTGACAAGCTGACTACTAGCAGGTGTAAGCTGAGTATTAGAAAACTGAAAGCAACAAAAATACACAAATAAAGTCGAAGCTAAACGATATTTATAGGGCAAATGTCATGATTTTAGGGTTAGAGGAGGGGACATTTTGTAGGTCCAAAACAACCCATCTCAAATTTTGAACAACCCATCCCACATTTTGAAGGTCAGGTGGTTGATATCTCTGATATAGGATTACATACATACATGCTTTATTTAGACACAGTAAGAATCTTCAGTACACCCATGTATTGAAAGCTGCAATTACAGGAAGTGCTAAGACAACCATACTTGAGGCATTTTGTCTATGCTAAAAGGGGGTGCTGTAACTTTATCACATGATGTGACACCATTGATGACATCACCAAAGTTTGAAAATGATGCCAAGCTGACTGGGAGCTCCACTTTTAGGCACTGCCTAAATCTATATATTAGACTTTTAAGGCAGGTGGATGTGTCTTGATTGGCTGTGACCATTCTCCTTCGCATTTTCCATGCAATATGTCAGAGCAAAGCAATTAATGACAGGCAAAAATTTGGATGACTTGCCAAAGCTTGAAAAATGGAAGTCTGGATTTGGTTTCCTTTTTCAAGCACTGGTAAAGTTTGCAGCATGGTCTCTTGCTACATGTTTTAACTCACTTATGTTTACAAGCTTACCAAGTTTGGTTTACTTGCAAGTTGCTCTTGTATCTTTTTCTGTAGCTCTGCTGCTCTTTTGGCTTTCTCTATAGCATCATTCATGAGTACTTGCTGCTGTTCAAAAGAAGGCTGTTGTAAAGGTGGCAAGGGCACAGCAGAGGGGACAGCTGATACTGGTGTAGCAGGAACTGGCGGACCACCTTGTCCAATAACCTGGAAATATAAGGACAACATCAACTTTCAATTTAATGTACTAGTCTTAAAAGAGCAATTATTGTATAATATCAAAAGCAAAACTTCATACAATAAAATACATGGATTCAAAGATAGTGCTTTGGTGATGTCACAAGAAAACCAAGCATTCAGACCTGATATGCTCACTTACACACAATACCAGTCCATGTGGTGATGGCGGTGTATGTGGGAAGACCCTGTGAGCACTGGTTTCAGGATTCGCACATTCACAGTTTTCGAAGTTTTACAATTTCCCCCAAAACGTACTGATAAGCTCACTGTTACTTGTACAAATTTATTATGCTGTTTTTCAGCTTTATTTTTGTGCTAGTTTGCCTTTTCATAGCTGCTTTGGATTCCTGGCTTCAGCAGTTGATTGAATGTTTCATCGCATACCAGTGTCAAATGCGATTTAAACTGCTTTTGATTTGATTAATTCGTCCAAGTTGGAGGACAGGGCTTAACGCTTCTTCGCAGTGGTTTCTCTCCCTTGCTCGCCATTGGCCTAAGATGGGAGGAAACCACTGCTTGCAGGGTAGGAGAGGGGGAATCAGATTTGACAACATGTGTCCCTGCTGACTAAATCCCCCAAACTGTCCTAGGGGTCAAATGGCTGGTGCATAAAATCAAAGCTTCTCCCAACTTCATTAAAACAAACAATACTAAAAGGTGATATTGGTGATGTGCAGGCATTTCTTTGTTGTTATCATTGTATTCTGCATCGGATTCTCTGCATCAAGCTTCCCAAAACAGTTGACATTTGCATGTGCTTCCTTATTACCTGAAGGTGTTTCTTTCTTTCTTCGATCTGCTTCTTCATGTTCGCCACCATCTCTGATATCTGGGAGCTATTGAGTGGCATGGGGTTCTCGCCTGTATCAGGGAGAGCAGGAGGAAGGGGCTCGTTGTCATCCCTTAGCGCGTCAAACCGGCTCTGCTTTCGTTTAACCATCTGAGCAGGACGATCATCGGTTGTATCGTCACCAAACACATCCTCAAGTGTGCGTTTTCTGTTGTGAGAACCTTTCTGAAGGCCAGAACTTTTACTAGTCCTGATAATAGAGACTTTGTTGAATAAATCCTCTACAAACTGAGGCGCTAAGTCATCGAGGAACGACGAAAGTTGCTCGCAAGACGAGCGTTTGTCCAAGTTTTTTGACACACAGTAGAGAGCTGCGCTGACGACCGATTTTTCGCTGAATCCAAGCCGCTTGCGAACTGTGTCCTCAATCCATGGCTTTAGCTCTTCAAGATCCCTCTTACTAACTGCCGCCATAGCTTCTAAGCAATGAGAAAACCAACGTTTTAAGCAAAGTTTTTGAAACAAGTTCACATGGTGGCCGCCATTTTGGAACGCATGGAAAACGACTGTGCGCATGTGTAACCACGAGATAGTGCTGAATATTTATTGCTGGCTCACTTTCCCACAGGAAACCCATCGAATTTGTTTCCCGAAGCGAAAGAGCGCAGATTGCGTCTCTGAAATTTTTGTCTTTTGGCCACGCCTGTGACAGCTACAAAGAAAATAAAGAACTGGAGTTCAAAGCAAATTTTAATTTTTCTTGGCTGGAAGTGGGTGTTGGCGAGGGTCCACTTAGCTAAAGTACCGTAGTTCAATTTAGTCTTTCCGGATCAAATTACGACGCAAACCTAGGTAAAATGCAAAGAAATCACCATTGGTTTGCCAACCACATTATTAAATTTGCTTTTTCGGTATCTATTGAATGCGTTCGAGGAACGGAAATAGCACCATGAAAATTTAATGTCGCGCGTCCTTCTCTATGACAAGAAAAGTAACAAGAAATCACATCAATATTTATTATTCGTTTCTGTACCATTACATATGAGCAAACATAGAGGCGGCTGCATTGACACAGAGAACCAGTGATGTTGTACTTCTAGAATTAAAAAATAAATTCGCTCTTATTAATCGACTCGTGTTAACAAGAAAGCATACGCCACAACAGCTCTGCAGTCACTGCCGAACGTCGAGAATGCGCACTCAGGGCTCGACCTGGCTCAACATTAACACATTCTAAACGCATGAGGGGCGATTGTCGTGTATAACTCACGTTACAGTGGAAATTGCTTGGTCAGTGTGTTTTCCTCCGACCTACTCGAGATCAAGTGCAAGAAAACCTGCTCGTCGAATATAAAATACAAGCAACTTGTAAAATTAGAATTCGCTACCTTAGGCGAACGGGGCGAAAATGACAAAAGAGCTTGCCGTTGAGCTTTGGTGTGAAAAAAGGACTTCTGCACCCAAAGAAAAAAGAAAAGGAAGAAACTAAAAAGTAAAACCGCGTTCGATGGCAAATACCGGCTATTCCGGTTTTCTTCTCTTCGGCCAATTCTTGGTCTTCATTCTAATGATTGTGACAATTTTTGGAGATGTGCTTATATTTGCATCATTTTGTACAACACCCTCCCTTCGTACGCGCACTAATATATTCTTCTGGAGCCTCGTAACGTCGGATTTTCTCATTGCCATAATAATTATGCCAATAGATGGTCTCTATCTCACCAACTATCCAGTTTGGCCATTCAGTGATCAAATCTGCGTTGTTTGGAATTCCCTTTTTTCTGCCCTCGCGACATCATCTGTCATTAACTTGTGCGCCATAAGTTTAGAAAGATACTTGACATTAACTCGACCGTTCACGGACTATTTGTCAATCTCAGTAAAAACTCTTATATTGCTGGCTTCTATATGGTTTTATGCATTTCTAACAGGATTTTGGACGTCGTTTATTTGGACTCAAGAAAACGAGAGGACGACTTGTAAGGAACTTTCCGCGCCCGTGGCGTATGGTATCCCTTTAATGGTTACTAATCTTATTGTCCCATATGCAATTTGCGTTTCTGTCTATACAAAGATTTTTAAAATCTCAAAAGAGCAGGGAAATAAAATTCGGTCTACTTCTGTGGATATTGGAAAAAATGAGAACGACAGGAAAAGGAAGAGGAATTCGTATTTTAAAGCGTCGAAAGGAGTACTCACACTTGGTGTTCTTTTTGTAACTTTTACATTTTGCTGCCTTCCTTTCTTTTTATTCCATTCTGTCGATGGTATGATGAATGAGGGGGTACCGAAACGTCGATACTTTATCGTCATCGTTAAATGGTTGGTTTTCCTCAATTCTGCGAGCAATTGGGCTCTTTATGGTCTTCTAAACAAAAATTTTAGACGTGCCATACACAAGATTGTATTGAAGATGCTCAAGAGAAATGACCTCGCAAATTATGGCCTGAAAGGAACGAACGGCAAACAAGTTGCGCCTCAAATAACAAGAAACGTCAAAAAGAGACATTAGGCCAGTGTTAACGCAATTAAAATAAAAATGAGGCGGCGCTATTTTATGTTGAAACGTCTCCCCTGAAAAAATTTTTTCTTGTAAGCGGAAGGCCCATCAATAGTTTTAGGGAGCCAGCCCTCTCCCACAAAAAATATTGGTTTAAAAAATAATTAAAGCATCAGTTGATCCGATATTTTCGAAATCAATATAATCCCACGTAAGATGCGATTCTCGATGTCTAAAATTTCTAAAGTTTTCTTTGGGGGAGAATACCCCAAATAAGGACAGAAAATTTACCACGGCTTCGAAAGTACTCATGGGAAGGGCCTACAATCCTTTGCGCTTCCCGCTACTCACTCCACAATCCACTGCGCGCAACGCGTACCTACTGTGTGGAGAAGAGTGCACTCGATTTTAAATAGAGTGGAATGGTCAGGAAGGCCGGTTTTCAAACTTCAAAGGATGTCCGCAATTACGCGAGCTGGATGTTGAGAGGGGCATGTGCATTTTGTCCTCATCTAGATGCATGTCTGAGTGTACACTGAATCTTACTGGCTGAATTTTTGTACTGATATATGTACCGTGACAGTGCAAACAAAGTGTTTCCTCTGAAAAAGTGAACAAAGAGATGGTTTCATAACCATTCCACTCTATAAACTATGAATGAAATAAAGATGTTACAAACAACAAGCTCTGATTTTGAGGACAAGGGTCAAATACTCTTGATAAATCATAGGGTATCAAAACAGGTCAAGACACATTTACTGACATGGAGAGGTTTTAATGCCATATGTCTGGAGCTAACAGTTGAACGGTCTTAGAGATCTATTACAATATGTCACTTGAAGTCAAAGCAAACACATTTTCATCATCAGTTTCATGGTCTAGGAAACTAATAACACTACGACTGCATATAATGACATTTTCAAATTTTAAAATAAAAGTCTGATTAAAAATTCTTAGTTTCTTAAACTAAAGAACATATTCTTTTGTTTTATGCAATTACATGGTGGCAGCAACTTCCTGGACAGGGCGATCTTGTCTGGCTTTGAATATCAAGTTCTTCAGTCTATTAAGGGCTTTTTTCAAAGTGTCCTGATGTCGCTTAACCTCTGACATCCCCTCATAGAGGTTTTTCTCAAATTCTGCAACTTGTCTGTTGCTCAATCTTAATTCCTCTTCCTTTGTTTTCTGGGTGTAGCTTTCATTTGCTTCTCTCTGTTTGAGGTTCAAGTGCTTCCCTCTCACTTTTGTCAATTCCAAATTGAGCTGATTGAGGTTGGCAGTTGCATCTTGAAGCTAGCAGAAGAAAGAATGAATATTAAATTGCAGAAAAAAACATCCATCTTTACCATGGATACAATGGAAAGGCTGAAATGGCTAGCTTACAGAGGATTCAAAACAGGACTTAACTCCAGATTCCCATTGATTCTCTAAAATTCCCCACATTTTTTAAGACTTCCGAAACAGCTGTTTTCATGCTTGTCACCCCCCCCCCCCCCCCACCCACCCATGGAAGAATCCACTACATCTACTGTGTGATTTGTTGTAAGAAAAAAAAGTATGGTAAAAAAATGACCCACTTGTCTACAGTGTGAAGGAAATGACTGCAAAAATAAACATTAAAGAGCCTGTGTCAGCCACTCCTTTGTTATTGTTTTCGTTTGACATTAGAGACGTATGACGTATAACGTGTAGAAATCTCTTGATAAACATCTAAAAACAAAGTTTCAGATTTGATTTACCAAATTCAACCAAGAACATAGCTCTGTATTCTCTAAATCAGTCGATGGAAATGGATGCTTTCTCTGACTTGGTATGTTGCTATGCTGTCAAAATGGCGGCTGACACAGGCTCTTGAAATGCCCATCATCATAATAAGCCCATTACCAAGAAGAACTAAATAGAGCATATTTCGTATGACTGTGGAAAGTGTTATGACAAAGTTGTGCCACGCCATGGCCACAACATGACTATGTGATTTCATTCCGTATCTACAGCAGGCCATGCCGTGGCCGTGGCAGTGCCGCGCCGTGTTGTAGCACTTTTCAGTCATACATAATCTGCTCTAGACTAGATGAGTTTGCACTCTTAGCTACATGATCGGTAATCAGGGCAAGATGAAATAGGAAAGTAAAAGCATGGAATCCACAAACTCATGTCGAACTCATGCTTTCCCTTTTCATTTTATCTTCTCAAACTCAGTAATAAATCATCAAGCTTAAACATAGAAAATCAAAAGCATGGAGGTTTGGATACGCAACCTTAAAGGCCCATACGTGACAGGAACCGTTGTGCTTTGTTTTCAATTGGATCTATTGTCATTCAACAGCTGTGATTAGCTGATACAGTAGGTCCCAAGGGGTTCCTATTGTTCTTCACATTTCAAAAGTTCAAACTGAAAACTGTGTTTTATTCTCTGTGAGCCTGCAAAGTGACTTGGGTGCTTATGGGCCTTTAATTTGCATAGATTTTCTAACATTAAATGATTCGTTTGATTCTCATGTCGGACCATTATTCTCACATGATGCTGGTTAAAATGCATCCCTTGAACCCACCCAAACGAGTCCTCAAAGCTTAAAATGCAACATTTTAACAAGAAACCAAGCCTCTAAACAAGCAAAAGCCTCTTGACCAGTAACTAAGCCTTAGAAAAACCTGAATAATCAGACAGGAGGGCAAATTCAAAGCCAAATTCTATATTTTGTTCTTCTATTTTCTGAAAATAGGGATAATATTTTGTTTTGTAGCATTATGCTAAAATTATTCTGAAAATTTGGCCATTATGCCGGCATTATGCTTGATGACTATGCCATTATGCTCAAAATTATGCCGGCATAATATGTCTAAAAGTATTTCATCAGTATTTCCAAACACCTCATAGTTGGTTTAAAAAAACTTGGCTTTGCCTCATTTATTTCAACCCACTTCTCTGTATTTAGAAATCCTGATGAAACATGCTGTCAAGTCTTTGATATATTACATAAGTGTAAAGAAGTGGTGCTATCAATTTCAAGTTGCTTTTCATAGTAATAAATTCAGAAAATTTATGAAAAATATATTTCTATAAATAAAAATTGCATGGACGATTGGCTTGAAAATGATTTACAAAGTGCCTAGCAGAAAGTCTAAGATTTTACAGCTTTTATTTCCCATAAAATTGTCCTGATTTCCCATGATGCACCTGCAAGCGCGAAGTCATCTATGGTGGTTTTTTTTGGCAGGGGAATGGGGGGCATTTTTCAGTCCCTAAAGCAAAAGACCTCATTTGGTGTCAATTTACAAAAGCTTTTATTTTGTGAGGCTAGAAAAAATTAAAATGAAATTTTAGAAGCAATCTGGTCTTCTTCTGGTAACACTGTTATGCATGTTTCTTTCTCTCCTATGCCCTCTGTTAGCAATTTTTTGCATACAATATACTGCCTTCTTTCATTCCCATAAAGCATGCTGCCACTACAGTCTTTTGAGCTCAGCTATTAATGACGAACGTATTGCAAATACCTTGGAGAGTGCATCAGTCACGTTCTGGCATTGTGTCTTGACCCGCTGTGGTGTCTCAACGTAACCATGTTTTGCCTGCAACTCTCGCACCCCTTCGTCTAGTTGCCTTTCCAGGACTTCTTGCATGTAGGTCTTATGAATGATCCATGCTGCATCTATATACAACTTAAGATCTCTCTTTCCCCAGTCGTTGTAGGCTCGGTCGCTGCATAACTCTTCAGCTGTCTGATTCCAAAACCTCCAGTATTCCCTCGTCATTTCAGCGTCTTGCACTTCTATTTCGCGATCGCTGAAGATTCGAATTCCACGGCTTCGTGCATAGGGATATCTGTCGTTAGGGATTACCTCCACTGGAGCTTTCTGTGCTGCCTTGGACTGTTTTGATGATTTCTTAGCTCTCTTTTTGGGGGGCTCGGCGATTTCTTGCTCGCCGTTTTGATCTGGTTCTGCTGTAGCAGCGTTGTTGGCATCCACGCTGCTAGTGTCTGGGGTTTCCAATGCTACCGTTTCGCCTTCTTTCGCTGATTCTTCGCTATCTTGCACGATAATAGCGATAGTTTCCCCGGTAGCTTCTGCCGCAGTCTCCGTTTCACTCATATTTGGCAGCTTGTTTCTGTGAGTAATGAATTTAGAAGGGTTTGAGGGGGAGGAAAAGGGACTAGAGTTGTAATGGCCGCAGTCGTTCCTTTCATCCAAACACGCCGGCGTCACGTCTGCTTACCACCCCTCCCTATTGGGGCCTAGTCCACGCGCGACCATATGGAATTTATTTCCTGCTGTGTACCCCGGGAAAAATCGGCGGGAAATTTTACATATTGACACGAGAAAGAAGCTCGTTACCTCCCCTGGTTAGTTCAGTGAGAATAATATCGGTCTGTTTGCGCAGGTAGACCTTATTTGGCAAACGTCCGTAAATACAAGAGAAACCATATGTGTTTTTCCTCGCGCGCTGTTATTTACGCGCCTTTAGTATGATCAGCTCGATCCTTGATTCCGAATCTACGGTTTCTTATTGACTTAGATATATAACTAATGCTTAACAGATAACAACTCTTTTTATTTGAGTAAAATCGGTTGAATGGCTGATGAGATATGATTTTTTGAACTCATGAATTTTTACTGTTTTCATGGTCAAAGCAGTAACAGTGATATAAGGAAAACAAGGAACCGAAAATGGTCAAAAGGGAAACTTTTATTATTTCATAACTTCAGTGGATTTTTACCTACGTTAACGAATTTTCAAATTGTTCAGAATTCCCCCACTTTGTTATCCTGTTAGCAAAACAACATTGGTGTGTCCATGGAAACCAGGTTTCCATAGCAACATGCCTTTCAATAATTATGGAAAGGTTTTATGCCTTTATACCTAGCGTAGTCATTAAATACTGATAGCATTCAGTCATTCTAGGAATTCTCGAACGTTACTAATACGTAACCATGGTAACAAGACCTTATATTTATATATTCATATTGAATCACTTACAGTGCTGCTAACTCAACCAGGACCACCACAAAATTATAGATTTTCACTTTATTTATTTTTCTTCACAGCCCTGGGGGGGCTTGCCTAATAAACATATGTTAAGGTTGCTGTGACCCCGGTTGTATTGGAAGCACTGTGAATCTATTCAATAACAATAATCATTAGTGATTTATGTAAGCATATTGATCATTTTGCAATGCATCTTTTTATTTCAGGAACTCAGTAAGATTATGATGCTTCAAGATTATTATTTTGGCTCATTCATTGCTTTAAGGTGGCAATGAAGGGAGTTTTACAACAAATTATGTAATGACACATTTCCAAACTCAAATGAAATAGTCAGTTTGCCAGTACCTTGGGATCACATAATATGGGATAACGCACTAGAAATAACAATTCTAACTCTCAAGCATGAGATATTTATCAATTAATGAATTCCGCTGAGTATAGTGGAGAATTATTCAGATTCAGGGGGTGTTATCCATCAAAGCCGAAGATTTGAAAGATCGAAAGTTGACACTTTTGGTTTTCATATTCGAAACAAGCTCCTAGCTGTTGATAAGTACTGGCATAGCTGTCAATAAAACTGGCTATTTAGTTGATGCACAACAAATAAAGTCTAGGATCAGTTAGTTGGTATTTATAGTATAAAATCTGAAAAAAGAACGTTACAAATTTTTCTGCCACTGTGCTAACATATAACGATTTTGCTTGGAATAACTCATCAGGAGACACTCGAGACACCTCAACCACCCGAGCTACAAAGTTCCATGTTTGCTGCACTATGTACATGCCATCAGATGTTGTTCCACTTTCGACAACTCCTTAACTAGCGTTGTGCTATTTCACTGGTAGACGTATCTAATATGTATAACTAATTTGTTTTCTTTTTTTTTAAATAAAAGTGACCCAAACTGAAATTACCCAACTGGGTGGTGGTCGCCCCAAGCCTAGTTTAAATGCCGGCTCAGGGACCACTTACTGGTATCCTGTAGCGCATGATCATTACTATTTACCTATTTTATTTTGGACAAGCTGCAAACTCACAAAGAATCGTTTTAATGAAGGAGGAGGGCTTCAAAGGAAGAAGAAGAAAAATTCAGAGAAATTGGACCACCATATGTTAATCCCAGCGGAAAAAATGAAGCTGACTATATGTATAACTGTAGTTTTGTAAGGGGTTTAATGGGGGGGTGACTCTTCTATTTTAGGGGTGGGGGTGCTTGTCGGGAACGTTCAATTTTACCCCTAAAAGATACCAAAAAGGGCGTGGCTTTGTTTTGACACCTAAACTGTACCAGCAAGTGTGAAGTACACAACCATTGCTCTGGGAAAAATTTCCTAGAGAAAAAAATTGCAGCCCCCCTAATGAATAGGTGAGTTCCCCCCTCTGGTTTAACGTTTGAAGCATGCCAGAAATAAACATAACGTCATGATTAGAGCTGGAAAAAGGTGAAAATCTTATTGTTGCCAAAATACCCCCAAAAACTTATTTCAGTCAAACATTAAAAACACATAAGTGCGATTAATTGATTTTCTTTTGCCTTCCAGACAAGTCTTTGACTTGAGTACACTGGTACAAATATTAAATGATGGAGTTATCTTTACATGTTTCTTGGCAAATATTTGACGCCGGAAATATCACAACAAAATAAAAAATTCCACAATAAATAATAGCTTATTTCCAAACAGAAACTTTTTGAGTTTAAACGGATTTCTACTTAGGGGTGGACCATTAGAAATTGGGGGAGGGGGGGTGGCAATTCCCAAAAAAAATTCGAGCAAGGCCAATCCTTCCAAAAAAAAAAATCTTGCAGAGATCCAAGCTAGTAAAAAACATGATATAAATTCCGAAAAAAATTCTTGCACAACCTGATCCCCGAAAAAAAAATTCATGCGCAAAAAAATTGTCACCCCCCTCCCCCAATTTCTAATGGTCCACCTCTTAACGGGGAATTCGCATTTAGAATTAAGCCAATAACAAAGAGCGTATGTGATCAATCACGCGTATCAACAAGCTTATTCCAAGCGCTGAAACCCAATGTTTTTATTTAAGTTTTCGGGAGAAGTTCTTAATCGCATTTCTCAAAATTAATTGCAGATGTTCTGTTTAAAGCCCAAAGAATAATGCTTGATGTGGCACAAGTTTATATCAGACCGATTAATTAATAAAATATTCGTTCAAAGTTTATAAATGTGTTTTATTCGAAGCATGTGCTTTCTATAAATTTGTGCCGTGTTCTGAAGTCATTCTAGTTCTATCGACATTCGAATTCTGAAATAAATTGTGTTCTAGTGTCAATAGGTTTGCCCGAAAAAGCGCCAGAATACAACGCAATTATTCGTCTCTGTCGCGCCAATTTCGATTTGATGCCGGGAAACGTGTACACAGAACGCGTTTCACATATTTCTCGATAAATAACAAGATCAAGACAATTTACTTATTCCACATATATTGGTTAATCTCTTAATTGCCGTGTGGTCAATATTTTTTCTTGTTAAGCAAAGTGCTAACGCCGTATTCTTGTTTTTTTTCCCGTGTCAAACGATCTGAAATTGCTTCGCGCTTTTGTCCCCCGTGATTTGTCACGTGACTGATCATACTACGCCTTTGGGTTTCATGTTCACAAACTATTTCATCGCGGAGTGGTTTTAATAATAGCTGATTACTTCGCGAAAATACATAAAAAATAACAATATTTATCTTATTATTTCTTCTAGTTAAATTCTGCACATGAGTGTACAGTGATTTGAAGTCAACAGCAACATAAGAATGAATCTAAGTATGCGTTTGTTTAGATTCTGTAATTTGTCGCGAGCATTGCCACAGTGCCATAACATTGAACTGATTATTAATTTCCAGTCGCGGTGGCGGCACGGAAACTGACCTGCTGTAGGTACGGAATGAAATCGCGTAGTCGCGGCACGGTCACGTCGCGGCACAACTTTGCCGCGGCATTTATCACAGTCATACGAAATCTGCTCTAATGAGTGAGTAGCAAATTGTATCACTGAATAAGAGGCTCAGCTGAAAAATTAGTTGGAAGCATGCTTGTCCAGGGTCGCTGGGAGAGCCATTTCAGTTGGCCATCAAAGTTGAAGAACAACTGGACGCAGTTTCAGTTCCTCCAGTTTTGAAAAAGATAATAAATTCTGGTAAAGAATTCCAAAGTTCAGTGCATTTGAAAAGACCCGACTTTAAATTGATGGAAACAGAAGTTTGCAGAACAATAAAAACAAGCATAGTGGATGCAAAAACATAACAACTGCCAGTCCAACCGCCCACTTCTGGCGAGGTATTCTAGGCCAAGGTTGGAAGTTGTCACTTGTTTCACGGTATACAAATCCCTAGTTACTAAAGACGAGTCAGAGAAAAACGAAACTGCATTCAAAGAAATGAAAATGAAGCTTTAATAATTTTTATACAGTAAAAGAAGGTGTTCCACATGATAGAAATTGTGACTAACCTAAATGTGCAAGTGTTTAAATGGCAATGTCATTTACATTGGTATTAAATTTAAAGGGGGGACACACCCTGTCCATAAAACACTGCTGCATCAACATTTTCAATACCATCAAAATTCAGAGACATGACAACAAGCTTAACATGTACATCTTTGAGCTCGTAAAAGTACAAATCACTGAATCATTTGCATCTGTAAGGCCTAGAACAAACGCTGGTCTAATCATTGGGCAATTCCAGAAAATAAAAGTACCCTCCCCACGGGCGGCACTAGTTTTTGACCCCCCCATTCATCCAGAATTTCCAAAATGGTTTACCCCCCCATGCATATAGAATTCCGGGCAGGTTAAAGAAATCCAGCTTCGAAAACCCCCCCTTGCAATCAGAATTCCGAGCTCTTAAACCCCCCCATCCCATCGGAATTTCCAAATGGTGCCCGTTGGGGGGGGGGGGGGGGGGGGGTACCTTTCTTTTCTGGAATTGCCCATTAGCCGTTCCTAATGCAAATGAGTAAACTCTATTGTCTAAGTTCATTTGCATTTGGAACGGCTCATGATAAGACCGGTGTATGTACTAGGCCAGTTTCTGATGCATTTCTGATGCATTGAATCTTGTAAACAAAAACAAAGCAAAGCATTATGGGAAAGTTGCGTCAGCTCATTTAATGCATATCACTAATACTAATCACTTTAATTGAGAACATCCAATTCAGCCGGATTGCTGGATTCACTGCAAAGTCCACCTAAATATGTATTTATTTTTTTTGCAGATTTTCTGTATTATGCACACTCTAAGAATGATACATTTTGTGTTTGTTTTCTCAACAATTGTTTGATCAGTTTTGCATTTAAAAATACCCTTAATTTTCACACTGTCCTGCATTACAGTGCAGGCAGAGAAAGCAGGCCATGCAAAACAAAACCGATGAATCAAATTTAGTATGAAAACAATTACATTTGTACAAAAGCTGCTCCAACCAATTACAGCGAAAAAAAAAAATAGTGCTGTGCACAGATGATGTCACACTAATTAAAAACCCAGACAAGCAAATACACATTTCTCCCATTTTCTCTCCAGAACGATACAAAATGAATCGGTAAACTGGTACTTTCTTTTATTATAGCAGAGCTTGTATCAGTTTTGTATGCTCAGAAAAAGGAAAAAATCCAGGAATTTCAAGGAGCTGTTTCCAAATTTTTTCAGGAGTTTTCCTGGATAGTTTTCAGCCTTGTCAGTCCATTTTCAATAACGTCTCAAGCTTGAAAACGATTTTTAGAGTCACGTGATAACATTCTTGATTTCCCGAATGATGAAACTTGTTTCATTTTTCAAGGAGGTTTCCAGGACTTTGTTCGAAATCCAGGAGTTTCAAGGACTTACCAGGAGTACAATACAAATTCCAGGAGCCATACAAACCCTGTTGTATGTACTCCTACCCTGGCTTGTATTTCCAGCACAATCCTTCTGAATGGGATTTCAGAGGGAATGTTTGTCTGAGTCTTGTGATCTATATTTAGAATCTGTGCAAAGTGCTTTTTCATAGGTAGGAGAAATTTTCAGTAACGCTAAATCTGATTTGTCAGTTTTGTTCATCATTGTCCACTTTTTTTTGTTTGCATTGTAAGAGTAACTGCTCTTCCAATGATCATGATGTCCTTATAAAATCTATTATCCAATATGTCTGCCTTCCAATCAATGCTCTTCTTGCTCATCCACATATTTTTTATACGCATCCTCATCCATTAAAGCGTCCAGTTGACTAGGATCAGACAATTCCATTTTTACTATCCAACCTGTTGATGAGGTTGTTGCAATTATATTTTCAAAGTTTACCTTAAAGGGGGAATGTCACAATATTTTCTTGGATATTTTCTGGAACCACAAATTAAAATGCACTTCCTCGTGAGCCATTCCAGAGCCAACATTAAGAAATTGACCAATCAGAATCCACTCTCAAGATCCTGAGAATCATGCAATTCCTCGGCACGCTTTGGAAGTCAGTGTTCAGCCATTTTTTTCCCATTCAATGAGTGATGATGTAGGGAGAAAGATAGCTAAAAAATTCAGGCTAGCCCGTCCTGATTTATATTTGATAAAAAATATTTTTCACTCACCATCTCCATAGGGTGACTCGTTAACTAGTGAAGGACTTTCTTCTAGTGCAGAGTTGATCTCTACTATTTTACCCGATGTGGGTGCATACAAATCACTAGCAGCCTTGACACTCTCAAGTGCTCCAAATTCCTCTGGGAAGGGATAAAGAAGATGGAAATTATTATTCAACTCAGCAATCATGATAAAACAGGGTCAACATGTGGGGATACAGGGCTGGAAATCGTGCATTGTGGTTCTAATAATATAAACTAACATTTTGTGCCACAACATGTTTGCAATTTTAAGTGCTTTAAAAGACATCAGTTCTGAAAAATAAATACTTACCTTCTTGAGCAAATTCATCTCCAACCTCTGGTAATTGGACAAACACTATATCGCCAAGGCTATTCTAAAAATAGCAAATGAGGATTAGTGTAACAGCAACATTCTCTAATATTTTATTAATAATACAACCAAAGTAATATAAAATTTTCAGGAAAAATCACCTGGGCATAATCAGACACCCCAATTGTACCAATTCCATTTTCCAGCGTAACCCATTCATGTTTATCTGTAAATTTTAATGCTAGAAAAGAAAAACAGATAGTTAGAAATAAGCCGGGAGTTTTAAAATCAGGTAATAACTGGGGATAATGGAATGTCTCTAAAATAATGCAAAATCATTGCTTCACAAAAGTTATGTACCAGCATTGTGGTATTTATTATCGTCATTACTATTGTTCCTTGTTTCCCACACAAAGAGAGAATTGATTTCAAAAGTATAGGAGTTATAAAACAATTAGGTGGCTCATTTTCCTGTGTATAAAATCAATCAAGCAGTCCTATTATTTCCCACTAATTCACAGGTGGTAAAAACATTTTATAAACATTTAACATGGAATACAGTACAATAGTTTGCCTGTAAAAGTCCATCCCTCTAACGGTTCCACTCCTTTGTGTAACTTCTTTGCTTGCCACACACCGCATTATATAATACCCCACCACTGATTTGTATCTCCCACACTGTCTTAAGAATGAGGCATAAAATACAAAGGATTCTATTGCTTTTCAGTGGTGTTATCGTTTAAATATTAACTAGTAGATACTGATGCCAATGAACAGTAATAGACCCTTCCACAGTTTCGGGAATCAGCAAATTGATGAAAATCCATCCATACCACTAAAACGAGAATGAGTAAATTTGCCAAGTTTCAGGACGAAATGTTGTAAATTGGTTGAGATACAGGCCAGTGAATTGTGAAAGTTTATTTTGTTTTGTTTGAACAAAACAACATTAAATTTTGTGACATCTCAGGGCTGTTTATTCACCATTTTACAACCTTTCACCATGAAACTTAGCAAATTGACTACATTTTAGGTGCCCTTGTTCAATAATGTGGATAGATTTTCATCAACTTGCTGATTTGGAAGGGTCTATTGTTTCACAGTCTGGTGAGTACCTCCCTATTGTTTGCATATTATTTAGCCTGCAACAGATGCTTTAATTAACAAAAACTGTGTATAAGTTGGTGAACAAAAATTCCCAAATCTCTAAAGCCTGGTGCACACTTGTGAGATAACGACATAAGAAACATATCACACGAACAAAATGTAGTGGTTTCAAAACATTGAACATAGGTAAAATTGTTTTGGTGAAGTAATCTAATGATGATCCATGGGAAATATTGATTATTCAGTTATTTTCTCATGCTTTTTTGTTGCAACATAATGTCCTTATGTCTCTAGTGTGCACAGGGCATAAACACAAACTTATTTAATAGCTATTTTAATACTGTGATAACTTAACATCTGCTTGGAAATGTTATAGAAAGCAATTATTTGAGAGGGTTAACAAAACCACTTCACCTTTAATGCGAAAACAGGAAATAAAACAACACATATAGAAATCAACAAAAAATGGGTCACAATGCATACAATTCAATCAGAGTCGAATCAAAGAAATCTCTTTGGCAGAAGCGCTGTCCCTTCTGAAATTAAATTCGAGCTCAACATACGGTAGGCAACTTCTGGCAAAACTGTGGTGAGTCTGATTTAGCTATTAGTAAGATAAGATTGCTTACAAACAGGGAGAATAGTAAGTGCACAGCAAACCTTCGATTTTAATAGCTATTTAAAATCGACGGCTTCCGAGTTCCGGGGCTCTTCTTGAACAAAGGAGATTGACCAATGCAATGTCCTATGTGCCATAAAAAGTCAAGTCCCTAACTAAAAGGCTGGGCCACTTTGTGCACATATGCAGAAAAATATACCTCCAAGAACAAGCCTTGAGAAATGAAATGACCTTCTAGCTTCCGTTTGCCATCTGTATACGCATCGAGACGTGAACTGACCAGCAGCATATGGTAAAATTCGGGCGGCTCTTGCTAAAATTGCAGCCATTTTGTCCCTCTGGTCCTATTATCCGGGTCCGTCCGCGTGGATTGCCTTCGGGCGTGGAGACTGATACCGAGGACTATAATGCGCATGACAGGCCAAGGAACTGAAAAACCGCTGTTACATAATGAGCCTGCGATTTGTTGGAAAAAGACTGGGTCTAGCACCTATACGCATGCTCCATAGTTTGTATACCGCTGGGTCTTGTAATTTCGGAGGGAAAATGTCTAAATTTTGTTGAAAATAGCGAACAAATCGTTCTTGATCATCTTGATTTGGTTTCATTACGTGGGGAGAGTAAATCCTTGTTGGCTGTCTTTGTGGTTGTGAAGGAGAATTCTGAAAAGGTAGGATTATCTGTGCTAAACAACGAAGCGATGGACGTCTGACAGACGTTCTTGCAGGACGCCAACACGATTGATGCACACTAGTAGAAATCCAAAGCTCTATATTAATTTGATAAGTTTGAATATTAAAAATGATGTGCTATTTCGATTGTGCATCCTTTTAAAGCCATGGGTTAGTAAAACTTCTTCGTATATAGCTATAATAAGCTTAATATGTTCGAATCATGCGTGACATTGAAGCACGTGTTGCTTATGCACCAGTCAATTGACAGCCCCGCACCCCCCCATTCGCGCATTAGCGGGGTACTAGCGGGGCTTTCGTACATAATTCACACTACATTACTGCCCCGTTGGTCGGGAGATGCACTTTCTTTCACGGCTTCCACACAGTACATCGAGCGGGGAGTCACTCTCTTCGCCGGTACACAACACAACAGAAACCAGCCCGCTTTCCGGGCTGCTTCACCTCCATATGAACACCCCTTTACTTCACAAAAGACACGACAAATACAGATTTTTGTTACTTGAATTACACGTATTCTAAATTTTAATCTACACTAGCGAAAGTACATGCAAGTAGAAAAATATGGTTTTATTACGCTTTGCGATCGGCTGCCCTGCATTGAAAACTGGGCACCATCGACATGACTCTTTTCAGTGAGTAAAAATCCTTTGTGTTATCTTCTAAATTCATTGGGCAAGGAGCGCATTCACTCTTAATTATTACCCTGGGGACGGTGCATTCACCTCTCAGATTGTCCCCGCAAACCGAGGCGCTCACTGCCTTTCATTTGCCAAAAAGTGAATGCCCCGCTAATGCGCGAATGGGGGGGTGCGGGGCTGTCAATTGACTGGTGCATTAGAGTAACGTGCCTTATAGTTTTCTTATGTGGCTGAACCAGCTGATTTCTTGCTTTCAAATTAGCCAATCACAACGTTTTTTATTGCAATCGGACATAAAAACTTTTCCACCTCCTCCGAAAATCTTGACTTATGCAGGGAGGTCAACCCTAGGGCTTAAAAAATCTGGGACTGCACTGAAATGGCGAAACTTCCTTCAATTCTCCTGGGATAAAATACAGTAAATGTGTGCTAGTCGTCTTGATTTTTTCCCTGGATGACGTAACAAAAATTATTAAGACTTCTGGCAAAACCGGGAGAGTTGGTGCCCCTGCTTATGTCAAATGTAAGCTGGGTTTGATTTGAATGATGATGAAAATGAAGTTTCTCCTTCCCCAAACTGAAAATTTGTGTATCCCCCAGACCTAAAGATTTTTGCATCACAAAGTGAGATCAGCTGGAAGTAGCTTTAGAATTAACTGAATTAAGGGAGAGGAGAGAAACTTTACTTATCATTATTTTATATTTTCTCTTACAGCGTTGTTACTAATTCACCATGCACCTGTATGCATTAACACTCCAACGTGCTTCAGCCATTAACAATGCAATTCATGGAAATTTCTCTGGCTCCAAACAGCAAGAGATGGTTGTGTCAAGAGGGAAGTTTATTGAGCTTCTCAGAACAGATCCCAATACAGGGAAAGTCTTTCCAGTACTTGCCGTGGAGATGTTTGGTATTGTGAGGGATTTGATTGCATTCAGGCTTACAGGTGGTGCAAAAGGTAGACAATCCATTGACCATGATATACTTTTATATTTTTTGGGACTTAAATTTGACTCCCAACTTAGTAACTTACTGTGTTTTTCAAAATTCTGCAAACTCACGCTATTGATTTCCAACCATAGAACCGCCTTCTGTCTTCTGTCAATTACTCTTTCGTCGTTACTCTTTGTGCTTTTTGATTGGCCAGCCCCTAAGCAGTGCTAAAATGGCTTCCTGTCATGCTAGCAATGGTTACGTGCTGGCCAATCAAAAAGCACTAAGAGTAACGATGAAAAGACTCGGGAGTTTGATTGGCGGAAGCCAGAAGGCGGTTTGATGGTTACTCTTAGTGCTTTTTGATTGGCCAGTTTGCAGAATTATGAAAATCGCAGTAATATACTTCCCTTGGTGAAATCTTTAGCAGGATCCTAGAAGATCTTACAGGATCCTATAGGGTCTAGATTTATTTAGGATCCTCTAAGATTCTATAGGATCATGTAGCTTCCTGCAGGAAGGATAGAAAGAAGAATTATAGTAATTTTTAACACTAATCTGTAACCTACTCACACAGGGAATTTTAACTGATTTGAATGGTTTTCTCATGATGCTTTCACTTTCTTTTTAATTATAGATTTCATTGTTGTTGGAAGTGACTCTGGCAGAATAGTGATCTTGGAGTACAACCCATCCAAAAATGTGTTTGAAAGGGTAATGACAGAATTTTTAATAAACTGTGCTACATAAAGTACACTTGTTCAGATAGAAAACAAACCAGTCTTAAAAGCAGAATCATTTACTCATGATGCTCTTTGGTTTTTCCTGTGACAGGCGTAAATGTAATTGATTTATTATTGTTATTAGATTCACCAAGAAACGTTTGGAAAAAGTGGATGTCGTAGAATTGTTCCTGGTCAATATCTGGCTGTGGATCCTAAAGGCAGAGCTATAATGATTGGTATGAATATCAGTGTAGTAGCTATTTCTGAGGGGCTTCTGACGCTATATGGTTATATCCTATTTATGATATGACTATAAATTTAGTCCCCCAAAAAGTTTGCAGAATTTAATATTGTTTTGTCAAGCTTTGTCTAATTGTCTAAACCCTTCTCTTTCTGATCACTGTGTTACTTACCACAAGATAAAATCCATACATCCCCTACAGGGTAACTGGCAGATCTATTGTACATTTGAGTCTATCCACCTAGAATTTCCTAATAGGCCGTTATCACGCAAAATTGATTAATAATATTTAATGATATGAATTTTCAAAACTTCGTATTCTGGCTTATTTTTTTGCAAGAAATGTATGGGAAAATACATCGAAACGAGCATGGATGCCCGTCCAGCCTCGACTTGATGTATTTGCCCACACATTTCTTTGTAAAAAGTAAGCCAGAATACAAAGTTTTGAAAATTCATATCTCAGCCAGTTTTCAAGTAATTCTTTTGAAACTTTGCAATTTTACTAATACGGATGTGTAGAATTGAATAATGGATTTCATTTTCTGATAACTATTAAATATTATTAATCAATTTTGCGTGATAACGGCCTATTCCAGATACCGGTAGTTAATTATGGTGGATAAAGATTCCAAAGCCCATAACCCATGGAAAATAAAATTTTATCCCCTACCCTCTAGGATTTCCTTTCCAGTCTAACCAAGCCATTTTGAATGGCTTCAGGCACACCTTTTATTCCATATAGAATAGTATTTTCCTGTGTTTCTCAAGTTGTTGTTGAGTTGCTGTGTTCATTAAAGCATGATGATAAACTCACTCAAAGTAAAGTGTTTTGTGTTTTGACCTAGTATTTATATTTTTGCTGACAATTTTTTTTCATGCTAAAAGTAATTGTCCATTGCCCTACAGGTGCAACTGAAAAGCAGAAGTTAGTTTACATCATGAACAGAGACACAGCTGCAAGATTGACTATATCCTCTCCTTTGGAAGCCCACAAATCTCACACTCTTGTATATCACATGGTTGGGGTTGATGTTGGCTTTGAGAATCCTATGTTTGCCTGCTTGGAAATTGATTATGAGGTAAAAATGCAACCGAGTGAGCAACCAAAATTCCAGTTTGATGTGACCATCTAGTGCTTGACAGTAGCTCAGGTGGTATAGCATTAGCTGGACACGTTACCTCTCACCGCTGTCACCTGGGTTCAAGACCTGGCTTTGGTGTTATGGATTTTTCTCTTCTTCTTGAGTTGTGTTTCAGGTCTGCATGGGTTGAAATGACTTTGTCATTTCTCCTGTGTTCCACATCTTTGGGATAAGACAATAAACTGAGGTGCTGTCTCACATTCAGCTACATGACTTGTAACCTATATATGGGGGGTGTTAAACTTACTACAGAACTTAATACATAACAATGATATGATATATAATCCCATTCATGATTGTAAACTGAAGTACAAAATTTCAGACTTTTCTTAGAGATCAGACAACTGTGGACTGTATTTTGATCAAATACTTTATGCTAATTTGTGGAATACAAAATGTCATTTATTTCATTTCATTTCATTTGATAGAAGTGGTGTCCAGTAGTCCTGGTCTATTTTGTCTGAAATTTGAAAATGTTTTAGGAAGCAGACACAGACTCTACTGGAGAAGCTGCACAAACTACCCAACAGACCTTGACATTTTATGAGTTGGATCTTGGTCTAAATCACGTGGTCAGGAAATATAGTGAGCCTCTTGAAGAACATGGGAACTTGCTGATTGCTGGTAAGGATGGACAGTTCACTGAATATTTCCTATTTCTTTTTTGTTACAATGGTTATTTCTTCAATGTATTACCTATTATTTGCATTTCCAGTGCCTGGTGGCAGTGATGGCCCTAGTGGAGTCCTTGTCTGTTCTGAGAATTATTTGACATACAAAAACTTTGGAGATCAGCCAGATATTAGGATGCCGATTCCAAGAAGAAAGGTGAGCCCACTGTGAAATCAATTCTTCTTGCTAGAGTGAACACTACAATGGTCAAACTGGCTGTTTAAACTCCAAAAATAATAAGTACAACCAACCTGACCACTACCCTCTGGAATTTCCATTGTTGGAATCTTGTCATCAGCATCACTGCTGCTGCTGAAGGGTGTCACAAAATGCCCCTTCCCTCCCAGGTGTCTCCCCCAAGGTGTTAGATCCACCACTACGTGCTGAGTCACAATAAATTTGAATGCAAGGCTGTTCCATCTTTCCTCTTATTTTGTTATAATTAAAAATTGAATCTGGTGGGCTTATCCATGAAGCATCCAAAATCTTGCATATTCAAACTTCTAAGCCTCTTGTAAGGGTGGCAAATGTTGAATACAAGATTTTCTGAGACAGTGAGATCAAGGTTCGTAACACATTTTCTGTAATTTTTCAGAAAATGAGATTGCAAGAAAGCTCTCTAAAAATCTGAGAATTTGAGAACCCCTTAGAACTTCGTGACATTCTGGATTTTCCGAATGACCATTCAACACCCCTTCTTGTAAAAGAACCAGTTTATGCTTCCAGTTTCTCTTCTTTTAGAATTTAAAGTAGAAGTTGATATTGTTTATACATTTTCTTCTAGTATGATCTTGATGACCCTGAGAGAGGAATGATATTTATTTGCAGTGCAACTCACAAAACAAAGGTAAACAAGGCTTTGCAACCCAGGTGATCCAACACCCAACCCAAAGCCTATTAAATTGAGGTTGAACCATTGTGATTATAGTCTTCTAGTGCTTTATCTCTAAGTTTTATCTGAGGTTTGCCCAGTGTTTTCATCAGCACTTTTCAAAGCAGTTTATAGGGGCAATATTATATCCTTTAGTGCATTTCGGCTCGTTCTGTAGGTACCGGTGAGCTGACCGGAGCACAGTATACGTAATTCAATAGAGACAATGGACCCGAGACAAAGGACTCCAAGTAACACAAAGAATGAAGCTAACACAGAATACAATAGTCTCCGGTACCTACAGAAAGACCCTGCATTTCTGGTTCATGGGAATTAAAATTAAAATCCAGTAAAAATCATTTTTTCTGCCAGGGTCTTTGCTTTTCCCATCATTTCCTGTCTAAAAGAGGAATCTCCTCATCTGTTTAAACACCAGGGGGTGCTCCAGTAGTTTTTGCAGGGGAGGTGGAAATGAGGCATAAAAGAAAAAACCTAGCCTAGTATTGTTCCTCAAAAAATTCCATGCAAAACTCTTGCACCAGACCCTTCCTGAAGAATTATTTGCGGCACAAGCTATATAGCTTTAAAAAAATCAGCCAACTCCAATAAGAGCAGCTGCAATTTCACTGGACCTGCGTCCACATTTGATGTAAGAATTTGTATGCAATCAGAACAGAACAATATCAATAAAATCAGCTGCAAAAAATGGCCTGCAAACCATGCTGGTTGGCAATTGTCTTTAAACCATTCTCTATTGATGTTGAAGGTTACATTTTATTTAAGTGTACTGACAGATTATTTTGTATTTTTCCAGTCGATGTTTTTCTTCCTTATACAAACAGAGCAAGGTGATATATTTAAAATCACACTTGAAACAGATGAGGATATGGTGAGATGATTAAAACAGTATAAATAATAAGATCATAATAATAATTAAATGTTTAAATATTTGTGCTTGGCATTCAAAGACAATTCCACGATTGTTACCCCTTTCTTCGTCATCATTTCTTCTTCGTTTTTTTTTACAGGTAACAGAAATTCGAATGAAGTATTTTGACACTGTTCCCCCCGCAGTCAGTATGTGTGTGCTCAAGACAGGATTCCTGTTCACTGCTTCAGAATTTGGCAACCAGTAAGTAAATATAATGACATCACAAACACTTCTTCAAGCCTTACAAGAAATCAGAATTAATGTCTCAACAGGAATATTACAAAACCAAATTGCCCCGATACCCATACACCTTTTTCACCGTCACAAACAAAATTCTTTTGTTAACCCATTGCAACATTTTTGCAAGCGATCATTTGGCATAAGCAGGGTGATAAGTATTATGGCTATTTATCCTAAAAACCAGTGTCCATGATTCTGTTTTGTACAACTATTTTCTCCCATGATGCATCGTGGGCTACAACAAACAGTTCTGACAGTGCTACTTTTTCTGAAATAGGTGTATAAGCACTGAAAGTGCCACACTTGCTACACTATTGGTTCTAACACTCCTGTTTGTTGATTTTTATCAGTTATTTATACCAGATAGCACATCTTGGAGATGATGATGAGGAACTGGAATTCTCTAGCACCATGGAGCTAGAGGAAGGCACCACATTCTTCTTCCAGCCTCGTTCTCTTAAAAATCTTGTTCTTGTTGATGAGTTGGAAAGCCTTGCGCCAATCATGAATTGTCAGGTTAGACTGCTGCTAGCAGTAGATAAGCTTATGGAATGATCTTCATGACCATGTTAAACACAGCCAGACATCAGTATTTAAGACAAGTCTGTCCAGCCTTAGTGTGGTCATGCCATTTGTGTGCTGAGTGTGGTCATGCCATTTGTGTGCTGAGTGACATTATGATGATTATTATTATTATTTTCCAGGAGTTAAAGGGGCTCTTGCATGCTTAATATTCGTCCACCGTGGACATAAAATAAGTGAAATTGTAACCATGAAAACACATGTACAATTGCCTGTTGTAATCAAAATAATCCACCAGATTAATAGAAAAACCTTTCAAGTGTTAGACAAATGCAATTCTTGTCAATGAAGTTGCCAACAAGCATGCGTGAGCCCCTTTAAGGAAAAGTGTGTGAGCCCCTTTAATCAGAAAGTTTCGTAGCACAGTCACATTGAAAATGAATAGTATAAATTTGTTCCTAGATTGCAGATTTAGCTAACGAAGACACGCCTCAGTTGTTTGCTGCTTGTGGTAGAGGTCCAAGATCATCACTTCGTGTGTTACGGCATGGACTGGAGGTGAGAATCAGTCCCAATGTTTTCATGCTTTAGGGAAACGCAGGCGGCCGAGTGGTCTAAGCTGCGGCCCCTTCACCTCTGTGCCTGGGGTTCGATTCCCAGCTTGAGCTTCTAGGGATTTGTCTCTTCTGCTTGGGTTGTGTTTCTGATCTTGTGGCCCATCGTGGGTAGTAATGGTTTACCATTTTTTCTGTGTTACACGTCCTTCGGATGGAACAAAAACCTGAGGACCTGTCTCCCGAGCTAGTGGAAGGGTAAATAAAGTACCTTACTTTTTTATGCTAAGGAAAGTGATCAAATTACCTAGTGTGCTTTTTAATGCAAAGAAACAACTTTAGATCTTACCCATGGTCATAATAATGATTAAAAAAGACATGAGATGGCTAGAAACCCAATGCTTTTATGACTTTGTTTAGGTATCAGAAATGGCTGTTTCTGAGTTGCCAGGAACCCCAATGCTGTCTGGACAGTCAAGCACACATCTGCAGGTTTGTAAATGGTTTTGCCTTTTAAAACTACTGTTTAAAGAAGTAAACCATATGAGTCCCCCTCCCCCTGGGTATAATAGCCTGTTAATGGACCGTTCTACCTTGCCTCCCTTTCCAGATGAGTTTGACGCCTACATTGTGGTGTCGTTTATAAACGCTACCCTGGTCTTGTCAATTGGCGAGACTGTAGAGGAGGTGACAGACTCGGGTTTCCTGGGAACCACACCCACACTGTCATGTTCACAACTTGGCGAGGAGGCATTACTACAGGTAAAAACAATGATGTTGGACTGGATTAACACACTCGTTTCTAATGCCATCTTTATTCCGTAGATCTACCCTGATAAAATTCATCACATTCGTTCCTAATGCCATCTTATTCCTAGATCTACCCTGATGGAATTCACTACACTCCTTTCTAATACCGTCTTTACTCCTTAGATCTACCCTGATGGATTCGTCACACTCGTTTCTAATACCATCTTTATTCGATAGATCTACCCTGATGGAATTCTTCACACTCGTTGCTAAAGCCATCTTTATTCCGTAGATCTACCCTGATGGAATTCGTCACATCCGAGCCGACAAGCGTGTGAATGAGTGGAAAGCACCCGGCAAGAAGACGATCGTCAAATGTGCTGTCAATGAACGTCAAGTCGTCATTGCTTTGACAGGGGGAGAGGTACGGTAATAAAGAAGTTGTTCTCACTAATTAATTCTGTTTTGAGGATTTGGGCCGGGTTTTACGTTTCCGTCTGTCAAACTTGTCTGAGTCAGGTATTTGTCGCGTTCCCTTAGTGCAGTTGACTGGCTTCCCTGAAAGCCAGACATAACCATTCATGTTTCGCGAAGGAAACAAGCAGCTAATTGCTCTGATGGAAACACGTAAAACAAAATGGCGCCGCGCTCTCGACTTGTTCACTGGAATGGTCCATTGACTTAGACGGTTTGAGTAGCAGAGCAGAAGATCCAAACTCCCAAAAGAACTGAACGATTTGCGAAAATTTGCAGCGCGAAACAACAAAATTGGTGCTTCAGCATCAGTGTCCTGCTTACTATAGTCATAGTTTATTGCTGTTATAATTCATGCTTCCGTTCATAACGTAAGAGCCACTAGATCAGGTCTGTGTATATTTATAGGTTGTATATTTCGAGATGGACTCTTCTGGTCAGTTGAATGAGTACACTGAACGCAAGGAGATGTCCGCAGACGTCCAGTGTATGGCTCTAGGGACTATTCTACATGGCGAGCTGAGGTCCAGGTTCTTGGCGATAGGGCTGAGTGATAATACAGTCAGAATTATCTCGCTAGACCCCCAGGTATCCAGTTCGAGTCAGTGTTTTAATGGACAATTACAGCTCTAAGCGCGTACACTCTTCTTTATTCAGAAATGCCCAAGGGCGCTTTTTTAACAGTTTGTTCGACAAATGTCCCACATCTACCGACATGCAGCGCGCGCGTGTGTTATAGCTGGAATCGTCCATTATGATTGCATGAACTTTGGTCTGGTCAAATGGTATCCGATGTGTTTCATGGCTGAACATCACAATAGTTGCCTTTTGTTTATGCCTCCTTCTCCAAGAAAGGGACTTTATGGCATTAAGCCATGTAGTACATACCAATATGTATGAATGCCATAAAGGGTAGGTGCCATGGCAACATTGCCGCGGGGGCCCCAGACACCAATCACATGCACTGATTTCTCTACTTTATCTTTCTGTAGGACTGCCTAACTCCACTCAGTATGCAGGCGCTACCAGCCATGCCAGAGTCTCTCTGCATAGTAGAGATGGGCGGGAAAGAAGGTGCAGAGACTGAGGGGGGTAGTGTAGGGGGACTGTTTCTCAACATTGGGCTTTCCGTAAGTACATGATGATGACGTTTTTCCACTATTTTATAGCGGGTAGGTAGGTAAACTAACCAAGTAATCTGACATTGCCTAAATTTTCCGGCATCACTTTTATTTTATTTTGGCCTTGCTGTGCCGCCAACTAAACCATCTGAGCCAATCAGATTCTTTTCCTGTTTCGCTTGGTAACAGTTGGCTGGCTTCCCTCTGAACGAAACCAGACAACGTCACGACGGAAACCAATTGACTGCACTAGGTGAAACGGGGCAAGAATCTGATTGGCTCATAATGTTTGACTGGCAGAACCCAAAATATATCGATGTTTTGCAAAGGCGGGTCGCGATGCAACGATTTTAGCTGTAATGCTCAGGGTTATTGTTATTTTCTTCAGAATGGAGTATTATTACGTACAGTGCTCGATACTGTTACTGGAGACCTATCGGATACAAGAACCAGGTGCGTATATCAAGTCCACTTGCGTATATTGTGAGCTTTTAGAAGTTGGGCTTCTCTGCATAGCCAATCAGACACCGTGCTAGCCGGTCACATCTGATTTGCCTAGTACAGCTAATTGGCTTCCGTCGCGACATGTATCGCAACGGAAGCCAAACCTGGATCTGTTCGGCTCACACGGTTTAAAGAGCCCGTGCCAGCCGTCATTTTGACAGCATAGAAAAATACCAAGTCGTAGAAAGCATCCATTTCCATCGGCTGGTTTAGAGAATATAGTGCAATGTCCTCGATTAAATTTCGTAAATCAAATCTGCAACTTTGTTTTTAGATGTTTCTTTTTTAGAGATTTCTACACGTAATTTGTCTTCTGATATTGAACAAAACGATAACAAAGGAATCGCTGACCGGCTCTTTAATAGAAAATAGACTACGCACTCGGTGTTTTGAACGCGCTTTATCGCGTGTTACCGGAAACAGCCGAGTGTCGCCGAAGTCTTTGGATCCCGGATCCCAAAACCTCAACATTTGCCGGATCCCGGATCCCGGGTCCCGGATCCCCTTTCAGCGAGCAATGAGTGAGTCTAATGATGCATTGTTCCACAGTCTAGTTACTGTAACTAAACATAATTGATTAGCTATCCGTTTATGCCATTTTCAGGTATTTAGGTTCTAAAGCTGTCAAGCTCTTCAAAGTCCAGATGCACGGCTCAGACGCTGTAAGTGCAGCGACATAGAAAACCCGACTATTAGTGTTCTGTGCTGCTATCTCGGGGGGTACTCGACCCAAAGTAGGGTAGGGTGTTCCTCACGAGCTTGCAAAATGTAACCCTGTTTATGACAGGAAACCGCTAATTTTCGTGCCCTGTTTATGACAAAAAAAGCACAAAATATCGGAAAATGAATGTCGAAATTTTTGATGAAAATCCGGGAATTGTATACCCTGTTTATGACCACAAGCTCAAAAAACCGTACCCTGTTCAGTGGATCATCCCGTCAATATATGGGAGTACCCCCCTCCCCCTGGGGCTGCTATTTCTACTTCATACACAGGAAATTTCTGCAGAAACCCATCCATGGGGAAAGCCGAATTCCCCATGGTAGAAGGATGGGAATCCATGTGAATCTTGAACACTTCCCATGCATGTGCCTTGAGAAATTGAGCTTTTCCCATGGATGGGTTTCAGCAGAAATTCCTGTGAGGCAGTCTCAACTGCAAGCTTTTGTTTCAGGGATTTTTAAAACAACTACTTCACATTGTTCACTCTCAGTGCAATCCCTCACTTCTCTCGCTGCAGGTACTAGCTATGTCAAGTCGTTCATGGTTGAGTTACACCCATCAGAGCCGTGTACACCTCACGCCTTTATCCTACGAGACTCTAGAGTACGCCTCAGGGTTCGCATCTGAACAGTGCCCAGAGGGTATTGTGGCCATCTCTGCTAATACTCTCAGGTATGCCAATGGGGCGCGCACAACACGCGGTGGGTGGTGCAGATGTACCAGCTCGGTCTAGCATTCTATACTGTGATTGGTTAATGTTGTTCTATTTACAGTTTAGTTCATCAGAGTTTTGACTGCAGCAATTTAAACTACAAGCACCTTTCGTGTGCCACGTGGAGACAATTCGTCCCTCATTAGTAAGAGGCATTTTTCCATCAAAGAAGTGGATGAGCGAAAGAAAGAACTGATGGACGGAGGAACCAATGCCGCATGCACGATAAACGGTCAAGCTTGCCCGATTTTCGCGGTCCACGTTCAAATAGAAAACTTGGCCCTAGCTCCGCTTAATACCGATCTCTCTTCAAATACTGTTTCGTTAGTTCCATACTTTACGTAAAGCTAGGAGACCTCCTATTGCAAGCCGTATGGTTTCTTGAAGCTTTAGAACAACTTCAAATCTAGCGTGAGATACATTTACGAGCATGACACCAAAATTTAAACTACGTAAGCTACGCTTCTCTCCACACCTGAATGTTGTTATGTCCTTGTAATTTTTGTGTGCGGAAAACAAAATACATGTAAATGTAATGCATGAAATGTATCTTATATTTTACTTGTAGAATTTTAGCGCTAGAAAAGTTGGGAGCAGTGTTCAACCAAGTGGCCACGCCCCTGAAATATACACCCCGCAAGTTCCGCGTGCACACCCCTAGCAACTGTCTGGTTCTCATAGAAACCGATCATAACACCTACACTGACAACACCAAGGAAGAGAAGAAACAACAGATGGCGGAGGTAAGATAGTGAGTTATTTGTTGATCAGAGTCAAAGCTTACATTTAGAGCGCATCTCAGATGACTGTCAAGGAAATCAGACTAAGCGTTCTCATTGGTTGAGGTCTTGAGTCTTTGTTTTGTCAGCCAATCAGAATGCGCGGAAGTTGTACTTACTTCGTCTCCTGATTGGTCAATTGTTGAATGGGTTTCGGTTTCTGATTGGCTAAGCGTTTATACTTTACATTTAATTTTCGACACTCAGAAATCCCCGCTATTATGAAGAACTTGATTTTATGAACGCGGGGACGGAGCTGTGTCCGCCCAAGGTCGTGCGCTTTCAGTTCTCCTGTAGATTCTGTACGAGTATTAGCAATGTCATCTTATGTCTGCAGGAAATGGTAGAAATGGCTACCGAGGAAGAGAAGGAACTGGCTGCCCAAGCTGCGGCAGAGTTTCTTAGTGAAGACTTGTCTGAACAGCAGTTTGGTTCCCCAAAGCCGGTTCTGGAATGTGGGCATCAGTAGTGAGGGTTCTAGATCCCATTAAGGTCAGCAGAGGCCAAATAAGGCTACTATAAGAACGATAGCCTGCTTGCAGGAAGTTTGTGGGTATTTTTACGGCGGAAAAAGTTCGTGATCCCGGCCGTAATCGCCGCCATCTTGGACGTGCGCGAGAAATCAGTCTGGGGCGAGCAACAAAGCGCGACCAAACGAGGGGGAGGGGGAAGGGAGAGGACCGCGCGCCTCTCAAAATCCAAGATGGCGCCCGGACCGGGTTTTCCGTGATAAACACCCAGCAACCGCCTGCAGGCAGGCTATAAGAACGAATCTTCAAAATTAGATGCAGAACGTGATACAGCGATATTTCTATGCTGGGTGAATTCTAGCGAGGATTCTAGGCTTTCCTTATCCCTACGAATTTAAATATGTTTGACATCTTGCCTTGATTGCCATGATTCACCTGGATCCACAATCTCACTTTCATTGATCATTGCTGTTTCACCCATTTTTCAGGGTGAGACAGTGGATGTCGTTCAGCTTGACCAGAACGAAGCAGCTTTCAGGTCAGTAGAAACCAAACTTGTATCCACGATTTCGTCATGATCCTTCTTTGATTCTTCATATTTTGTCGCATTCATTTTATTCATTTGTTTTCTTTATCGCTGAAAAATGTACTTTGTTTGAACTCGATTTTATAGTAGCTTGTAACCGCTGATATACAACCATTACAGCTAGTTTTCTCGAGTATCACACATATACCAGACATCTAAGAACCCCAACTTGCCGGAAGGCAAAACAAATTTGGGGTTCACAGCTGTTTCAGGTAACACGCGACCCAGCGCGTTCAAAACATCGAGAGAGCTTTTGGCAGTTGGGTTTTCCTGTGTAGTCAATCAAACCATGTGAGCCAATCATATCCTTGCCTAGTTTCGCCTAGTGCAGTGAATTGGCTTCTGTCGCGACATGTCTCGCAAGGGAAGCCAATCGAATGCACTTAGCCAAGGATATGATTGGCTCACACGGACACGGATTGCATTGATGGACAGCACAGAAAACTCAACTGCCAAACTGGCGGCAACGGCGAAATCGCGTGTTACCTGAAACAGCTGTAACCGGTGTATAAAGAACCATTCACAGAGGACGCCTTTGTGTTTAGTTCTTATTTCATCATGATTCGTTCTACCAAACAAAAGAAGTTTTGTGACGTAACTCGTGAAATGACAGGTTCTTACACCGGGGTAGAGCTATAGCGGGGACTCGAGCTCGGGTCATCGGGTTACGAGTTACGCTCTGACCACTCGGGGTAGAGCTATAGCGGGGACTCGAGCTCGGGTCATCGGGTTACGAGTTACGCTCTGACCACTCGGGGTAGAGCTATAGTGGGGACTCGAGCTCGGGTCATCAGGTTACGAGTTACGCTCTGACCACTCGGGGTAGAGCTATAGCGGGGACCCGAGCTCGGGTCATCGGGTTACGAGTTACGCTCTGACCACTCGGGGTAGAGCTATAGTGGGGACTCGAGCTCGGGTCATCGGGTTACGAGTTACGCTCTGACCACTCGGGGTAGAGCTATAGCGGCGACTCGAGCTCGGGTCATCGGGTTACGAGTTACGCTCTGACCACTCGGGGTAGAGCTATAGTGGGGACTCGAGCTCGGGTCATCGGGTTACGAGTTACGCTCTGACCACTCGGGGTAGAGCTATAGTGGGGACTCGAGCTCGGGTCATCGGGTTACGAGTTACGCTCTGACCACTCGGTCAGTTTGTTGGCCGCTCTGTCTTCACTCGGAGTCTCTTTCTCCCGCGCTGTCTCCACGCTGTCACTAATATTTTCTGTGTATTACTCGGTAGTATTTGCGTGTGTTCATTCGCGGCCCGTCCGGATGACACCTTTGTGATTGTTGGCGCGGCTAAGGAGATGACCCTGACCCCTCGGTCCTGTTCTGCCGGCTATTTGTACGCGTACAGACTAGCGGAGCAACCAAACGGAACCATTAGACTTGAGTTCCAACACAAGGTAGGCCTGTTAACTTATCAGGAATTATTATGAAAAGAGCCACCCCTTCTCTCCGAGCAAACGCCTGGAGTCCAGCCTCCTTCACCTCCATTTCTTATATTGAGAATGGGATTCCTGTGGTAATATGTGGGGAACGAAAAAACGGAGGGAGAGTTAGCCGGAATCGAGAGGAAAACGAGGAGGATCATGCTACCTGTGTTGCTAGGCATCACCAATCCCATGTGTTGAAGCTGGATTCAAGAATGGTTTGGAAAACTGTGATTTCTAAACCAGTTTCACACACGCCGCAAACCTGTAAACCAGTAGTAGTTTTATATATGTTTATTTTTTATATATAATTACATGTTTACTGAGTGTTTTGTCCGTGTATAAATAAAGTCAGTCAGTCTGTCTGTCTCACCTAACGGCGTCGATTTGAATTGTAACCTTACGTCTTCTTTTCCTTTTTGTTCAAGACGGAAGTTGATGACATTCCAGCAGCGCTCGAGCCTTTCCAGGTTTGTTTTATTGAATATCGAGAATATCTCAACTTGTAATAAGAATTCCAGTGCAAATATAAAGAATCTCAGTGGTTTAGTACTCTGTCATTATACTTGATATCAAATAGAAAATTCTCCGCCAAATACATGAGCAAAATTATCCGTTCGGCAAAGACTGATTCGACGCCAGGTTCTCCTGTTTTACAAGTAGAAAAATGTTTTGCTTTCATAATAGAGAATTACCGTGGCTGCTGCTATTCTTGGGACCCGGTGCAATAGGCCATTTGCACTAACTGGGCCACGTGACCCAAATCCCATACCTTCTGAATAAAATCTTGAAAATTCAACTCGCTGCCATTTGCCCCAGGATAAAGATTTTAAGCTGAAACTTGAGTTTCTGACTAATATCAATTGGTTCTTTGTATTTCTGGAATTGATTTTGACAAAACATCTCGTTAAGAGGTAGTTGGGGTCACGTGACCCAGTTAGTGCAAATGGCCTATTCAGCTTACGAGCTGTACGTCCGGGGAAAGGGCCTCCAACATTTACATTTATATTCTTCTTAAATCCTTGTGTTTTGACTTTTCTCAGGGTCGATTACTTGCGGGCGTAGGTCGACTACTCAGAATCTACGATCTCGGCAAGAAGAAAATGCTGAGGAAGTGCGAGAACAAGGTAATCATCCTGGACTTCATCTAGGTCTACGTCCACACTGCTTTGTTTTCCAAAAGACCAGAAACGAACCCGTAGCCTGCTTGCAGGCGGTACTGGGTGTTTTTATCGCGGAGAAAAACTCCTTTCTCCTTTACTCCTTTCTTCTTTCCTCCTCCCCCTCCCCTTCGCCCGATTTGCGCTCGCCCCGGGACCGCGCGCCTCAAAATTCCAAGATGGCGTCCGATCATCGAACGGACCGGGTTTTCGGCGATAAAAACACCCAGTACCGCCTGCAAGCAGGCTAACGAACCCGTCACCTTAAAGACCCTGTGTCCGATAGGCATGACATGTAGTTTCGTAGCCCGTAAAAAGTCTTTGCTAAGAGGTAACAGTAAAAGTAGTGAACTCAATCCGTCTAAATCTCATAGAACTTTAATCCATCCTTTGGTCTAAAACTGGTTTGAGAGATATGTAGTCATAGAACAACAAACTAATGGTATTGTACAAGTCCCTCCAAGCAAGACGTGCAACAAGTCGCCTTACACTATTCTACAAGATTGCCCATGGATTTGTGGACATACAGATACCAATAAAGCTTGAAAAAAGAACTAGAGCAATAAGAGGATCGACCCATGACCAATTTAGAAACATATATGCAAGAAAGAACTGCTACAGATCTAACTTCTTAACCATGTACTGTTCCAGAATGGACAGTCTCCCCGAGCATATACGAGCAAATACGCTATGTCATATATCCAATGAGGAGTTTTCTTTTGCACAGTTATAATTTAGATTTAGATTTTAATAGTTGGTCTCTGTTCAATTTTATGGAAAATGTGTTTCTAAAAATAGACACTTTTTTGGCGCTGGTGGTTGGAGACCTAATATGGTGAATTTTTACTCTAATAGTAACGGACCCTTGCTAATCCTCATTTCGTGCTGCATTTCTCTTTCTCAGAAACTTCCCAACTTTATCAGTGACATTAATTGCATGGGGACCCGTATAGTGGTGTCTGACATCGAAGAATCGTTCCATTTTGTCAAGTACAAGGCCAGGGATAACCAACTCGTCATTTTCGCTGATGACGTTAATCCCAGGTAAGCGCCACTGCATAAACCACAGGGATCCTCACAATATATCCTCGCTCTTAAATTACCATTATAAGTAACTTAATTTGGCATGGCGAGTGGCCCCAAATGGCTGCTGTCCAACAATTAAGGCAAATCTACTATAATCTTAAGGCTGATTTACACGCGCCGATTTTGTTTACGTTCATTCAGTGTCGGCCCGATTTCTACAAATCTGATGCGATTCAACAGATTTTTGTTGTCGGGCCCGATTTTTCATTTCGCAGATCAAAGCAGAGGCCCGACAAATCGTAGCGTGTGAATGCACCGTCCGACAAATCGCAGCCTGTGAATAGGCCTTTATTCATCCTTACCTAACTGATATGCAATTGTTGCGTAAAAACTTGAAAATTACCTTCTATTAGAAAAACAACAACAGCAAATAGAATTGACAGAAGAACCTGAAACCTACTTTACTATATATTAATTTATCCACTATATCTTTTTTTCTCCAATTTATGACTTGTTAGCTAGCCTCGGTATTAATAGTGGCAGTGACCATCTCAAAAGCTTAAGCTACTATGGTCACTGCGCACCTTTACTTTTTCTCCTACCTAATTGTAATGCTTTTTTTTTCTCTTTTTGGAAGTGTTTCTCTTCTATTGTAAATGATTTACCACTCTATGCATTGCTACGCGACCTCAAAAGCCAATGTTGCGATGGGCGATTGGCGATTTTTAGCCGCCAATCAAACCAAAACGCTGGATTCGGCTGCTTTACTGGATCGATATTGATTGCAAAATCAACCAAAATGGTTTTAAGCTATTCTTTGGCTTCCCTTGCCTAGAATGTTTAACTCTGTTCAAGAAAATTGATATTAAAATTTTCTTGCGTAAAATCGCCAATCGCAACTGTGAATTTTGAAGGTCGCGTAGCAATGCATACAGTGGTAAACGAAAAAATAGTGCACAATAAACTGAACCTGTTGCCTGGGGAAGTGCCTATACGACTTCCATAAAAAAAAAAAAAAAAAAAAAAAAACAGAAAACCATGCCAAATCATCATAGGAACTACAAGCTTTAAAATTCAACCATAATTTGCATGAACAAAACCTTCCACCAATATTTAATTATTTCCAATATGTCAAAACTGTCCATTCCTATAATAATAGACACATGTAGATATGCCTCAAAAGCAGTGGCAAATATGTGTAGAACTAACATCGGAAAACAAACTGTATCTTCAATGGCAACGAACATCTGGCAACGACTATCTTCTGATCTCAAAACCCTCAATAATGTTTCATTACCGGACATGACAGTGTTTTTTTTTATCCTACATACAAATGCAAAATTTACGACTTTATTTTTTTTTTTCGTAAATAGTTTCATTTTATTTCTGTTCAAACTTTGACACCTGAATACACAACGCGAATCTTCTCTGGCGAAAGTCCATTAGCTCGAGCAAAGCACAGTTTTCTGATGTTTTTAAAGTGTTTAATTGCAACTATATCATAGTTTCGCCACTGGATGGAAAACATCTATGAACACTCTTGTTCTTTTTCTTTTATGCCGCATTAAAAATGCTTAGTGTCTTCTTCCTTTTCATTTCTCGTGTCTTAATTTGAGAACTGTGTTTGCGAATCCCATTAGGGGTTTCCAGACAAATTTAGTGCTGCTACAGTTCATTTTCACCACGAATTTCAAATGCCCCCTAAAATGATGAAAGGAGAAATAGATTTCCAGTTATTGGGCTTGTTCAATAAGAAAGTATTGTGCTCTATTGTACCTATTTAATCTTTGGGGCATAACTTTTTACAACGTTCTCGTGTCTCCAAACATCACGCGTGCTCTATTTCGCCCAGACAAAGAAAACTGTGCCTCATGCTTTTATGATAATAGCTAGTATATAGATTTATCGAAATTTAGGCAATGCCTACAAGCGGAACTCCAATCATACACACCCTACTTCTTACTGTATCGTTTATTCTTATAACAAATGTATCCCTTTTGAGAAGCCAAGCTTGGGATACCCAGCCTGGAATTGCAGTGAATTTTGAAATGATCACCCTGGAATTTATGGTTACCAAAACCTGGAATTTTACGCTTGAAAATGACCGATTGATGATTCTCTCTTCCATCGCGGGCTACACCAGCAACAGAGAGTTGTCAAATATTTTCCCATTTCGCTATTAGTTCAGTCCCTTTTGTCTCCTTCAATCTCTAACTGTTTACCTCTTTAAAGAATCTAGATCAATCTCTGTGATTATCAATGTATTTGGGGGGAGTTGGCGTCAAAATTCAACAAGTTTTTGCAGTTTCGAGTCCAAACCGAACGCCGTGGTGCTGTGCTGGATGTGGAGGACGAAGCGCGCGCTCAGTGATTCAAGACGGACTGTGATTGGCTGTGTACACTGGTCGACACTAACGCAAGTGCGCATGCGTAAATAAGAGCCTGCGGTGTTTTCGTAACCGCTGAACGTTCCGTTTTGGCTTGGATGGGTTGCTTTCTCGTGCGACGTTGAATGATACTTATGGGGCTCCGGCTTCGGCTTATGTTTCGGCTATTGTTTTATCGGCGAAAAAGAAGGCAATCCCAAAAGATAATTCGAGCAAGGCCAATCTATCAAAAAACAAATTCTTGCAGAGATCCAAGCAAGAAAAAATCATAGAAAATCCGGAAAAAATTCATGCACAACCTGATCCTGAAAAAAAATCATACGCAGAAAAAATGTCATCCCCCTCCCCTAATTTCTAATGATCCACCCTTAGATTGTTCATACAAACATGTTTCCTTGTATTTTCACATCCAATAAGAACCTAGGCTAAAATTCTAGGTTCTTGTACGTGGATTTTTACTGTATCTTATATTAACACTTTTGAGCTCAGTGAGTGAGAGTTCCTCCCTTTTTATAAGTTAACAACGTCTTTACGTCCACACGACAAGGAAGTTGCTTTTTCTCCTGAGAACAAACTGATGTTGCTTGGCAGTCTATGAAATGGCAGCTGACGACAGACTAAATAATTTCAAAGATCATTTTTAAACCTTTCTGTGAAAGAAATAAAAATTTGAAATGTACAGAAGTCGACTGTCGAAATGTTGCTGCTTGTTGAATAAATTTATCCGGAAAAGGAGACGCTTTAGTCGCAAAGGCAATCAATTCTCAAGACATATTTACCTAACTAGCATATATTTATCGGCTTACTGATAGTTTTAATTCTGTTTCCCTTTCTGGTCGATATTTTGGCATTTTGGACCACCAAGTCCGTACAGTGGAACCCCGTTTGTACGATCCTCGATTTAACGATATAATCCCTGATTTTTCTGTTATCCTGTAGCGTTTTTTGTCAACTGAACTTTCCTCGCACACTGTAATCGCTTCCCGGCCACAGCATTGCAATAAAAAAAGTCATTGGAAAAGTTTATAACTAACCGGACCCCGATGCGAAACATCATATTTTCACTTGCTACGCCTATCGTTAAGTCGGGGTTACACTGCAGTTCTAATGCTGCTGCGTGATTTCATCGAAGATTCAATTACGCAAGATAAAACTCCAAGTCCCCCTCCTTAGCTCCATCCGCTCGAAGCTTTTGTCTCGTTGAAATGTTTTTGACAACATCTCTTCAAAACGGTATGTAACTACTACAAAAAGAACTCACACGATACTTGAAGTATCGACTTCAAGTGCTCTTAAAGTAAGCTTTTGAAAAGTCCCAAACGCAAGGGGTGAAACCCTAGGAAAAGTCAATAGAATTGACAGTGACGTTATTTTTCAGATTCCTTTTTGACTTTTTTTTAAGCAACGGAAGCGTTTGAGAGCCCCTTGTCAATCAAAATTTACTTCGGAAATTCATTTTCCGTTGTGTTTCCGCGGCGTCTTTATTTCTACAGAAAAAAATGTGTAAAATATAAAACAATTAACTTATGTCTGGACGACTACGTCCAAATATGGCTAATTTGATCACGTATAGTGGATGCTAGCGAGAAGCCATTTTGCAGTTATTTTTGCTCTTGGCTCTGATTGGCTCGTCAAAGGAATATAGCGTTTTGCGACGGAGCATTTCCGGTAAACTTCTGTATCTTAAATTGAAATTGGAAGTCGAGAAGGACAATTTTTTCTAACTGATTAGTCCATCGGAAGTGTCGCTTTTGAATCATCTGCCTATAGTCTGGTGTTAAATTTCTTTAGTTTTCTGACATATAAATGTAATTGCTTTGCGGTGGCTTTCTCTAAAAATATCCCACCATGACGATTTTGATTCATTGTATAATAACTGTACACTTTAATTTGCTGTCTCGACAGTTCAATTTCATTCTCAAACTTCACATTCGCCGCGAACGTTTCCAATTGCAAGGCTGCTCAAACATAATAACTTACAACGCACATAATGTTCCAAATTTAAAATGTTTTATTGTCTAAAGTGGGGCATTAGGTTATCTGTATACATTAAGGAAATTTAAATTGACACAGTAGACGGAATATCTGGAGGCGGTTCAAGGAAAAGTGTGTGATTTCTCGGGACTTCATATTTTTCCATTCTTACACAGGAAGTTTCAATTTCCTAACAATTGAATTAAACCATTATGTCCCACTGCTACTAAGTGATGTTATGCCTCTCTGCGCGGAAATAGGCGACGCAGGAAGTTCAACGCGGATTGTATTTGTAGCAAATTTTTGCTTCCAGCCAAGGTTTAAAATTTGTTTTGGAGAATTCCTAAGAACCCAAAATAACACGAGCCCCTTGGCACTAAATTGTGATATGAAAGTGAAAGTTATTTTTCTCTTCTCTTTTTTTTTCTTCCTCTACGTTTTAAAAGGTATCTTTTTGTAAGACCTGTAAAGGGTTTTTAGAATGTTTATATAATTTACGAAAAAGGCATACCACCTTTCTTTCACCTAGATTTTTTGTAATGTCCTTGTAATTTGATTTTCTTTCGCACCAGCAGAGCTATACATGAAAATTTAACATGGGAAATTCACTCTTTTTATAAAAAAACGGAGTTAAATAAATAACGAAGTTGAGGCTGTTACAGTGGCCTGTTTTTACTCTTTTTTTGTTCAAACTGAAGTTCAAAATGAAGGTATAAGAAATATAGTGCAGAGGTTAAACTTTCAAAGCCTGCGATAGCAACAACGTCCTCAGTTGGAAAATATGAAAATATTTGTATATGGATTTTCTTGTGTAGATGCTAATTTTAGACTGTTATCTCAGAACAATTACAACCCTGCTTGGGATTATTTGTCGGTGTCAAATTGTCGAGCTCTAGATTTATTAGGTGTTTTTTCCGATAGCGGGGAGTGAAGAACTAACGAGGTTTTGCTTTTCACACTTCTTTGGAAATCAAGGATATCACCTCTTGTTTGTTTTAATGTACTCAAACAATAATTATTTTGGAGAAAATTATTGTTATGATTTGTATAAGCTATACAATTATCTTTTTTCTTCGCTAATTAGTTTTTTATTTCTATAACACCTAGAAATTTACGAAGACAAGGCAACTCTTATTTAGCAAATATCTGTAGTCACTTAATCGAAAGGGCCAATATTAGGCGCGCTGCAGTAATGCTTCTCCACAAAGTCGTCCTATTCCGGAAGAAGTATAGTTAATTTACCGTATTGATATCTGTAAAATGAAAGTTGTAAAATGAAAGTTCTGTTGTATTGAGGTCTCCTTTTTCTTTTTTTTTTCTGTTTTAAAAATTGGCTGAATATTTTCTAAGCTACTCTTTTAAGAAGTAACTTATAAAGTTTATCTCAAGACATATCGAGTTTTTGTTCTCCCTTTCTTATTTGGGTTTCAGGTTTATTGCTGAAATGATAAATGAGATGCTTAATATTTCTTAGGCAAGCTATCGCTCATTCGTTATTCCCTATTTTACAAAGGGGCAGAAAATATTTGAATAAGCTATAGATACTTCTCCTAGAAAACAGTTTATATGAATGGTCGACATGTTGGATTTGTTACTCTTTGCGTGAAGATCTGGTGCCTGTTTCTCGAAACACCCGAGAATTCTCGGGCCTTTTTTTCTCGAAACGCCCGATTTGAGGGTTTGAATGAAATCGAAAATTTCTTTTTTGAGACGTAAACAGTATACATATTCGCGGATAGGAAGTTGTAGACTATTTAAATCATCAGGGTAGAAAAGAAAACAAAAAACTTGGGGATCAATCTATTAAAATTTCAAAGCAAACTTTTCGGGCCCGAGAATTCTCGGGCGCTTCGAGAAACGGTCCCCTGAACTGAAAATATTGATCCAAGTTTTTCGTTTTCTTTTTTATCCTGCGATTTAAATAGTGTAGAACTTCCTATTCGTGGATATTTATCGTAATTACATTTCAAAAAATACATTTTTGATTTCATTTAAACCCTCAAATCGACGAAAAATTCGGGCAAAAATTACGTTATTCTGTAACGTATAGGGGAAGCATTTCGGGCCCTAGAATGGTCAAGTCTTCCAAAATCGGCCCATGGTATGTGTTATTTAGGCTGAGATCTCCAAATGAGTGTATTACTTAAGAAAAGAGATCCCAGACCTCTAATAACCCGACTTTAAATTATCTTCGACCACATTGTTGTTTTCATTAGTGCCATTGTAATTACCCGACGATTTTACTGATGATACAACGGAAAAGCAAATTTAGTCACGAAAATTCAACCGTGATTACTACGAAATGAATGCTATGATTTACAATCCAAGGAATCGTATTGTCACTTGTATTCGGTTTCTGTAATTTCCTATTAATTGTTTCGTTTTTTTTTTAATTTCGTGTCAGAAGTGGGGCGCGATAAAATTCACGCGCATTTTTTTATTTCGTCAGACAAATTCCTAGCTCTTAATTGAATTATTTCGGGCGTTGTTGTGTTCATGGCTTTCTCTAATTGTTTTGGAATGGCTTCCCAGAGCTTCTTTAGCAATCTCTAGTAATTGTTTAACATGCTTAGCGGGCGACAGACTGATTATATGCGATACGCATAAGTTCTCTTTTCTTTTACTTTTGAGGTATAATTTCACGACTACTTTCTGTGACCGTAATTCACACATTGTGTGTTTTGCAATCTACGTTGCTTAGCTCGGTTTATTAGCAAAGTACTTTCCCGAAGCAAATGAACAAACATTTCCCTTCACGGCTATTGTGAATAGCCTTTTTAATCAGAGGCCACCGATTTCAAGGTTGCCTCTATTGTTAGTTCTGTTAGAATTGACAACTATCCAGAAATTTGCAGGATTATTATGATTTTACAAATTTTCTTTTTAATATCTACATTTCCTTATGGTTTTACCCGCAATAATAAAGTCAATCCCTTCAGTAATATTGTTGTGTTTATGCACCGTGTCTCCTGTGTCCCATAAAATGCATAGCACTCACGAAACGCTAAACGCTCGCGTGTACTTTGGTAAATATTCAGCAGAAATGACTTGCGAAATTACTCGTTGTAGCCAGCTAATCAAAGCTCTTTTTAGCGCTGTCATATCTCAGCTATTCAATAAAAGACCAACATGCGTTGACCCATATGAATTCTAGCGATTAAAAACGATATCATAATCTACTTTAGATAACAGAAAACAACGAAAAAAAAAACATTTACTGCCTCTTTCTTTAAACAAATTTCCCACGTAAAGTTAAAGTAACGTTATATTTTATATTAGTGTTCCAGTTGTCGAGTGGGGAGGCCTGTTACACTCTGTCGTCTTTTTAAAGAAATCTCTCGCCGCTTTTTGGAAATCTGCTTTGAAAAAAGTGTACAACAGCGGATTCACAAACGCCGTCGAGAACTTCAGCGACAAAAACACAACGTTTGCCCAAAATGGCAACCTCGCCGTAACCCATCCCAGATCTATCAGTACTGTTGTAATGAAGTAAGGAAACCACCCAAGGACGAAGCTAATTGCCATTGCCATGTAAACAAACAGTACTTTGCGTTCATTTTCTCTCCGTCGCTGACTCTTACGTATTTTGTTCTCCTTGGGTCTTGTTAGCGCTTTTCTTGCTTTACTTTCTTCCTTGATGATATAAACCATATGGCCGTACGCCCCTATGATTATCAGAAATGGCAGAAACGCTAGCGCAGTGAGGCAAACTATTGCATATATTAGATCATTGCTTAGGGAGTGAGGGTCTTCTTTCTTTGGCTCAAACATCCACGTGAGCTGAATTAACGCGACTGACAAGGAAAAAAACCATACGCTGACAAGCACTGCTATTATGCGTCGACTCGTTGCGAGGTACTTGTACCGAAATGGGTTTCTGATTTTCAGATAGCGCTCGCCGGTAGCCACGACCAAGTGGAATATAGTCGATATGGATAAAAACCTCTGGCACAGGTCCATAGCTGCGAGAAGCGACGGCTGGCCCTGCAAACTAGACGAAGCTAGAACTAGCGGTAGCGAAACCAAGCCCGCTAGTATGTCCGATAAGGCGAGGCTAATTAAACAGTAGTTTGACTTTTTGCGTAGATTTTTGTACCGAGTAACCAGAATGAATACAAGGGTGTTCGTTAGGATGATAAGAACTGCTTGGAGTAACAGAAAAGCCATAGTGATTTGCCCTTCCTGTGTTTGGTGGATAAATTCTCTCGGTGGTGATTTCTTGGTTGTATTTGAAGTTCCATTGAACCCTTCGCTTTCACGATTGGCTTCCATTCTGTTTCCTCTTTCACTCCCGAGTTTCTTTCTTCACTCCCGAGTTGCAAATGTTTAAATCAATGTGGTATCCGTTGTATCAATTATTAACCCTTTTGACATAATCTTAGAAGTCCGCTGCCATTTTAGCATTAATATCTAATTCACGAATGCCCTGTCCCACACTCGAGCATTTCCCCGTTCTCTATCGTAACATATCCTGTCTAGCGGAAAATTTATATTTTACGAAGCCGATCCATTCCCCCGCGGGATTTTCTTTTTTTTTAACATCCGTAAATAATACCACAAAACAAACAGAACGGCAAATGCATCGATTCAAACTTATACCATTGGAAACAAATCCCTTGACGTTTGTCATTACATTACTTTTGTCATTTCTGGCAGGAATGTTGGATTTTTTTCGAGCAATTTACGCTAGTATTTGCGTCACAAATGCTGTATCTTTTTGTCAAAATCAGGGAGATAAGAGGAACAACACGGCGTAAAGAGGTTAAATCTGCTGATAAGAAAGTTAAGCTTTTAAATTGTCAATACATTTCATTAGTTATATATCGTGGCAAAGCGAGTGCGCTTTGGAAAATCCGGGGGAAATCTGCCAAAATGTTAAACTGGTATAATAACTAGGAACCAGTTGTGGTTAGTGATATCTTTTTTGGTCCTGAAATAACGAGTGACCCGGTGATAATCGTAGTTGTGGGATTTATCTTCCATGCGGGTGGCAAAATTATGAGATTCGGGTATAACTGAAATTGATTTTTTTCTCTGCTGGAAATATGAATAAATTGGCGGTGGAGAAGAGGCCTGGTTGTGTGTATTAATTTTGATTAAACTAATTAGCGAATAAGGAAGTTCCACCCGCTATTGATTACATATGCCGAATTGAAACTTATGAATTTGCAGATCCCAATAACGGTCTTCCTTTTTCTTGTTGTTTTGCTTTCACTTTGGTGCATTTTTTGCGCACAAAGTGCATTTTTTGCGCACAAAATCACAGAACGGTTTTCGGGAAAGCCACTGAATGGCTTTTTTAAAGTATGCATATTCCGGATGTAGTTTTTCTTGCTTTAAAGGCACTCCATTTGTTCTCTCCCTTTTGGCACTTCCATCTATCATGTTACATGGTATTATACATTATATTTTCATGAGAGGAAGTTGCGTTTATTAATCCCTTGGTATGGCGTCATTCAGAGAGCTTCTTATTTCATCTCACTGTGTTTCGTTTAGTTTTCGTTTCGTTTCTTCAAATGAATATTTTGAATTACATCGCAATTTCACAAATTGAATCTCAGTTGTGACGCCAAAGATTCATGTCACAGAAATATTTCAAAATCCTAAATAGCTTTTGTTGTTTTTATAACGAATGTAACACAAAATTGTCATATTTCTTTTATTGAAAAAGATTTCGTAATATTGCCTCGGATATTTCATAATGGTGCTTATATAACACAGAACCTAATATTCCCCCCAACTTTATTTGTTTATAATATATTGAGCAATCGATTCACTAATGACGTTCTTAATCCTAGAAAATGATTCCCCTTTATGCTTATTATGTCTGCAAAGCCAGCCAAGACTTCCGCATCATTGCTCCTTAACACATACGCTTGTCTTCATTTTATGACTTCTTTGGTTTTCCAATTGTAATAAGTGAGATCTGCCGTCGGCACTTTGTCAAGACGCGAGCTGCTATTGTTATGATCTGTCGTGTGTATTTGAGGCTCAAAGGATAAGGAATACCTTTGACAGACTCTTATGTCAGCTGTATTTTTGGTTTCTTTTTTTCTCGATTTTTTATTTACACACGCAGAGAGCTGTATTATAGGGAACAACGAGAACTCAGGATCTGTGTAGCTTGCACACCTGTCCAAGTTTCGATTCGTTTAAGAAACTGTTGTTGACACTTGTAAGTAACTGTCCGGTAGAAAAGGAATCCCATTTTTATTGACTTAGTCTTAGGGCTTATAACAATAATTAAACAAATCAAAATTTAATGCTAAAAATAGCACAAATTCCAAGAATTGGCCGACAGTCATAATGAGAGAGGTCGTCACTCCTTGGTAGTGGATTCCTGCGTGTTTTCCGTTAATGTTTGGTGCCTTTGCCCTTCAGGTGGATGACTTGTTGCTGTTACCTTGACTACGAAACTGTCGCTGGTGCGGATAAATTCGGGAATATCTTCATGGTAAGTAACCAAGAGAAAATTACTCCTGAAGAAACTCAATGACATTGCCTAGGAGCTGAAACACGTAGAATGTGTGTGCGCGCTGTTCTCAGCGTTAAGCACGCGCTCAGATATTGAGACGTTTAGAACGTGGCCGAATAACTCACACCTAAAGGTGTCCCTGTTCAACCAACCTTGCAGTCATCATCCCGACCATCAGCCGTTACAAACGCGGTGAAGGACCGAAGTAAAAGTCTCTCAATACCTGTTTTGTCCCTTTTCCTTTCTTACGCTGAGCTGGGTTGTATGGGTTGAGCAGACCACTGTTCTCATTTTATAGCGGAGCTCCTTAGCGGCCATCTTTTATTCAGTATCAGTATAATCATTGGGAGCTCCGCTTTTAGGCATTGCCTAAATCTATATATTAGCATTTTGTTGAAACAACCGTGACATCGCCCCTTTAATCTCCCTGTTTCCCTTCAGGTCCGCCTGCCGCACGGCACAAGTGATGACGTCGACGAAGATCCCACAGGCACCAAAGCATTCTGGGATCGCGGTCTTCTGAACGGCGCCCAACAAAAGGTATGTACTTGTGGAAAACTAGGTCGTGTTGCCATGTTTTCCCCACTTTTCGACCATGAAAGGTCATCTCGATACAGGCCAACGTCTTTTTCCCCATTTGATCCTTACTTTTTTGATTTTCAGTTGGAGACGCTGTGCAATTACTTCGTCGGTGAAACGGTGCTATCCCTCCAGAAGGCCACCCTCATTCCAGGGGGGTCCGAATCACTCGTCTACACTACCCTCTCTGGAGGAGTGGGGATGCTTGTACCTTTCACTTCAAGAGAGGTGAGGGGAAAATATTGTCTACAACCGTGCCGTACAATCTTTGAATAGCACGATTCCTTGGAATTCTTTGGAGTGTTCCATTCCTTGGAGTGATTCTATTCCTTGAAATTCATTTGAACGGCTCTATTTCTTGGAATTCTTTGGAGTGTTCCATTCCTTGTAGTGATTCTATTCCTTGAAATTCATTTGAATGGCTCTATTTCTTGGAATTCTTTGGAGTGTTCCATTCCTTGGAGTGATTCTATTCCTTGAAATTCATTTGAATGGCTCTATTTCTTAGAATTCTTTGGAGTGTTCCATTCCTTGGAGTGATTCTATTCCTTGAAATTCATTTGAATGGCTCTATTTCTTGGAATTCGTTGGAGTGTTCCATTCCTTGGAGTGATTATATTCCTTGGAATTCATTTGAATGGCTCTATTTCTTGGAATTCTTTGGAGTGTTCCATTCCTTGGAGTGATTCTCTTGGAATTCATTTGAGTGGCTCTATTTCTTGGAATTCTTTCGTGTGTTATGTTTATTTTATTATCACAAAATTCTTTTTGTTTGTTTGTCCAGGACATCGACTTCTTCCAACACCTTGAGATGCATCTTCGATCAGAACATCCCTCCCTAGTGGGCCGTGATCACCTTTCATTCAGATCGTACTATTTCCCTGTCAAGGTAAAGTTGCTTTTCGCATTAAACATTTAACAAATGTCCTCTGATTTTCCGTGAGTCCACAACATTTTGACCACTTTATTATGTCATTCCGCGGTATATAAGAAGACATACCACGGAAAATCAGTCTACGGTCTGTTGTCAATGCTGCGTTCTGATTGGTTGAGCTACTAGTAAGCTATAAGTTATAGCCTACTAGTAGAGAAGAGTGTCGGATTTGAAAGCCAGAAAATGGCAAATGACCAGACCAAGAAAACGATCTTGGCTATACAAATTGACCTACTAGTGTGATTTGACTAAAACAATCATTCCTCTTGCCCTCATGGCCTCTTAGTAAATAGCCCATTCGGTTTTTGGCCTCATGAGGTATGAGCTTCGGGCTCGAGGAATAATTGTTAAAAATACCCATGGCTGAGAGCCAATCAGAATTCGTTTTGGTATAAATCCAGATGGTCCCGAGTGCAGTGTGTGATACCATCAAGTTCCGTGGGTGTTTTGATTTAGACCTACTAAGTCATACTACCCTGAAACTGACGGAATCCTCGTGGATACGACCTCCTGATATGTGTTCGCGTTAGAGGATCTTTAATTTCTTTCCTCTGTTTCCATCAGAACGTAATGGATGGGGACCTGTGCGAGGCCTACAACTCACTGGATTACTCTAAACGGCGAGCTATAGGCGAGGAACTGGACAGAACGCCCGCCGAGGTAAAAACGAGCAAACAATACAACAAATAAAACCAAACAAACAAACGTCAGATAAATAAACTTAAGCAAGCACACGGGCAAAGTACTACATCCATTACTGTATCCAATTACAAATGAAGGGGTGGCGACTGTGTCAGACGAGTCCCTAAAAAATAAAAAAATTCCAGGGTGGGTAAGTACAAATTCCAGGGTGGTCATGAAAAAATTCACTAGAATTCCAAGGTGGGTAATTCAAATTGAAAAATCCAGGGTGGGTAGCTGTGACTGTGGTCCTCAACAGGTGGGTGCGGATATTTTTGTGCGACTGCCCAATGTGTAGGCATAGAGCAAGAGCTAGGAAAACTATTTTGCATCTCGTTGCGAACCCCGTTATTCTGCCTCACTATTTTGGAAAATGCGGCACATACTGATCCGAATGGTGTCTCCTTTTGAACGCTTTCAAAGAATAAGCCCACGTTCTCATTTTCTTGCAGGTCTCAAAGAAGCTGGAAGACATTCGAACACGATATGCATTTTAGAGTGTAGAGTAACTATTTCATCTCCGGCCTGAAAACCACCCGCAATTCAGGACGTACCTTGTTTACGAGTTCTGTCGTGATGTAAAAACGCTACTGATCAGCATGCACCGAGTCATACACGAGTCTCAACTTTGTGGTTACCACACGTTTGTAAAATACGCCCATGTGCTATACGACGAGAAACCATCGTATTAGAACTGTAAACAAAGAAGACTATCATATTGGTATTGGATGGGCAATGCACGGCCTCGAAATTGTCGGCACGCTTTCCATAACTTGTGACTTTTTTTCTTCCCTTTGGATTAGAAATTAAACTAGTCGCACTACGTAAGTTTATTGCTGGTATTTCGTGCAGGCTATTCTTTAGTCGGTTTCATTTAAGTAAGTAAGTAAGGAACTTTATTAACGTCTCTTTATTAATGTCTCAAATGTATTTAGCCGTGCACGAGTGCACTACTAATAGACCTTTTTCCAAAATGGCCGCTGAAAATTAAAATCGATTTTTGTTAAAAATGAACACCAGCACTAGAACACACATCATCACTTTAGTAAAACTACAAAATTTCGCTGCATTATATACAATATCTTCCGAGAAAACGAAAGTTTAAAATTTGAAAATTTACAGATGTTTGTATGTTTGTATGGGTATGCGTCATACCCCCAGTCATACAAATCTCTGTAAAAAATTCAGTTTTCCGACTCTGCTTTCTCAGCCGACATGGCATTTGGCATAACGAAAATTTGAAGGATTACTAATGTGATTATGCTCTTTCTAGTGCCAGTGTCTGATTTTCAGTCAGTTTAATTTTAAGACATGTGAATTTGCGGCGGCCATTTTGGAAAAAGGTCTATTGGGGAGACGGTGTACACCTTACCCCCTTTCTCTATCATCCGGGATTCGAACTTCGAATTCATTTAAAGGCATTGCATGAGATATGCTGTGATTGATGACTTCCCCCGTTTATTCTGTGTGCATTTTGTATGTGAAACATTATACCCTGTAATGGTCTACGCTACCCTCTAATAAAACCCATGTGAATTCCTACAGCTCAGTTGTAATACTGTTGATCACACTAGAATAGATATAAGGGTCTCCTCCCCAACTATGGCAAGCTTTCAAACTGTAACATCGGAATTCAGCTACCATTCTTTCAGACAAATTGTGCAAACCTTTAACCCCTTTCTGCTATACAGCTCCCGATTAACATATACCGCTTTGAGGTAGATTCTCTTCACGACACTTTATTCACCCAATGGTCTTGACTACATACATGCTTATAATATACCTTTTCTGGCCTGTGAAACAACTAAACGCCTTTTGATAGTAAATGATAAGAACCTTTATGACAAATAAGGAGAGAACATCTCCATTTATTTGCTTGCGTAGTTACCATGTTTCGAAATGCACTAAAATTGTTTATCTCTCGAGTTGAACAATATTATATTGCAAAAGGAAAAAGGGAATTGAACTATTCAATAATACGATAGAAAGTAAAATGGTTGTTTGTTGAGCACGTTTTTCTATTACTACAGAGTATAATGGTTTTCATAAACTAGTGTAACAAATCTTCGTTGACTTGCTTTTTAGGTCTTTATGTTAGCTGGCAATTTTGTTTTGTTTTCTTCATTGTGCATATACACCTTGAAAATGAAAAACATGCTTTCTTAAAGAATAATGTTGCACTATTGACGATCAGCAGGGGAAAGCTAGAATTACATAATGTCTCTTGCGATAGATGTGTGGAGAAAATCATTTTTAATGGAATTTCATGCAATAATATTAAATTCCACTTTTCTAAATTACTAAATAAACGTTTTAATATATTTATCAATTGGAATTAAATATGAGTAATATATATTTCGCATTAAAAGTTTTCAAAATAAAAACATAGCATATGTGATATTTGTACACTGTATGTGTCCGTTACCGAGATATGACAGTTCTTACAAAAAGTACAAAAATTAATACATGCATACAGCAACTAAATGGAAATACTAAATAGAAATATGACCACTAAATAGATATTTATAAATTATCACCGTCCCTTATGATACAGGACACATACGAACTGCTAGCTACTATCTAGAATTACTGCTATAACCTCATTTAATCACAACGTCCGAATTTACATTTTTTTTTCGAGGATCAAGAATCGCTAGTTGATAAAATTGATTTTTCGTTATGCAAAGATGTAGAAATGTTACACCAGGTACAATTTCTGCTTGTAACTTGAGCTTGACCTTAGAATGTGGTTTCTAATCAGAATCATTTGTTAGCACTCTTTCAATTTCTCTATCCCGCCCCTTTTCAACAAGCGCGCGCGACTTTTTTGGGGGAGGGACGCTCTTGTCTTTCTATACGTCCTTAAAGCATTCACTGGTGCTAAGCTCTCCCTATTTTCATGAACTGATAAACGTAATCTTTTTATTAATTTGCTAACTATGGGCATGATAAAAAGTTAAACATGTTCCTAATGTCGAGATATGCTACTTTACAAGCTCACAAGCTCTGGTCGTTTAGGAATTCCTTCTCTCATTTCAATGATAGCCATCTCCTCGGCATCAGGCCTTGTTAGTGATCTCCACCGCTCCATAAAGGTGCCTTTAGCTCTGGCCATTTTATATATCGCGACGCCAGGAATCCACAACATGGAAGCGAGGGCCATGACCCAGCCAACAAACTCTGCCCATGGGGGGTACTTGTAGTCGTCGTAAGATACGCCTCTCCATTGCACTAAGCTAAATATAAAGATGCCTGTGAAGAGAACAGAAACGTATTTTAGAAGGGAAGTGTCGCAGCTATTTTAGAAGGTCCAACACTATTGCCAAGCACAAAATAGGTCATTGTCTCCTCGTTCTATGCTTCCTCAAAATAGTGAGTCAAACACAACTCTAAACTTTGTTTTAAACACAGTTGTCTTAAGTACGCAAAAGTGAGGTATAGCACTGGAAGATCATCATTTTGTTTTCGCACAGGTGTTTAGGATCGCGTTTGGAAGATCCCCCTTCCCTGGAAATTCCACTAACCAGACCCCTTCCCCCGCCATTTAAGCCTCAAAACAGAGCCCCTCGATTGGCAAAATAAACCACCAAACGCATTGTGACGCATGCTCTTGTGACCAACCCCTCTCCCTGGACATAGAGCAATATTCTATTTGGCATCGTGTACAAACGTATATTGACTCAGCATTTCCAAGCTCTGACAGCCCCCGTCCCCTGGAGTTTCCGAATATATCACCTCCCCTGGAAAAATGTCCACACCCCGAGTACGTACCTAGAATAACTAATGGAGTGAAGTACTTCCAGGCGAGAGGCCACCAACGCCAGACTTTGTTTCCTGTCATCGTCTGGATATCAAGTGCAAATCTGTCTGCACCATAACCCCATGCGACCACCGTCACCTCGAAAAACGCTAGGAAAATGAGTGACACCCCACCAGACTGCCATACGTAAAGATTCATAATGAACGCTCCGGACTGAAGATAAAAGACAAAAAATGCCATGTTAGCATTTATATGCAAATAGGACCCGAATCTTGGCTATGACCTGGAAGCAAGGTAATAGCGGACCCACACTTAGTTGTGCGACATTAGGGAGCCTTAGCTTAGCAGGAATAATACTCTCACCTGTGATACAATAGGAAGACCTAAAATGAAGCAACAGAAGCAAAGAAACGCGGTGAAGAGCTCTTTCCTGTTGCGCAGCAACCGAACGTACTCGTCCCCAAGACCTGTGGTGACGGCCTCGAACATGGCAAACTGCGTATCTAGACCCAGTGTTAATAACATGAAGAAGAAACAGATGGACCAGAACGGAGAAATCGGCATCTGGAATAGAAATATTTTACGATCAAAATAGTAATTGATACAAAGCAATAAACTCTTCTACAGATGGCAAATGAATCATTCCTTTTTTACAGCTAAAACCGTGTTTTTAAAGAGCCTGTGTCAGCCGCCATTTTGACAGCATATAGCAACATACCAAGTCGGAGAAAGCATTTCCATCGGCTGATTTAGAGAATATAGAGCAATCGGGTTCTCGCAGTTTCACCTATGTGCAGACGGCCCTGTTTCCATCACGACATTTGTCTGGTTTTCTTTACGAGAGAAGCCAGTCGAGTGCATAAGGCGAAGCAGGGCAAGGAGCTGATTGGACCAAATGGTTTAACAGGCAGGACAGCAAAGCAAAAAATCGAAACAAATCGATGGTTTGAAAACGTGTGTCACGATACGATTTTAGCTGTTAATCGATCTAGTCTACAGGACACACAGCCCTCTTTTCACGGAGGGCGTGAAAACACAGCAATACCTAAAATAAACTCGCATAGCTATAAAATCCAACTATGGACAACAGTACCTGTGCAATGCCTTCTGGGTAGACCACGAAAGCGAGGCCGGGACCGGAAGTGGCAACTTCATGGACCTCCTTGCCCAGCACTTCCGCCATGAATCCGAGCACACTGAATATGACGAGCCCTGCGAACACGCTCGTGCTGCAGTTGATCACTGACACAGTCATTGCATCCCTGGTAGGCAGGAAAATACGACAATAATCAGGTCGTTAGTCTCAGTGAAACTGAGTAGTAAACGCTAACTAGTGGAGCTCATAATCTCGAGAGTGAAAGGCCCATACGTGACCGGGAACCTTTGCGCTTTGTTTTCAATTGGATCTATTGTCATTCAACAGCTGTGATTGGCTGATACAGTAGGTCCCAAGGGGTTCCTATTCTTCGCATTTCAAAAGTTCAAACTGAAAATTTGCATAGAGTTTTCAACTACGTTTTATTCTCTGTGAGCCTGCAAAGCGACTTGGGTGCTTATGGGCCTTTAAGTACGTTTTCAATAGTGCTGCGCACAGATGACGTCACGCTAATTAAAAACTCGGACAAGCACATATACTTTTCTATCATTTTCTTAGTTTTCTCTCTAAAGAACGATACAAAATGAATTAGTAAACTGGTAGTTCTACTCATTGTAGCAGAGCTTGTATGTACTCCTACCCTGGCTCGTATTTCGAGCGCGATCTTTCTGAATGGGATTTAAGAGGGAATGTTTGTCTGAGTCTCAGCGCTATTAGCATGCTCTGCATTTAGCAAATCAAATGGGCTATATTGAAAATGCTGCGCGCTCAAGTTATTGTTGAGCTCATCAGATTTTCAAAACCAGAAATAGAAAATACGAGAATCTAGAAAGAAACTTTTTTGTTGAAAAAAAAAACATGGAACAACAATGTCATCTTTCCAAAGCCTGTGCTTGGGAAACGATTAACGATAGAATGCCGTTGGATTTGGGGCAGGTTTTAAGACCATAGTGAACGTGTGATAGCGCGAACATAACGCTTTGTCGAGAACGCTAAGTTGGCGATTTCGTACTTTTGTTTGATGTCATTGCAACTGGACCTGAATTTGATATTATCAAAGTTAAAACGAAATGGAAAATTCCAAACGATTGATAAATATTGAGAAATAAGAAGAAACAAGGGGAGGATGCTTTTCAGCCTTCTTAGAGCGGATTTCGCATGACTGTCAAGACTTGTTATGTAATTGCGATTGCTTTGCGTTCTCATTGGCTACTCGTTTTTCTCAGCCAATCAAATTCTGTAGTAAATACAATTGCATAATTACTTAGTAATTGGTTCGGCTTGTGATTGGCTGAGAGAAAAGCCATTTAGGAGCAAGTGGTGATTTCTCTCGATTCTGATTGGCTAGTGATTGCTCAATTGCAATTGTTTTCACGACAGTCATGTGAAAACCGCTCTAATTGAAAATGCGTCAACGGACACATTGGTCTCCGTAGACGAGACCTCAAACTATTAAGGTTTTGTCCCAGGTTCCACATTTGAATATAAACGACAAAACTTCGCCATAGTTTAATTGTCATAAATTCGGACTAATTTAACCCTCGGTAAATTGCATGTCGAAGAGTTGAGTAAGGAAAACGAGGGAAAATCAATCACAAGGACCACAATCAGCCACAATTGTATACACTCACTTCTTCGTTTTGCATACCAATTAAAAAAGTATTTCTCCAGGTGACAAATGCAAGCTACATCTTTCCAAGAGATTTTTCTCAATAAATGAAGTGACTCACTGCCTCTGACGTCATCATGCATAATTAACTAGTTTTCATTTGTTCACAGGGTGACCACAACACGCAAGGACGCAATTAAAATCGCTCCTGTTTCTAACACGCTCCATTTTGGTACACTTACACTTAATTGAAATCACATAATAGTTTGAGTTACAGGCTCCGGCACAATGGAATAGTAATTGAAAACAAGGTTTGTTGTATAAAGAAACAGAGACCACAAAACCACGTCTGTGAAGGCCTATTTGCGTAAGCACAAAATAATGTACGCGATAAAAAGGAAATGAGGTTGTTATCTTGGCCTAGATGCCTTCAGAAATCAGGGCTACGCACTTTTATAATTGTTTAAGACAGCGACGCCATAAAAGCGCGCGGTGAAGATTAATAGTAGGGGAAGATTAGGAGCAATGAACATAATCTTGTTCTTATCAAGTGATAGGGCGAGGGCTTGGGATGGATAAGGTTGCGCACCGAGCCGCCTCTGTCGTTTTGTTCTCGATCTTCCCGAATGAGTATTCTCGAATAAGTAAAGTAAGATGCAAAATTACAATGATGGCAGCCTCTTTCCAAAGCTTATTTTTGGTTTCGTGTCCTGCTAATCCGCGAAGTCACGATTTAGACCTGCAGTTGCGGTTTCGCTAGTACGTCCAAAAACGTCACGCGCACGTTTTCACTAATCATTCTAGAAACTACTAGTTCACGCGTCTTTCCCAAGCTGAGAATTAGCTGAGTTCTTAAATCGTAAATTGCATTAATTTTGGCAGTCTTGCAAGAGCACTTTGATATTGCTCTATTTTTATGGTCATTTTTGGCTCTATTCCGTTCTGCAATTTTCGCACGTAGTATTTTATACAAACTTGAATGACAACAAATATGACGGTCCAATGACCGAAAATGAGGAGTTTCAGAAAATTTGCGCGACAGGAGTGTAGTTTAAAAAAATAAAAAAATACTAGAATATTGAATCGCATAAGCAAACGCGGCTCTTAAAAAATAACTTTGAACACTTTTTTAAATGGTCGAAGTTAAACATATGGTGTCGAATAGGCAAATTCAGAGCCACTTCTTAATCTTCAACTAAACTAGGACACATTGCACGAGTGTCTCGGAAACATGAAATGTTTCTTGCCTGGTAAAGAAACTGGCTCCAAAATTTGTTGCGCGCAACAATGTTTCTCGCTTGGCTAAGTTGGGAAACATGAAGGAAACATGTGTCCGGCTACAATGTTGCGCGCTCCATGTGTCCTAGTTTAGCCAGGGCTTTACGCTGAGCTGCCCCTAAAACTCACCTAAAGCAGTTGTTATGGAACTTGTTGTAGCTGCCCATAGCGATTAACGAGCCAAACCCAATACCGAGAGAGTAGAAGATCTGGGTAGCGGCATCCACCCAGACGATAGCGTCCCCGAGCTTAGAGAAGTTAGGCTTGAGATAGAACTGAAGACCTTTTAGTGCGCCAGGGAGGGTGACCCCCCGGATCAGGAGAATAACAAGGACCAAGTAGGGAAACGTGGCCGTGAAGTACACGACTTTACCTGTCAGGAGAAAAAGAATAAAATAAGCAATCGTACGTTGGAATTTAAACTGCACAGGGAAGAGTTTCAAAGACCTTAGTCCGGAGAGACATCGCACCTCGATTTTCAGTTGCAAATTTCTCATGACAGTCATCTGAAATCCGTTTTATCACTTTTGGGAAAACGTCGTTCGGGACATAAACTTTATTAAAGTGTCAAAGGTATTTAGCTACAAGCTAATTGTGGACACTATAAAATAATAATAAAAAAAGAGTTTAAAATCTAACCCAGCTATATACTGTATATATAAATATTTAAATATTATTAAAAATCTGTACAATATTCAATATAATATATTCTATACACACTATATTTACAGACAATCACAGGCAAACACAATACAAGTAAACAAACATCTGTTGTAAACACGTTTACAACAGATATTTCCCACTTGCATCCTGTGGTTTTACTGACATTCTTACCCAAGCTGGCACTCGAGAAAACAAACCACAGGACCCCCGCACAAGCGAGAAAGGTCTGTTGAGTTCAAAGTGACTCGTGGTTGCACTTGAAGGAACTGTTTTCTTACCTGAAGACTTGATACCCTTCCACAGACAGAAGTAAACCAGAATCCAGGCCAGCACGAGACATATAACCAACTGCCACCGCATCTCGCCAAAGTGGTCAATATTCGGAGTTATTCGTAAGACGTAGTTCTCGTAAAACTCCTTACTGGGTGACGTGTACTCCTTGGGGACTAGCGAAGTAATATTGGCAGTACAGTTACTGGTCGCATTAACGAGGGGAGCGACTGCAGTGCAGATGGAGGAATTTGTCAAGTTCCCCATAGGGGTAGGGCCGGGTATTTTGCCGCGGTTGCATTTGTCCGTGTTCCACCAGTTATCGCATGTTTTCCAGGGCACGTCTGCAGCGAAAGATTCGAAAAGGTAGTAGAGACACCACGCGATGATCACGTTATAGTACACGCAGCAGGAGAAGGAGACGACCAACATAGCGAATCCGACACCTGAAACAAATTCCAATTATAAACGGTTCAACACGAGTAGAACGTAAAACAGAAAGGCTTCCCACATGGGTCAAAACACGGACGTAGCTAGGGGAGAGGCGGGTGGGACTCCTAGGGTTCCTGTGACCACCCTTTTCGGACGACAAAAAATGGTGAACGTTTGCTGATTTTTCCTTTGGAATAATCTTTGCGAGCGTATATTGCGCAAAGGACAAACTAGTGACAGAGGGAAACAACATAATTGTCTTGAAAGCTTGATCCAAGGCCAAGTAATCCTAAAACAAAATGCCGCTCAAATGATTTCTGGAAGTGATGTCGCTTTCTTGAAAACTAAATTTGGACTAAACTGTTTGACATGTATGTATTTATTATTAAAAGAGGTGTTAATAGCCCAGGTTCGAAGTACGCTCCAATGCTCATAAGACACAAGCTTCAAATCGAGGCTTTCTCCAAGTTCTAATACATTTACAGTAATTTCAGAAGAAAGCCTCGACTTGGTTGTAGGCATTAGAGTGTAATTCGAACATGGCCTATTGTAGAAACTTAATCATCGCAGGTCTTACCACTGTATGCATTGCTACGCGACCTTCAAAATTCACTGTTGCGATTGGCGATTTTACGCAAGAAAATTTTAATATCAATTTTCTTGAACAGAAAGTTAAACATTCTAGGCAAGGGAAGGCAAAGGATAGCTTAAAACCATTTTGGTTGATTTTGCAATCAATATTGATCCAGTAAAGCAGCCGAATCCAGCGTTTTGGTTTGATTGACTGCTAAAAATCGCCAATCGCCCATCGCAACATTGAACTTTGAGGTCGCGTAGCAATGCATACAGTGTTAAGAGTAACTGGGAATAAGGGACACTCGGTGATCTATATCATATAAACTGGCTACCTCTCGGTACTGATTGTGCGCCAAGCACATTTTAAAGTTTTCAAGTAACAAAGCTACAGTACGGTCGGCATATAGAAAGGAAGTTAAAGAACTGTTAGCAAAACCCATTTTGGGGAGAAATATGGGATTATCATTGCGAATTAGTGGACAATAATAAGTGTTAAAACGTCTAAGGTTGCTATAGCTAAAACTGTGTTCAAATGTACCTGTTTCGAATATTGGAAAATAATGCTAAATTTGGACGTTTAATTTTTCATTTTGCGAAACATACAGGGGCAGAACTTAATAACACGAGTCCCAACGTACAAAAATAGACATTCTAAATATAAATCGATGAATATTTAAGTGGCTAAAATGTGATTTAACCAATTGTAGCATGTATTTATAGTAGGAGAGTGATTATTTTTGAAAAAAATATTTTACAAATACTTGGACCCCTGGTAAATATACCTATTTAAAAAAGATTTGTTTTGGGAACAGGTCTTTGGTCGTCGTTCGCCATCGTCTGGCGGTCACTCAAGCAAAGATGCGCATTATTTTACGTGCTAATATGACCAATTCCCAAAGCAATGTTTATTGAATTAGGTGTTTAAGTTTGGTGTACGCCTTGGACATTACTGGTGTACAATACAAGTGTCGAACTGCGCGATATTTGTGCCCGCAAACAAAGACTGGATAATTACACCTGATTCACGTCAGACGCCCACACAGTATGAAATATAACAACAAGAGAAATTATTTTCTATAAGTGTTTTACTTTCCATGTGCTACAATGCAAGCAGAGAAAAAGCTTTGTTGGAAAATAAATTTTGCAGAATGGTGATATGTAAAAAATACTCCCCCATAAAGCAGACGAATGGTAAATGATTTTTGGAAAAATTATCACTAAAAATTCTTAACCTAATAATGTTCCGCGAGAAACCGAGATAAGCACCCTGTCTTGGCACAGCGAGAAGGGCTGGAAATAAGGCCTGTATAAGTCGCTTTTGCGACTAATCGTTTCTAATCATTTGCGGCTAAAATTGTGAGTTACTTTGTCACCCAAAGTCTGTAGAATGCAACTAAAAATTGAAACTATTGGTCAAGATGCAACTCAATTTTTTTCTTAATCTCCAGCCCTGGTGAGATTTTCTCAAAGCCTGTTACAGAACCTCTGATGTCGCTCGTACGGATATCTATGGATGCCATGACACAGAATCTCCTGCAATGCGTAAGAACGCATTATCGTAGCCCCATGTCGTCATAGACATCCTGTCTCGATCCTTCTCGCGCGTGGGAGTTTTAGAACGTTTTCGAATAGGATTTCTTTCACGTGGAAAAAAGCCCATATTTACCCTGATTTGTGCTAGTTTTTATTAGCTATGTCTGATTTTAAATCCAAAACAAACATAATTTTGCTTTGTTTCACTGACACAAAGCTATGGAAACTAGCGCATGATATTAAAGGGGAAGCTAGTTCTTTATAAGGTTTCTCTGCAGGCAAACATTTTTGTGATATGGTCAGAGAAGCCAAATTAAACTGCATTCTTTGAATTCCCTTAAGACCAATCTTGCAGTAGTGCACCGTCTCCCCAATTAGTAGTGCACTCGTGTACGGCTAGAAGATTTGAGACGTTAATAAAGTTGCTTACTTACTTTTGCTTACTTTTGATTCAAATCTTCACAAGTGCTATTATCTATTGCATAAAACTGATTTTCAAATTTACTGAGCGTAGTTAACATTTTGCGCTTAGAAGAACAACAGAAAATTTATTTAGCATGTTGCACTGGCTTGGTCCCAACCTTAAATTTCCCTTCCATAACCTATTCTAATACACAAAACAACAAGAATGTCTTAAGTCCAGGTATATGTGGTCGAGATTGTGGGTGCCTTGATGAAGGCTGGTAATCGCGGTCGATCACTCACAAGAGGAGCAAACACTTTCGCTAGACACCTCTTTTCCAAGGGTTTTTACCCCTTCCATTACAAAACCATCCGTGTTACATGTACGTGGGTGATAAGAAATATACAGTGCGGATAATTGAAGAAATGCGCGAGAATAGATAAAATTTGAAAGGCTTGTTCAAGACTAGGGGTTTTGCTTTTAATTCCTTCGTTAGTTTTGGCCGGGCAAGTTATCATTTTACATTTATTTTTGTCTTCTTTATCTTTCCAATACAATCTACACCTAAGAAAAGTTCATGCATATTCAATTCCGTAAATTTTCTATAACCGATCGTTTCTGGATCGGGACAAAGAACATATAGTCTTGGAAAGAATGAGATACGCGAGAGAAGACAGTTTCGTATGTCACATCTATCTTTTCCTTTGCATTCCATTTTTACAGCAAGTACCACCTTGACTACCACCTTGAAAATTTATAGCAGCAAGTGTCTTGAAATCACCGAGTCACGAAAACTTTGAGCGACGGGGAAAGAAAGCTTGACGTGGCCAGATAAAAACGTTTTCAAGGCAGCCAGAGCGCCACATTTTAATAGGAACCCATTTGGTGACAAATCTGCGAAGAATTGTTTGTGCGAGAGATAGTCTACGTGAAGTAGATAAATTCAATTCCAGTTTGGTCGTGTCATAACCTATTTACTTGAAGATGTAATAAAGATGAGGAGATACGCCAATACCTCCATATAAAGGTACCTAATTAGCAAATAACCGACCAGTGACGGGTCGTCCCATGAAATGGTCACCAACCACAGCGTCTACCGAATTCCACTACATGTTTTTCTAAAGTTTCGGCAAATCGCCTGGACCAAATTCTTTGCTCGTGACGAAAGCAGAGTAGCAATGAGCTACTGCAAATTTAACGACTTCAGGAATCCTACATACATAACCACAATTGTGACCACATTGAAGTTGTTTTGATTCAGCAGCAAGGGCGTAGAAATAAGTACAACAAATTTATCTTAAGTTGGGAACATAGCCGAGTGAAGGAGCTAGGTTTTGGTAGATTCATAAAGACGACATTTACAAGCAAAAGGTCTATTCGACTCCCTTTCTTCCCACGTAAAAACATTATCACAAATTAGATGGAATAATGTAATCTATCATGGCAAAGTAGCGGAGAGTTTTTGAAATCTCGTTAATTTAGAGCCAAGCGGGTTTAATTAAGAATTTAGGAGAGTTCTGTAACAATAGCTGGCATGAGGTATTCCGCCCTATTTAAGCTCTGAATTAAGCTTCGGTTTTTATTTTTCACTGATTTAGTCCGAGATAACAGCAACAAAACACCAAAGGAATTGCTTAAACGAGCTGGGATTATTAGGGCTTCGCTACTAGGTACGATAATTGTAAGACTGTACATAGAATTAAAGATTTATAACCTTGAACGGCAGCTGGCGACAAAACAGCCGACAAGGGCAAACCATTGAAATATTTCCACTAGGGAAAATCAAAACGCAACGAAAACTTCGCAAAACTAAATTCCGTTCTTCTTTACAGAAGAACTAATTAATAAAATGGCTCTAAAACGGTCAATAACGAAGGTATCACTTAGGCTGCACAAGTGGATATTTTCTCCTTTTAGATATTTATTATATGGCACTCGAGCTTGAAAGTTTGACACATTTCCCACACACGCGTAAAGATAAAAACCCTTCGAGGTTACGGGTTAAATGGACCCATTTAGGGAAAAGTATAGTGGCAAATGGCGTTGTGATAGGGAACTTTTCGTCATGACTCATTAATATTGCATGAAAACAGGGAGCAACAGTAACAGTGTTCTGCATAATGAATACCATTATTGTAAAACTAAACTGTGAATTACTATAGAGTACTTCATAAACTTGTGAAAATATTCGTCAATAGATGCGCTAAAATTGTGAAATTAAACACTTTACTAACGGAAGCTTAGCGATTTAGTGCAAAATGCACTACAAATGTCTAGCGCCGATTCAAGGGTTCAATTCTCTGGATGTAAAATAGTTCTGTATACAACATTTCAGGAAGGGATTAACTTTCATTTTAATAAACTTCTAGCGATTAGTCCAGTTTACCATGGGATCGGGACGTGTGTTAGATCAAAACAACAAGCACTTACCCTTAGAAATGGGACAAATAGCAGCCCAAGAGGTTACGGGACCAAGACTCACGAACTGACCGAGCGAGAGTTCCATAAAAAAAAGCGGCATGCCGCAAAGGAACAGCATACAGACGTAGGGAATCAGGAAAGCGCCTCCTCCGTTCTTAAAGCAGAGGTATGGGAAGCGCCAGACGTTTCCCAGCCCCACAGCGTAGCCTATACACGCGAGGAAGAACTCTATTTTCCTCCCCCATTTCTCGCGTTCTTCTTCGCCTATGACTTCAACATCGACCTTCACTTCGCTGTCTTCCGCCATTTCGGCTTCCTTTCCCTCGGCGTCGCCATTGACGGTCATCTTTGTTTTCTCATCCGGTTCCACCATTTTGGAAGGCGGTTTCTGCTCAAGCGGGCCTTCGTCCTAGGATTGAGGGAAATGTTTGAGAACAAGCATGAGATCTAGTCCTTAAGTTGTTTGTACTCAGAAGCCTGTAGTAAAGGAATGCCTGTCGCCCCTGCGCGCTCGTTCCCGTCACGGGAGGTGTGCGGTTTGCTTCGGCGCCAATCGCATTTAAGCCAACAGCGCGCGTGTTAGGATTGGTTAACAGCCTAGGTCTAAATCAAAGCTGTGCTCACTAGTAATAATGGAATTTTCAAGGGCCTTGATCGATTGGACGTACTCCTACGGTGATTAGGCATTTGCCAAATATTAGTTTATACTGTTTTATTGAACTACAAAATACGATTATTAACGGGCAACGCAGGTGGTTTCTGGAACAAACGAAAAAATCTTTATCGCTTTTTGTTGAAGTGTTTCTTTGTCTTGAGCTGTCTATGTGCGTCTGTAGCGATCTAGGGAGAGTATAAATCAAGTAGCAAGAACACTCGGAGGAATTGTTTACATTCTTGGCTCAATGAAATCCCCAAGAAAAAGTTTTGCACGATATAACAATGCATAAAAAGCTTTCCATAACAAATGACAACTAAAACTTTTGTAGCGAAAAATGCAGCGTATGTGTATCTTTGCGCGTTCTAAGCTACAAACTGCATTTTAAAGTACATAAACATTGCAATTCATGCCGTGCTTTTATGGAAATATTTGTCAAACAACCAAAGTAGCGGCATGTTTGACGTCGTTGAAAACTAATGGCCCCCACAACGACATAAACCCACTGCTTCAAGTGTCCATGAGCAAAATCAGTTGATATAAAACTTAAAACATTATCTAACATCGATATTTTCACTCGACACTTTCAATCTAATATTAAAGGTGTCCTCCCCGGTGCATGGTACCCACAGGAAACACAAACAATCCGAAAAAGGTAAACAAAAACAAAACAGCCCTACTATTGCGTGCATCTGTGATGGTAAATGAATTTCTAGTAAAAACTTGATATATGGGCACTCTTGAGGTATCTCTGAAAGGGCTCTCACTTTCCTGGCGTGGATAATTGAACTATGAATTATACAGCGGGGCAAGCTGGTTGTTAATCAAAAATGACTTAATTTCTCCAATATAAACCAGCGGAGAGGCTGTTTGTCTCTCTGGAGAGACGTGTTTTACCCTGGTCGGCAAGATAACCATTTTGGCCGCTAATTACTGAAGAGTCTTTGCAAACAAACTGCTTCATTTTTTACTCAGGTGCAGTCCAGGTCACGAGAGACGTTAGAATAAGAATGAATACAAAAATCCCAAAGCGTCTCAAATTGTGTTTACTTGTTGAGACTCACGTTATCAGCTCTTGAAAAACTTGAAATAATGAGCCACGCGAAGTGCTTTGTAGGGCCTCTGAGTAGTATTCTCAGTGGTTCAAATTGGCAACGAAATTGCCTCTTCGAGTTGGGATTAGTTAAAAAATATATTGTCTACTGATTTATATTTGTCTTTAAATGTGTGGAAAATATTGGACCTTCTCTAGATTTTTTTTTTCGTCTTAAAGGAAGAATTTAAATTTACAAAAGTTATTAATATCAAAAATGTGTTCTAGTTTTTCAGCATATGTTTGAGCTCAACTTTTAAGGGGCTCTGTCACGGTTGTTTGAAGACATGTGGCCTACTCAAACAATACGGGATTCTATATTATAGTTAAGCTTAGTGTATGAAAAAATAAACTGAAATATACATTATACAGGCACAGGGGCTCATAAATAGGGGCGTACCTTTCTAGTATTGCCCTATTGATAAGGTAGTTTGACAGACCTAGTTATTTTTAGAAAGCTTTTGTTTTACTATCAATTTTGACAACTGTTCAGTCCAACAAGAAATAAAAGAAGCCAAATTGCAATCCGATTCCATCCGCATAGTAAAGAAGAAAATACTCCAGATTTGTGCTTATCTGTGGTTTATTGCAGTTAAAAGATTATTTAACAAACCTAGACGATGATTTTTTTGTCAATTGGACTACAATTAGCTAACTAAATCAACCCTAAAATTGTGATACTGCCCCTTTAACCTTAGGGACTGCGCAATACAGCTAAAATCAGGTCCAAATTTATCTTGACATCTCGACCCGAGAGACATTTTTAGTTTGAGGTTTGTTTCTACCACAACCAACAACACTACTAGTAATTTCTACCATCAAAATGCATCCAAAACTTGTGGCCAGAAACAAACAAGTGTGTGAGCCAAGGAAGATCAAGCAAACAGATGATGTAAACAAGCAAACATACAAACAAGCAAACAGACAATGACGGAAAGCACGGAAAGCATTACTAAGGCTGTGGCCAAACCAATTCAACATTTGATTCAATTTCATTCAACATTTGATACAATTTCATTCAACATTTGATTCAATTTAATTCGACATTTGTTGAATCACCCATGTTGAATGGGGGTGACAAACCAACCCCCCCCGGGGGGGGGGGGGGGGGGGGTTCTTCACATGTCGACCTGATAGGAGTGCTCGTCGTATTTTTTAGGGGTCAAAATCGACTCTCAGGTGTTTTTTAGGGGGTATCGGAGAAACATTGTGGCTTTCACTGATAACTGGTATCTTTTAGGGGTACGCAAATGAATGAAAGGGTCACGAACCAAGCAAAACGTTTTCTTTCTTTCTTTGTTCAGTTATAGCTCTAAAATAAGCTTGTCATTGAGATGAGAAACGATAAACAATAACAAAAAGGTTTATTGTTGGTATTTTTTAGGGGTCATTTTGTTTTATAAGGTATTTTTAGGGGTTGGATTTTTTATGTCCTGGTATTTTTTAGGATATATTTTCCGATGTCCCGACGAGCACCCCCTATCACTCTTACATGGGAGAACCCCCCCCCCCCCCCCCCGGGAAACCAACTCAACATATGATTCAACTTCATTCGACATTTGTTGAATCACCCATGTTGAATGATGTTGAATACAGGAGTCAAACCAATTTAGCATATTGTTGAACGTTGTTGAACAAAGATGAGTGATTGGCAGCTGACAATGTTCAACAAAGTTGAAAATTGGTTTGGCAACCCTGTTCAATATCATTAAACATGAGTGATTCTTGAATCAGATGTTCGTTTGGTCCAAGCTGTCACGGCCGGCCTCAGATTTCTAGTTCCAGTTTTCACGTCTTCGTCATCCGATTCGCACTAGAACGAAATTGGGGATACCTAGAATTCGTCAAAGTTGTACCGTTTTACGAGTGATAAGTAAATACATCAATTCTGAACAAAACGTATAGGAGTAAACGCAATTCTAGTATTAATTTTCGTAGTTTCTGTGTGAGGAAAGTTTCTGATTGGCCGCCAATCAGAAACTTTTCCCGCCTAAATTCCCGCAACTTTTCCGCCCGCGCGTGCGACACAGGAAGCTGCTCTAGTTTGCACTAGCACAATCTCCGGGCCATAATACTAAGCATACATTTAGTCTTAAGTTAACTTGGTAGTAACATATGCTGATTTATAATGTAAAAGTATAATTTTGCTTAGGACTAAGAAAAATATACTATAATTGTATCATTAACAAAAATGAAAAATTCTGTGCTGCCGTTTGCGATTGAGATGGTTCTGTTTTGTTTTTGCCCCTAGAAAAACTGCATGCCAAATAGAACTGGCGTGGCCTCTCTAAATTTGTGATGATTAATCTTATGTCTGAAGAGCCTTTTATCACATTAGCACAAAAGATATCTAAAAATGTTGTCGTTTTGTGGCAAATATGTATTTTCAGGTAAATAACCCAAATGTCAAATTTATTATTGCGGATGGCGAGCCAAAAAGTACGTTTTTTTTTGCAAAATCGATACGAATTTTTTACAGTTCATTTTAGCACTTCAGCGTGTTTGAAAAAGGGTTGAGATCACGTTATCATGCCATAATGGTTCTATACTTATGTGGGTAAGTAAATACATAACAAGATAATCGATATTTTGAATGAAAATGGGGCATGTTTCATTAATCATGGTAAATCTATACAAAACACATAAAAAACCCTTACAAAATAGGGTACACAATGTGTTGCAAGGCTTACCTCAAAAATGGAAGAGATTGTAAACCGTAGAATGATAAGCTTTCATTTTGATACCATTCTTTCTGTTCCGTTGAATGTTATATTATAGGGAACGACTCTCTTCTATGGCGCAAGTCTCTATAGTGAAGTGCTCGTGTCTTTATCAAGTGCTCACCATTGAAGCTCGCGCTATTAAATATCTCAGTGACAGTCACAACGACGGTTTTAAGACAGGAGTTCTGGTAGAAGAGTTTTTCAAGGCTTTGAAGTCATGACTCTTTAGCATCAAACGAATTCAACGGAGTGACATCGCATTAATCCTATCAAGCCATTACATCGACATTCGACAAAGCTCTTGTCAAAAACATCTTCTGCCTGCAATTAATAAACCTCCACCGTGTTTTGGAATTCAAAAATCAGTTTAAATCTTCGCCGTTGATTCGGTGATTACGAGGTAGTGATCCGTTTTTCCGGTGTGGCTAGGCTGATTTGAGCGGTCTTCAAGGCACATGTGAAGCCAGACGGGCTCGACTTGGGCTCAATATATAGGATTATAGCAGTATTTCTTTGGGGTTACATTTGACCTATCTCTTCTTTAGTATTTAATCGAATTAATTAATGCAGGTTCTGTAATCGTGTTATAAGTAAAAGGGTTAGTTATTAATATGCATTTTCGGCCTCTCTCTTTTACCGCAAATGCTCATTCCTATAATAGAAAACGTGAGTGCAAAAGCGTCCGTGAAGGAAGAAATTAAATCGTCGTTAGGACTGTATTTGTTATTAATGTTATGTGTCCACATTGCATGTAACCTTTCACAAGGCATTAATAATAATAATAAAGAAAATTAAGGAAAAAAAATCGTCATTTTTACTCTTTCATCCGCACGAAGTACAAATGAAGGAGTATTAGAATTGGAGGCATTCTCGAACCCCGAGCTCCCCGGCTCGTCGCCTCGCAGGGGAGGCTCTGGTGACATCTATTTGAGGGCCTTCATTGATTGGCTGAAATGGCGCGCACGCGTACATAAAAGTAGCTTTATCTCGCTTTATAAAAACGTATCTGTCAAAATAACACTGGCATTCGTTTCCTAGTCGCCTTTTCAACCTATGCCTTCTACTTGAACGCTCCAAAAGTAATTATGAGGCATAAAACCACCATTTACTTATACGCATGCGTCGGTGACTGTCACCAGAGCCTCCCCCTCGAGGTGACGAGCCGGGGAGCTTTGGGTACGAGAATGAATTGGAGGCTTTCGCGTTATATGTAGCAGCAAGGCTCGCTTTGCATCATGGGCGACTAGTTCGGTCAGCGGTTAAATCTAGTAATGTCAGCAATACAGTAAAAACCCGCATAAAAGAACAGGTGTTTTGGGGATTCAGGCTGATTTTGTTCTTATACATTGGGTGTTTTCTGCTAAATCAGCCTGAAAATGCTCTTAAGGTGTTCTTAAAATTGTTTCTTAACATCAAATTCTGCATACACTACCAACAGTCAAATAAAGAATGTGATTGGCAGAAGGTAACAGTCATTTGGTAACAACAATTAGTCAAGTCCAAAAACAATTGCTAAATGCACCCGGAAACCCCATACAGTACCTGCTTTAGAGCTCTTTGGGCAATGGTCTAGCACATCATATTGATCTACTGCATCTACTCTACCACAGTAGGTTACTGTACTCAAATCTAACTGGCGCGGGCCATTTTTTTTATACAAGAACAATTTTCATTTTTTAGGCTCCATGTGTTCTTATGTATAAGGTATCTTTTTAACCAAATTTCAGCATGAGTGTTCTTAATCCACTTGTTCTTTTATGCCGGTTTTTACTGTACATCATAAACACCCGCATATAAGAATAAATGGATTAAGAACATCAGGCTGAAATGTGTCTCTTTAGATGCCTGTTCTATAAGAACCTTAAAGTTTATAGTTTTACCATAACAACTAGCTCTCTCGCAAAATGATTGGCTGATTTGCCGTGTGAAATAAGCCGAGTCCATACCACTCCGCTAGCAACAGCTTGAACGCGCGACTCAAAAACAAAGGGAAGTTGTTTAAATGCGTGCGCTATTTGCAACGGGAAATGATCATAATTATAACATTTGGCATTTTGAATGGTAAAAAAAAAAATTCCAGAGGTTTTGATTGGTGTGGACTCTCATTTACCCCTCTGGTAAACAAGAGTCCAAACCTCTCTGGTAAACAAGAGTCCACACCACTCAAAAACTCTGGAAATTTATTAAATGGAAGTTCTATGGTCCGTCTCCAAGGTATTTTTAATATGAAGAATGTTTATTTTAAAGAAAGCCTTGCGCCATTTTTCTTTTGATCTGGCAGCCTCTCTCCTATGTTCCAATAGTCCACCCTAAAACGAGCTAGAGGCAGAGTCATAGGTAAAGAGCTTAATTGATGTAACGCCCCATAATTACCTATTTTAACCTACAGAATAACGCTAAATAGAACACGACGCCCAGAGTCGGCCGACATCTGTGCAAATACAATCAGATACTAGAGCTAAATATACAATCAAGAATTTACAGTATTCTCAAACTACAAATCAATTCCCACCGCTTTAGATTGATCGATTTGCGAAAGACCGGATACAGTAAATTATAACAACTAAAAATTCTTCCGGCTTTTGGTCTGGAATTATTTTAAAGCGAAACTGGTAATAATAAACGCGGTGTAAGGGAAAATTATTCTCTTAAATGAATGAAGCCGAATGTGCTAACTTTGCACTGAATGCTTTTTTCCATTTCGCAAAATTGACAGAAATGTATTCGTGATCTTCGGTGGTTTTAAGTTAAGCACAGGTAACATTGTTACAGAACGAGGCAAGCAGGTGCTCGAAAATCACGTAAAAGGTGAGCTTTCATTCAAAGACTCGCGAAATTACCAAATTATAGCAAAATGTCATATCTTAACGGCAACGAAATATTCCTTCATCGCTTCAGAAACACAGACGAATAAACACCGATATAAAAATGCTGAATAGGAGACAGAAAAGGCAGGTGAAGAATTAGACATAAACAAATAAACAAGGAAAACACTTACTATAGGAGTTTAGGTACCATCTCCGCAACCACACTTAACGGAGAATGAAACTTCGGTTTGTTTTTCGACCAGCTTCTCCTTTTCTCTCCTTCGCTAATAAATGTGTGATGTTACTGTTCAATGACATTGGCTTCGCGTTATTATTAATTTCGTTAGGTGGCGTCAATTCCAAGTCGGAAAGCGGATCATTGAGGGTTTCTTTGCAAGAGGGACTCCTAAATTGGTCGGCTCTTGTGAACGAGCGGTCACCTGAACCTCCATTGTTTGCTAACAATGACCCCTTAGTAAACGAATCAGTATCTCTGCTGGAAAGCTAACGAAAGTATCAGAACCTTTTCGGAAACATTTTGCATCTTATTTACGAAGCATGTAATATGGCCGCTTGGATTTGCCATGCAAATCAATGCTGTTATCAAAAGGAGACTAATTAAAATAATCATTAACAGGACAACGTTATACAAAAACAAATATATGCTTATTGAGTTGAACAGCAAGATAAAGAAAGAAAGGTCAAAATTAGTTAAACAAACAGCTGTAAAACTTCCCTTTCAAGTGAAAAGAGGGCGGTGCATTTCTAAACTCCATGACTTTCCAGGTTTTTAAGTACCCGTGGGAACACTGATTTAGTACGAAAAGGAGATCAAAGGATATTATTCTCAAGGTCCATACATTGTATTATTATTTGGGGCTTTGTGTTAACTTTGTATTTGGCTCTCTTAGAAATAGTTGTTAGCCACCTTACAGCCGAATTCGTAGTATCGCATGTTTTCACTACCCATGGTTTCACTATCCCCCCCCCCCCCAAAAAAAAAAAAAAATCCCTGGCTACGCCCCTGATTGCGATGATCCAAAGTCAAGTTTCCGATTTCGTTTGGGCGATTCTGCGCTGTCAATCAAAATATACACATCAGAATTCAAGGCCTTTGGAACTTGTTTTGAATACTTGACCGTACAAAATGGCATGCACGAATCTTTCGATAACAGAATTACTCTGAAATTTTAGATAACGAGTGCGAAATCTAGTTTTCATTGTGATTTATATTTTGATTGACAGCGCAGAATGGCCCAAACGAAATCGGAATCTTGACTTTGGATCATCGCGATACTACGAATTCGGCAATAAAGAGCCCGTGTCAGCCACTCCTTTGTTATTGTTTTCGTTCGATATTAGAAGACGAATTACGTGTAGAAATCTCTTAATAAACATCTAAAAACAAAGTTTCATATTTGATTTACCAAATTCAATCGAGAACATTACTCTATATTCTCTAAATCAGCCGATGGAAATGGATGCTTTCTCAGACTTGGTATGTTGCTAGGCTGACAAAATGGCGGCTGACACTGACATATGCTCTTTAAAATAGCAAGGACAGCCTTGCCGTGCGGGCACTGATAGGTCTCAGGGCTGCACAATCTTTAGCTAGAAGTTTTTTTATCAAATGCAGTAGTTTAATTTTGGCGTTTGGGTCTCTTATATACGTGCCAGAGCCACCTTAAAATAGCTAGAACAGTCCCGGCGCGTAGGTATTTATACTTCTCAAGGCCCACGCATTCTGTTGTCATATTTTAAAGAGCCTGTGTCAGCCGCCATTTTGACAGCATAGCAACATGCCAAGTCGGAGGAAGCATCCATTTCCATCGGCTGATTTAGAGAATATAGAGCATTCTCGATTGAATTTGGTAAATCAAATCTGAAACTTTGTTTTTAGATGTCGATTTAGAGATTTCTACAGGCAATTCGTCTTCTAATATCGAACGAAAACAATAACAAAGGAGTGGCTAACACGGGCTCTTAAGGTCATGACAAACTGTAATATCCACAAACTTTATATCACAATATGGTCTGAATAATCCAGTGCTGATTTAAGCACACCCCATTATAAACGCATTAACTAGAGTATCATCTTAAGTTGGCTGTGCGAAATAAACGCCTGTTTTGAGTTCTCTTTCTAAACATACGAATTGTCTATTTGCGTTATGGTTAAAATCTTGCGGCGGTCCTTTAATATGAATAAATAAATGGTTAACGTTTTTTACTCTTACAAAGGAAATCAGCTGCTAGTTGCATGTTATATTTTGCGGGTGTTTATCTCGCGAAAAATAGCAACGTTGGCGTGACTAATTTCGTAGCATCTACACTAGTAACCCAATTCCCCGGCTTAGAAAATCCATTGAAAACGCTCCTCTGCTGTTTTGATGATACCGAGCGATAAAACGCAGTTAAGACCTGTTCAAGTTCGTATAAGCACAACCAGAAAATACAGAAAATAGTTCATTGCAATTATTCACTGTCTCACATGGGTCATTAGTATTATTTACTTTCGGAATTAAGTCAATGAGTTGTTATCTTAGGCTTTCGTAATGGAAAAACTCCTGGTGAGTCGGCAGCTTTTTTCACTGCACACATGCCACTAAGTGACTTTACCTCAATAAATCAATGCCATGCAGTCAAATAGATACCCAAACCTAGAGTTCTTTTCCCGGGGGGGTTCTTCACATGTCGACCTGATAGGGGTGCTCGTCGTATTTTTTAGGGGTCAAAATCGTCTCTCAGGTATTTTTTAGGGGTTATCGGAGAAACATTGTGGCTTTCACTAAGAAATGGTATTTTTTAGGGGTACGCAAATGAATGACAGGGTCACAAACCAAGCAAAACGTCTTCTTTCTTTCTTTGTTCATTTATAGCTCTAGACTAAGCTTATTTTGAGATGAAAAACAATAAACAATAACAAAAAAGGTTTAATTGTTGGTATTTTTTAGGGGTCTTTTTGTTTTATAAGATATTTTTTAGGGGTTGGATTTTTTATGTCCTGGTATTTTTTAGGGTATATTTTCCGATGTCCCGACGAGCACCCCTATCACTCTTACATGGGAGAACCCCCCCGGGGTTCTTTTACCTTTTTCTTTTGAAGACATTCGAATAAAGTTGTTTACATTTTATCGGTTATGTCTAGTGTACGTTGACAGTCCACTTGAAGAATGGACTCCGTGCTACTTTAATTCCAAGTTTGTAATGCCAAATGTCATACTTCAAAATGATGGAATATTGGAATGTGGCGAGGAACGATGTGAAATCGAGGAACAAGGACTAGTGGCACAGATTTTTGCCGGACTGCCCATTAAAGGTTATACGAAATAAGGTCATACGAAAGGTTATAAAATGTGGCCAGTGGTCTATAAAACAACTCAGAACCCTATCGGATTATTCAAAGCTTCAGGAGGCTAGATTCCGCTAAGAAATAGCACGAAAAAAGCGATATCGCACGAGTCGCGCAGCGACGAGGGCGATATCGCCTTTTCGAGTGCTATTTTCGGCGGAATCTACCGACTGAACGCTTTGAATATACTTGAATCCTATGATATCTCGTCCTCAATTTACACAAAAAAGATATTTCATAGGATTTCTATCTTATATTTTCACTTGGCCTTGAAAGAAAAAGGAACTGAAACTAGATTTGCATTATATAGGCATTCATACGTAAAGAGTTTGTAAGAAATCAAAAAGGGCAATTTGGAATCCAATTCTCAAGTCCCTTTATTACATTTGATACTACTAATCCCAGAATCCTTTTCGTAGTTCCTTTTGTTTGCCTCATTAACACCATTATCTTGCAGCTCCCAAAGGAGCTCAAACTTTTGAATAACAAAACGAATTCGAAGAGGATTCTGGCAGTAGTGGTATCAAGATGTTATACCTTAATATAGGAAATTAACAATACACGTTATAAAATAATTGAGATAGTTTGCGCGCTCTGATTGGTCAAGAGCTGTGTTTCAAATCTCTATGAAGGTCATAGAAATGACGCCATAACGCGGCAAATCGGCAGATGCGCTATTGAAACTTCTCCTCCCGCGTATGATTATTGTTCTCGCTTTAGGAATTATTTTATAAAAGAAATAAAACATTCTTTCTGTGCCCTCATAGAGTTTTGAAAACCTCGGCTTTTGTTTGGGAGAATTCTCGAGTCAGATCATGAAGCACTCGTCTTTGTCTAGTGCTTCATTATCTGCTCTCGAATTCTCCCAAACAACGCCTCGGTTTTCAAAACTCTATGAGGGCACAGAAAACATGTTTTATTTCTTAATTGACAATGCGACGAAAATTAACGTTACGCTAAATTAACACGATTTTTTTCTTCAAATATAGGCTTATGCGTTTTTCCAAAAGTTATGGTTACATGCATTTAATGAATGCGGATTTTTCAAACCCTGTGATTTCATAATTTTACAAGCTCGCACTTTACATCCTGAACGACAAGCTGCATGTTGACTTCCATCAATCAAGCGTTCTGAGACCATAGTTAGTAGAGACGTGTCTACGGTTGTTTCAAGTTGTTTTTACAGCCGACAATTCAGTGGATTTGAAGCCTGAACTAGACCCTATCAATTGAAAAGATCTCTCTTGCCTCCATGTAATAAAATTAAAGTGCTTCAAATTAACAATTTGTAAAATAACGTCCAACAAATTGACATCGACATTAATTAACGTGCATTAAATTAACGCGAATTTTGTAAAATCGCGTTAATAAAGTGCATTGTTAATTTCCTATATTAAGGTAAGGGGAATTGTGAATTCCATCCGCTCGATTACAAACAAAAATTCTCCAAATGTGTTATTATCTGGCAGTTGAAAGGTTAGCTTTAGAAACCTAGACGATTACTTTCCTCATTTCTCAGATTTCTTGTGAATTACTACTCATTAAGGCCCGGGGGGGGGGGGGGGGGGGGGGGGGGGTCACCATAAAAATAGACGGGGGTGCTCGTCCTATCCCTTAGGGTATAAAATTCACCCAACTGCTATCACTCAGGGGCCGACCATTTAACTTTTGAGGGGGGGGGGGGGGGGGGGGGGGGGGGTTTCCTGCACGGCAAAATGGTGACTAAAACCCTTCTTTTTCATTGGAAAAAAAATTCTCACCGCTTAACAGAGGTAGAAAAAAAAATCTTGCACCGACAAAAAAGCCCCCCCCCCCCCCTCAAAAGTTAAATGGTCGGCCCCTTAGGGTGTCCAAAGAGTTTGCTATCCCTTAGGGGATCTCACACCAAAGGCGACCCAGAAATTCAAGCGATAATAGAATTGTTTCAACTTGATGGTAATTTCAAGGACTGCAATGACATTAGGATTTTCCACATCCAATTTGCTATCTTTAAGGGTTAAAATTCACTGTTGACCACACCCAATTTGCTATCCCTTACGGTTAAAATCAATTTTCCCGACGAGCACCCCCGTCTATTTTTATGGAAAGTCCCCCCCGGGATTTAAGGTAACTAAAGTAACCCTAAAATCGTGCCCCCCCCCCCCCCCCCCACACACACACACACACAATTGGGGTGGGTTGACACTCATTCGCAGAGTTACACATGGCCGCAAAGCTGAGGGCTCCGTGTTCACCGAATCTGATTCATATCACAGGCTCGTGGGATCAAAGCCCAAAATACGGCAGGAATCAGGGCGCTCCGAGGAGCGGACTCGGGGATCAATAGACCTCCTCGGCTTGGGCGTAATGTTTTCCCATTTCAGATCACGTGGCATTCCCATGAGTATTCTCTCTTTGTTTTTATTATATAAACCCTCAGTGTTTTACAGGGATTTCTGACACTGAGAGAAACCGTATAATTTCACATGTAAAAATACGATATTTTTACATGTGAAAATATCAGCCAATATGTTTTCTTCCTCGTGGCCAATATTCGCTTCCCTGGAGCATGGCAGTGTTTATATAATAAACAGAACAATACATGGACGCTTGGAAATATGGACTCACTCGTTCGATATCAATGTGAACACTCGAAGATAAATTCCATATCTCTGCGCGCCCATGTATTATTCTCTATTTCTGCTACGCACCGAAGGATATTTAAGAAATAGAGGGGCTCGTGTTCCTACTGCCTTTGTTGTTCTCCCAACCTTTCACGTATGCTACCATCAAGCTATGGTACATAGGATAAAATGTGTTCTATTTCTTTTATAAAATAACAACAAACACGCCATGAAAGAACAACATTTATGCAGAGTTTTGATCGATCTCAGTGTGGCTCAATTCGCTCAATGTTTTGTGTTTTTCTCTTTACTGAGACCATTTAAAACATGGAAATTTATAAAGCACTTTTGTTCAGCTTATAACAAAAGAGATTTCATTCAGTGGATTGTCTTCAACGGAAAAATGCCTTGAAAATGAATGTATTTACATGCGAAAACGGTGAAAAGTGGCAGCACGTAGTTTGGGGACTGTTCGTTAATTACGTCGAAGGGGGGCTGGTGGTTTTTCTGCTCGTAGGTTTTGTGAAAACGTACCCCCGTACAAAAAAAGTAGTTTCAATTTCTATCCCCATACAAAAACTGCGATTTGAAATTTTACCCCCCCCCCCCCCCTCCCTGCGCGCTATTAAATCGAACTAAGACCACGTTACCTTTCTTTTAAAATGGCGTCTAAACTAAGTACGATTGTTGAAGAGGATGTACCGGTAGAACAAACTCTAAACTGGAAAGAAAAGAGAGGGGAAGTTCGACAGAAATCTCTAGTAGGAAATCTTGAGTTGGCTCAGGACACCCCCGATTTGTACAGTGCTCTGCGTTTCACGCAATTGCACTCAGTCTCAATCCTAGTCTGTTGAAAATTTGTATGACACTGAAATGCACCCCCAAAAGCTTCGTGTGTTCTAAAAATTTACCCCCAAATCTTTCGACGTTCTGCAAAATTTACCCCCCCCCCCCCCCTATAAAACCACCAGCCCCCCCTGCGACGTGATTAACGAACAGTCCCTTGCAAAAATTTATGCGAGCCGTTGTTTTTGTCTGTTTTCGTAGTACAAACGAAGTCGAAAGGTTGTTTAGCCATAAAGAAGCTATTGCCCTCTATTTTGTATGCAATCCTTCTTGTATAACTATATATACTATCATAAACTGCGTAAATTCCTAATTTAGGAGTGGGAAAACTTTTAACTTGCCGTTTTCCGTCGATTTGCCGGTCCCACGTTTGATTTGATCGTTTTCACTTGCTAAATCAAAAAGAAACTGTCCATCTCGCTATTTCCTCACGCTGCAAATCTTTTCTATAGTTTTCTGAAGGTTCCATCGTTATAGATGCTATTTTTTGAAGATTTAGATGGAGAAATGATAGAAATTCTTGTAGTTTTCTCATAGTTTGGGGAGTGGAAACACGCTACCGGTATAACATTACCATAGCGTTATGGTAATTGGTTTTCGACCAATCAGAGCACACGTACTATCGCAGTTATTTTATAACATTTGATATTATATTATTGATAATTATTATTATTATTAAATGAATATGGAAGCATTCCAAACAAAGAGAGAAAACGCAAAACATTACGCCCAAGCCGAGGAGGTCTATAGTTGTTTCAGGTCCGGATCAGGGTTCAGAGTTTTTTTGAGAACAAGGAAAGTACATGGGCTCAGAGATCAAAATTATTACCAAAAACAAAAACGGAACTGTGTGACCCAAATATACCAAGTTACGAGTCTGATATCAGTGATAGCTAGTGCCGTTTGCTTGCTCGCAAACTTATCGTACATCAAAGTGCCCTCGCCAGTGCTCGCAAAGGATCATTTGATTCTGGTAATATCCTTCGCCCTACCCATAATGCATTGCTTTGTGTTTGTTCACATGATTCATTACCATCAGAAACTCTGACTTGGAATTCTATTATTACGAGTTTTCTTGGCTTGTACAGTAACATACTCTAACCTGAACACTTTTTGTCGAGTCTCGAAAACGGCGGTGACGCAGTGCATTATGGGCAGGGGGAGACGGATCCTTGAACCCTCGAGTGGTCGTTTTTTGTGTCCGTAATAGCGAGTCTACAGTGTACTGTAACTTGTTGTAATATTCATACTCGTTTTTTTCCTAGGGAGGTTAGATTATGGAATATACTGCCTAATGATGTAGTTCATACTGGCTCTGTTGCCTCTTTTAGGGCAAATGGCTGCTGAAGCAGTGCCTAATTTAATAACACCACTACATCTCAAACGGCTGTAGCTGACCATTCAGATATACATATAATGTTTTGGGTATTTTCATTTTTGTTTTTATGGTTTGTTACCAAGTTATTAAGGTATTAATGGGTGGCTAGTGGGTTTCTACTAAAACAATTGGACTACTCGTTCTCGTTTTCTACGCGCCTCGTTAACTATCTATTGCCTCATAGAATGAACTCGAACTCGTAGTCTAATTGTTTTATCACATGAGGACTGGGGGTGTCCGCAATAGCAGGGTGCACACCGGCAAGGTGAGAGTCCACTGGACTAAGATTCGTACTTACTTAGATTTTGTCGAATATTTTCTTTGCGGCCAGAATGTCGGAGAGAGTCAGGAGATATTTGATGGTATTAAGTTCAAATCTAGTGAAAGCACGTGATTAGTGATTTATACCGGAGCTGTAGGAAGAGCCATAACCAACGAAACGGAAGTTCTCATGAATCGCGCGCCAACATCACCTATTAATATGTCTGGCTTTTAAGTTAGTTATGACGGGGAACAAGAATGAAACAATGTAAGGCAAGTTTTACTTCCTTGCTGTGTCTAGTGATCGTATAATGAATGCGCGCAAGTCCTACTTTGGCGAGCGCCATAGTTCCTTAACAGTTACACGAGTAAGTGGGCACTAAACTTTAGGGAGCCGCGAGCACAGTTCTTTTTGCCACTCAGAGTTGAGTAGGAAATCCTGGCTGTGAACGCCCCCTCCTCTGTCCAAAGTAGGACACCCACCCCCTTCTCTGTCCAAAGTCCCTACTTCCTGTGAGATAAGTTCTATTGTTATTCTCTCTCTGTCTTTCCACCATTCCGTATTCCATGGATCCAGACTTTACAAACGCCTGCTTACATGTTGGCACTACGGATTAGTATTTTCGGGATTATGGCTTGTGAAAACGCCGCGGAGGTGATAGCACAAACAACCTCTAGACGCTTTACAAACATTTATACAAAAAAAGAAAATTGCTCTATCTTGCTGAAAGGGGCATGTTGGCGCCAGAGAGCTTTTATCTTTCTCTACTGTTAATGAAAGCTAATAACGGCTAATGTGATCGAATTCTACCTGACATTTGGCCTAGTCTGCGTCCTGAAATCAAAGGCCTCACAATATCAAGTGCTGCAAGATTAATTGTTGCTCATTTTCAGCTATTCCATCAGCTAATTTTCTACATAATTACCTAATTTGATCCAAAACGTCTATATTCTCCAATTCTCGTCTAGTATCGCTTAATTTTGTCCGTGTCTTATTATATCGTCCACTATTACAAGACTCATTGCACAATGCGAAAATGTCTTTTTACAGCCCCCCATTGCGGCTATAAAGAAGGACACAGTGGCCCGTGGCATTACGACAGTTGAAACGCTCAAGCCAGGAAAAATAAGGAGATTAGAAAACTGCGATTGAGAATTATCAATAACCGAAGTAAAGTTTCAATTTCTATGTATTTTGTTTTAAGATGAAAAGGACATAGGAAACGTGCGACCTACATTTTCATTGCGAAACCGAAGATTAGACTTTCGTCCAAGTAATATTGCATCGGCAATTCCAAACGATCTTTTGCCTTTCCTAATCGTCGAAGTGCTCGTATCGGAGGGTGCTAGAAAGGCTATTGACTGAGGGTTTTTTTACTGAAGCCTATGTATATTGATCGGTTACAAAGAACCAATCAAAGATGCAAAGGACATGTGTAAAAACTGCGACCTACATTTTGTTACGAAACCGAGAGAGAAGACGTTCGTCCAAGTAATACCCAACGATCTCTAAGTACTTTTACCTTTGCTAATAGTCGAGGTGGTCCCCAGCTCGCATCGGAGTGTGCCGCCAGGCTATGGACTGCATATTAGTCACAACTGCGTTTATGCAGAGCACTATTCTATATGTGTTTGGTAGCCGTGAATAGCGTCGCGAATGACCAGCAGGCGCCAATATGACCTACTGTCATCGCTACATTCTTAGGGGTTTTATACACGTACTTGAATAAATCAGTGACTTATTCAACCTTGATGAATCGGAGAGGGTTTCATATCAAATATGAAATGTGAAACCAATCGCAAAATGATGAAACAAATTCTGAATAAGAGCAGAATAAATTGTAAATTACTCGCGGTAGTCATCTGAAAACATGAAATGAAAAACTGTTGGAGGGAGTGTGATCACGTTAGGGACACACCCTCTGGGACCGGCCCTTGTGGGGATCTGCCTTAGAATCCTATGATATCTCTTTTTCGTGTAAATTAAGGACGAGATATCATAGGATTCAAGTATATTCAAAGCCTTCAGTCGGTAGATTCCGCCGAAAATAGCACTCAAAAAGGTTTTTTCGTGCTATTTTCTTTAGCGGAATCTAGCCTCCTGAAGCTTTGAATAATCCTATAGAATCCCATGCTATGACTCTGTCTCGCGTGCTGATTGGCTGAAATCGAGGAGTTGAAACTCTGTCAAACACTGTATAAAACGTCTTTTCGTCAAACGAAGACGCTTCGCTAGCAAGATTTTAAGTTGCATTTTCCTGAAACAGTTTGGCAATGGCTTCCTTGGCGCGCGTAAAAGCCTTTTTTGTAACTTATTTTAATCAATAAAACCTCCGGCATGGGATTCAAAGAAAATCCATTACCAGACTCAGGAATTCCACACTAAATCTCACTTGAAAAATCGATATCGCCCTTGTCGCTGCGCGACTCGGGCGATATTGATTTTTCAAGAAAGGGTGGCGAATGGTAAATGCGAGATTTTCCGACACAGCGAGATCGAGCCTAAAAAAATCGAGATCGAGACGATAAATATTGCTTCTCATACATTCTCTGTATTTTGCGTTAATTTGTTAGAAAACGAGGTTGCGAGACGAGCTCTCTAAAAATCCGAGATTCACTAAGAACTTCGCGAGATTCTGTAATTTCCAAACGACCATTCGCCACCCCTTCAAGTGAGATTTATTGTGGAATTCCTGAGTCGGGAAATGGAGAGTTACCTATAAATTTGTTGGTGATTCTTGAAACATTACTCAAATCTCAGTCAGGCTATACACCTTATTCCAAAATGGCGACGCAGTCTCATGAAATTATCTTTTGTCTTTGAGTTGAGTGAATATAAAAGAAAAGAATAATTTCATGACAATGGGGAATCAAGGGCCAGAATAACTGAGAATAAGATGTATTGTTTTATAATACAAATTATGACAAAAAGCACGAAATATCGGAAAACGAATACCATTGTCACGACTTGAAACTCGAAAATTTGAAAAATTTGAAAAATCACTGGCCCTAGCCGCCGGCCTAAGAGAGGAGGAAATCACTGCTCGCAGGGTACCCTAATTATGACCAGGGACACGAAAATCCGAAAAATGTATACCCTGTTAATGACCAGAAGCTTAAAAACCCTACCTGTTCAGCGGATCATCCCCCCCCCTCCCCCGAACTATTTCCACCACCTTGCCTTGACTACCCATAACAACTGAGAGCCTGAGCTCATCTATAGGCCTTTATCATGCAATATTGATTAATAATCTATAATAGTTATCAGAAAGAGAAATCCTGCAAAGATTCAAAATAATTCTTGAAAACTGGCTGAGATATGAATTTTCAAAACTTTGTATTCTGGTTTACATTTTACAAAGAAATGTATGGGCAAATACGTCAAGTCGAGGCTGGACGGGGATGGATGCCCATCCACCCTTGTTCCAATGTATTTTTCCATACATTTCTTTGTAAAAAATAAGCCAGAATACAAAGTTTTGAATATTCATATCTCAGCCAGTATTCAAGCAATCTTCACCAAACTTTGGATTCCATTTTCTGATAACCATTATATATTATTAATCAATATTGCGTGATAAAGGCCTATTGAATCCTAACTTTATATTATTATTTGACTGCTATATATTGAAAAAAATATGATGTTGGTGTCACAAAGCTCATTAATGACGACCAAGAGTAATTAAAAACCAAGTGGCAACTCAATAATTCCCAGTGAACAAAGACTTTGGAACCGAATGGCAGGTAAAATGCCACTTGCCATTATATAACTTTCATGGTGGGCAAACATGCAGTCCAAATCGGCGCTTTTATAATAACTTTTGACAACTTTGCCCAGTCACACTCATATTTGGCACATCAACAGAACTCATGAAAAGGAAAATTTGTTTTTGAAATTTTAATCGGCGCTTTTATAATAACTTTTGACAACTTTGCCCAGTCACACTCATATTTGGCACATCAACAGAACTCATGAAAAGGAAAAATTTTAAAATTAATGGTTTTTGGCGGGAAAATGACGTCATCAAAATATCATGGATCTAAGAAATGGTTCTATGAAAAATTGGTAAACGCCAAGTGAACGATAACATTGGTTTATTAATAAAACAGAAAAGATCACCAAAAATGCTCTTTCCATTCAAAAGTTATGATTTTTTACAGTTTGAATTTTGCGCCAAAATATTCATTAATTAGTGGCAAAATTCAAACTTTAAAAATTGCTGTCACATTTTCAATATTAATTAATATCGATCTGGAACTTCTACAAATTGAATATCATAATGCTACATGAACAGGCAGACCAAAAATAAAAGGTTGCCTCTCAGAGGCAGACAAACATGGAAAGGCAAGCAGACATAGAAAAGAAATGAACTGAATAGATTTAACAAAACATTTAGCAGAGAAGCATTGAAGATTGAAATTATAAAAGTTATATCATATCACCTGGAAGGAAGCAGTATTCGCCATGGTGTTGTCATGGCAATGGAGTATTCACTGTGAATCCAGTCACATGACCTATTGTTAGTATCAGAACAATAAGCAGTGTTAATAAATTTAGTGCAAGGTATAATTAGTTAAAATTAATTGCCTACCCTACAGCTAACAATAATTATACACCTGTTTCAGAAAAGGTTGCAACCGGTGTGACGCTTGTTTTATTCTGCAGTGTGTCATGAAAGAGCTCTTTAGGAAACAAAAATTTCAAATATAGGGGTCACATTTACCCTCGTTAAATAATCCTTGTTCAAAAGGTGGACTCCCCATTATGTACTGCAGGTTTCACACAGCAGACTCAGGGTGCAACCTCTGATGAAATACAATGTAGGTGAGTATTATTAATTAAACTTTGGCACTACTTCAATTTATGAATTCAGTAACTATACTGTACTCATTGTTTTCCAAACTGGTATATTGTTGTAACCACACTGGAGTAAGGGTGATATTTCTAGTTTCCAAAATGGACAGAAATGTATCCAAATTTGATGGGAATTACAAGTGGATTTCAACTCGGCAGGTTATGTGCCAAAATAATACCAGTGTGAACAGGAATAAGCCTTAAATGCTGACTAATACATTGATAACAAGAATTGAAAATTAAATGGTTGAAAACAATTGGACCTGTTACCTGTTGTCCATAAAAAATGTGGTCAATGGCTTGTTAGGCGAAAACATCTCTGAGCAGTAATTCTAAAACTGACTTGGTCAACAGTTATGTTCTGTAAATCAAAACAGTTCAAAACTGACACATTAAATTCATGAATACATTAAATAATAAAAGTATCATTCTGTGATAATATTGTATAATGCTTTAGTTTAACTTTTAATAATAGTGTTACTGGCTTAATTTATCCCTATAGATACTGAAAGATGAAATTAACATATTAGTTTCATTAATATTATTATTAATATTATTATTAATATTATTATTAATACAAACATTATCTATGATAAAAATATCTAATCAATAGACTTTATCCCTCACATGAAAATTGTTACCCTGTGTTACCCTACAGCCTTCCCCATGGTAGACCCCCTATCACAGACACTTAACAAAAAGATAAGATACTCTATTACAGCCGATTGCGTTTGAGCGTTTTACCCTAACAGTTCGCACGTTATGTTTGAACGTTTGAAAGTTGCGTTTCTAGGATGAAACGAGACGTTTCTATGGCGTACCAAAGAGTTCTGTCCTCTCTGATTGGTCAGTGAAAAATCCACTTGGCGGTTGCCCTTGGAAACATCCGACTTTTTGTCTCACAACGCACTTTCAAACGTTCAAACGTAACGTGCGAACTGTTAGGGTAAAACGCTCAAACGCAATCGGCTGTATGTGGTTCCAGAACCACAGAAAAGTGTTGAAAAGCGCCCCCCACCCCTCTGGAAATTCCAAAGGAAAAAATTGCATTTGTATGGAAGAAATTAGGTAAATCCCCCCACCCAAATTTTTGTTACAAATTTGGGTTACACTGTATTCTGGATTGAGCAAACACCGACTGGCAGCAGCAGTGTATTGATGAGAAAACATTTTGTAGTATAGTCAAGTAAACTTTTTCATAATTTTGTTAATACTCTCTAGAATATCGGCAAAAATCTGAGCTTGGGAAAAGTCATAATTCCCCATTTCTTTCTTTAGCCAGTGACGCTATTGTAGCAGCCTTTGTTATTCATGAGCTCCGTGGCACTTGTAGTTGCCAACCCAGAAGACAGTGATCCTGAGGAATGTGCAGCAAAAACACTTCAACTTGAAAGTTTGTTTGATTGGCTTCACACATTTGATTTATTTCATTTGATAATATCCACATGCTAAAATGTGCATAACAAGTAACAAATATATTATTATTATTAGCCATGTCTCAAACATATATCAAGCTGTGTGTTGATGTGTGGTATAAGTTTTCGAATTATTTCATGATTTCCACAGAGGTTGTCTGGGATTTCAATTTAATATGTCTTCATAAAGAACAGAAAATGTTTCAAAAAGCAAGTTTTATCGGCAAGCATTTACTCTAAAAAGTCTTGGCAGGCCAAAGAGTTTTTGCCAGGCTGATGCTTCAGTCTATAATATTCATTATCACAAATCAGAGATTAAGTGCCACAAAATTCATTAATAACAAAGGAATACTAGACAACAGCAGTGACAAGCACTCCTAGGACATGGCAATTTTTAATTTTCCCATGCTCAGATTTTTGCAACTTTTGGATATGTTCAGCAGATGCCTTTCTCTATTGAAAACTGTTGAAACATCTTCTGTTGCCTATTGTTTCAGGTAGAACACATTTTTGGCCTAATTTTACTGTGACTCTGTATAATTCTGCATATTTATTTAGCAAATATTGTGAGCTCTATGTGGCTTCTGATTAGCCCTCATGTATTCCTACAGAGAATGCTATGCTGGAGTTTTGTGCAAAAAGGAACAGGAGATTAACATTTGAATTATAATTTTTTTTTAATCACTGTAATACCCTAACACTAGTATTAGCTCAGTGTCACAATACCACAAACTCTGGCTACAATGAAATAGATATTTGTTGTCATTTTTAAAGCAAAATAGACATGAATAATACAAGAAAAAATTATATGATGACGTCATTAGACTATTCTCTTGCATACACCTTACAAAAACGGCTCTCCAATAGCTACGCTCCTGTTAGATATCAGAGTCTTCAAGCTGACTAGGTTTCTGACATGCTCAATCAAGATGCTGCAATGGCAGTGGCTTGGTGCAGTGAGCAAAGCATGGCTTATCACTCATCATGATTCCCTGAGTGTAAAGCGAGTCAACTCTCCCGGTTTTGCCGGGAGTCTCAAGACGTTTCACTTCATCTCCCAGGAAAAAATCAAGAGGACTGCCATACATTTACTGTATTTCTCCTGGGAGAATTTCAGAAAATTTTCGCCATTCCAAGGGAGTCTCCAGATTTTTGACATCCCTGGAGTAATTGTAAATCATCCAAAGAAGGTTCATTGTCTGAATCACGTTGTTGCTGTTTTTTTTTAGGATGAGTTTCAGAATTTTATCAGGAGAAAGATGCTACTGTCTAGATCTCCTGATAAAACACTACTGCTCCTTTCATGATTTTCAATACCATTTGCATCCATCCATAAAGAGTGACAGTTTTTTCGTGTAGGTTTACTGTTCAAACATGCACGTTTTGTCGAAAAGTAGTCACGTTTCCCACTCTCTGATTGGCTAAAATAACGGTCAACACAGTTAGCAAGAAACACAACAACTTCTCGACAAAACATGCACATTTGAAACATAAACTAAAGTGAAAAAATTGTCACACTTCATGGATGGATGCAAAAGTTAGTAATGACCTCTGTTTTTCATACATTTTCTTGTTATAAGAATCACTAACCAAGCTTCGTTCTCTTTTTTCTTCAGTTTAATAATCCCCCCCCCCCCCCCGATCTCCCCCATGCTAACATGAACACAAACGTCTAGCCATACATTTTTCAGAGTTCAGTGGCCTTGAGTTCTTCGTGACCAGATTGACAGATGTGTTAATAGAAAGTGTAATTGAGAGAACACCCCTCTCCCCGCCTTGTGGCGAAAATGACTCGAGGGTCCAAAAAGAGCCGCGTGATTTGGTCGCATGCTCGATGGTCGAAACCAAACGAATTGCAGAAAAAAATAGCGAAAGTAAATATAATAAAAATGTAATAAAGGATGTCAGTTTAATTCTATCACTGAACTAAACCTTCTTTTTAGAGAAAAGGTTTTTATCGCGTTGTCACGAGGTCGTGGTGTAAAGCAAACAAGCTCTTCGCTCGTGTCAGAGTGCGGAGTAACGGGCTCAAACTTTCCTTTGTTTTTAAATGATATAACAACAGGTTTAGCCGAATTTTTTTAGTAGCAAAGCTTTAGATACACTTGGAAGACAAGGATGTCGCTGAACCGGAGAAAAAACTACTCAACTTGCCTTATTGTGAGACAGGATACGCACGAGGAACAAGACTCTGATATCAAGTGTCTCTCGGTCTTTTATTGACCGTGTAATTGCCCATTTGTAAAAGCCTTTCTGCATGAATTTCGGGTCATTCAGCTCCAAACAATAACTAATTTCTAGCACACGTGCAAAAACAATCATCGAGACAAATCCAAGATTAAAAATAAATAGTAATTTTAACGCCCAGCTGAGAATTTAAACCTTAAACAGACTTGTTAATTGTGCACTAACCTTCAAATTTACCGCCTGCGCGGTTCCTTCTTCGTGTGCTCGTTCGGCCATTTTTTCGGGTTCACGATCTTCGAGTTGGATTTCTCGTCCGTTCGTCACGATCACTTCGTGACTGGGCGACCATGACTTGAAGAAAGGCATTGAGCAGGATCTCACTAAGAGGGATTTTCAATGATCTTCACTTCGCTCGCAAGTTCGGTAATTCGAGCACGACGGATACTTGGAAACATGTGCTTTTGAAAACATGTGACGTCAAACACGTGTCCAACAGGGGTGGGGGTGGGGCGGGCGTCCTACAAAAGGGGCGTCCCAGGAAAACTCATGAGATTCCGCATCCCGCATCATAATTTTCGGTTCCTATGTCCCGCCTCATTCCAAGAGAAAATGAACAACGTTCAGATACGGGATGCTATCCTGGCTATCTACGATTTTCAGTGACGGATTCCGCGAACTCTTCGCCAATTCACAAACCGCGTTCTTGCTTCTGTCAATATATTAATAGTATTTGAGATTTTGTACGATAGGGGTGAGCGAGGCTTTTAAAACAAAATTTAAAATACCCGAACGAGACTTAATAGACGGAAAAAAACAAAACGCAGTTTGGCGTTCGGAAATGTAATGTATCAGTCAATTCCAGCGACGACCATGCCCCCCCCCCCCCCCCCCCCGGGACACCGTGGGGCATTTGCACACCACTGGGTTCCCTGGGGTGGGGAATTTGGAAAATTTTGCTGGCCCCGGGGTCGGGATTTGTTTTTCTCCAGGGGAGGGGAGGTGGGGAATTTGGTTCTCTTTCACAATCTTTTAGCGCGTTGAGTTTTGCGGAACTACAGCACCAGTTCACTTCCCTGACCAGTTATAACTATCAATTGGCGTTACAATGTCCCAGTTACAGAAAATAACGTCACACAAAATATAATGCCGAGCATGGCCCGTATACACCACTCTAGTTTGAGATTGAGCGATGCCGGGGACGACAAATGAATGGAGTTTGTAGCCAAATGGCTACAACCGAGAATGGCCGAGAGAAATTAGTGGAGACGTTTGTTGTATGTCACTACTATATTGCAATACCTTAGTAGAAGAAGAATTTCAATTACGACTTGAGACTGACGGATTTGTTTCACTGTTTATGTATCAGTCAATTCCAGCGGTGACCATGCCCCCCCGGGCATTTGGTCATTTCTAAAAATAAAACTGAAAATTCCCCGCCCCCGGGCTAGCAAAAATGCAGAATACCCCACGGCGGGGAACACAAAAAGCGGAAAAATGCCCCACCCCCGGACGAGAAAAAGACGGTAACTCTGCGTGACAAAGCTTCACAACAAAACTTCAACTCCATTTATACTGTCCGAGCATTTGCAATTCGTTTTTTTTTTATGTACTTTAGTTTTCTCGTCTTTGAACGAGTTCTCATTTCACTGAAAGTGAGACAAAATATAAATAAAGAAGTGACATTCCTAGGCCATTCGAGGTTGTAGCCATTTAGCTGAATCTCTCAATGCGAAATTTACCTTTATTCTATTTGCAGAGCAACTATTTCGCAGTTATGTTAATTGACTTTTTGCGGAATTGGAACTCTGTTTATAGTGTCAATTCATTTTTATGTTTTTCCACTGAGACGAAATTGCGAAATCTGTTTCTTCTCTATAGAAGACGGCGTTAACTGTGAAATGTGCAAATGTGTCAGTCTACAAACGTGGTGTATACGGGTCATGCTCTGCATTACATTTTATGTGGCGTTATTTTCTGTAACTGGGTTGTAGTTCGCAAAACCCGACCGCGCTTGAGATGAGAAAACCAAAATTCCCCACCCCCCTCCCCGGGGAAAAACAATTCCCGACCCCGGGGCCAGCAAAATTTTCAAAATTCCCCACCCCAGGGAAGGCACTGGTGTGCAAATGCCCCACGGTGTCCGGGGGGGGATGGTCACCGCTGGAATTGACTGATACATTACTTGTATTTTGTCTCGTTTCAGAGAGGAGAAATGTAAAAGTATAGTTTAAAAACGAATTATAAATGCTCGGACAGAATAAATGGAGTTGAAGTTCTGAGCGGGAATATTTTGTAGGGAAGCTTTACGCAGTGTCGATGGAATCTTTGTCTTTTTCTGGTCCCGGGGGAGGGGCATTTGTCCAATTTTTGTCTTCCCCGCCGTGGGGTATTTTACACTTTTCCAGCCCCCGGGTGGGGAATTTTTACTTTTAATTTTAGAAATGACCAAAATCCCGGGGGGGGGGGGGGGGGCATGGTCGTCACTGGAATTGACTGATACATAAAGCGGGAGTTCGCAGAATTATGAAAATCGCAGTAATCAATCCATTTCGCAAGGACTTCAAGACATTTACACGTGTTCGCTGTTATACATTTATTTAATAACAGTGTTTTAATTAAGTGTAACCGTGCTTGTTATTCGTAAAAAGGGGCCTACAATCTCAGACAAAATAAATGGAAAATCCAATCAATGTTCAACAAATGGCGGTCGAGAGGAGGTAATTTTTCCACTTTTTTTTTTTTTGTAGGCCCCGAATGTGCCTAATGCAAATATTATCTGCGAGACGTTCTTCGAATGAGATCATTCCAGAAACCACAACAACTTCATTCAGCTCTTCTTCGTGTTCTTACCAGCACGAAATTTTCAGCGAAGCTCACAACTGAGATTCTCGACAATTTTCAAATCAGTTGAAAGCAAGTGCTAAAGCTAACACTTGTGAAGATTTAGATCATTTTACACGGCATAAACCTTGCTTACGGACCTTTTTTCACGAATGGCTGATTGCATTCTATTTCCGCACCAAGCGGGAGGATTCTATCTAGGCCCAGGAAATTCCCTATACATCCTATTCCCCATCGCCATATTTGGATTATGGAGGTTGGCTATAAAATAGATACGCGTTGCTTTGCTCCGCATAATAGCGGCTTTAAATAAATACAGATACTTTCTTAAATAATCCTCCATGCAGAACAGTGTAAATAACATAGTGTACAAAACAAAGAATGAAACCCTACACTATTCAAATATTTTAAAAGTAAACACTTGCACCATTCCATTTGGAGTATCAGTGACAACCAGTCCTTAAAAAACCTATTATTTTTTACCGAGCAGAATAGCGCCCGCGAAATACCAGACTGGCGAACACCTTTGCTGGATGATAAAATACGGACAAAAAGAAACCCGTACTCGCATGAAATATGGTCGTAGGCACCGCATTCAGGGCCGTAGCTAGCTAGCGTAGGGGCAGCTGCCCCCCCCCCCCCCCCCCCCCAGCGAAGTAATTTTTTTAGTGTCAACATGTGGGGAAAAACCTGCTTGCCCCCCTAGCAAAACCAAAGGATCACCAAGGATTGCCCCCCAGACAAAAATTTCTAGCTACGGCTTTGGTATTAGTAAAAGACCTTTATCTAAGAGTGGAAATCTCTCGATCGTACTTCACTTTCCGAAAAAGGAGACGTCTGAACTCATTACGATATATTTTCAGCCAGCACGTAGCCGTTGCTGGCGTGACAGGAAGCCATTTTAGTACCGCTTAGGCGCTGGCCAATCAAAAAGCACAGAGAGTAATGACGAAAAGACTCGGGCGTTTGATTGACGGAAGCCAGAAGGCGGTTTTACGGTTGGAAATCGATAGCGAGTGTTCGCAGAATTATGAAAACCGCAGTAAACGTAATTCGCCTTTGTCACACGGCAGCTTGGATTTTCTAATACAGCGAAGCTGACATGAAAGCGAGGCCAAGCGTGTAAGCTCACCCACGCATAGTCATTTCTGTAAGAAAAAATCCAAGATGGCTGCCGTGTGACAAAGGCGAATAACTGCCAAACAAACACTCGTTCTTCTAACACCGTTTCCAAGGCAACGCACACCTTCTTCTACAGTGGCTTAGAGGTGCCTATACGCATAGCAGTGTCCTACAAGTTTGTTAACTGCAAACTCTATGTCCAATTTTATGTAGAAAGGTGTTACCAGAGATTCTTACTCTTAGTAATCACCGCTTATATCCCGGGAGGACTCCCATATTTTGGGGGCGGGGTGCTCGTCGGGAACTTTCGATACCCCTAAAAGTACCAACAAAAAGGGCGTGGCTTAGTCGATTTTGACCCCTTAAAGGTACCAACAAGTCATGTGATATTGATTCAACCACTATTGCTTGATTTGCTAGAACGGACCCCTAAGAGGTACCCTATCTGGAGTTTTCAAATTTTACCTTCTAAAAGTACCAGTAGCCTGATTTTAAACCCTAAAAGGTACGACGAGTACCCCCTCCCAAAAAATAGGGGAGTCATCCCCCCGGGTCTTATATATGGTCGTGACCCCTCTTCAAATCCTAGCTACACCCAGGGACGTCCCTGCTATACCTAGGTTCGAGTTTTATAAAAGCATAACTGTCAAAGAAAACAAGCTGTAATATGTTTTCTTTGAGGGTCAAAATTCCTGGTTTGGGTTGAAATTCAGTGCGAGTGCTACAAGACAAGGTCCATCTGTGCCAAGAGGTGATATTGAGTGCGAGTTATTTTGAGGATTTCTTTAACTGACTGTTAGGCTTTAGGATTCGTCTTCATCAGATTCAAGTCAGAATCCATCATTTCTTTCACTAATGCCTAGAAAATAAGAATTTTAATCATTAAAGCGGAATCCGCCAGAAATTTGAGTAATATTCTCTAAAATTGGAAACGAATCTGATGCCAGAAAAATATGGAGCGTATAGGTCCTAAATTTTGGTACTTTTTGAAAAGCCTGTATCTACAGTGACATCTCTCTCATTCTCTTGTTTTCTTACCATAAAATTGTAAGACGGTTTCCACTTTAGAATCGTCTCTGCTTTCTTGGGACAACCAAGCAGTAATTCCTTGAAAAAGAATGACAAACGCGAGTTAAATCTTGCTTTTGCACGTGCACGCGCTTGACATCAATATACTCGAAATTATTACGCGCAAACACTGCTAAGAGAATTTATTCTATAGAATTATTCAAAGCTTCAGGAGGCTAGATTCCGCTAAGAAAATAGGCACGAAAAAAGCCAGCGATATCGCACGAGTCGCGACGAGGCCGATATCGCCTTTTTGAGTGCTATTTTCGGCAGAATCTACCGACTGAATTGAAGAATTTGAATCGTATGATATCTCGTCCTCAATTTACACGAAAAAGAAATATCATAGGGTTCTATGGAATCACACTGTACTCGCCGGCACCACGCAAAGTTATACTGCATAATGATAATAATCATTATTATTCAGCCATGCCACTATCTCGGTTCTGATTGGCTAAGAGTACGCAGCGAAACCTTGTTGGCGCGCAGTGCCTGACGTCATACTACAGACATTAGGATTGATGCACTCTAATGACGTCATAACGCAAGCCAATAGGTTTGGCCGCCATCTTGGTTTTCATTTCCGAATTGAAAGCCGGTTTTGCGAATATTCTCGTTGAATCTGTTATGATTTTTGCCAAGAGATCATTGCTCAGGATATCTGAACATCAACTATGGCTATTTGAATTGAATACGAAAAGGAAAATACCAATGGACGTAAGCTGAAGTTGAAAAACCATGTCGCCGTGCATGGCCTCATCGGCGATTTCGTTTAGCTAGGTAAGAATTATTGGTTGCTGAATAATAAAACAATTATTGAATTCGGTTTTCGCATGATAGTGAGATTTGTCAACGCCTCGAGTTAGTGTTATCCGCCTCAGCTTCGCTTCGGCAGATAACACAAACCTCGGCGTTGCCAAATCTCACTATCATGCTCAACCTCATCCAATAAGTGTTAATTATTTCCATCTCATTTTTACGCCGGTCCGGCCCACTTCTTCTTGGGTTCGGATCTTGGCCGGATCAACACTCAGGGTCTTATAATAGTTGAAGTTGATCGCATTTGTTCCGCACTGAGACTCGAGAAAACATGAAGACCCCTTCACAGAACCCAGGCGCGGATCCAGAAAAAAATCTGACCTATTTACGGTCGGCTTTTTCGCGTGGAGAGTATTTTCAAAGTAAAGATGAAAATAATAATTTAAAGACACCAAAAATTTGACCTGTTTCTATAAATAGGTCTGGATCCGCGCCTGGAACCCCAAAGCCAAATTTTCCCGCCTAAATTCATGTCAACTTCGACGCGTGCGTGGTGTGGTAACACAGGAAGCCCGCAAAAAGTAATTCGATAAGAATTTAAAAATTAGTATGCTTTCTTTCAGGAAGTTTAATTTTTTGTCGACTTGCGGTCAGTCTACGTGTAGACGAGAAACGTAAAATGATAGCATAAAAATTCGCCGAGAACAAGATTGATACGTACCACTTCAGCAGGTCTGTAGTATTTGGGATCAACACGAACTAAGACTTTCCCAGTCTTCTTATCTTTACCGACTTCTTGCTCGGCTTTCCCTTCCCATCTGAACAATAAAAATGTAACAAATTAGTACCAACACGCCGCTACTTGTCCGGGAAGGGAGATACTACCATATAAAAAACCGGGGGTGCTTTGCCTATCTTTTGAGGCTAAAATCGGCGCTAGTGCTTTCGCTTAGAGGGGTTCCAAAGGTCTGGAATCAATTAAAGGGAGCCTTTCACGCAACTGCGCAGCTGTTCTGCGCATCTCAAAACAAAGGAGTATCGTCCCGTAACGATGGCCAGCGAAGGCTAAAAACCCCGAAAACAATCGTTTATAATCTCGATATTTCTCGATCCATCGGACCATTCTTTTAACTTTGCATATTCTTAAATAGTTATCTGATAGGATGGTCTAAATAGTTTTGCTGATGAATCGCTTCTGGAGCATGCGTGTATCGTGACAGGACCCTTTAAGGGGCGCCGTTCTTATGTGCGGGATTTTGCTGTAGTCATCTGATAATTATTACTTACGCGATCTCGATCCCAACATGTTCGAAGGCTTTCTCCACGAACTCGCGTACACTGTGCATCTCGCCAGTAGCGATAACAAAATCCTCAGGTTTGTCTTGTTGTAACATTAACCACATGGCCTAGGGAAAGAGGAAACAGAACTATTAAACGGAAGAGCCCTCAGTCGGCCAGAAAAATGCCGAGTCAGAGATTTAATGCAACCATTTCCATTGGCGCATTTAGAGAACTAAACGATGGAGTTATTTTCGAGCGAGCCAAATCAATCCGAAAGTGCCTGGGGCGAATCCCTTAACATTATCGAAATGAGACTCAAATGAAGGGAAAGAGCATGTTGAAATCCCAGAGTTTGGCGTTAATTGGGTAAATTCCGATCAAGAAATAGCCATTCAAAGATGCCGGGATTTTATACCATTTGTATGGTTTGCCGGACGCTGCGTCCGGAGTTTTTGAATGGCCGTTTCTCGATCACTATTGATCCGATTAATACCAAACTTATAGGAGGTTTTAAACAGTTCAATATGCCTCTTTTTCTTTATTTAGGTCTTCCACGGATACTCGTAATATTAACGGGTTCGCCCCAAGCACTATCGCCCACATCGGCTTGAAATCAGGCAATGGGCTGTTGACTGAGACACCTTCGATCATGGCTATCTGTAGGCACCTTCACTGGGTACAGTTACAAGTGACATTCTACATTTTGGATGCCTTCAAGGCTCAACATATATTGCGGTCAGTGTGGCGTGTAGCTATGCTTTGTGAAAACAAGAGCTACCACTGAAAAAACGTGAAGGTCTCAGGGGCGTAGCCAGGAATTTTGGGTTGCCCCCCCCCCCCCCCCCCCCTCCCCGGCTACGCCCCTGGGTCTGACCACTGAAATGGAACAGATTTCGTATGACTGTGAAGAGTGCCCCAACACGGCGCACTTTTCACAGTCATACGAAATCTGCTCTATCTTACTTCGACGTAGTCTTTAGCGTGTCCCCAGTCGCGCTTGGCATCTAGATTACCTAGACAAAGCTACATGACAACAACAATACATCAGGAATGGTTGTGAATGGTCAGGAAGGCCTGTGGCCGCGTAGCAGTAAGTGCAGTTCAAGTTATGTGTAAGCTAAAGTGCTTTTGAAATATCCATTGTATATCTCACAATAAATTCCGACAGTGATTCTAGAGTCCTGCAGGAAGATCTTGACAAACTGGCAGAGTGGGAAGAGTTATGGAAAATGGAATTCCATCCAGGCAAGTGCGAGGTGCTAAGAGTTGGCCGTAAGAGGGACATGATTATTCACGACTACATTCTCCATGGCAAGGTACTTGCATCAGCGGATTCAGCCAAATACCTCGGGGTGACTCTAACTAAAGACCTAAGCTGGAACCAACATATAAATAACATCACGAGTAAAGCAAATAGGACGCTTGGTTTCCTGAGAAGAAACTTGAGGGTAGGCTCGACGTCCCTAAAGACCCAAGCATATATGGCAGTCGTACGACCATCACTGGAATATGCCTGCTCCGTTTGGGACCCGTTTACCCAGGTCAACATCGACAAGATAGAGATGGTCCAACGTCGAGCGGCAAGATTCGTTCTCAATCGGTACCATAATACGTCGAGTGTGACCGAAATGCTTTCGGAACTAAACTGGAGCTCACTACAGACAAGGAGAGAGGTCCAAAGACTATCAATGATGTACAAAATGCATAACTCTCAAGTTAGCATGGGAATTGAGCTACATCCGGGAAGGGCCTCAAGACATACAAATAGTGTCAGCTACGAGGTACCCTTCTCGAGGACTAATTACCACCAGTTCTCCTTCGTCCCCAATACCATCAGGGGATGGAATGGGCTTCCGGACCATGTGGTGCTGGCTCCCAGCCTTGCGTCCTTCAAGGACAGGCTGTGGGGTCAGCTTGCCAGCCGCTGACCAGGAACATTTGATTTTCTTTTTAAACCACCTGCACTTTGAACTTTTAATTTATCGCACCTACACAGCACACACAAAGCCCATAAGAATCTTCGAACCTGAAGGAGATGGGCCCATATGGAAGAAGAAGAAGGATCCCATGGCCATGGATGCATCTGAACGTTAGCCCTAGTAATCGGAGAAAGAGAAAAAATCTCTTACCCTCGGAGGTTTTTTTCTATCGTTTGAAAGTAACTTCAGCAGATGATGCGCTTTGCATCTTTTCTTCGCCCTTCCCATAAGCCTTTGCGCGCCTGCCAAGTGACGCAATTCCCAGTAACGCAAAACGCACTGGAAAGAAACACAAGTCACGGGGCACGCTACTCACGTCTTTCTGTAGACCTAAATGGATTTTGGCAACAGCTCTTGTTATCTTCCTAGTTACAAAGGTCTCACCTATAAAGAATAAATGTGTTCAGGATTAATACAGCGGTGGACCAGGAATTTCAGAAGGGGGGGGCGGATAGTGAAAACATGGGACGAAAATTTTCAAATTTCCCCCAGCAAAGAGAAAATCTCCCGAGAAAGGGGGGCCCCCTCGCTCTCCCCCCCCCCCCTAAATTCGCACCTGTAATGTGATTCTGTATCTATACTGCAAGTAAAAATACCGAGATAAAATGCGAGAGACTTTTCCTAGGGGGGGCTTCCATATTTTTTGGTGGGGGATGATCGTCGTATCGTTTAGGGTTAAAATCACGGGTTTGGGTTTCTTTTAGGGGTGACCTTGATCTGCAATAAATAAGGTAGATTAGCCTCTAACACAGCGGCAAACCTTCAAGAAACAGAGAGTACTTAGTTGACTGGGCGGGAAATTAGATAGCAGGCTTATCTCCGGTGTAATAACCTGTGAGTGCGCACGAACTGCGTCACAAAGCTTCCTTTGTTTGGTAGAACGAATCATGATGAAATAAGAACTGAACACAAAGGTGTCCTCTGGGAATGGTTATTACACCGGAGTTAACCCAGATAGCATCAAAGGCAGCATTTTAATCAAAGACGGAAATTTCTTGATGGGTATCTTTTAGGGTAAAAAATTATTTGAGCCACGCCCTGTTTGGTATCTTTTAGGGATGAAACTGAAAATTCCTGACAATCATCCCCGACCAAAAAATATGGGGACACTTAGATTCTGGACAACTGTCCATCTATTACACTACTGTAAATAAAGTTCAAGACGCACGAGGCTTTGGTACAAGCTTACTTTTTTGTGCTAGGCGCTTAATTCTTCACCCTACTTGCACGCGCTTATCGAGCTACCAAAATACCATCCTCGCATGCCAGGGTCCTTCCCTCACCTCCCCCCAGGGAAAGAGCAGTTTCCCCAGGGGGGTGAGGGGAGGACAATGGCGAGCGAGGATGCCAAAATACTTGATCATGCAAAGAAAATCTGGCTGCTTGCGACCTCAAGTGTCAATTCTGAGAGGAAAACAGATTATTAGTCATTTTTACTTACCTCTTCTTGGGCTTTCATGGTTAAAGAGAATCCCATTACAAGCAAACATGTTATAGGACTCCCGATAATTAACAACAATCCAATATCCATACAACTTGGCGGCACCTATAACAGGAACAGACTAAAATGAGTTATGAATCATAAAACCAACAACAACTAAGACGTTAGTCTGCTAGCCGGCTCTCCAGTGGGTTTTTTCGGATGTTTGACTTTTTCGGCGCTTGGGATTCCTGTGTCTTCTATTCCCCCGCGACACAGGAATCCCGCGCGCCAAAAAATAAAAACACCCGAAAAAAAAACACTGGAAAGCGGGCTAGCAGGCTACAAAGACGTGTGTGCTTTGCTTCCCCTTATTTTGTTCAGGCCACATATTTCCCTGAAAAGTTGGGGATGCTCTCGCATGGCCTAAGCAAAGAATCATATTGTTTTTCATAGCCTGCTAGCCGGCTCTCCAGTGCGGACATTTGATTTTTTTGGCGCGTGGGATTCCTGTGTTGCTTTCCCCCCGCGACACGTTTTTCGTGCTTCAACGTCCAGACCCTCAATCAACGTTTATTGAATTACGTGTATACATACCATATGGGGACCGTGGATGGAAGGGCGTGGTCTCTGACTGGGGTATTTCCTGTACCAAACCATAAAGTTCACTAGTAGAAGCCTAATGAAAAACAAACATAAAAATGGTATTAAAAATAATAATGGTAACTGAACCGAGTGGAGCGCAATTTGGCCTGAAATCATACCGGTACATGTGATAATAAGTATGAGGAGGAGCCCTAAGCTTCACCAAAACTGTTGCATATATTGTATGAATGTTTGATATGGTAGACCTGCCAACTGTCACGATTGTCACGTCTATCAGGCCAAAATCTACCCTGGGTACCAGAGGCTCGAAGCCACGTCGATCAGTAAAATATGCGTTTTGTAAACGAGTGAAGCTTGGAGACTCTGGTACCCAGCAGGGTAGCCAAAATCAGGCATGTCACGCCTACTCACACCTAGAGAGAAAACGTCACGTCTGAAATCATACAATCATGCTTTTATCAAACAATCTAAACTTTCTGGAAGAGCAGGTGATGATAGGTAATGTGGGGTCAATACAGTAATTTCCACTAGGTGACCAGTTTCCGCATTTGCAGTGGAAGGTACGCATTTACATTCGCCTTTGTCACACGCCACCATTTTCTTTCCAGAACGACCCGGCAAAGCAGAAAAAAGCAATGAGCCAATAAACTTTTTGGTTCTTAGACAAATAAGGAGTATTTTTTGCTAGCTTTGTCAACTTTTGTACACGAATCCTAACATCAGGCTTCGCTTTCGCGCCCTGCTTGGCCTCGTTTCCATGCTGAATAAATCGGCTGAATAATCCAAGATGGCACTTGTGTGACAAAGGCGAATGCACCATCCCAAAGCAAAAGTCATGTATGAAGTTTTAACTTTAAAGTTAAAAGGTAAGCAAAGGCCAAACACTTTCCCGGGAGCAATCAGAACCTCTTTGGGGAAACTTCGGCAGGTTTAAAAAATAGTAACAAAATCCCAAGCCTCATTTTATGAAAAGTTTGCAGGCCTAATATGAGTGAATAGCTCTGTTGGAATGTCTGATTATACAGTGTGCTGATTAGGCAAATAGACAAAATGCGAAAGAAATTGCAGTCGACTGAAATCAGCCTATACTGACCTGATAGAATTTGACTTTCTTGGCAAGTCCACATGTTTTAATGGCGTCTAGTATTCGTAACACACCTACAGCATCGACATCAGCTGTGTACTCAGCAAGTTCAAATGATACCTAGCAGAAGAGAATATACAACAAACCTCAAATAACATATTAAAAAGATGGAATGTTAATATCAGATCCTACAGGGGGAACACAATGTCACACAATTTTGAGATGGTGTGGTTCTGAAGGGTGTTGATAAGGATCTCAATAAGGATCATGCTTAGGATGCTAAAAAAAATTCTATTGCACCTTGACATGGCTCTGAGCTCCAAGATTGTAGATTTCTGTAGGCTGGACCTATAATCAAATAATCAATAGGCATATAATTTGTAAGTCACATCATATTATATTATTATTTTTTTTTATTCAGCTATTTTTTAATTATATATTTTCATATTTTAGCTGGTACTCAAAAATAGGCTCAGGAATATCACTATGTCAATGTTGTTTTTCCTTTCAAAGTTAGCCCTGGGTTTAAAATACTTATCCTGCTACCTTAACTTCTAGTAACTTGTCAGGCCAGCAAATCTGTCACTTGCTTGGTATTGTCAGCAGGGCCCGAAATTGCGCCCGATACAGGCGTAAATATGCCTATAAAATTTCATTTTACGCCTAACTTTTTATAATTAGGCATAAAATAACAACTGTATTTTCAGTTTTTAAAACTAACTTTAAAATTATGACTACGATTATTTCTTAATTTCGAGGCCTGGTCAGGCAGAAATTCACATCAAACACTTATTTCAAATTTTCCCAAAGATGAATCAGTACTTTTAAAAATAGGGTACACTGGAGTAATCAGCTACAGGCTGATATGTTCAACACCATCTTTTTATTCAGTGGCGGATCCAGGATTTTACTAAGGGGGGTTCTGTTTCTTCTTCACTCCTGCGGAGTAATATATTAATGTAGAGCTCCATCCACGAGCGGTCTGGATCACAATAAAATCCTCATTAAACTGATGCTCAAGGGGGTTCCGCGGAACCCTTGGAACCCCCTCTGGATCTGCCACTGATTATTCTGCTTCCTGTCCCCTAAACACAGTAAAAACTGAGAAATTACCTGAGAGATGATTTTTACAAGATTTGTACTGTCAGTAAGATCGCCATAGTGAGTTTTAAGAGCTAGGGAAAAGAAGTAGTATGAATTTCAATCAGTTCCATATTTTTGTCAAGGCACAGAATAATGGCACATTACAGCTGAAAAATTATTTTCCCTATATAAAAAAATCCATACTTAGGATTTTCCTACACCAGGTTTAGCCAACTCTTAGGCAACATATATTTTTTTCATCAATTTATTCGCAGAAAATTTGTATGACTGTATGACTGGTGTTCCTTCCAAAATTTGTGGTTAGGAACAGGGGAATAGCACAGTGGAATATCCCCCCTTCAAAAAATCCTGGGTACACCCCTGCATCTACTGGCAGTCAGCTTGACCAAGACTCTGGGCTTTTTGAATATCCAACTGATTGTGTGGTTCCAGAACATATCCATTCTCCCCCACTCCTCCCGAGCCGATACAGGCATAAATACACCTATGAAATTTCATTTTACGTCTAACTTTTTAGACTTAGGCGTAAAATAAATAGTCTTCTCCTAGTGGATTTACACCTAGATTTTTGACGTATTACACCAGTAATGTTGGTACAAGGCGTAAAATTATGACTACGATTATTTCTTAATTTCGAGCCCTGAATACCCTTTCGGGGGGGGGGGGGGGGGGGGGGGGAGGGGAATGGATATTTTCTGGAACCAGTTCTGGCAACTGTGACGCTGGCATTGATGCATTTTTATTCAAGCATTCTTTACCTCCACCCATATGTGAAAACACATTCTCTTGTAGATGTTCTATGCGTCCTGTATTGAAAGAACTTGATCTTCTTATAATTCCATGAACCTAAAAATTAGAGGTCAACATAAGAAAATGGCATGATTTTCAAATAAGAACAAGACAGAACCTGAAAAGCATGTAACAACTATGAATACAGTTCTCATATTCATATTTTTGAGAGTATGGAGTTTTAGTGATCACATTTTAGATCTACATCCCCACAAACTATACTGCTCCGACACAGTGATTATTCATGCTTATAAATATAGTTTACTATATACCTACATTGTTACTAGCTATTCTAAAATACATATAAAGGCATTGTACATGTAGGTAGTAGACTACATTGTAGGCAGCTGTCATGCCCATAGCCAGCATCAGGTGAGCGAGGAGAGTAAAAAGTTGTGTTAAGACAATTGTATGACAATTTTTTTTTCTCGAAATCTGGCTCAATCTGCCTTGGTAACTTTTTTTTTCTGCCTACAGGCCTGGCTGTCAAATGTGGGAGACTAAAAAAAATAATTGCCGGGTGATAATAATATCATCACCGCCACAAACACAATCATCATTAACATGCTATTGTACTTGGCTCACACTTGCCTCATATCCTTTCTTTAAGAGGAGTTCAGTGAGATATGATCCATCCTAGAAAAGATTCAAATAATAATAATAATTGATTACTTATATACTACAGATGCTATTTGGTGCACTTAATTTCATTGGGTCTGATATTTAATCTCTTGACCACAGCCATCTTGGTAGGCTTGGTGATGAACCATTTCCCTGGCTATTCTCAATTTTAAAATTCCATCAATTGTGTATGGAAATTCACACAGGAGGGAGGGATATTAATTTCATTGAGTCTGATCTTGAATCTCTAGACCACAGCCATCTCGGTAGGCTTGGTGATGAAACCATTTCACTGGCTATTTTCAATATTTAAAATTCCATCAATTGTTTATGGAAATTCACACAGGAGGGAGAGATATTAATTTCATTGAGTCTGATCTTGAATCTCTAGACCACAGCCATCTCGGTAGGCTTGGTGATGAAACCATTTCACTGGCTATTTTCAATATTTAAAATTCCATCAATTGTTTATGGAAATTCACACAGGAGGGAGAGATATTAATTTCATTGAGTCTGATCTTGAATCTCTAGACCACAGCCATCTCGGTAGGCTTGGTGATGAAACCATTTCACTGGCTTAATTCTCAATATTTAAAATTCCATCAATTGTGTATGGAAATTCACACAGGAGGGAGGGATATTAATTTCATTGAGTCTGATCTTGAATCTCTAGACCACAGCCATCTCGGTAGGCTTGGTGATGAAACCATTTCACTGGCTATTCTCAATATATTGAAATTCAATCAATTGTGTATGGAAATTTGCCAACAACAAAGGGTCAGGGCTGGAAATTGTGCCTGTATGAGTCACTTTGCAACTAAACGTTTCTAATATTTGCGACTTAAATTTTAGCCATTTTGTCACCCACAGTCTGTAAAATGTGACTAAAAATTGAAACTATTGTCCAAAATGTGACCTAGTTTTTTTTCTTAATTTCCAGCCCTGAGGAGGGATAATTTTCTCAGCCAGCAGGAGTAAAAATGCCACAAAACAAGCAAAATGAACTAAAATAAGCTTGAAAAGACTAAAGTTTAAAATTCTAACATGTGACGACTAAGAAATTTCCAAACAGAAGTTCCTTCCAAAATTAGAATCATTATTTAACAGCAGGGCACCTGAATTTTTTGCCAGCACAGGTGAAATGCTAAAAAAGTTACCAGCCGGGAGGCTACTGGCTTTTTTGCCAGCCAGCAGAGAAAAAGGGTGTGGAACAGGTTTTCTGAGTGTCACAGCTCCGTTGTGTGACGCCGTTCTATCTTTCTATCTTATTAGGATAGGTGGCGAATGGTAACTTTATAAATGCCCAGCGAGATCAAAGGCTAAAAGTGATCAAAGGTCAGAAAATTTGCTTCTCATATATCCTCTGTAATTTGACAGAGTACGAGGGGTTTGAGACAGCTCTCTTAAAAATCCGAGATTTCGAGAAACCCTATGAACGACCTAGGGGTCCTCAAACTTTCTAGGCTTGACTCATGTCAGTATTGAACTAGTGCCGTTTTTTGAGCGGGATTCCGAACTTTGAGAACTGTTTTAACACGACTAAACCCTAAGTTCTTACCTGTCCTGTAATTCCTGTTATCAGCGCGACCTTCCTTGGGGAATTTTCAGCTTGTTGCATCGTATTTGTGTGGAAATGCTGTGAATATACTAGAATTAAATACAATTTTCGCAGCACGAATGACCACGTTGTTCGTCTGTTCTGCTGTGTTGGCAATGATTTCAGTCAGGCGTTGCTAGTGCCAGGAGACGCGTACCCACCCACCCAGGTCGCTATAGTGGCGCGCAATGGATTGTGGGCGAGTAAGCACCGGAAGAACAGCGTACTCTTGCGTCTTTTGCGTTACTTTCTTCGTCATTCCCATAATCCTTTGCGTATCTGCTAAGTAACGCAATATAGGTAGCAGCCCAAACTTGAGAGAACTGGTTGTCGTACGACTGCCATCCAAAGCGGAGCCTCTCATTCCATACGAGCTTCATGGCTTTGCATTTATACACATTGTTTCGTTCTATTTACAAGTAATAGAACATAACATGTATTCCAAAAATCTTTCAGCAGTTCAGCGTTGTCTCGACCGGCACTGAAATCTGGGGTTTCCCCTGAACTACGTCACACTTCGAAAACAATGGATCGTCCGGGCAAGTTGAGGCATGCCTTATTGGACGCCAGATTTCTTTACAAATTCATGTGTTTACACTTGAGTTAGCCAATTAATTTCAAGAAACCGTTTCTAACAGCCAATCAGCGGGGAATTATAATCGAACATTTTGTGTTGAAAGAGGCATAAGAATCGCTGCTCAGGCAAAAGCAGTTTTACTTTGGATCTCTTTGAAGCTATGGCTGCTGCTAGGGAAGAGATCGCGATGTTTCTAGAACCGCTTGGATTTGGGAAATATACATCACGGTTTCATAGTCAAGGGTATGAATATCTAGATGATGTTATTACACTCAACGAAAGTGATCTCCGTGCGCTGAGCATTGACAAACTTGACGAGAGAGAATCTTTGTTGAAAGCAGGTATGTGCCAAGATTTCCATAGAGTATAGATAGTTTTCTGGTTTTAAAACGTTTTGGCATTCCGCTATAAACGTACGGTCCACGCGCGTTATTACTGTCACTTTAAAACACGCTTCAGAATTATAGACCCCATAATAGTGCGTTGCCAGTTATTTCTTTAATAAAATAATTTCTCTACAACCTTGACGAGAGAAAATCTTTATTGAAAGCCTAGGTATCTCCCGAAATTCCCATGTAGAGTTTCAGGATAGTTTTCTATTTTTTAAAGCATTTTGGCCTTCGGCTAAACGGTCCATTATTCAGTCACTTTGAAACATACGGTTCATAATTTTCTCCACAGTGGGTTACCAGTTATTTCTAGTTATTTCATTAATGAAATAATTTCTCTACAAACTTGACGAGAGAGAATCTATATTGAAAGTAGATACAGTCTCCCGAGATTCCCATGTAGAGTTTTAGGATAGTTTTCCTAGTTTAAAAGCATTTTGGCCTTCAATTAACTAACAACGGTCCGCGTTATTCCTTTGGAGTCACTATAAAACATTTACGGTTCATTATAGACCCTACAGTAGATCGCCGATATTTCTTTATTAAAATAGTTTCTCTACAAACTTGGCGACATAAACATCTTATTTACATGTATTTTAAAGCAGGTTATGTCCCGAGATTTCCATGTAGAGTTTTAGTACGCCGGTAGTCCGCGATTTATACACTGTCACTATTTTACATTGTCAGAATTCTAGACCGCACGTACAGTGGACTAGAAATCTGCTACATCGGTGCCATGCCCTATGCTACAGTATATCGGGCGCCGGTTGTTATTTCTTTAACAAAACCTTTTTCACTTTGAGGGAATTACCCACACTTCTTGGTTTTCAGTGTTTAATTACGAGTTTACCTTTTGGTCGAGGGTCGAGGGTCGAGGGTACCTAGTCGAGGGTCGAGGGTGGACATGTCGAGGGTGAGGGTAACTGGTCGAGGGTAACTAAAAATGTCTCAAATTTTCTCGTGGAATATAATACACAAGACCGGAGATTGTTTAGGGTTGTTTTCACACCTTCGTGATATTTGTGTCAACGTCCGCAATCTTTGCTTCGTTTCACGTTTCTTAAAAGTCTCTCGGTCCAACTCTTTCCATATCAAACACCAGGAGAGACACGGAATACGTCTCCAATATCATTTTCTCGCGGACTATCCTACACAAGTTCACAAGAAAATATTTAAGCGTTGCAGATGATATATACGTTACACGTTACATTTTTCGCACACCGGGGGAGAACGCTACTTGTGAAGGTCAATGGAACGTTCCACAGGCATTTGCCTCAAAACAAAATGGCGGTCAGGCAAGCTGACCGACAACATTTTTACGACCCATTTTAAACAGCTGGAAGGCAAAACTATTTCGAATTACTTGCGAATTTTGAGATACATGACTACATGAACTACCACTAGAGCTACTTTCGATATAAACCTCACGTCAACTCGTAAAAGAGTAGTGGCAAACACGTACCGTATGCTGCTATGTTTTTTATGCTTCGATATATAGAAGCTTTATGGTACAAACAAAGAAACGTTTTTAGTTTAGCTTTAAACTTAAACATAACTGGGCGAAAAGAAACTGCAGTTTCCACTGGCAGCTTCGTATTTATCGGCGCACTTCCCGAAAATATTGCATGTGCCCGCTTGATAAACACGACAGATTGAGGACGCGGACAATGATGTATCGCTAAAAATCTCCAGTCTTGTGTACAATATTCCGGGAGAAAATTTGAGCCATTTTTAGCTACCCTCGACCAGTTACCCTCACCCTCGACATGCCCACCCTCGACCCTCGACTAGGTACCCTCGACCCTCGACCCTCGACCAAAAGGTAAACTCTTTAATTACTGGCCGAGCACCAGCCACTTTCCGGCGTTCGAGGAAAAGACGATCTGATTCCGTTGCAAAACGGATCTGTTGTCATCGTTTCAGACCTTAGAAATTTAGTTTTCAGTTGATGAGGCTCGTAACGTAGCATATTTTGGGTAACACAGATCCCGTATTTTGGAAGTAATTTTGATCCCTGAGACCAATAATTTGTACAATATTTGTTTTGGGTAAACATCCACGAGGACACAAACATTTTTACTTTGGATCTCTTTGGAACTATGGCTGCTACTAGGGAAGAAATCGCGATGTTTTTAGAAAAAGCATTTTTACTTTGGATCTCTTTGGAATTATGGCTGCTATACTAGGGAAGAAATCGCGATGTTTTTAGAACCGCTTGGATTAGGGAAATATACATCACGGTTTCATAGTCAAGGGTATGAATATCTAGATGATGTTATTACACTTAACGAAAGTGATCTCCATGCGCTAAGCATTGACAAACTTGACGAGACAGAATCTTTGTTGAAAGCAGGTATGTGCCAAGCTTTCCATAGAGTTTACTTAGTTTTCTGGTTTTAAAATGTTTTGGCATTCCGCTATAAACGTACGGTCCGCGCGCTTTATTACTGTCACTTTAAAACACGCTTCAGAATTATAGACCCCATAATAGTGCGTTGCCAGTTATTTCTTTCTCTACAAGCAAACTTGACGAGAGAAAATCTTTATTGAAAGTAGGTATCTCCCGAGATTCCCATGTAGAGTTTCAGGATAGTTTTCTAGGTTTTAAAGCATTTTTGGCCTTCAGCTAAACGGACCATTATTCAGTCACTTTGAAACATACGGTTCATAATTATAGACCTCCACAGTGGTTTACCAGTTATTTCTAGTTATTTCTTTAATGAAATAATTTCTCTACAAACTTGACGAGAGAGAATCTATATTGAAAGTAGGTATCTCCCGAGATTCCCATGTAGAGTTTCAGGATAGTTTTCCTAGTTTTAAAAGCATTTTGGCCTTCAATTATCTAACATCGGTCCGCGTTATTCCTTTGGAGTCACTTTAAAACATTTACGGTTCATTATTGATTATAGACCCTACAGTAGATCGCCGATATTTCTTTATTAAAATAGTTTCTCTACAAACTTCGCGACATAAACATCTTTATTTACATGTATTTTAAAGCAGATGTCCCGAGATTTCCATGTAGAGTTTTAGTACGCAGGTAGTTCGCGATTTATACACTGTCACTATTTTACATTGTCAGAATTCTAGACCGCACAGTGGACTAGAAATCTGCTACATCGGTGCAATGCCCTATGCTACAGTATATCGGGCGCCGGTTGTTATTTCTTTAACAAAACCTTTTTCACTTTGAGGGAATTACCCACACTTCCTTGGTTTTTAGTGTTTAATTACTGGCCGAGCACCAGCCACTTTCCGGCGTTCGAGGAAAAGACGATCTGATTCCGTTGCAAAACGGAGTGTTGTCATCGTTTCAGACCTTAGAAATTTAGTTTTCAGTTGATGAAAACTATGCTCGTAACGTAGCATATTTTGGGTAACACAGATCCCGTATTTTGGAAGTAATTTGTGTTCTCATTTGTGTTCTCCTGTTTGAGCAAGATCCCGTGCTTACACGCTCGGTACGCTCGGTCGAGGAAACCTTTCTGAGAACTCCTGGCGAAAAAGCACAACAAATGCAAATCTGCCACAGTTTTAGGGAATTTGATTTTGAAAAAGATTGCCCGAAATTTACGCCTGGAGTTTTCGGAAAACATTTTGTTTTATTCCGCTCCGCGAAGGTCGAAAAAGGTGGGAAAATTCTCAGCGCAACTGTGTCGGAGTCTATCCACGTATCAGTCAGGAAAACCAAAATTTGCACTCTTTAACAAATATTTCAATATGTATCACGGGAAAAAAAATATTTCATTTATTTGCAGAAAAAAATTGGACCCTCGACATTTTACCCTCGACCCTCGACATTTTACCCTCGACCCTCGACGTCTTACCCTCGACACTCGACCAAAACCTACACTCAATGATTCCTTATCTCCACACTAGCAATTTCAGCTGTCAGTTCGCGAAAAAAAAAAATGGTATTGCCGTGCGAACAGTACTTTTCTAGTGGCTGTTTGTAGCAAGAAAAAACATCCGGTTTGCACAAACAATCCGACTGTCAGTTCACCCTGGGCAATTGTTGATCGTCGTGAGAACAGTAATTGAAGTAACTTTGCTTTGCTTTGCGTGACTCGCTCGCAAAACATACCGTATCCACGTCCAGCGTCTAGAAGTCTAATCGGGAGAGCGAGACCCTTTGCAGCTCTTGCATTAGCGGTACTTTTTTGTGGGAGAATGATTTTCTGTGAATGATTCCTTACTATCTCCACACTAGCAATTTCAGCTGTCAGTTCGCGAAAAAAAAAATGGAATTGCCGTGCGAACAGTACTTTTCTAGTGGCTGTTTGTAGCAAGAAAAAACCCGCGGGGGGGACTCCCATATTTTTTGACCGGGGATGATCGTCGTATCTTTTAGGGGTTAAAATCACGTTGGTTTGGTCTCTTTTAGGGGTGATCTTGATCTTCAAAAAATTTTAGGCAGATTGGTATCTTTTAGGGCCGAAACTGTGTCCAAATTGCTTTTTCTCATGATGGTGCTTCTAAAACCGTGTAAGAAAGAGAGATTATTCGATGAGAAGACGATGAATTAGAAACAAACACGGAAATGTCTTCATGGGTATTTTTCACCTGTTACCTGTGTCCTTCGCGCCTACTTGGCACATAAGACCTCATGATCTTTGGTAATAATTTTTTTGAGCCACGCTATGGCCCGCCATGTTTGGTATCTTTTAGGGGTGATACTGAAAATTTCCGACGATCATCCCCGGTCAAAAAATATGGGAGTCCCCCCCCCCCCCCCCCCCCGGGAAAAAACATCCGGTTTGCACAAACAATCCGAGCTGTCAGTTCACCCTGGGCAATTGTTGATCGCCGTAAGAACAGTAATTGAAGTAACTTTGCTTTGCTTTGCCGTACTGCCGCAGTATCTTAGTTTACTCATGGCAAATTTGGGTATAAAATGTTGATTAAGTGCTATTAAGACTGCAAATAACCCTTTAGCTATTTAGCCTGTACTTGTTTTTGAAAAGAAATTAAACTGAGTTATGTATTAATGTATCAGTCAATTCCAGCGGTGACCATCCCCCCCCCCCCCCCCCCCCGGACACCGTGGGGCATTTGCACACCAGTGCCTTCCCTGGGGTGGGGAATTTTGAAAATTTTGCTGGCCCGGGGGTCGGGAATTGTTTTTCCCCGGGGAGGGGGGTGGGGAATTTTGGTTTTCTCATCTCAAGCGCGTCGGGTTTTGCGAACTACAACCCACGGTTACAGAAAAAAACGCCAAATAAAATATAATGCAGAGCATGGCCCGTATACACCACGTTTGGAGACTGACACATGCACATTTCACAGTTAACGTCTTCTATAGAGAAGAAACAGATTTCGCAATTTCGTCTCAGTGGAAAAACATAAAAATGAATTGACACTATAAACCAGATTTCCAATTTCGCAAAAAGTCAAGTAACATAACTGCGAAATAGTTGCTCTGCAAATAGAATAAAGGTAAATTTCGCATTGAGAGATGCAGCTAAATGGCTACAACCGCGAATGGCCTAGGAATGTCACTTCTTTATTTATATTTTGTCTCCTTTTCAGTGAAATGAGAACTCGTTCAAAGACGAGAAAACTAAAGTACATTTAAGAACGAATTGTAGATGCTCGGACAGTATAAATGGAGTTGAAGTTTTTGTTGTGAAGCTTTGTCACGCAGAGTTATACCGTCTTTTCTCGTCCCGGGGGTGGGGCATTTTTCCGCTTTTTGTGTTCCCCGCCGTGGGGTATTCTGTATTTTGCTAGCCCGGGGACGGGGAATTTTCAGTTTTATTTTTAGAAATGACCAAAAGCCCGGGGGGGGGGGGGGGGGGCATGGTCACCGCTGGAATTGACTGATACATAAGCTGTACTGATGTTGTGTCAATAAGAATAAGAACAATTCGGAGATTTCAGATGACTGTCGTGAGTAATTCGCAATTTATACTTTGTAATTACTCCTATAGGCCGTTATCACGCAAAGTTGAATAATAATAGTTAATAGTTATCAGAAAATGAAATCCATTATTCGTAAAATTGCAAAGTTTCAAAATAATTACTTTAAAACTGGTTGAGATATGAATTTTCAAAACTTTGAATTCTGGCTTACTTTTTACAAAGAAATGTGTGGGCAAATACGTCGAGGCTGGATGTTTCGATGTATTTTCCCATACATTTCTCAGTGGAAAACAAAAATAAAGCCAGAATACGAAGTATTGAAAATTCACATCTCAGTCACCAAACGTTGATACACGGATGTGTGGAATTAAAATTGAATTATTATTCAATTTTGCGTGAAATCATGTAGTCATTTTCCAATTCTTGTAATTTTGCGTGTAATCATTTTGCAATTGGTTTCACTACAGTCATGTGAAATTCGCTGTTTTTTTTTTTGTGTGTTCATATGGGACCCAGTATCCCACCACGCAAAATTGATTATCCGACTAATTCTGATAACCTTGATTCACTGGCATTGATTGCTGTAGTCATTTATTTGTGAATGTTGTACTAGCATATATGGCTCATAGCTTTAGCGGTTTTCACAAAACTGGAGGTCCAATACACAATAGTAGGGTGACCAGTATCCGTTCGTGCCCCCAGTATCCGGGCAACCCGTTTTTTTTTATCAAATGAATCGACGTTTGAAACTGGCCTAAAGTCTACGATGCTAGCGCCGTAGTCAGAAAAAAGAAAAAGACTGAGGAAGGATATCATTTTCTGCTATTTATTTTGATTGTTATTTTCCCCATAATGTTAAAAAGGTTAATAATGAAGAACATTACACAATTACACCCTTGCGGTTTGTGTTTTGAGAGCGAGTCACGCAACGGGACAGGCGGCTGGAAAGGTGACCCGTCTAACAGACAATACCTTATTCAGTAAAATGGAAGATGTTTTTTTATGAAAGATGTTTTATTTTGAAAGAATGTAGAAAAAAAATTAAGTATTTCAAAATCTTTACACGATATTAACAAAGTTCGGCTGGTGACTAACTGTAGGTCTGCGGTAGAGTATACTGCAGTTTTAACTCTTACTTACTATGAGATTTAATAGGACAATGCCACAACAATTTCTATCGTTTCATTATTTAAAATCCCTTTTCTCTGGAGTCCCTTAGTAATTATATTTGACCAATCACTTTGTTCTTCAGCTCAAGATATCTCAATAGAAGTGTGGTTAAAGTCAAACCGTTTAACAGATTACACAGAAGCATTCGTAGAAGAGGGTATTAACACCATTAAAGACCTAAAGAAACGAGAAATAGACGAGGATTTAATGGAAAATCTAAATATTATGGTTCCTGGACACCGCAAAAGATTTCTTGCTAGTGGTAAGTGAGACTAAAGGCCCGTTCACACATGCAATGTTTGCTGCAATTTGTGTCGCGCGAGTCGCGGCGATTTTTTCTCGCACGTACCCGTCAACTCCCAAAATCACTAATGTAAACTAGGTGCAACTCGGCGCGATCTGCTGCGATTTTTGTCGCGGAGATTTCAAACATGTGCGAAACTCTTTGCAACTTCATGCGATTTGAAGAAAACAGAGTACAGAAATCTCACCGGACTTGCATCTCGTTGACATGACACAAGAGAGCTGGATTTTTGCAACTCGCTCGAGAAAAATCGCCGCGAGATATGCAACAAAAATCGCAAGTGTAAACCGCCGGCCTTAATAAGATTTGGCGGACGTCCGTAAATACAAGAGAAAAGTCGTTACTACTCGAGTTTCTACTCACGCTCAGCGCTGATCGTTAAGCCCGGTTTCGACATAATCGCAGCTTTCGTGAACAAAATGGCTCTGCGACACCTACAACATGGAAACCTGCGGCCTTCGCGACTTCAGCAACACGCTGCGACTTTTGCGACTGCTACAACTCGTGTTCTCATCTCAGCGACAGCAGCGACTGGATTTTCGCGACTGCTTCGCCACCCAGTTTCCATATAGTCGCAGCTGTCGCAGCTTGTAACAACTTTGCACGACCGACAGCTGTAACTATATGGAAACCGGGCTTGACTGATCGCGCAAAGCGCGCGAACAACGACGACTTTACTTTTTATTTTTTACGGCCGATCGCCAAATTATGGCATGCAAACAGTCTAGTGGTAAGTACTAGCGGCATCATCTGAGTACTAGTCCCAGAAGCGTAGCAAGGAAATTGGGTTTGGGGGGGGGGGGGGGGGGGGGGATATTGAAAACGATTAGCAAATACAGTAAATGTATGGGAAAATCTCCGGAGAAAGGGGGGGGGGGGGGGGTGGGGGCGGCCCCCTGGCTACGTCCCTGAGTCTTGTTATCATCTTTGCTCTCTGTGCGCGCAAGCTACCAGAATTATAGACAAACAGGATCGCGCGCGCGCGCCGAAAATTATCTCCAAGAAAGACACCACGAAAAACAAGCCTATAGTCGACAGGGATCCATTTCCATCATGCAAAAGAAACGATCGTGTGCATGTACCGAGTTGAAAATGAGGCCCACTTTTAAATCAAATTTCATTTTCTAGTGGACGTACTCAAGAGGCAGTTAGACCTTTCGCACGAAATCGACACGACGCCACACAGACAGCCCGAGCAGTCCTTAGTTGTACAAACGGTAGCACTAGGTTATTGGGAAAGGTCTCTACCACCCAGCAACACGGAGTTCTTGTGTGTTCAGGGATTTTTACGAGCTACAGAAGGTAAGATAGAAAGCTGCTAACCTGGGGGTAATTAAGACCGAGATGCGCTCCACTGAATTCAAGACTCGCCTTCCCTCTCTTTGATTCTAGAAACTACATGCACAGATTCTAAAACACAATTTTTTTGTCATGTTCTACAGCTTTTTTAGAAACTATATGCATTCTGTAAATAATATTTATTAGTGTGAGAAATAAAATTGAATTGAATTGAATTGGCGTAGCGAACTAACGAATTTCAGGGGGACGTTCTTTTTCCGACTTTTTATCTTTACAGAGCAGTTCGACTCGCTACGCCGCTGGATATCTTCAAACAACAACTGCACATACAAAATGTGCAAAAATGGCATCCATTTCTAGTCGCGCGGCCAAACAAACCTCGTCCGCATGTTTCTCTGACCTCTGAAAACCACGTGAAACGCTCATTGCCACGAAGAAGCTATCTTAATAAAAGTAGTCCTTAATATGATAGAAAAGTGTCATCGTCTATTTTGATTTTTAATCTCATATCCCGTATCCATGAGATAACCATATTTGTGCTTTGATTTTTCTCTTGCAATACACCAGACTCGACGCCGAGTGAATCGTTACAATTTACAGTTGACAGTGCAAGCGAAGTGGTGACGGCGCGGATGCATATTATAGAAAGTCTGGGGCTGGAATACTTACACACCGTGGAAAGCCAAGGAGTACATCAAAAGAAAGAGAAACCAATTTATAAAGGCTTCATAAGAGTAGGGAAGAGTCGATGGATACCTGTTGAGGTGAGGTCAAATTTTTTCTTCAGAATTTTCCACGAGATTTGAGTTCTGAATATGCACTGCCCAAAATGAAATCCCCCCACTATGGAATGAAACAACTGTGCTGGCATTTTTGGCAAATCTTTTAGAAATGAACTTCCCTCGACAGAACAGAAAATATCCCAAGGCCCAATGCTTTTTGAATATCCAACACCCTCTTTCCCCAAAAATCTGGACGTTCGTAATCCAGAATCCGGAATCCGACTTTTTGTTAGCTTTGGAATCCGGAATCCCTAGAATGGAATCCGGAATCCATATAGCAGGAATCCAGAATCCAAACGCCTTGAGAATCCGGAATCCAAGAATTTATTCAGATAAAGAATCCGGAATCCACTTGTATGGAATCCGGAATCCAGTAGGTTGGAATCCGGAATACAAGTGCTGGAATCCGGAATACAAGATCTGCTTGGATTACCTTACATGGTAAAAAAAAAAGTCGCGTTCATGTTTTCTATTGACTGGTCATTGTTTCAGGTGATGCCAGAAGCGTTCGAATCTCTTGGTGTGGATGTGATAAGGAATTTCTATCACGTAATTAATGGTGGCATTCACCGGTGGACGGTTACAGAGCCACAAGATGCGGAAACAGAGAGCTAACGAGCTTGTACAGCGATTTCAATTTTCTAGCTGCGTTTGTGTTTTATATTTTGTTTTTAAAGCCTTGCTGACCCTATCATTTAAGAAAGTCATCCAGAGCTGTTCGCTCGTTTGATTGACGGAAGCCAAACCGCGGTTTGTCGATTGGCATAGAGTTCGCAGAATTATGAAAAATGCTGTGAGCCGCGATCAAGACAACCTTCTACCCAGACAACTTTTCGGTCTGGGTAGAAGGTTGTATACGGAAGCGACTTCTACGCTACGATTTTATACATGGAAACACAGGGTGCCCAAGCTCGACTGTGTAGAACACTGGGCATTGACCTAATGGAGGAATTTTTAATTTTTACTCGGAACGTTTTTTATATTTTAATGTCCAACACTAAAATATCTTGTAATTGTATTCACGGCAGTTGGGTCTGGAGTCTTTGTTTAGTCAGCCAATCAGAATGCGAAGAAAAAACAAAACACAGTTGACTCTTGTTTCTTTGGTCACGACTAAACACAAGTCGTACTTTCTTCGTCCCCTGATTGGCTTATTGTTGAATGGGTTTCGTCTCTGATTGGCTAGGTCGTACTTTCTTCCTCCCCTGATTGGCTTGTTGTTGAATGGGTTTCGTCTCTGATTGGCTAGGTCGTACTTTTTCGTCCCCTGATTGGCTTGTTGTTGAATGGATTTCGTCTCTGATTGGCCAAGTTGTACTTTCTTCGTCCCTGATTGGCTTGTTGTTGAGTGGATTTCGTCTCTGATTGGCCAAGTTGTACTTTCTTCGTCCCCTGATTGGCTTATTGTTGAATGGGTTTCGTCTCTGACTGGCCAAGTTGTACTTTCTTCGTCCCTGATTGGCTTATTGTTGAATGGGTTTCGTCTCTGATTGGCTAGGTCGTACTTTCTTCCTCCCCTGATTGGCTTATTGTTGAATGGGTTTCGTCTCTGATTGGCTAGGTCGTACTTTCTTCCTCCCCTGATTGGCTTGTTGTTGAATGGGTTTCGTCTCTGATTGGCTAGGTCGTACTTTTTCGTCCCCTGATTGGCTTGTTGTTGAATGGATTTCGTCTCTGATTGGCCAAGTTGTACTTTCTTCGTCCCCTGATTGGCTTGTTGTTGAGTGGATTTCGTCTCTGATTGGCCAAGTTGTACTTTCTTCGTCCCCTGATTGGCTTATTGTTGAATGGGTTTCGTCTCTGACTGGCCAAGTTGTACTTTCTTCGTCCCCTGATTGGCTTATTGTTGAATGGGTTTCGTCTCTGATTGGCTAGGTCGTACTTTCTTCCTCCCCTGATTGGCTTATTGTTGAATGGGTTTCGTCTCTGATTGGCTAGGTCGTACTTTCTTCCTCCCCTGATTGGCTTGTTGTTGAATGGGTTTCGTCTCTGATTGGCTAGGTCGTACTTTTTCGTCCCCTGATTGGCTTGTTGTTGAATGGATTTCGTCTCTGATTGGCAAGTTGTACTTTCTTCGTTCCCTGATTGGCTTGTTGTTGAGTGGATTTCGTCTCTGATTGGCCAAGTTGTACTTTCTTCGTCCCCTGATTGGCTTATTGTTGAATGGGTTTCGTCTCTGACTGGCAAAGTTGTACTTTCTTCGTCCCCTGATTGGCTTATTGTTGAATGGGTTTCGTCTCTGATTGGCTAGGTCGTACTTTCTTCCTCCCCTGATTGGCTTGTTGTTGAATGGGTTTCGTCTCTGATTGGCTAGGTTGTTCTTTCTTCCTCCCCTGATTGGCTTGTTGTTGAATGGGATTCGTCTCTGATTGGCTAAGTCGTACTTTCTTCGTCCCCTGATTGGCTTGTTGTTGAATGGGTTTCGACACTCATCTGAAATCCGCTTTTACGCCGTCTGGTTTCATTTAAGATATGAAATATTTTTATTTTTTACAAGATTTTTTCTCGTGAAATTTTTGTTTTTTTTAATTATGTGAAAAAATGATCGAGGCGTCAAAGAGTTTTATCAATGTAATACATTATTTTTAATATAAAACAAATATAAAATATGCATTGAAATGTTCGATTTTTATTTCCTAGTGCAATGTTATACATCAAATCTAGAGTTTTCTTCCTAATAATAATAATAATAATATGACGTCAGTTCCAACCCAGTCCCAAAGCACTCGAACGAAATCACAGTTAGCCTGCTAGCTAGGCGTCGGGGGCTGTTTTAGGTCGTTTTATGGCGAGAATCCCGATACCGGCGCCATCTTGGATACGTAAAAAATTCGGTCTGGGGCGAGTTACAAAACCAAGGTGTGGTCCAAGATGGCGCGCGCATCGGGATTCTCCGCCATAAAACTACCTAAAAGCAACCGGCTAGCTAACAACCGGTTGGACATGAAACTAATAGGCCATGGCAATAGACCTTGTCGAGCATCTCAAAATTGGCAGTTTGCCAAGCCATTTCTTCGCCATGTTACAAGAGGACACTATTAAGACTTCGCAAACTTAAGGCCTGTTTACACTTGCGATTTTTGCTGCATTCTTTGTCGCGCGAGTCGCGGCGATTTCTCTCGCACGTACGCTTCAACTCAAAATCACTATAATGAAAACTAGGTGAAAATCGGCGCGATCTGCGGAGATTTCAAACCTGTTCGAAACTCTTTGCAACGTGAATGATGCGGTATGAGGAAAAGAGAGCACAGAAATCGCACCGGATTTGCATTTCGTCCAATGGATCTCGAGAAATGCAACAAAAATCGCAAGTGTTAACTGGCCTTTACTCATTTCGAGGTACTCTTTCCAGTCGTGGATATAGGTTTTCTTTCGAGGCCTCGGTTAAAGAAAAAACCTCGACGGTCTATACCGCGCCGAGGGCTTTCCTCGTAATGCAGTCTCAAATTGTAACCCTGTGAGAAAGGCTCAGCCTTAAGCGTGTACCAAGAGTCTCTCTGAGACGCCGCCAATTGACCTTTGGAATTACCCAAAAGTCCCTGGGAACAGGACGACCCATCGCACATTTACCGGCATGCTTTGAGCGCTTTTTCACCTCCGCCGCAAGCGCACGTTGCATGCTGGTAAATTTTGAGAAACCTAAACATATTTTTATATCAAATAAATATTAAAGTTTGTGTCTACGCGCCTGTTGTGGATTTTTATCCTTTAAAAGAAGCCTCTAGATTTCTGAGACTATAAAGTTCCACTCTAAAATTATCCTCCTTCTCATATCAATCATTTCGTCTCTTCTTGAGTAAATCATTGTGGATTGTAACTTGAGTTACATAGATCAGTTAGATAAAACCCGACTCATCTGATTTCTTATAAATACAAATACAGTGAAATGAAAACTCTCGAAAAGCACGCACTTCGGCTTTTTTCAGAGACAATGTGCTTTTGACACAAAGTTGCTGGAGCACTTACGGCCGAAGAGTTGCGGATACTTTTTGTACATTCTGTTGGTATACACCTATTTCATTAAATGTTGAACAGGTGTATGCTACCTTCAGAGCTGTTTCACTGCCGTTGGACCCAAATAATAAAACTGGGGTCCTTTGAAATCCTAGCCTCCGTAGCAAGCGTCGTGGGTTTTAGAGGTCAGAGTTAAATGCGAGCGAATTTTGGGACGCGCAAAAAAATGGGACAAGCAAAAAATGGAGAGAAGGGAGGGGTTGTTTCTTTCCTGGTCACAATTTTTGCCCTACCCCACGGCAGCGACGGCAGCTTGCTACACAGACCATAGAAATCCTGTCTATAAATGTCTATATGGGTTTCGGAAGGTGAAAAACCTCTATTTCTAATCATCAAAATATTCTATACTGGCCTCCTTGGAATGTTGTACGGATTTTGCAAACCCGAATTACTAGGAGAGGGATTATTTGATTTTCATCATCCGCGGTGCTAGCTGGCTGCCTGGGTTGCGGTCATTAGAATCTGCGCATGCTCTTGGGGTAATGACTGTAGCACGCCCTCAAAGTCTTGTGGGAACTGTTGGCGAACAGTCTTGGTCATATTTACCAGTCCCACGCGGACTTCTGCGACACAAGGAGAGAGAGAGATACTGCAATGTTTCCATTTATGAGGTAAAACAGGCTTTCTGTAAGACCTGTTAGGCTAACGTGCACACAACTTTCTAATCAATCTTTGTTTTGTTACGTTACTGTATACACATATTTCAGAAAAGGTTGCATCATCTGTTGTAGCCCGTGATGGATCATGGGAGCAAATAGGTATACCAAAACAGAATCATGGACACTGGTTTTTAGGATAAATAGCCATACGTAACGCCAGTATCAACTGGTTCTACAATACATCGCTTGCAAGAAATTTTGTACTGGGTTATTGATGGGCGTCGGATGCACACAAATAGCGGATGAATCTATTTTTAGATTGTAAATTATTAAAATTATTAATATTATTGTAAATTATTATTATTGTAAGCGTAAGGGAAATAAAGGCTTGCAGTTGTAGATTGTTAACAACATTAATGCCATTACCTTGCTGTAGGTTCTCGGAGGGCAAGACTTGTGCAAAGATTCCTAATAATTGGGCCAGGTGGCACATTACCTAAAAAAACAACTAGTTACTTTACGAACTTCAAACAAATATATAAAGAATATAACAACAGTAAACAAAGTTATATTGCGTTCATTCTGTTCACTAGAGCGGATTTCACATGACTGTCGCGAGTAATTCGCAATTACTTTGCAATTACTTCTATACGTTTTGTTCAGAATTGGTGTGATTACTTTGCGATTGGTTTCACGACAGTCATGTGAAAACTACTCTAATGGCCATGGTAGTTTAAATTCAACACATGACCATTTTATCGTCATGCCATACTCATCGGGCTTTTGCATTTTTTAATATTCATATATACGTAATACATACCCCGGGGTGGGTACTCCACTGATTTTTGGGTAGGGGTGTGCCGCCAAGGTCTCCAACACCTGACCCCATCAGATCCCATGAATCCTCGTTTTTTTATACCCTACGGTCAAAATTGTATACCCTACCGCAGAACTGAAGTTAGTCACCAGCGTGGTCTAATTGGTCGTAATCAAAGCAGTATTTTGATAATCATGAAAAGGTTTCAAAATAAACCACTTTTCCACTAATTGCGGCACAACTTTGATCGAAATTTGTTTACACTTGGGTAGCCATACTGAAATGCATACCCTATCAGAGACCAAACAAGCGGTTTTGCTGCCGAATAGGGTGATTAAACGATTGATTGATTGATACCCTACTGTAGACCTCAGGAGCCCAAAAACCATACCCTATAGGGGGGTGCATACCCCACCATATATGAGGGAGTAACCCACCTCCCGGATACATACATTGATAGCTGAAATAGCTAATATCTATGAGCATACTAAATTACAGATAATTAAATAATTAAAATTAAAATTCAATCATATCATATAACAGTGCAGACTATCTTGTTATAGCAGACTATGTCAAAAGAGAATTGGTATACCAACAAATTTTGAAATGTCCAGGGGTTAAAATTAGGTGTCCTGAACCGGCAAGGGGATACGGTTTTTATTATATGGATGCCAGTGTTTTACCGGAAACTAAAACACTCGTATTTTCCATATCTTCACTAGTGAAAATATGAAAAAGTTATGTACCGAGTGTCCCGGATGTGCACGTTTGCAGTGTTGTTTTCCTGACTTCGTCTGCAGTGAAATCTCGCTCGCTCGGTCACTCGAGTTTTAAGCCACAAAACTAAGTTTTGTTCTAGTTCTAAAGAGAACAACCTTATTTCAACTATGGCAGAGAAAGCTACAGCAACACAAAAAGGGAAATTAGTTCTTAACGACACAAGGAATCAGAAAGATTGAGGGAGCACTTCACAAATAAACACTTTCGACTTTATCAAGTGAGTTGTTCAATTTGTAATATTTTGCCGCTATGTCAATTCTAATCCATATAATAAAAAGAACATTACACGGTGGCTTGAAGATATGGCTTTTATTTTCTCGTGTCAAAAACAATATTTTACTCACTCGCTGCGCTCGTTCGTAAAATATTGTTCTTGCCACTCGAAAATAAAATCCATATCTTCGCGCCACCGTGTAATATCCTCTATGTATTGCCAAAGCCCAATACACGACAGCTACTTGTGAAATCACGGCAAGATAAGGCAAATTCAACTAAATTTAAATTCAAACTCAATTCAGTTCAACTTGATTTCAATTTAAAAAGTTGCTGTTTATGTACATCGTAGCGAGACCACTTCCCGCAGTGAGCAAGTGCTAGACGTGGCGGGTGTGAGACAAACACAAACAAACAAGCAAATAAACAAACAAACAAAATAACAAACAAGATAACAAACAAACAAAATAACAAACAAAATAACAATCTGTTCAATCTTTCAGATCTTTGGGCGCACACTTTCGGGCTACAGGCAGATTTCTAATGATGCCATCACAGGGGTCCCAGTTCCTAGAATTTGATTACCGTATTAATGCTCCACGCATGCGTACTAAAATATAGTCTTCCTACTTTCACTATCAAGAAAGTATCAAGAGTACAAAGCGGTTTTATAACCGGGCGGAAATAAAATCACAGGCATTAGAGTGAAACCAAGAACTTTATCTCGCTTTTGTCATGGAAAAAAACTGGCAGACAACCTTAGCGACGATCAAGGATCGAAACAAGCCCATGTACAACAACAAGCTGTTCAGCGATATCGAGTTCTCCGTGTTGAACTCCAAAGGCGTCCCTATCACCATCCCGGCACACAAATACGTGCTGGCTATCGGTAGTCCCGTGTTCGCGGCCATGTTCTATGGTGATCTTGCCGAGATTAGCCCAACTATCAGCTTGCCTGACTGTACTGCCGAGGGTTTACTGGAGCTCTTTCGCTACATGTACTATGATGAAGTCGAACTAACCGGAAGTGCTGTGATGGAAGTTTTATACCTCGCTAAGAAGTATATCATTCCACTGCTGGCGGATCGATGCACTCAGTATCTTAACGAAGAATTAAAACCCGAAGATGTATTTAATGTTCTTCCGCAAGTCATGAAACTTGATGATGAAAAGTTGCAAGATATCTGTTGGAAGTTGATCGACGCTAAAACCCAAGCATGCGTGACGTCTGAGGCATTTCTAGGCGTCACGCAAGATACGTTGTGTGAGATCCTGAAACGGGACACTCTGAAGATTGAAGAGTTGGAACTTTTCAAGGCTGTGAATAGGTGGGCGGAAAATAAAATCGAAGGGCAAGACATTTGTGAAAAGGGCCTTGCAAAGCGTTGTGCACTCGGGGATGAGGTAGTCCAGCTTGTTAGATTTCCTCTGATGACGATGGATGAATTTGTGCGTAACGTCCTTCCAGCTGAGATTCTTGTGCTAAAAGAAGTTTCTGAAATTATTACCTTCTACAATTCCGGCAAGGACAAGTCTGTGCTCAATGTTTTCATTGTAGTTGAGAGAGCTGGCTCTCGGAAAAAAAATGAGGACTCTTGCAAGAGGTTTAGTTCATTTGGTGACGTATGGAATTATTCTATTGGAAGCGAAGACAGCATAACGTTCTCCGTTGATAAGCAGATTTATTTGTATGGAATAAGGTTGTTTGGAAGTTCAGGAAAGTTGTATAAAGTCAAACTAAGCATCTTCAACGAATTGGAGCGCGTCCTCTTTAAATCAGAGGACTACAGGGCTGAAAGACAAACTGGAAACGGGTATGACGGATTCACCATCAAACTGGACCAACCGGTTTGTCTCCAACCGGGCAAAGAATACAAAATAGAGGCAAATATCAGTGGTCCTGGTTCTGTACGTGGTACTGGGGGCACGGCAACAGTGCAGTGCAAGAATGTTATGTTTACGTTCAAAGACAGAAGAAGTAAGAATGCCACATCGCAAGAAAAAGGACAGTTTCCCGAGCTTATGTTTTATCAGATCTTGTAAAATAAGAATTCTAAGATCCCCGGAAGATCTTCGCACGGGGATTGACGAGAAGAGTTCTTCCCTACATCGACAACACACCGATTGACGGAAGCAAAACCGCGGTTTGTTTGGTCGGTATAGAGTTCGCAGAATTATGAAAATCGCATAAATTACGAAAAACAGTTGATTAAAACTATGAATACTCATCACTAAAGCTGCCCCCTCCTTTTTAGGCATGAGCGGCACTCTCCAAACTGTTTTGCAAATTCATATCGATATCTTGACCACAGAGCCGAAAGAAAAACGGTCGCAGTGCCAGAACTTTGTTGTCAGACGTATGGAGTCCTGTGTGACTCATCCACATTTTGTAACCAAAAAGACTGCTTGTAGTCCCTCTCGTGAGCTGAAAATGCGAGCGCACAAATGAACTACAATGTAGGACTGGGATTTTCTCTCGGTTTAAGGACGTTCGCTTAAGAAGGGACTGCAAGCAGTATATACCCAAAACCCTTTGCGCGCTTCAGGTATTTCCTTGCGAGCTTGTTTAGGCAAGCCCTTGCGGGCGGAGTCCCTGCAAATCGAGATTTTTCTGGCTACAGTACTTTCCTCCCTCTCCCTCTCCTTTACTCGGGGGCGTCTAAAACAACCAAATCACTGAAAATCAGTTCGTTCCTGAAAAGGACGGTGGGAGTTTTTGTGAGAACTATTACTTGAGATTGTAATGTGATGTGTTTGGATATTCCATGATGGGATACCTGTGGATGCTGGTCACTGAAGAGTTCGATGACGCAGCCGTAGACGGTTGGGTTTTCCTCGAAATCTTCTTTTAGCGGCAAACACTGGACTAACATGGGGAATACCTGTCATTGACAAGATACAACAAACAATGTAGACCATGGCTGTGAAGCAGATGCTAGGCATTGTACGTAGTAGGAGAGTTTCTAAGACTATCAAACCCGGCGAAAAAAAATCTTAAAAAATGTCTTCTCCTCATCGTGAGAGATTTTCAAAGCGGTCGAAATACACTAGACAAGGAGGGCTTACGGGCTGCATTATAGAGCGCCTCCGAGAGCCAGCCAGTCAACCGGGAGACAATCCCTACTATTGCGAAGAGTGCAATGGATTCTGTAGCGTCCACCTTGAACATAGCCTGCGCACATCCGGCACACGCGAGCTTAACCTCGCGTGTACCGGATGTTCGCAGGCTAACTTGAACAGGGTTAGAAGGGAAGGCAGACGGGACCTCGGTTTATTGTCTCATCCGAAAGACTTAGGAAACACAGTAGAACTAAGTTCAACCCACAATATGAACCAGTCGCGAAAACGACTAGAACTAGTCCCAGCCGGGAACCGATCCTGAACCACAGTGTGAGAGACCCAGTGCCTTAACAATGAGCCAACCATGCTTCCATATAAATGCTATCCCTTTGGGGGTAGGGAACGGGTTGTGGTAACGTCACGTGAATAGACGTCATTTGACAATATGTCCCATGACGAAAATGATACAACCCGACGGGTTAAGGTATATCGATTTCATTTCCGTACCCAGAGCTCCCCGGCTTCTCACCTTGCGGGGGAGACTCTGGTGACAGCCATTTGAGGGCCTCCGCTGATTGGCTAATTGTGAACATTGAGGCATGCGCGGCAAAATCCTTCCCTCAGCGGTTCTACATTCGTCAGTGGCTGTCAGAGGAGATGAGCTGGGGAGCTCCGGGTACGAGAATGTTGATACAGAGTCGCTGAGAGAAAGACCTTTCAGCGCATGCTCCAACGTTCAAAATCAGCCAATCAACGAACGCCCTTAAATGGCCGCCACCAGAGCCTTCCCTGCGATCCGGGGAGCTCTGGGTACGAGAATGCCATCTTTCATAACAACAGTGATGCGCTTGCGCGGGGCTTGACGCCGCGGTACCCGAAGCTTCGCTACAAACACAAATCTCGTTGATTTGCACCCACTGAGAGAAGTAAAGGCTCTTAGTAAGGCCCAGGATTGTTACCTTATCCAGGGGTACTGCCGACCGGTTGGCCATGATCATGCGGGCCACTGCGCCACACACGTTATCCACGAGTCTCGGAGGCGCCGCTTGATCCGCCATTAGAACTGAGAATAGCGAGTCTAGGAGCTCGGTATAATGGCTAGTGATAGTTAAGAACATGAAGTTCGTGTTGCACGCTTGGGTCCGATGAATGTGACCTCAAAAAGTGGAGATTTCAAACATTCAGTTGTGATATGCACTTTGATAAGCTATTTTTCTCATGTTTGTAGGTAATAATGGCTGCAGTCAGAAACATATAACTTAGTTATACATATAACTAACTTACATTTTTCTGCTGCAGTGTAATAAAGCAAATGTCGTAATCTTAAAAACTAGGTCACACAACAACAACAACAACAACAAAAACAATCACACTGCGTCGTCTAGATACAATAAATATTCAGGAAGTCATAAATTGCGAAGGTGAAGGCTCCAGTTTAGGCCTCTGTGTGGCCCAAATTCGTCGTAGCGTTTACGTTTCACTAAAGACAATGTGTTCGACGGGTGTGACAATGTAAGAAACTTTCGAAATAACACCATGATTTTGCTGCAGAAACAGTTTTAGACCAAAGGATGGATCACAATTCCATGAGATTTAAACGGATTGAGTTCACTACTTTTACTGTTACCTCATTAGCATAGACTTGATGGGCTACAAAACTACATGTCACGCACGCCCGCCGGACACATGGATCATCAGCCAATCAGAAACGTTCTTCGCACAGACAGGTCGCAAACTAACAGTGCCAGAAAATTATTCACCACCTTGTGCCGAAAAAGTTTTAAACTTCCTCAAATTTTCTCAAAGAAAAAATGGAAAACAGACTTCCAGATCTTCAATTCTTAGCTCAATAAATTGCTTAATTCAGCCCTAAGGCTGCAATGTAGTTTTTTAATAAACCATCTATCTATCCATCTATCAACAGAATATTTGTTGCGGGCTTCCTGTGTTACCACGCATGCACCAAATTGGCGGGAAAATTCAGCCAATCGAAACGTTCCAGGAACAGACACATCGCAATGTAATAGTATAAATATTAGGATACGGCAGCATGATCTCTCCTCCATTCATAGCCAACAGTCCCAGGCCATATACCGCGTTACTACGGACTTCATCGTCCGCGTCTTTTAGTGCTCCAAGAAAGACTGGGTACAAGTGTTGAACAAATGGGACGGTAGCTCGCTCAAGAGCAAGGATGACCTGCAAACACAGAGTGAAGGATGCCTGAGGATTTGGAAACATATGTCCCTCCGACTTGGTACCCCTTATTGCACCCCCTACTATATGTCCTGCGCTATTTTACTCTGTCAAGTTTGCATGTCTGTCAATTTTGACGAGGATCTAGATTACGTCATCCTTGATGAAGTTACCGTACTAGATTAGTTTAGTTTAGTTTAATTTGATTTGCCACACAAAGAACAGTAATTACAAGCAACAAAAGACAATAAGTACACTAAAGGCAGGAGATGATGACAGGGCAAGGCCCCATTTGGCTATCAGCCCCTTCACATAAAATATGTAAAATAACAATAGTGAGATAAAAGGAAGAAGAAGATAGTGTCATAGATACGGGATTTTGTATATAAACGTTTGTTTACCTCAGACATTGTGCCAATTGCAAAGGACTTGTCTGGCGTGCTTGAATTTTTTCGCTGTAAAACAAACAAACAAAACAAAAACGAAACAAACATTAGTTTTTAAAGAATCCAAAGCGGAGATACGAAGCCCGGTCTAAATAACGTTTCAAATTATTAAAGTGTAAGGCTTACTGTTCGTTTGAGAAGAAGCGGTAAGAATCCTGCAAAGTAGAGAGCAAAGGCTTGTCCACCCATGGCAGTCGCCAGAGCAGGTTGCCGTTTGAAACGGAGATCCGAAGCCCGGTCTAAATAACGTTTCAAAGGATTAAAGTGTAAGGCTTACTGTTCGTTTGAGAAGAAGCGGTAAGAATCCTGCAAAGTAGGGCGCAAAGGCTTGTCCACCCATGGCAGTCGCCAGAGCAGGTAGCGTATCACCGGCGTATTCGATCAACATCGCGTCAAACTCTGCTTGTTGGTCATCGTCATCATCTTCATCATCTTGATCCTCCTGGCAACCAGTCTGAAAAATCAAAGCAATGTCATTGGCCAAATATCATATCGCTTAAACCAGTTTTACACCAAAGGATGGATCCAAATTCAGAGATTTAAACGTAATTGTGGCATCGTATGCACATGGTAAGCAAGTCACATTATATCGCGCACCCTCAACACAACTCGTTTTAACGTTTCGCATATTCACAAGTTCAAAATGACAAATTTTCCTCATGTCGGCCACGGCTTACCTGTGGTCTCAACAACACAGGAAACCCAAGTCAGCAAAAGGAGTGTTTAGGTAGGAGACGAAAGAATACGACAGGAAACTGATTTAATTGTGGCCACGGCTTGCCTGTTGTCTCAACAACACAGGAAACCCAAGTCAGCAAAAGGAGTGTTCAGGAAACCCACGCCCTAACCTGCTGTAAAAATATCGCCCTGGTAGCAGCAATGATGCCGTCAATGTGACCCTCCCCAGCAAGCACCACGGCCTTCATGTTCTTCAGCATCTCGTTGAGGGCTTGTATTGTTGCCATGACAACCGATCGGTCTTTGTCTTTCGCTATCATGCTGACGTAGATAGAGACGGTTGCTGCGGTCAGATGCTGTACTGGAGGTCAAATAAGATATTTCGGAATAACGTTAGCGAAAGACTCGAGAAGGAAAGACAACCTAGACGCGCCTGAAGACCGATACGCCCCTTCGCTTATCGCAAAGCCAAAGCCTCCTACAATTTCAGGGGTGCAGATTAGAAGGTAGCCACGTACTGATTATATGAAGCGGTCCTTTAGCTATAGTGGTGCTGTCTTGTGGAATGATCTACGGACTGGAAAGGTAAGTCGCACTTTGTCGCCAGTGGCGACCATGTGTCGCAGTGTTGGGCCCTGGAGTCCGATGTTAGTCAAATAATCCTAGAAACCACGAGCGCAACGAGATATGACATTGTCTGTATAAATAAACTGGACAGAATACGAGAGCCATCATTTACTTACACGGAGACCTGTCCTCGGTTCTTGTCTCTTCGAGCACTTTATACAGAACACAGCAGAACTGACTAAGAGCCGTGACCGCTCCTTTACGAACACCCGTGTGAGGAAACTACGGGCAAAGAAGAAGAATCACAAGAATCGTCACATAATGCAAGGGTAAAATATTCAGTGAACTGAACACAAAAACACAGTTATAACAGCAGACCGGCCAACACTCTTTCCAAAGACATCAAATGACCTGCATCTTATTCCCTTCCCCAGATCTCATGACTGTGGACAATAGTCCTTTCAAATTCCCTCGCTATTTCTCGCTCTGTTGTCTTCTAGCCGGGAATCCAGTCTATCTTTGATCAATGTTTTCTTTCTTTCTTTGTGCGCCGTTTATAACATAATATGAAATTTTCGAAGCACACAGCAGCTGTACAAGTGTCAGCTTGAATTCTAATGGCTAATTTAACATTTACAGTATAGCTGGTCGACCGTAGATTCCAGGCAAAAATTTCAATAGGAATCACAATAGGGCGAGGGACAGTGGAGTAGAAATAGTTGAACTGAAATAGTTATCCTCGTTATACACCTTAAAAGGTAATTGACTCAATGATAGACAAATTACCTGTACGAGTTTTAAAACTTCTTTAGAAGCCTCATCAAGATAAGGTATGAATTCCACTCTGAAAGTAGAAAATCACGCACCATTGAATACTTGCATCTATATTTTCGTCATGACCATTGCTTCTCGAATCATTAATAATTCATCAAGTTTGAACAAAGAAAATTATAACCGTGGAGGAGCTCGGAAAACGCAGTCTTTTATTCCTTCTTTTTCTCGGCATTAAATCATTCGTTTGAGAAGTAATAAAACACTCGATAGAATTTTTCGCCTGGATTTTGCACACCCCGATGTCCGTTAAAAAAACTTGCTTTGCATCGTTTTTTCAACCCACTTCTCAGTAAATGGAAATCCTGATGAAACACACTCTCTAGTGTTTCATCTGTTACTAGAAAGGCATTACATTACAAAACTACCCCATTTTAAGTCGTTAGTTAGCTTTTCGCATTTTCAAAACGTCACTCTAGGTTTGGGATTTTTTGTTTAACACTCAAACCATCTAAGCCAATCAGCATTTTTCCTTGTTCTGCCTAGTGCAGTCGACTGGCTTTCTGTCGCGACGAAAACCCAGTCGACTGCACTAGGCGAAACACGTTTAAATGTAAAAAAGAGCCCGTGTCAGCCACTCCTTTGTTATTGTTCTCGTTTGATATTAGAAGACGAATTACGTGTAGAAATCTCAAAATAAACATCTAAAAACAAAGTTTCAGATTTGATTTACCAAATTCAATCGAGAACATTGCTCTATATTATCTAAATCAGCCGATGGAAATGGATGCTTTCTTCGACTTGGTATGTTGCTATGCTGTCAAAATGGCGGCTGACACAAGCTCTTTAATGTACAAAACTGTAATATTATAATAGCTTAAAAATACTACTAATACTTACTCGGTATTTTCTGCTATTTCGCCAATGGCGTTGCAAGTGTCTTCTTTTTCTTCTAAATACGAATTTTCCACGCTATAACTGTAAAGATGGTATCAAAAAGAACAGTCATATTAGTGTTTTCATTCGCTCTTTCCGTTTTGATTCTTCTTTCACTAATCTTACATCAACACTATTATTTCGACAAGGAATATTTTTTATTAATATTGATTGTCGTCATCGTCCTACGTCATTGCCGTCATCATCATAAAAATAATAATCATCAAAAACTACTTCTACTAAAACACCATCAACTACTACTACAACAACACCATCAGTATCAACTACACCATCATTAACAACTACACCATCATTAACAACTACATCAGCATCAACAACATCATCATCACAATCAACTACAACATCAACTACTACTACGACACCATCATCAGCATCAGCATCAACTACAACAACATCAACTACTACTACAACACCATCAACATCAACTACAACATCATCAACTATCAAATAGCACATCAACATCATTATAGCTTCTTGTTTATTATATTATGTTCATCATCGTCTTCCTTACCCAGTGATATCGTCATCATCCTCGATTGCTTCATCGAGATCCTCGTCTTCGAGAAGAAAAGATGGGTCTTCGTCACTAGCATAATGAGTCTGAAAAAAAACGTGCTATGATTTCCAAGATCGGCATTACTTTGAAAAAGAACAAACGCCAAGCTAATCATCAGCCGTTCCTGGTAGAAACAAGGAGGTATTTACGTGACCTCCTTGAAATAAATGAGAAATCTCTATTACCTAGGTTCATTTGCATTTGAATTAGGAATGGTTCACGATTAGGGTTACGATAAGGTTGTACAAATGAAAGTGCTTGGCAATTCTCTTCAAACTGTCTAAAAGACCACATACCACAATTCCTTCCGTGGATTGTAGCGAGTCCATCATGTATTTGATAATTTCGGGTAAAAATGTAGACATTCTTCTTTTGAGAATTGTAGACACAGACGCGAATAAACCAAACCTAAAAATCAGAAAATATAATTTAACTTTATACAAAGTCACAAAATGTTCAGCTGCAGGGAAACCGTAGGTAAGCACTGGGGGGTCTAGGGGAGGGGCTAGGGGGGCTGGTACTCCCCCTTCCAAGAGTAAATTTATAGGAAATGTATGAGCATTTCAGATGTTATATTTTCCTTTGTTCATATGTTTTTATAACGATGCCTCCTCCTTTGGTCGTGTGCCCAACCCTTCACAAATTTCTGGATCCGCAACTGCTAACGTAGGGCTAGCACCATTTCCAGAAAGCAGCAACTCTTTTGTGGGTATGAAGAACAGACGTTGGGTGTTACGACTGAGCTCACCACCGCCTGAATGCCAAAGAATCCGTTATCTTGTCGGTGTATTCTTATTTACGTTATAATCAACTTTCACAAACTTACGTGCACCGCCTAAGATCAGGATCCCTGTCCTCGGCTAACAGTTTCTATGAAAACGAAAAACGCAGCTTAAAAACTGGAATGATTCTACAGGAAATAACTCCGTAGCTAAGATCTACAGAATTTTAGAAAGGTAAATATCCTACCAAGGGTTTAACAGGAACACGATAACAGGGGTTGCTCTTTTTAAGATAAATTCAAGATCTGCTATAATAAGCACTGGAAAGCGTAGAAGCTGAACACCTCAGCTTTGCCTCATATTTTGATACATTATACTAGTTTGATACATTACACTATGTCTCGTGCTTGATATATCACGCTCTCTCTCTCGTGTTTGATATATTACACTCTGACCTATATTTGATAACTATGTATCGTGGTTGATATATTACTTACCAAACCGAGACGAATACACTCCTCAGCTAATGGTGAAAAATGTTCTGCTCCAACGGTTCTTGCTAAAACACCAAGAGTATCTAAAGACATCACAAAAAAACTTTCTGTAACTCTTAAAGTCATGATGTTATCTACTGTTCTCCTGGAGGACCTCTCCACTTGATGTTTAAATTCATAGTCTCTGATTGGTCAATTGAGCAACAAACTGATGGCAACCCCCTCTTAACCCACTATATTCACAGCATTTTTCAAAATTGTCATTCTTATTCTCACCTATCGCTTGCACTTGTAATAAATTAGTTTCCGTGGGTGCAGGGGGTTAGTTAAATATACCTAAGAAGTTGAAACAAATGTTTTAACATTTAGCTATGCAAATTTAGCTCCAGTGAGCCTCGATAAATTCAGAGGCTCTAGAGAACTACTATTGGCTATAGCCTTAGCATCCTATTGCCAGGTGCACATAGTTTTTTATACAGGATATGGTTATGAGTTTCCTGTGGTGGGTGTTATCTTGGAATGTATTTTCGGATATGGTTATTGGTTGCCTGTGGTGGGTGTTGTCTTGGAACATATTTATAGACTTACCTTGATTAGCTCAACTATTCTGGAAAAGTAGGGGACAATATTTCTTTGGCAGCATTAGCTAGAACGGGAACAACATGCATATTTCAAATTGATGCTGACACCATCACAATGTTGCCATCAAGCACAGTTTAAACAGCCATCACTTGGATGGGCATATGTCTTTCATGAATACTTAAACTAGACAAAGTCATTTTGACTTATTCTGTGGAGCAAGTCTTTATTGAAAACAAATAGGTATTGCTGTCATCCAACCTAGTCCCAGGTGCGTGCTTGGGCTCCCTGTGTTAATATATGGCATCACACAAATAGTTGTAGCTGATACACCCGCGTGTATCCAGCGGTTTTCCTACTCACAGCAATGAATGCCTGGGAACAGACTGGTTCTCAAAACAGTTTTGGGTGTCTTGTCAGAACAAATGGGCAGGGATTGGGTGTTTTTGGGAATTTGGACTTGTGGGCTCTAATGTGCAATTCCAGAAAATAAAGGTCCCCCCCAATTCCGATGGGATGGGGGGGTTTAAGAGCTCGGAATTCTGATTGCAAGGGGGGGTTTTCAAAGATGGATTTCTTTAACCTACCCGGAATTCTATGTACATGGGGGGGGGGGGGGGGGGGGTAAACCATTTTGGAAATTCTGGATGCATGGGGGGGTCAAAAACTAGTGCCACCTGTGGGGAGGGTACCTTTATTTTCTGGAATTGCCCAATAAAGGGAAGGGGAGGGAGTTGGACCCCTTCCCTATAGAGCCGCTACACAGGCTAGTACAGAGTGGGAAGGGAAGGGGACAAGTTAGGTGTGTAAAAAAGAAAAACTGTAAAAAATTGGAGGAAGATTGGTTGAACCTGACCTGTAATACCACATGGAAAGTAGAATCATTACCAGTAACCATTTACCTGTGGCCCCTATGGCGCTAATTGCTAGTTCTTTAAATGAGAATTCTAGAAATAAAAAAATCTGAATCACATGATTGAACAGTCACTAATAAAGGTGCCAGTATCTATGTCACATGTCTACACAAGTCATTTTGATTGGTTGATCAGATCATTTCACATGGTGTGATTGGCTGAATTCACGAGAAGGCTTTTTCACAGTCATACGAAATCTGCTCTAACATGATCACCTGTCACCAAAATGGTGAATATCATTATTTGATTGCTCTGTCAAGAAAAAAACATAATTTTGAATGATTGTGACTTTTTTAAGATTTAGGCGCCTATAGCTTACTGGTTAAACGTTTAGTATTGGCACAGGGTTGCACACAATCTTGACAACAGAATAGTTAAGTGGGGAAGGAGGAAATAATCGGAAAAAGATGCATGTTACCTTTGGGTGATGGAAAATTAAAAAGTTAAAAAGACTAATTACCATGTTGACTCAATGGATTTGTTCTGACATAAACCTGGTTTAAATTTAACCCATCTTAATCCATCAGGACTACAAGACCAAATTATACTTTTTTATTATAATAAGTCATTTAAATCCACTCTAAGACAAGTTGTTTACCTACGAACATCATCAGTCAAAAAGTTGTAAGACATGATAAAATGGATTGAAAAAATGACCTAATAGCTTTATTATTACTCACCTGTGTAGAAGATAAAACCCCTAACAGTTTGTCCATCAGAGCTGGTAGATATGGCATTATCTCAGGTCCTGTTTTCAAGAAAAATAAAGAAGACATTCAGTGATGACAAATCTACATTGCGAACAACAACAATTCATAATATGTTATGCAACCAGCTCCACTAGGTGTCTCTTCTTCTGTTGCGGGACCTACAGTGTTTTGTCCTTTTCCGAGAAGACACAAAGGCCTACCTTGTCCTCGGTTATTTGAAAAAGACCCTGAGTGTTGCCACAACCTCCTGCACAACAGCCCAGCAGCCGTCAGCAGTAAAATCATTCTTACCTAGAAGAAACCTGAAATTATTCTTACCTAGATTTTCACAGAATGTTTCTAAAGCATAATAAGTTCTCTGAGCACTCGAGGACTGGTCTCTGTTGTTGCTGGTGCTCTGGCCAAGATGTTCGAAAAGAAGAGGCAGGATCTGGGCACTGTACTGACTTATATCAGGCTACAAGGAAGAAAAAAACAGCTCTTGTACAGTAAAAATAGAAAGGCACTTGTACAGTAAAAATAGAAAGGCACTTGTATAGTAAAAATATAAAGGCACTTGTATAGTAAAAATATAAAGGCATTAAAGTGAACATTAAAAGAAAAATATTCAGAGTCATTATACATTTTGAGTAGTTGCGACCCCAATTTTCCCTAATGCTTGCCACGCCCCAGACAATATGAGCTTACAAGTCAGTGAACTTACTTGTAAGTGTTCTGAGAATTGCCCAAGAGCAAATAATGCAGCATTTTGAACAATATGATTGCTGTCCTTCAAGCCTGCAACAAACATGGAAGAAGAAAAATATCACCCACCTCATAGTCTAGGAACAAAAAATAATACACTATAATAATTCTCTGACTGACATTCACAAATTGATTGTTCAAAGTATCTTATTCACAGCTCAGAAGAACCCAGGGATTATTATTATTATTATCATTATTATTATAAATACCTGTACAAACAGTCTGTAAGGATGCCTCTAAATATCTAGAAAAAGACAATGAAGATATTACATACACACCAGTGAGCACCTCCCCCTCTGTCCCCCCCCTCCATCGCTTCTTCACTCCCCCATCGAGTTTGCTAGACTCATCAGAAATCCCCTCCTTCCAACCTGTTTCTAATAAAGTCAGCACAGCCTTCAGCTAGAACTGCCAGTGCTATCAGCGCCGCCTTCCTCTCATAAGGGTTGGTGCTGTTAAGAGCTGGTTGAATAAACTGCATCTGAATACAAAAAGTAGAAAATAAAATGTTAAAATGAAAAATAATGATATAATAAAAGAAATCACCTGAGCAAATAAATGAGGCAAATGTTAGTGTTACCAGTGGTGGTATAACTGTCTCCGGTGGTAAATGAAGTGCAAGTATGTCTAAAACCTGCAAGTAAGAAAATAACACCTTATAAGATAAACAAAGTAAAACTATCAATATGGACAAAGAAAGATCCTGAAAGACACAAAAACAAATATTGCAATAAAGATTTTATTGTTGCATGCAGAACAAGGATATTTTACTAGCCTGAGAGAAAGGTTAATTCCAGAGTCAAGGCACAATTCTCCTTATGGAAGGGAATCCAAGAGCTATTTGGACTTTAATTCTGGTATGATTATGATGATTTATTGACAATTTAGAGAGTTCTGTCTTAAACAATACCTCTCGCCATGTCATCAAAACCTAAACCTAATTTGCATACATATTTAAAAAAGGTATCTAGACAGATTTTCCGTTTCTTATTTGTTCAAGCACAACTTTCAGATAATGTTCTATCCTCTCAGGGGTGATATACACTTTACGTTGTTATGTTGTAAACAAGGCTTAAAAGTAGTGTGAACCAGGACTAATAGTGGAAACTTTGTGACATCTATGTTTTATGGGTTCTTTTAGCTCCTTGCCTGGGAGGCCACAGCACAAGGTCTGCTGGCTTCAGCACCGTCAGCTAACTCATCCTCATCCTCCTCTTCCAGGGCTTCCTCAGAAGGTGGGGCTGCCATTATGGGGAAGATCACAGCTAATGTAGGACCAGGAGGTTGTTCTTTAGTAATGCCTTTTAAACAGATAAAACAAGGAGTTTATGTACTGTACCCTTGCCAATGATGTGTTTACTAAAACTATATATAAACCTAACAAACAAACCTATAAACATAACACTAATTCTATTGCATCCACGAAGCATAACCCAACATCCCCCCTCCCCTCCCCTCCCCCCGCTGCGAATGTCCACCCTCTGTCCCTAAGTTTGTTCCTCCTTCCTTCACTCTATCTGTCTGATTATCTGTCTGACCTGTCCTTCCATCCATCTTTCCTACTCCAAGCTGGCCCTGTTGATATTTACCTTTGGTTTTATTCTTGCTAACCAGCTGATAAAGTACAGGGCTTTCATTCTAGTATTGTCACCATAACTTTTGTTCATGGCCAGCTACAACAACAAAAAAACAGGGAAGAAACAATTAATTTACTAAAGTATAGATTTCACAGAGCTCTTTGTTACATGTAAGTCCCAATTTGCAACTGGTAGAATAAATTTGGTTGCAGAAAGAGACGTTCTAGTCACATAGTTAGAGGCAAACCTTGAAAATAGTTCACAAAATGAAGATTATTCCTTAACGTCCTTGGTAACAACAAATCGCAACATAATATTGCGGTGATCGGGTCCTCGCCCAACATCCAATACTTTATTACTCCGATACAAAATTCTACATGGCATATGTATCATGATATAATGTATTATATGTATTATGAAATAATACTGTTAAAGGGGCACTCGCACGCTATTTTATGTCCACAGTGGACATAAAATAAGTAAAATTGTAACCATAAAAACACATGTACAATTGCCCGTAGTAATCAAAATAATCCTCCAGATTAATAGAAAAACCTTTCAAGTGTTAGACAAGTGCAATTCTAGGTTGTTTTGACCTGTTCTCGAGCGGATGGAATTGGATTGCGATCGGAGCTATTTTCTTGTCAGAGATGTGACCAGCAGGCGTGCGAGAGCCCCTTTAAGCATTCAGCATTAATGTCAACACGTGACTGTTGGAATTAAATTAAAATTAAACTGAATGTATACAAAGCAAGAACCCACAATGGCGGGAAACTGAACAACAGCCATATATAAACAACTCACTCATTAGCATATATTACCATATCAATACACTAAGGTCCAGGCCCTTTCATCCATAAAGGAAACCATTTCTCTTTTCGTTACCTATTCATTGCATTCATAGTTCACTAAAAGAGAAATTCAATTCATCCAGTAGATGCAATAAGGAGAAGTATTGATCATACTGGAAATAAACTACGCGATCACACAATGTTTTGACCGAAACCTTTGGCCTTCATCAGGTTGAACCATTGTGTGATCGCGTAGTTTATTTCCAGTAATAGTTCACAAAACTAGGGAATATTTTGCAAATAATGAAAAATTTTGGTTGCTTAAATACAGTCACAATTTCTAGCCCTGTTTCATATCCCAAAATTCCATCCTGCATGCTCCCTTTACACTAAAAATGCACAAGGACTACAGGGACGTCACAGTGTATTACAGTATTCCTAAAAAAAATGTTACCATGTGTAAGCAAATATCACTGGCCACCATTTATCTTTTACATGTAACAATACTGAATTTGCCCACTTGCCTTTAGTGAAAATTCTACCAGCATGACCAGATGAGGAGTAACAATACTGACTTCTGACTCAACCAGTTCATCAAATATCTCCATGGCTTCACAAGCTTTATCCTAGGTACAGATAATAAAGATACAGGGACATTTAAAAGTTACAGGTAAATGGTTCTATGCATATGTATTGATGCTTACTAGAAGAAAGGGTCTTCTCCTCATTGCGAGGGAACTCAAACCAGTCAAAAGTACAGGACTACTAGACAAGGTGAGGTCAGAGGACTTAACAGGCTGTCTTATGTCCCACTGGGTGAAGAGGAAAGTATGTAAGTATTGGCTGTTGTAAATCACTGCCAGGCAGCTTACAATCATGAGGCCTGTCACAGTTTATATAGTGCCTCCAAGGGCAAGGCCATTGCACTTCCACCTTGAAACAGGGGTACATGTAGAAGGGAAGAATTAAATTTAACCTACAATATGAAGCAGTTCTCAGACCACGACTTATTATAAAGCAACTAACTACATTACCTCATCAGTGAACAATAACCCATTGATAACTGTCACAACTTTTGGGATGAGTGGCCTTGTCAGAGCGACTTCATCTGAGCCTATATATTCCACAAGACTCATTAAAGCCCTACAAAGAAATATAATAGATCAAAAAGTGTAGTAAAAAAATCTAATGGGATGATGGGTATGCTTTATCTTTCAGGGCATAATAACAATACAATTTCCAAACAAACCACTACCTTGGAGGTACATCTCCTTCATGGTGTGGGGATTTGATTTTTTTCTGGGATCATGTTATTCTCAATCCCAATTTTCATTCTGTTTTCAGTCTTCCACTTGTTAAGAGAAACCATAGTAACATGTGTAACATACTTGATAGTATAGAATGGCACCAGCTGACTTCCTTGATCTTCCAGAGTAGTTGAAAACAAAGTGAGGAGTGATGGAAAATGTGGACGCAACTGTGGAAACAAAGCCAAATAACAATTTAATTTGACTACAAAATGTTCGGTCAGCCATTATATCCAACAATATTTTAGTTGATTTAATTAATTAGTCAGTGCAGAGTTTTCAAAATTACGAAAAGCGTAGTAAACAATACTATAATTAAACAATAGACATCAACTAACCTGCTCTCCAACAGACTCTGTTACTGAGCTCAGCACAAACATCCCCATCTGGGTGGTAAGTAAGAAGCAGAAGTTGATTATCATACATGATCATTTTTAGCATTGAAAGTGAAATAACACTCCCACAAACACAAGGGGCATTGTGTGGTTCAAGAAAACATCCATCCCCCAGAGAGGGCACTCCCTTATATTTACTATACGGGTATGTGCCGCTGTGGAGGGTAGGGTTTTCAGACCGCCCACTTCCAGAACAGGCTCGTTCTATTTCCTCTAGATCAGTTTCCCTAAAATCAACATTTTTTCTCTTGGATAGAGTATTTTCTTCAATTACCTCTCTAGACCAGCTGGCCTTGCTATGAAAACGTTCCGAGATGACTGGCGAAGATGAATTTGAAATAAATAATGATAATCCCGCCAACACTGCCACTAGAACAGGGTATATATTTTTGTGGATTTTCGCAAAATACTCTAGAACAGGGTGTCCAATTTAGATTTTTTCACTCTAGAACAGGGCCAGGTTCTCAGAGAGCCAGCGGCACATGCCTACCCTAAATTTCCGGGAGTGCCCCCCTCCCCCAGGCATCCCCCTCCCCTCACCAAAGGGATTGAAAATTCCAGAGGGGTGCAGGTGGGGTCAATTTATCTGATTTCTTCAATACAAATACTGTTATTTTCCTTTGGAAATTCCAGAGGGGTAGGGGGAGGGGGGTGGGAGATGGATATTTTCTGGAACCACACATTTTGCAATTGCCATTGCTTACCTCTCTGTGAGCAGCCTCTGAACTTTTCATATATTCCTGTAAAAACTGCAACAGCTCTGGCCACTGCCCCACAGGCAGTTCATGCTTGGCCATCACACTCACAACCTGGCCTGTCGAGTGCCGCACCAGTGGGATAGGCTCATTTGTTAACACCTGCAGTAAGGACTGCTTTAACAACTGATGGACCTCGGGTGTTAACTTGGTCCAATGTTTAGTTAGTCTTCTCCTCAAAAGAACAGCAGCATACTGCCGAACCTGAAAGGCAGTGTGTTTATCAATAAATAAAGGGGGGAAAGAACAAGTACAGCAGTTGTAACATTAAAAAATGGGGGGCTTGGAAAAAAGCCTCACATTAACATGGGGGCTTGGAAAAGAAATACTCATAGTGAAGTGGGGGGGGGGGGGGGGGCTTTAAAACATTTTCGGCTGAGTAATCAGAATATTCCCTTCCCCCCTCCACCTCTGTATATAATTCCCCTCCCCCCCCTCTGTATATTAAATGAACATTCCCTTATTTGATGTCTAGTGCAGGTGGATAACAAATTTGTCGATAAATCAATAAAGTTAATAAATCAGGTGCACATAATAGTAATAATTCATAATATTAATTAAATGCCCCCTAATACATATTTCACAACTTCTCTAGGATACAACTCGAGTTGAGCATGGTGTTTATCAATAAATCATGTAATGTATTTATACAGGATAATATTTTAAATGGAGATTGTTTTCAGTCATTTAATGCTCCGGTAATTTTACATAGGCCGGTAAATGTAAAATAAAATATACGCAAGAAAAAACTCATTTGACGTTTCATTGGTATGACTATAAGTAAGTAATGAAACAAATAAAATATTATTAACTTATATTTTGCTTTTTTCAATATTCATAGTCGAAAATTGAATCCTTTCAAATGAACATCGGGTGAATCTGAAAGAGAACACATATGGCTTGGGTTTCTTTGGTGGTTTCCCAAAATACAAAATTCATTACTAGATAAATTAATTTATCTGCTCGATAAAAATGATAAATATTTAGTTGTATGCACTCAAAAGTCAAATAGTCAAGAAGATTTTGACGATAAGAGAAATCCACCTTCAATTTGCGGCTGGGTCGGGAAGACTGACGCCTATAACCTTAATACCATTTTACCGCATTTGATGAAGGTTGAAATATAACAGAGAATCTCAGTAGGCTGAAACGGGACAATCGATCAAAATAAGTAAGCATAACGGTAAATGATGTACCTGCGGATTTTGGGAAGTGCTCAGCACCGAAATAAGAGCGGGGACTAGTGCAGGATTTTTGAATGCCTCTTTCAGCTCAGCAGTCGCCTGAAAAATAAAATTAAAAATGTGCTATCAGAGGCGAGGAAGAACTTCGCTACATGTAAAACTTTGAACATTGTACCTGCTGAATCACTGTATTATCGGGAACTAGAAGTTTCTGCAGAATTTGCTCGAGTTCCGCCATTTTGTTTTCTCTTTGGCGCTCTTTTTAGAACCCAGGCTATCGCAGCCTTCGCTACACGTGCTGTGTTCGAACCGGAAGTAAATTAGATCAGAACTGTCAAAGTGGATCCTTACCACTTCCGGCTCCGGCCAGTGGGCTCCGGCCAGAGTCGTCGAAGACTAGTCACGGATCTATTTCCTGCGTGGGTCTCATTGTTGTCTCACATAAATCACTGGTTTCTGCAAAGCTTTCCATCTGTCCAGAGAAACGATCGAGAGACAAAAAATAAATTGACCTCTTGACTCGGGCAGAGGTTGCCCACTTAGGGAAGAGGTCAAAACACTTGTACTCGACTGGTAGCCATTTTTTCCCTCTCGCTGCGAGGAAAGCGTTGGAGCATTCACCTTTTTGATATCTAGAGACTCGCAGTTCCTAACTACTAGGCTCTGGTATTTCCCTGAACAACAGTTACCAAGCGAAACAAACGGAAAATTCCGTGCAAAATTTTGAGACCGGAACGGCCATCAATTGAACCTATCCCACAAATTCTAGCGCACCATCAAACTTATCATCCAGAAGCTCACGAGCTTCTGACTTATCCCACAGCGTTTTGCGCACCCTCAAACCCTATCCCATAACTCTTTGCCTACCCAGAACAAGAGTGAATTTCTCTCGAGCGGGATTGTTGAAATACATACATATACATACATTGGCCCCTGTTTGTCAGCACCCAAAATCTGGAAGCCACGCGACCAGACCGATTCCAGGGTCCTTTTCCTATTTCCCCAGGGGGGAGGAGAGGGGAGGACCCTGGCGCGCGAGGATGAAAGCCAACATGATCTCGAAAATTCAAAATTACGATTATCGTCATTTTGGTGACGTTTATTTGACATGCGCAAGTGTCCCACATGGCTGTACGTTGCACATTCTCGTACCCAGAGCTCCCCAGCTCGTCTGCTCGCAGGGGAGGCTCTGGTGACATCCATTTGAGGACCTTTGCTGATTGGCTGGTTTTGAACGTTGGTCATGCGCAGAAAGATCTTTCTCCCAACGGCTCTGTATCAAATCTCGCGCATGCGTCAGTGGCTGTCACCAGAGCCTCCCCCGCGAGGAGACGAGCAGGGGAGCTCTGGGTAAGAGAAAGTACGTTGCAGTAGTACACTTCTGTGTCTTGTGTGAAGTGCGCATGTTGCTACAGCACCAACGAGACAGCCACGATGAAAACGCTACCGAATGTGAAGGTAAATAATGGCCTACACATTTGACAGCTTTCACAGAAGACCAGCAAATATCAAGCAATAAAGCAAAAAAAAAACAATATACTGTTTTATTGAATATTATGTATGCTCGCTATGTATTGATAAATAGTCTATTTAACATGCAATCTAATAAATAGTTGTTTAAATCACAAGGAGCATTTTAACATGCTCTCAAGCAGTAATCCATCAAATATAATTACAACATACTAATTTAAAACTCCCACGCCATTTTGGAATTGATTAAATATACATTTTGTCAAAAATGGAATCAATAAAACTCTTTTCTTCTTCAAATTTTCCAAAACATGTTTTTCAAATTATTGTCTTGTGAGCTTACAGCGCTCGCAAAACAGACGATAACTTGGAGTATTGAAGCCCCACCCCTTCTCGCCGTTTTTTTCCAGACACCCCAGGTGAAGCATCGCGCGCGTTGACGAATCTTTTATTGCTCTGCAGCTTCCTAGTCTGTCTACAGGCTATCTTTGTTTCTGGTGAAGTTTTCGTTTTCTAAATGCTTTCTTTATTAGGCACGCGCGGACGGACGAGCACTTACACACGCGGTGGGCTTCCTGTGACAAGAGTGCGCACGTTGTTTTTGGTTGGAGGTTTTTTTTTTTTTACACAGGAACCCCACAAAAACACGAGAGTAGGCTGGAATCCCGGCAAGCCAATATTCCCGGCGTGTCTACACAAGAAACAAAGAGAGCCGTTGGAGAGGCTATAAGTCTCCGCGTGCAGATTCACGAGCGAACGCGCCCACACCCTCGAAACGACGCGCTGTTTCTAACTAAATCACGACAGGCAAATTAAAATGCGGGTGAGATCGTCAGCTTGTGTTATGGTTCTTCATGGGGCGTCTTTGCCACATCATCTTCGAACTTGCCCTCGATGCCCTCAAACACGATGTCGAGCTCTGAAGCGACAAAATAGGCATGTACGTCAGTTAATGCTACACTTCTTAATCAGCGTCGCGCGCACAAACTAACCTGCGTACAGCTAGAACTTTTAGCTTACTGGGGTCAAATTGCACAGGCTAACACGAGGTCTCCAAGCATGAGTAACGTGCCTAGGTCTGATTTCCCCTGGAGACCATGGAGATTCGAGGGTCGCTTTAAAAGCAATGGTAGGTCTGATTAACAGTGCGTCTTAATGCGGGAATCACTTATGAATGCTGAAATGCAAAGTTTAAGGTTATAGGTTTTTCGTCGTCGTGGTTTTATGGGTGTGCTTTTGCTCGTTTTAGATGTTAACTTGGTCGTTTTCTGAAATGCAAAACACGGTACCATCATGTAACAACAACGACGTCTTACCGAGGCCGCCAAGAGCGCGCGATCCCTCCGTTGGACAAGTAGACGGGCTGCGATTTTGTCCCTGAAGCCTGAGGACCACTAACGGCAAGGGGCTGTCGTGGCCTAGTGCAATAACGTCCCCGTCATACAGAGGCTGGATCGTGGTGACCTGAAACAAATGGGTCCCAGTGACTGGAAAGTCTTCGAAGGCACTCTAAAAGGGAGTTCCCGATCATCCCCGTATATCCTTAGGGGAGTTCCCATTCATCCCCATATATTCGTAGGGAAAGTTCCCGATCATTCCCATATATTCATAGGTGGAGTTCCCAATCATCCCCACATATTCATATATTCTTAGGGGAAGTTCCCGAGCATTCCCGTATATTCTTAGGGGAAGTTCCCGAGCATTCCCGTATATTCTTAGGGGGAGTTCCCAATCATCCCCATATATTCGTATATTCTTAGGGGAAGTTCCCGAGCATTCCCGTATATTCTTAGGGGGGTTCCCGATCATCCCCGTATATTTAGGGGGAGTTCCCAATCATCCCCATATATTCTTAGGGGAAGTTCCCTATCATTCCCGTTTATTCTTAGGGGAAGTTCCCGAGCATTCCCGTATATTCTTAGGGGAAGTTCCCGAGCATTCCCGTATATTCTTAGGGGGAGTTCCCAATCATCCCCACATATTCGTATATTCTTAGGGGAAGTTCCCGAGCATTTCCGTATATTCTTAGGGGAAATTCCCGATCATCCGGGGCCGTATATTCATAGGGGGAGTTCCCAATCATTCCCATATATTCATAGGGGGAGTTCCCAATCATCTCCATATATTCATAGGGGGCGTTCCCGGAGACACAATAGTGTACCTTGTCAGCCGTAAAGCTGCACACTTGACGGCCTTCTTGCATATTCCACAGGATGACCGTCTTGTCGTCGCACGATATGAAGTACTGGCCGCCGGCACTTAACACATCCACACGGTAACCATAATGAATCGTGGGAAGAACAAACAAAGACGTACCTACATTGTAGAAGGTAACAAATATTTACATTGATTGATTGGTTTATTTAGCTTTCTTGTAGCCTTTGGGGACTAAATTACAAGGGATTCCTCGTATCTCAGGCCAGGATAGATGATTGCCATTGCCTTCTCTGGATAGATTAAAATCGCATCTTATTTAACAACACAGTACAGTTTTCAGCCGTAGGCGATAATAACATAGTAGTGACATGGGTTAGTGTGTGACATGGGTTAGATGACGTGGTCGTGAAAATTTACTGGTCTGTAGCAGTTTCCAAGCGCAGGCATTCGGAAGCAAAAGCGCCCACGTCCTCGAGATGACGTCCTGTTTCTAAATCTCCCCATTGACGTGAGGATACGTGATGTTACGTGATGATACGTGATGATACGTGATGATACGTGATGTTACGTGATGATACGTGATGTCACGTGATGATACGTTAAGATACGTGATGATACGTGATGATACGTGATGTTACGTGATGATACGTGATGATACGTGATGATACGTGATGATACGTGAAGATACGTGATGTTACGTGATGATACGTGATGTTACGTGATGTTATGTGATGTTACGTGATGATACGTGATGATACTTGAAGATACGTGATGATACGTGATGATACGTGATGATACGTGGTGTTACGTGATGATACGTTAAGATATGTGATGATACGTGATGTTACGTGATGTTACGTGATGATACGTGATGATACGTGATGATACATGATGATACGTGATGATACGTGATGATGCGTGATGTTACGTGATGTTACGTGATGATACGTGATGATACGTGATGATACATGATGATACGTGATGATACGTGATGATGCGTGATGATACGTGATGTTACGTGATGATACGTGAGGATACGTGAAGATACGTGAAGATACGTGAAGATACGTGATGATACGTGATGATACCTGATGTTACGTGATGATACGTGATGATACATGATGTAACATGATGGTATGACTAGTTTTACGGGAAAAACTAGGTGGTCTGCGTCGGCGGAGACGTGAACATGAACAACAACAACCAAGGTTGAGATTTATGTTAAACGCCGTGGAAAAATGGTGTTTTGCTGACGTTTCGAGCGTTGATGTAACGTGATGATACATGTGACGTGATGATACATATTACGCGATGATAAGTGATGATACGTGATGTACGTAATGATACGTGATGATACATGTTACGTGATGACACGTGATGTTACATGATGATACGCGATGATACGCGATGTTACGTGATGATACATGATGTTACGTGATAATACGTGATGATACGTGGTTACTAGCCATATGGGGGTTGCATTGTGGTCACGTGTACCGTGTACAACTACGTGACGACCGCGTGGAAACACTGGCCACGTGGCAACCAACTTCAACAACAGACACGTGGAAGATAATTTCCCCTTGTGATAATCACGTGATAATTTAAAGCACCATGCGCGACCCTATCATTCTGACCACGTGCCATGCACGTGCCGTCTGCGTGGGAAACACGTACCGTTCACGTGATCCCAGATAACGATCTTAATGTCCTTGTGTGCGGTGATGGTTCTGGTGTTATTGACGGGCGTTAAGGAGTAGGTATCGGTGTCATCCTCATAACGAAGATCGTGAATAAGCTTCTCTGGAAAAGAAATAAGCAAAATGTTAGTGCCAATACACTTATCAGGTAACATCAATGAAGTAGACTCTCACAAAGTCCTTCGTCGTCGCGCGGTTTTGGCATGTCATTTCGTCCCCCTCAGTTCGCTTCGCTCGCCGCTTCCAGTATCTTATGAGAGGTCAACTTGGAGCAAGTCCTGAATCAACAGGAAAGACAGACCCATCTGCACACTGCCCGATGAAGGTATCAATGCGAATTCAATGCGAGACTGAGACTTGCTCCCGAGACGGTAAATTTAAATCAAGGTCTTCTGGGTAATTTTCAAAATACCAAAAGGGCCTTCTGGCCAATCAACCGGAAGAAAACAAGATCGCCCGTACTCAAATGTTTGATCTAAGTAAAACTAAATCAATCAATCAATCAATCAATCTAAATCTAAAGAGAAACTTTCCTTGAGTAATGCCCTCGATTAACCAAGGCCTGTATTAACCAAAACAACTTACTATACACCGAATCGAAATATGGGACAAATTTGAATAACAATTGTTCTTGACTTTCTAGCTTCGCATTCATGAAAAAATGCTTTTGTGTTTTCCACGTGAACACAAGGCTAGTCAAGTCAAGAGCAACAGTTATTCAAATTTGCCGCCATATTTCGATTAGGTGGATTCACGTGATGGGCTCCTGTTTTTCAACTAATAATAGTCAGACAGTCGGACTACCTGTGGTGGGGCTACAACAGGTAACCCAACGTTTAAACCCAACAGAAGGAAATGAGACTTACTTTTGCTCACATCCCACACCATGGGATGTCGGATGTTGTCATTCTTCTGGTTTCGTCTAATGCCAAGTATAAATATGCTGCCATCAGGAGTGAACGACGCCAGGGTCAACACAAACCTCACATAACCCGGCCTTTCGACTTTGAATAACAACTCTCGCGTAATGACATCCCAAATAAATATCATCTCCAATGGCACGTCATTATGAGCCAGGACGGTTCCTTCTTCGTTTACTATGAAGGCCTGAATCTGATGCTTGGCACGCGGGCCTAGCATCTCGCTTGTTTGATCACCGGTCTCTATGGAGTACGTCACGAGTGACTTCTGGTCCTCAGAGTACGTGAGGATTTCAGTTCCGCTGTTAACGGTACAAAGTTCAGGCGTCCCCGCGTAGTTATACTCCGGGAGTTTCCTTTTAAGACGCATAAAACTTTCCATGTATTCATATCCACAACGACCGCTCTATAGCCGACACGCAGGGCGGCCTTACGCGTGTTAATCACCTTCACATAGCTCGATGTTATGTTGGTGACCCTCCGCACGGGGAGGAACGTAGACATGTCCCACGTGGTGATCACGTGATTATCCATTCCTAGACGCCCCAGCGTGATAACGTGCCTAGGGTCCTCGGGGACAGGGTACACTTTCAGCAGGGTCTCGGGTTTGCCTGTCTGAGAATGGACGTCCTCACGAGAGAGGTCCCAAACTCGGATAATACTGTCCCCGCCTGAAGTAATTATAATGTCCCCCGAGGCCGCCAGCACCCTTGAAATATAGTTCGGATGTTTGAGCACCTCTTGTCGTTGGTCCGTTTCTAAATTTAGCACCACGACTTTTTCTCTTTTGGGAAAAGCTAAAACGTTCAACTCAGAGCTGATAGAGATATGACTCATCCAATCGTCAAGTTTGCCGCGAATACTTTTGATTTTAGTTCCACTTTCCAAATCGAAAATATCAATCCTCATTTTCTTGGCAACAAATACTTCCTTCTCGTTCTTCAGCAGAATCTCCGTTAAATGTAGAAAATTTTCGTCGTCTTCTTGGTCAAAGACTTGGAAAGAATGCGTGATGGATTTTGAAGACAAGTTGACAACTTTCAAAAGTTTTCTTCCTCAGCTGAGTTACATACAACCATGTTTCCAAGGCCCGAGAAGACTGTGTTTTGTCCTGCCTCGCCAACGGGTTTGATGTCCGGGAAGTTAGCTTCTATTTCTCCTGTTAATATGTCCATGATCTTTAAACTCTTTTCACTGAAGAAAACAGCTTTTCGTTTGTTGTCGCCCATGAGGACAAGGGGTGGAGATGAGGTGAAGAACTTCACCGACACGCTTTGGAGAGACAAATATTCAAAATTAGTGATCATTGTCAGGCGAATCACGAAAAATTCGACACCACCGCGAAAAAGCATAAAGGTGGTGTTACACGGGACAACTTGCAACAAAAACTTTCCTCGCAACATTGTTGCGCGAAAAGTTTTTACCGTGTAACATGTGGCACAAGACAACTTTTCGCGCAACATTTCACTCGGCAACATGTTGCGAGTTTTTGACTTGGCTTCAAAAACTTGCAACACAAAATGACGAATATCTGAAATGTTGTCTCGTGTAACATGTGTCCAACAACTTTTCCGCGCAACATTTTTGTCTGGAAGCGAGGCAAGAATGAATTCGTCATCAGCTCGAGCTAAAAGTTGTTTTAACGGTCGTGTATCAGATGTTGTTGCGCTAAAAGTTGTCTCATGTAACATGCCCGTTGCCGAATGACTCGACGTCAGGAACTTTTCGCGCAACAATGTTGCGCGGAAAGTTTTTGTTGCGAGTTATCCCGTGTAACATCGCCTTAACGAATCAGATTAGCAGAGAATGTTTTCATGATGATATCTTGAAAATCTGAAAATGCTTCGATGCAGGATCGCAAAGATTTTCGCGGATTTATAAAGAGGCCTTGTCAACCAGTCCTTTGCTTTTGTTTTCATTCAATATTAGAAGACGAATTATGTGTAGAAATCTCTTAATCTAAAAACATAGTTTTATACTTGATTTACCGAATTCAATCGAAAATATCGCACTACATTCCCTAAATCAGCCGATGGAAATGGATGCTTTCTCTGATTCGGTATGTTACTAGGCTGACAAAATGGAAGGTGACAGAGGCTCTTTAACAGTTCACATACATGAGGAAATATACTAGTAACTCATTTTAAATAGGTATACCGTGGACGTTTTACAAACAGTCAATTTGCATTCTCTTTCAGTTCAATACTTTGTCATCCTTCATCGAATGAAATTCCCCGAGTTTCTATGCAGCTTGCCTTATAAATTATGCGACGATAAACCTATTTTCAAGTTGTTCCAATTCCCATGTATACCTGTGGTAAATCTCTCCAGTATTGATATCCAGTACAGTAATTCCCCTTTTGGATGATACCACTACCCGGTTATCCCGTCGCCGACTTGAATAGCCCCGATTTCCTCGCCCAAGTCCTCCACCGATACAAGTACTGCTCCATCACTAATGGCCCAGACTCTGACAGAGCCATCCTGGCAGCCTAGGAACAAGTGGAAAACGAAAAAAAAAAATATAAGAGCTCTGCCTCAACAGCCCATGAAGCCGAGTGGGCTACTGACGCAGAGGCCATGATGGCGAGAGGAATAATTGTTTTAGTCATATCAATGTTTCTAGAAGCATCATTTGCCATTTTTGAGGCTTCCAACTAGCAGCCCAAATCGGGTAGCCTGCCCGCAGGCTCTCTTTGTTTCTGGTGAAGTTTCCGTTTTCTTTATTAGGCGCGCGTGGGCGGACGAACGCCCTCTACACACACGGTCGGCTTCATGTGGCAAGAGCGCGCACGTTGTTTTAGGGCTTGTTTTTTGTAGAAGCTTTCGTGTACATACAGAGTCCACAGGAACCCCACAAAAACGAGAGTGTGCAAGAATCCCATACAAACGTGCGCGCGTTCTACAAGGCGAGCCAATATTTCCCGGCGTGCTCTACACCAGAAACAAAGAGCCTGTGGGAGGCTAATGACAGGCGAATGGCTTAAACCAATCTATGGGCCACCTGTGCTCCATTATAGCCTCAGGAAGTCGCGCGATGAAAAGCAACAAATACAAAGTAGCAGTAAAACCCCTCACGTGTACCTGATACTACTAGTGACCCCTCCTGATTGATCGCCAGTGCGTATACTCCCTTCTTGTGTCCCACCAGTGTCTCTACCAGCTGCCCGCCAGGGGGAGTCAGGAACGCTCGGTTAGGAAGAAGGGAGGGGGCCCTAGAATGATGTGCGTCTAGTAGCAGGCTTGTCAATGTCTGCAAAAAGGGAGGACAACTTATAAAACTAAAACTAAAACATAGTTTATCAGGGATGTGAAAGAAGGCAGTCAACTTGAAGATGATGTTCCTACCTCTGAGAGATTTGATTTCACTAGTGAGAATTCTTGTTCTTTGTGCTGAAAAGGACAATTACAATATAAGTTATAAAAAGATTCAGTTAGCTTGAAATTTCTCCATTTCACAGACATCAGTTTGCAGACTACAGATGAAAGAAGATGAGGTTGATAAGAGAAATTGAATGACAAGTTCAAAGATAAAGTTCAAAGGATAATGCAAGATATCAACCCGGCCACAGGGCTCCCGCAAAGCAGGAGAAGAAGTACACCATATTTGTACCATCAATGTAGTCGTGGATCTATACACAAGATGCTGGGATAGAGCACCATATGACAGCCATTTCTCGAGCCAGTCGCTCAAGCTGTAATAGACCTTTTCCGCTTGAGTGGGGGCCCTGTGGCTTGTTTTCCCAACTGTGACACTCATGCGAAACAATTCCTTTGTTTGGTGACATGAACATTAAAGAGCTTGCTCGTGCGTTAAGGGAAAAAACAAAAGATTTCGTTCGCTTGAGTACCTGTTGGCGAAACACACCACAGGACTCCCGCTCAAGCGGAAAAGATATATCCTCCCTCTCCTTATCCTTTTCGGACCGTGGGCTTGGCGTTTCCTGGGGTACCTACCTCATACAAGCGACTAACAAGTTGCGAAGCAAGCTGACATGGATCAGCTAAGATGGCGTCCTGTCCCAATTGTAGGATCTCCCCTACGGCTGATACGTCAGGATCTGTGTACACGTGCTTAACGCGGTGAAAGTCATCTAGTACGGACCTGTCAGGAATTAGGAATGCATTGAGTAACGGGATCTACAGTCTAAAATTTATTATGCGGGAAAATGAAACCTTCTTCTAGACATTCACTTGATGAGCGCGCGCTAATGTTTTAGTTGAACGCGCGTTCTGGGGGCGAGAAGAAACATCGACGGGACGAGGTTATCTGTCTCGTCTCCCGCTTTTGTTATTTTTTCCCAGTGTCTTCTTATAAGGTGAGGGCGCCTCCTCGCACACGCCCGGTGGTTTCTAAGGGCGCTCTCGCCATCTTCTTTTTCAACCTAGACGTTCAATGTATAACTGTAACTGTAAAAAAAGATATGGCAAATAAAATAAAATTGAAATTTAAAAAAAACCTCCCTCGATATTTCGCCGGACAGCGAGCGAAAATCGAGCATGACAGCCACACACAAAAAAAAAACAATGTCCGGAGATGAGCCATCCAGGTCAAGAAGGCCAGAAGCTGTCTAGCCCGCTTTCCGGGCTGGCGCAGTCCATAAACAGGCTCTACGATGCGTTATCGGCTTCACCTGAGCGAACGTGCCCTTATCTTGGTCTCAAGCCACTCATAATTACACAGCACTCTAGCCTTGAGTTCGAACCACCTCTTGCTTCGTATCAAGTGATGCGGCAGCTCGTGCAGCTTGCGCAGGTTGTATTTGTGTGGCGAGTACATCAGGGGTTGTGCCGCGATGCTGCTCATTCGTACGAACTTGCCATGGTGCTCTTTAGTTCTCGTCACTCCGGCATCTAAAGGGAAATCAAATATCTGTATTGCATGTCATGCTTATCCTTTCCTAGCGCAGACAACTCAGTCACAAACCGCGCTGTGTCGTTAGTCAGAGCGGATTCCAGATGAGCGTCGAAATTATTTGTATTTGCGTATACTTTGCGTTCTGATTGGTCGTTCATTTCTATCAACCAATCATATTTTGAATTACCCGTAAACGCTTCTGTGTATTTAGTAATCACGTGTTCACCGCGTGATAGTGTTTTACTTGGCTTAATTTACAAAGAAATGACTCACGTGCTCGCCGCATGATAGTGGCTTTACCTGGCATGCGATTGGCTGACTGGGAAACCATTCAGCAGCTACTTGTATTTTCTCTCGTCAATGATTGGCTAAGTGTATTTGGTCTTACTTCAGTCATCTGAAATTCGCTCTATCTAATCGTGACCTTTAAGAATCTGGGTACTATGTTCAATTGTGTCATTAGTGTGAATATAAGGCAATGACTCATTAGCATACACTTGGCCATTTGGCTCTATCGTCGCGCAGGTAGGGCGCTTTACCGTCCTGTTACTCACATTGGTTGTGTTTTCGTCTCGTTGTGCTCTCGGGCCCTGGCGACGCCCTTTCGCGTTTCCCACCCACCCTCCCCAGCTTCGTTTTTCCGCAATCACTGGGCTCGCCAGGTCTCTCCTTCCCATAACTTAAATGAGCACAATCAGACCAGTGAAAATAGATAACTTTAAAATTGCGTGGTCAATACAATTGCGCGCTGTGTGGCTAGCTCTTCAAAAGTGAGTCGAGTGCAGTCCGTTGTTCAAGTATAGGAAATCTGCAATAATGTTTTCATTCCTTATTTCTACAAAAAGGCCTAGAAAGTAGAAGTGCTCGTTGAGTTCATGGGATATTCTTAAGCTACAGTTAAACTAGGACACGTGTAGCACGCAACATTTGTGCTCTGTATGTTTTCCCGAGAGACTAAACTAGGAAACATCGCACACGGTCTCGGAAACACAAATGTTTGTCTGACGAAGAAATTATTTGTGTCCCGGCTAAAAAAGTTGACGCGCGCAACAATGCTTCTCGCGTGGATAAATTGGGAAACATGTAAATGTCCGGCTACAATGTTGCGCACTACATGTGTCCTAGTTTAGCCAGGGCTTTACCGTCCGAATAAATCCCAAGGAAATAATCCGTAGTTAAGGAGTGGAGCTTAGTCTTCTGCGTCTCATCGGATAAGTAGCGATCTCTGGCGGCCTCGATGAACTGCCTGTGGTACCAGTTAATGACGCGTGCACCCTCCGCCCCCCTGTCCACTAGGTAGGACTCCAGGTCTGCCCGTATTCGGACCCATAGTAACGGGGGGAGCCGGCGGATGGGCGGGGTCCAGTATTGAAATACATCGTCCAGGACTTCATCGTCGCAGGATAAGATGTCGTCGAGTTCACTTGCAGTTAGGCCGCTGCGTGCTACGTGTGAGAAAAAATATGTAGGTTTGGGTTATCCTGGAGTAAAACAAAGGGTTAGCTGCGAGACCGCATTTCGAACGATGCGACAACAACGAAAAAGTACAATTATACACAAACATTATGAGAAACATTATTGAATAATGGAGCTCGCTATTTATGTTTGCCCAGTGTTGCCAGAGGGTCAGAGACCAGGCCACACCCAGGCTGACTAATTTTGAGAAGGGCATTTAAAAAACAACAACTACAGACTGAAAGATAAGTCGCCATTTGGCGACTAGTTAACCATTATCCTGCGAGATTGCGCAGAATATCGTCTGATACTTAGCCGACGAGGGACGAAGTCCCGAGTTGGCTAAAATCAGACGATATTCTGCAAAATCTTGCAGGATAATGGTTTTATTATTCAGCACATCGATAGCACAGAAACCCCCGAAAAAAATGACTTTTGTGTATTATTTACGAGCTCAAAACATCATATTTTCCTCAGAGACGGATATCGCAGGATAGCTGTCATGTACAGAAGACAGCTATTGGCGTTCCAATGACCATATTTGGGCAGTGCATCGATGTGCTGAATAATAATTTGAAATGCTCGCCAAACCCTAAATCTAGTTGCCATTGGCGACCATATGGTCGCAGTGATATGGTCGCAGTGATATGGTCGCAGTGATATGGTCGCAGTGATAAGTTAAAAAAAAAAACGTAAAACGTATGTGCGACCGACTCCCCAAACTCGCAGCTCGTAAGCTGAATTACGCTGGGTCCCAAGGGCGCCACTGGCAGCCAAGCGGTCATAAGCACAGACACTGAGGGTGGTCACTGCCAGAGGGTTTATTACGTCCCCAGTGGTTCTTTAACGTCCCCCTGGAACTGGGAAGGGTAGAAAGGCGAGACGGGACCTCGGTTTATTGTCTCATCCGAAAGACGGTTCGCAGTGATATGGTCGCAGTGATATGATCGCAGTGGCAGGCCCTGCGAATCCACTTTGAGTGGCACCTCAGTTGTTCAGGTTTCACAAAATAAAATACCTGCAGTGAGATATCCTAGGGCATGCCGCACCAATACCCTGCCATGCTTCTGCTCTGTCCTCTCAAGCAAGCTGTTAATGGCATCTCGTATGGTTTCTTGCAGTCTGGTCTGATCGGGAGGCATATAGGAACGCCAGCGACATGCTTCGTCAAACGAGATCTTCAGGAACAGAGGTAGCGGGCACTGTAAAGTAGGTATCGGGATTAGGTTCGATGATCCGTTCGATGATCGGGCGCCATCTTGGAATTTTGAGACGCGCGGTCCCGGGGGCGAGTGCCCCCGATCATCGAACGGACCGGGTTTTCTGCGATAAAAACACCCACTACCGCCTACAAGCAGGCTATGCCGATGGATATCCATGTGAATTCCGAGCACTTCTCAATCTAGTGCGACAGGAAAATCAGGTTTTCACAAGAATAGATTTCCACAGAAATCCGCTATGACACCTGGCAAAGGCCTTTGTTGTTGCACTCGGCCAGGATGACAGAAGACCTTGGCGACAAGATTGACGGCACGCTTTTGACACGAAGTGCAAAAAGCGAGGTAAGCTTGGCTATGCAGTAGTCACACTGACGGCAAATAAAGCATACTAGCACGTCACGACAAACCAAATAAACAGCTAACGAGCCGTACGCACCTGTGTGAACGCGTCTTTAACAGTCTGGAGCTGCTCGGTCTGCAGTGTTCGGTTCTCCTTCTTGAGCCACTTGGTTAGAATACTCGACACGTCTTCTTGAGGGAGGGAAGGCACGGCAACGTAGAGCTTAGGGTCCTTGAACATCGCCTGGGAAAGTACGTCAGTGATGATCACTTATGATGCGAAACTGTGTTGCCAACGCGACAAAGAATATTGTCATGGTGATTTATTATTTAACAATTAGTCGCCGAAGTCGCCGTGATTAACAGAGACGAAGTCGAGGTGACCATTCGCCGATAACCACGGAGCCTGAGGCGACTAATTGTTTTAGTATAATTCCTCAAGCGATTCATAAGAGTTTTAGACAAAAAAACTTGTTTTTGTTGTTGTTTTTTCACTGTCATAACAAAGCTCGAGCGCGCACTCCCAATCCTTTCATTATAGCAAGAGAAAACGAACCTCTCGACCAATCAGCGCGCGACATTTCTTATAATCACTTGAGTAATTATACCAAATCCAGTGACGTTACTTCCGGTTAAGATGAGATGCACACGTGCCGCCGCGGTTGAATTTCGGTCAGTACACAACCAAACGCCGTGGTCTTCGGTTGGTGTTTTGTGGTCGCAAAATTTTCACTTTCACAGCAGGTAAGGTCAGTTGTAATGTGAGATGCATAGCTCAGTTGTAATGTGAGATGCATAGCTCAGTTGTAATGTGAGATGCATAGCTCAGTTGAAATGTGAGATGCATAGCTCAGTTGTAATGTGAGATGAGCTACGGGTGAGATGAGCTATATGAGAAGAGTTATACCTGTAACTTAGGGAAACATCGAAATTCTGCATCAGGGAGAGTAGAGATAACAAACTTGACGTTTTTCGGAAGGACCCTTGGCATCCAGTCCAAACGCCTTGATCCGTCTTCAGGAGAGAGCTGATCAAGTGCATCAAATATGACTACTAGTGGGGTCTCCTTCGTGGCCGCAGAAAACAGCGTTGGTAGAAGTTCGGCAAGATCTTTCTTGTTCTGAAATCAAAAGGTTTTATTAAGGCGCATATCACCCCTGAGAGGAGGGAACATGGACTGAAAGTTGTGCTTGAACAAATAAGAATGACGGAAATTCTGTCTCGATACCTTTTTGATTCACGAGATATTAGGTTATGCAGAAATTTTTACTGGTACATTTACCACCCAAGTAGCGCGGTGAATCGGACCACCCAGCATGCGGACTGTGAAGAAAAATTAAAGGATAGAGATTTTACCCGAGGAATTTTGGTGGACAGCTTGTATACATGTTTTATTTGCTGAGCAACGGATCGTAGAAGACGACGAATTGTAGAGCTCTTGGGCGTAGTGCCAAGAAATCTGAAGAAAAAAAAGGCATGTGTGAATGGTACTAGGAGTTACGGTTCTATTGTAACTTGAAAAGGTCTCCTAGTCAATGTCCGTAGAAATTCGTAACATAAGATGAATCTTGGGCAAAAATTACTTTTCCCGGGGGATTGGAGGGTTAAATTACATTACATGGTTACATTTTGCAAGCTCGAGCACTTTGGGTCTCAGAAATTCTCATCTCTTTTTCGCAAAGTTGCAATGTCATTCAACAGAACAGAAGTGCAAAAACAGAAGTGTCCATCTTGGTGTTACGCGCGCGCCCATGTCTCGGATGGAAAATTTTATTTTTAGAAACACCACACAGGAAACCCACGCACGAGTCGGCGCGACACGCGACAAGTGGACAAAATTAAACATGGCAGCCGCGTTTGACGCTGATTGCTCATAATGTTGAGACGACTTTCTATAAACCTGTAAGTTACTTTGGCAGCAAACCATTTCAAAAATAGCGCCAAGAATTGAGGCGTTTTTCTGGTCCACTCTCGTCGCGACCGCCGTGTTTAATTATGTCAGCTTGTCACGTTTCGTGCCGAATAGTGCGTGGATTTCCTGTGTGAAAGGACGATCATCTCCGTATATGTTTAGGAGTCCCATACCTAGGCCTTTGTACGTCACATTACCTTACCTTTCCTCCTCCCCCCCCCCCTCCCCCCGATTTGTCACATTTTGTCACAAATCCAAAAGAAAAATCCACGCGAAAGCAAACTCGCGTTTCTCGACCTAAAACTACTCTCCAACGCCTGCGAGTGCAAGCAGGTTAACGTTACCTTAGTACAACACACGGATCATGTGTTAGCCACTCACGCACCAGCTTAGCAGTCATAGCCATAATAGAGGTTTTACCAGACCCGGAGCGACCATGAAGAACTAACGGCTTCTTGGCCTCACCACTGATGTAGATGCCAATCTTCGACAGCGTTTCTTGACGGCCGTGGAACATTTCCATTTTAGATTGACAGAATGTGCTATGCTGCACTACCTGTAATGGTGCAAGAATACCAAGATGTTTGCTGTAAAAAAGACATCACAATGTTGTATGCCAGATCATAGCCTGCTAGCCGGCTCTCCACTGTTTTTTTTTTTCGGATAATTTTTTGGGATTCCTGTGTCGCGCGGGGGGGAAGATGGGAATATCCGAAAAACCCATCCCCGCGACACAGAAATCCCATCCGCCAAAAAATCAAATACCCCCCCCCCCCCAAAAAAAAAAAAAAAAAAACACTGATGAGCCGGATAGCAGGCTCGTCAAATCAAATATATTGTAGGTGCTGTATGCACCTCCATTTGTCAATCAGCAGTTACAGAGACGAAGCTGAGGATGCCATCAGGGCTCGGGAGATCGACGAGACAAACACGTGGCAAAGGGGTAGCTGGATGGCAAATAACGCAAGTAACAATAACGCCAATAATAACGCCAATAACGGTAAATAACGCCAAATAACAATAGCTTCATGAGTAAACAAAGTTGATTTGATTTGATTTGACGGTAGGGGCATCCTTACTCGTAGAGTAAAGAGGCCAATATGCTAATGAGAGCATTCTTTATATTCACACTAATTGGACCAGTGAGAATAGTGACTTTTGTTTACCTCTTCGTAGAGTGGGCTACTAATCTCTGAATTCTTGTGCTCAGCTATGCTATCAGATATTCTTGTCTGCATCATTCCCTGGAAATCTTGGCAGAACCTTTCAATGTATTCCTTGTGTTCTTTTAAGTTTGGATCCATTCCTAACAAAAAGAAAATCTGAGGTGTTTGAATGTGGGATCGAAGACATTTTAAGGTAACTTATGGCAGCACCCCCGTTAAAGATTCCGCCATTCCTGGAATTGCCCCCGAACTGGTCATGAGTGATAGCCCTACTGGTGAGGTGGGTGTACATGGTGGTTAAGGCAACTTAATTTCCAGGATAAGCTTATGTAAGTATGCAACATATACATTGTTTATCATACATAATTTTGTACCCCTACCGTTTTCGGTCCACTTGACTTGATATGACACCTGATTCTTGCCCTTCAAACATCTGGTCACAGACTCTTTGAGGTTAAGATGAAGTTTCTTTTTGTCAACTCCATCCACACTCAGGCCATACGTGTCCACATATCTGTGCAGGCATTTACTTCCTTTGCTTGTGTCCTCGGGTAAATCAGTGAACTCTCGATGAAACCAGCCACATTTGCCAGAATCAACTGATGGCTTCAAGATTCCCTCCTCAAGCTCAATCTCAGAAACTATAAATTCAGATAGAAAAAGAAGTCAGAACAATTTCACTCCTGTCCAACTGTTGGCATGGGAAATTTTGCTTTCCTTACTTTCAAATTCCAAGGGAGGGATTCTACATACCCATAAATTTCCCTTGATATCAAATATACCTGATCTGATGTAGGTATGCCATTTTGTCTCATCAGTAAAAGCAGTCTGAACAGCAGCTATCAAAGCCTTCTTAAGGGCAAGGAAATCTTCATTCCACTTCTCCCATGCTTTTTTCATAAGAAACTCATTCCCCTCAGTAAATATATCTGGAAACCATGTGGTTACAGGTTGAAGCACAAAAGATGCTGGGATTGAGTTACTGTCTTTCTTGTACCACCTTATAAAAGATCATAAAACATTTGGAATTTTTTCAAAAATGGTAATTTGAAACATACTACCATTTGCGTTCAACCCTGAAGCGTGGCGATTTTTTCGCGTAGGTTTACGTTTCAAACGTGCACGTTTTGTCGAGAAGTAGACACGTTTCTCGCCCTCTGATTGGCTGAAAAATAACAGTCAAAACAGCAGCCAATCAGCGTTTTTCTCGACAAAACGTGCACGTTTGAAATGTAAACCTACGCGAAAAAATCGTCAAGCTTCAGGGATGAAGCTGGTATGAATGGTAGTAACTGAATGTGTCTGAGTGGACTTAAATTTATTTGAAGGCTCCTCATACAGAGGAGGAAATCAGCAGACAAAAGTAGCTCTTCGAAAGCTTGGCACATCATACTAGGGGTAGTGAATGGGTGCTTGAAAAAAATTTCTCCCAAAATTTTGAGGAGTTCTCGAATTCTCAGATTTTTCAATTTGCTGTGCTCAGATTTTTCCTTCAGGTCCTCTTGGATCTCGGATTTTCCCATTTGTTGTGTTTATCTGAGCAATCTCAAATTTTGGAAAATAAAATTCTTGATCTCAGATTTTGAAAACGGTGGTCTCACATTCTCTGAATTTCTCAGACCAGAGTATCCATTTATGGTGTAATGTAAAAACAGAGGAGCGACGTGTTTGCCTGCTACTCACTTGTTCAAAAGCTCTTGATCCTCATCACTGACATGTGGTAGGAACTGCACCATCTCCTCTTCAGGGATTGATGATGGCAAAGGGCAATAGCCATACTTTTCAGACAGAAGTGTCTGTTAGACAGAGGAGAAAGTATGAAACTTGATTTGCAATCAAATGTACATATGTTAAAACCACAATCATTATTTATTAAAAATATTTTCCTGTTTCTGATTGGTTGAGCACCACTGGCAAATTCTTGATTCTTTTAAAAGTGATTGAATTTTGTTATTCTGGTCTGCTTGTAGAACAACACAGTGTTTGTCTGGCAACCCTCTGTTTTTCTCCCTAAGACCACTGACATGAGGCCACAGGTACCAAGTACAGGAACCCCAGGGAAAGGCTCTACCTCTCTATGAGTTGCATCACCAACCCTCTTTTGTTTAGTAGAACGAATCATGATGAAATAATTACTGAACACAATGGTGTCCTCTGGGAATGGTTCTTACAAATGCAGAGGTATACCGCAGGGAAACCCTGTTTCCAAAGGGCTTCAGTCCCCTTTGAGAAAAATGTTTTATATGGTACGTTTTAGAAAACAGCTTTTCAATGAAACACCACCAGTTCAACATAAAGAACGTAAGTATATTTTGATAACACTGGCAATGCCAGTTAACTGGTCAATTTTTATGGGGTCGAGGGAGCAGTACTGATCAAGGCTGCTGCAGCGGCTGCAAAAGGAGGTCCCAAAGGCACCAAGCCATGTTGGTACCCCTGGTATTTACCATGTGGAAAACTGCTGCAAGCTCCCAAACACATTGGCAATTACACCATTGCCCTCAATATGTATGTGCAACACCGGCAGACTGCTGGCTGCACTAGCCAGACTGTGGGCTCATGAAGCAAAGCTCCTGCACACAGCAAAACTAGCCCCAAGTTTCCCAGTAATCCTTGATTATGTATTTAATCTCATTAAAACAACTTTGGTACAACTTTTAAGCATCTACTGGTAAAGTCTGCTTGAGATTTTCATTGCTAAGTAGTTGCTCTACTTACAATAAAGTTAGGTCCAACAGAAAGCTTCTGGCAGGCTCTGATCTCCCTTGTACATTGCTCTGTAGTCTCATGGAAATCAGTTGCAGTATCACGAACTCCCCATCTCATATCTACCACCTTTGCAAAATACAAAGAATGCATTACAGAATGAGATAATAAACTGTGATCAGCTTTATTGTATGTGGGGCAGAGGCAGCTGAAGGAGGCACTTGGAGCCTAGAAATACATTTCCTGCCCTTCTCGTTGTTGGGATGGTGTGAACGATTTTTGAGTTTTCAGATTAGGATATTTTGGCTTGTCACAACTCTAACCAAACATAGATGTTCTTAACAAAATGCAAAAGGAATTGTTTGTTACCTGGAATTCATAACCTTTCTCTTGACAGAACAACTTCAGCTTTGGATAAACTTGTTCCATCAATGCATTTCTTTCATGCTCTGTGTCTAGGTACGTTAAATCAAAAGATTGACAGGAATTAATTATCTTTGCAAGAAGAGAACAACATCCAAATGCAGGCAGATGGACAGACAGACAGGCAGAACATGGATATACAGACTCATACACAGACATGCAGACAAACAGACATCCAGCAAAACAGACAGAAAAAATCCAGACATACATGCAGACCAACAAACAGACATGATATAGACACACAGACAGAGACAGAGACACAGACACACAAGTAGGCAAACAGAAATGCATGTTGCATGCATGTTGGTAGGTTAAGCTCAGACAGGCACACACACACACACACTGACCATCACACATGTACATCATGCAGACAGAGAGATGACAATTGGACAGGAAGACATAAGTTACCAGTAAAAGTAGAGCTCAGAAATATTCTAATGATTCTTGTATTCAGTGGACATTCCATTTCAACTTCCCTTTAAGGACTTGGTCAACTTTTTTGCACAGCTCAGTTCTGAAAAAAGACAAGAATATGACACAACACTCAGTTCCCCCCTTTCTCGGGAGATTTTCCCATACATTTACTGTATGTGCTGGAGGAAATTTGAACATTTTCGTCCCATGTTTTCACTATCCCCCCCCCCCTCTTCAGAAATTCCTGGCTACACTGCTGATACAAAATCTCAATAAGATACACTGTATGCCAGCTGTTTAACTAAGTGCAATGACAAATTCAGCTAAGTCATTAAGATAGTCTGAGTGGGATGAAAAAGCAAGGAGCTTGCTGATTGATGTTTCAAAATGCATCACAAAAACAATACATTTGGCTGTGACATGTCATAATAATATTGGCCAACCTTTGAAATGATTCCTGGCTTGAAGTAGAACTTCCTCTTCTTTTCTCTTTCTCAACCTTGAGTACATTATTCACCCCCTCACCAACACTCTTTTCTGAGTGGTTTTGGTTCCCTTATTTCCTGCAGGTTTCAGTGCAGGGCCTTTACTAGATGGAGCACTTGTTTTCTTGCCTGCTTTTTGCTTTGCGTTGGGTTTAGCATCCTTTTTAATTTTAACCTTCTTTTCTGTGGTTTTTATAGGAGCATTGCTTTGCACAGGTGTTCCTTCCACTGAAAGGTTTGGGCTGGCAGAACTTCAAGAAAACAAACAAAAACAGTTTATAGATCACTATCCTAGGCAGAAATATGATCTTATTTTAAAAGTGATGCATTCACTCTATTAGCAAAATGAGAGAAGCTTACAGCTTAAGCTTACTGTAAGTCTTAAGGCCTGTTTACACTAGCAATTTTTGCTGCAATTTTTGTCGCGCGAGTCGTGGCGATTTTTCTCGCACGTACGCGTCAACTCAAAATCACTAATGTAAACTATGTGCAACTCGGCGCGATCTGCTGCAATTTTGTTGTGTGATGTCGCAGAGATTTCAAACATGTTCGAAACTCTTTGCAACTTGATGCGATTTGAAGAAAAGAGAGCACAGAAATCGCACGGGATTTGCATCTCGTTTACACTAGAGAGTTGGAATTGCAACTCCGCGCGAGAAAAATCGCCGCGACAAATGCAACAAAAATAGCAAGTGTAAACCGGCCTTTAATAATAAAGGGGATAAACTTACACACAGTTTTTTGTTGTTCTTGTTGTTATAGATTGTTGTTGCAAAGTTGGTTGTTTGTCATTCTTTCGATCGAAGGTTTCACACCCCCTCACAGACCTCACACAATCAATATTCACAGCACACAAAACTGAGTACCACAGCCATGAGGGCACAGTCCAATGATACATGTATGTTTGGTATGGTTACCGGAACCGCGAAATGTTTGTTGTTGTACTACCCCTCGACGACCGATATTTCCATTGAGATTTTTTGAGTTGTAGTAAATATTTGGCTTTCTAATAAAGCTCAGCAGTCTTACCTTGCTCCAGTTGGGATATCATTCTCTGAATTTGTCCCGCCAACCCTTCGTGCCCCTAACCCTTGTTGTAACCTGACCCCTGCTCGCAATGCTTGAACCCCGCGAGTGCCGAGGTTCTTGTTGTGTACGCTGGCTCCGTGACCCATCTCTTTCTGCCTTTCTGCACCAAAAGCTACATGTATATCAGGCCCGACTTGCTGGTACCCATTCGGAAGGTTTCTCTTTCTAGAGTATCTAGTCTATCATAATTCGGGATCCGATGAAAGAAACACGTTCAGAAGAAGCAAAGCAAAGCGGCGGAAGAGATGCGCCATCTTGGTTCGATTTCTCTTCCCGGGCCCAGTCTCTTATGTCCCAAACTCGGTCGGATGCACTGTCTTTCTTTTGGGTCTCTTTGGAACTTTGGGGCAACTTTGGGCAGATCCGTATAAATACCATGTCTTATCTAGAACGACGATATACACTATATAGTCTATACACTATAGTGTAAAAACTACTCAAAAGCAAGAGAAAACGAGTAAATATTTTCTGAAATATATATATATATATCAAGAGTAGATTAACAAGAGTTAGAATCTTTCCCTACTGTATTTGTCCACATCACAGTCAGAAAAGTGTCTATTTTTAGATTTGAGTTTCGCGCGCGAAAGTATTCGAATGCTAAGGCTCGAATGCTCGTATACCCAATACACAACAAAATAGAGAATATCCTACCTTATCTTTGCGATTTTAACGGTTTTTCCATTGATCTGCGATTTGATTTTAGGCTGGATCTAATAATAATAATAATAATAATAATCTTTATTTCTTAAGATAAACAGTACATATCCTAAGTTACAAAATTGAAATAAATATCTATCTAAATTACACTATATACACGATTAAAAATATACAAAATTAAAAACTATTCCTATATACCATATTTAAAAATAATCCTATTACTAAAAGCATTCTTGAATCTGTCAGTTTGAATCTTAGGGCGTATAGTTGATTTTTTCTTAATTGATATTTGGTGTCTTTTGTCTTAGGTAAAATTGAAAACAGGGGACATTCTGGGTCATTCGATCTTCTTGCGTAAAGTTTCTTATCAGCCTTTTCTAAAAGATCTCTTATCTTTATATGCTTGGACGTATACCTCCTCTTAAAACTTCGATCTAAGAAATTCTGTATAACGGTTAGATCTGTATCGGAGGCTCCATATACCGGCAAAGCATACATAAAATTAGGCAGAACTATAGAATTAAACAAGTGATCTATTTCCACTTGGCTCATTCCCTCTTTGCGCAATGATCTTATCACAAACAATGACTTATTAGCCTTTATAACCTTGGCGCGCACGTGCGTACTGAACTTACAATCACAACTGTTCGCGTGGCGAGAAAGTGGGAACCCTGTGGATGACGAATTTTCGCGGGCATCCTAGTTCTAAAAATAGACACTTTTCTGACTGTGATTCGGGCGTACATAGTAAATATGGAAACTCTTGGTAATCCACTCATTTTTTTTTTTTCCTGCTATCGATGCGCCGAATACTATGCACGCGAAGCAGGCTTTGCCCTTTGCCGCAAGTTGCGTCGGCTACTTTTCGGCAACTTTTGACAAAAAAAGGCTACACTTTTGGAGATTGTAGCGTGAGCAACTAACTATTCTAGTTCCAGGCTCTTGCAGACCAAAACAAAGATGGCGGCCCCAAGGACAGAGTTCTCTCCAAAATCTGCAAGTTTTGATGAACCTTTTTGCCTATTTAGCCAACAAATAAGCTAGGAAAACATCTGGAATCCCAAATCTGGTAAGTAGAAACTTCAGAGTCTGTATAAGGAAGTCTAGAAAACGACAGTTCAGCGTAGCCTAAAATTCCAGTCAATTCGCTCTCGATCGTACTCTACTATGGTACGATTGAGAGCGAAGGGACGACTGAAGACACGGTTTGACTTTGCTCTTCAGGGTTCAGAGAATGGTGAAACTGCAGTAGACACTGGTTGTTTAGCGCCCCCCATTTGCCCCTCGCGCGCCAGGGTCCTCCCCTCACCTCCCCCCAGGTCCTCTGTCCCCTGGGGGGAGGTGAGGGAAGGACCCTGGCGCGCGAGGATGAAAGTAGCCATCATGATCGTACAGAGCGATTGTACAGAAACATCTAATATCCTGTCTACAGCCAAGGGACATGAAACGCTGATAAGAATACTCCCTAATTTACGAGTCGTTTTGAACGTGCCGAGACGATAAGGGAAAAAAGTACTTGACCTTAAATTTAGCAAAGTTAGGGGTTGCTTGTCGTCAACTTCTCATTTCTGAATACCGTCTGAGCCAAAATCTGATAACCAAGACATCCTCTATTACAGTCTACACTTTAGGGCTCGCCCTACATTTGTAACCATAACATACTATCACTTTCCTACTAATTACAATTCAATTAGCGGGCTTGGTGGTATGTCCGGGGCTTACCGCTCCCCTCAACCTCAAACAAAACTCCGGAAATGTCCAGCAGTCGTCACCTAGCTGAGTTTTATTGTGACTACACTCGGGAAAAAGCATGTGGTCTCACGATATGAACTGAAATATTCCCATCTTATAGCAAGCTGGAAACAGACTTCCGATACTGAATCAAATGAATCCCAACTTATAATAGATTGACTCGCCCCACATGGAAACCAGTGGAAATTTAGCGTGTATGTATGTTCAAGAAAACATTTTTTTTCTGGCTACGTTGTAAAACCGCAAAGGCTCAGTCGCAGATGAATTCGTTTTGTTACATGTAAAAGTTTAAAGTACACCTAATGATTGAGAAAAACAACATTTGAATTATTTTCTCCGTTTTTTTTTTTGTGGCCGCTTAGCAGTGCGCACTCCATACACTTCTCAGTATTCGAAGGAGAACGGGGGGGGGAGGGGGGCTGAATTTTCTAATATTTGTGTCCCTCCAGTATCTCGAGCATGCGACGCCAGCCTGATAGGTAATACTGAAAAAAAAACTTTGTCTAATCTACTGTCTAGTATTTTAATTTAATATACTCAGCTATGAATAAAAAGAAACAGGACTAATATATGCGCGCGATGGTGGAAAATATGCGAGCTTAACCAGTTCGCGCTATCCTGTTTTGTTTCCACGTGTTTGGCTTGGTTAGAAACTGACAATATAAAGCTACGGTCTCTGTTGTTTCCTAGCTCAATATTGCGTTTTACGTGACAAAGAAGACCGAGACGACCTTACCACAAAGCCTGAATTAGACCTATTGTTTTTCACACAATTATTTTGCTCCGTTTCGAGTGTTTTTAAAGTATTCTCAAGGACTCTGCGGTTAACGCAATCCAAAAAGATCTCGAAGATTTTATTGTCTCTTAGAACTTTGAAATAAAAAAATCAAAACAATGAAACGAACTATGTTCAGGATGTGGTTCAGTGGACGTGCAGAATCATAACAGTCATGGCGAGAACTTGCTTTTTCATTACTACACGCAAATAGCCCCCTTTCAACGTATTTGACCGCAAACGAAAAAGGCAAAGCGGAATTGCCAAGATGCTTTTACAAGCGTAAGAATCGGCTCGAATAAGTTTCTTCTTGTTTTCGTCGTTATCGCAATTTCCAGGACTTTAGACAACCGCTGCGAGCAAAAAATCATATGGTGTTATTCTAGTCACAGCAGGATGAGCGAATGTAAATGTGAAGAGTTTGACACTGCTTAGTTAAGTAACACTGCGCGCAGTTAGTAAAGTGAAATGATTGTCTTCCGTAAATTTAAGAGAGAAAAAAATCTCAATCATTTCATCGCGCAGATGCATTTTTTAGCTCATAGTCGGAAATAGCTGGCGGACGTCTGGCGACGAGCGGCGCGAAAGTAGAGTTCCGTGGAGGCGTGAAAGCTCTGACAGGTCTAAAGTGATTCACAGTGTTTCATAAGTCCCTTAGGAATACGTCATTCAAGGGGGCCGATTTGAAACATTCAGTCAGAGATGGTTGACTAATCGCGTTTGTTTACCCTTGTGCAAATTCCTTTTGAAGTGGTTGAGATCATGAGAAGCAAACCCCGACGGAGAATAAATACTGCCTAGGAAATTATTGACAAATGCGAGCATATTTTCGTACTGAGACCGTCACAATAAGCTAGGATACCGAGATATTTTTGTCAAATAAATCCCTCATTGACCCTCATGTACATTTCAAGAATACTTAAGGTTAGTTCCCTGCCCGTTTTTCATTGGTTGGTTAAAATTATTCAAATGGTTGAAACCTACTTGCTGATGTACATTTCTGACATATCTCAAGTGATCCTGCAATTTCTAAATTGTTCGGTTCTGTTAACTTGCACTCTCTACAAGCAATCTTCGCTTGTGACCTCTGATTAATTGCAATCGTAAAAAGATAAGATATTTTGTGCGCGGCGTCCAGATTTGAGCAAACTGTTGAATGCGGGGTTGAATGTTCCTAAACTGTCGAGTGGATTCCAAGTGTGACAAAAGCATTCTTTGCAGATGAGTCGTGACGCTAAATGAGTTGATGATTGACGGGCCTGCAAGCTCTTCACTGATTGGCTGATTTGTAATGCACGGACCATTGTGTGGTCGCGAGCCTTCGACTCAAAGCGTTCTCCAAAACGAATTTTCGGCAGGAAGAACGGAGCCGCTTCGTTTGCGCTTTTAAATTTTTTGCACCTATGGCTGTGCATAGATGAGCGGAACAGGCTAAGTAACTTATAATCTGGACCTAACCTTCGTACTGGTGGACGCTACTGGCGAACGTAAACATGGAGCATAACAGGTTTCTTGGCCAAGTACTGATCTTTGTGGTTCTTATGCTCATGAGCTCCAAGCGATCCTGCTTGGGACAGTCAGATACTGTTATATCGCGTGACATTCCAGAAGGAAAGACAAACTACAGCGTATATAAGTTTAGCGCCCCGCCAAGTAACGAGGAATATAAATTCTACAGACTATCAGGTGTTTCTTCTCAATTTTCGACGAATTTCTTATTTCGAATCGATTCGAGTGGTGTTGTTAAAACTGCCAGCGCGATAGATTATGACAAGGACGGGCTTAACAAAAATCCCCTTACGGTCGTACGGAGGCCTTGGGGAGCTACTGAGGGTGGTTTAGCTTGGACACTACGCGTCACAGTCACTGATACCGAAAACCACCAGCCTACATTTGGTGCGAATACTTACTATGGGTATGTTGCCGAAGCGGCATCTTCAGGAACGACTGTAGGCGGCCTGGAAAAATGCCACGCAGAAGACAAGGACAAGAACGGAGTTCTTGATTACGAGATTGTGAGTGGGAACGAGCTTGGATATTTTACAGCGGTTAAAAAGCTTACTAGCGCGGGCTCTAAGATCCCATTTCTCGTCCTGACGACCACTAATACGCCGATAGTGCGGGATCCCAATAAACCGTACGTCACTCTGACAATCGTAGCCAAAGGCGGAGACGGTTTAGACGGGACAACCCAGATCCAAGTCAACATTCTAGACATAAACAACCATGCTCCCGAATTCAACCCAAGTACAAACTATACAGTCACAGTGAATGAGAATATTCCGGTTATGAGTTCGGTTTTAACTGTGACTGCTACTGACAAAGATGAGGGGATTAATGGAGGAATCTATTATTATCTGAGTACCAAAAATGACTTTTTCACTATAGATGCCATAACTGGTGTAATCAGAAGTGTACAGTCGCTAGATTATCAAAGTAGTCGTAGACATGAATTGACTGTTGTGGCTACTGATCGTGGGGAACCAGCGCTAAAAAGCTCTGTGAAGGTTACCATACTTATCGCCAATGATATTGCCAACCACCCCCCTCCCGATACTGCAAACGGAGCAGACCCTACACAAAACCATCCCCCTTCATTTCCAGCGGGGACGTCTTTCGTTTTTAGTGTCCGCGAAGATTTCCCAGTCGGGGGAGTCTTACTTGTCATTCATGCAAGGGATCTGGACCCTCCTGGACCTAATAGTCAGATTACGTACTCGCTAACAGGAGGCGGTAATATATTCGTCATGGGTCCAAACAGTGGTGTAATAACTTTGGAGAGCGAAATTACCTACTCGGGTGACCCTACACGGGATAAATACGATCTAACAGTAACTGCGAGCGACAAAGGTGGTTTAGCTGCGAATATCAAGCTCCAAATGGAAATTCTAGCCGTTGATGAAAATACGCACGTACCTGTTTTTAACCCCAGCAGAAAGAGATATTGATAGCTGAAGGTTTGGCCATTGGAAACACCATCACGACAGTGAGTGCGTCGGATGCGGACACAAAATCAAATGGGGAGCTAGTATATTCCTTGATTCAAGGTTCAGGATTAGGGTATTTTGCGATCGATGCAACGAGCGGAGCTATAAGTGTCGCAGCTTCCATCGACAGGGAAAAAGTTACCAAACTTGAACTTATCGTGAAAGCTGAAGACAAGGGAACGTTTCCTAAATCAGCCAACTTGTTTCTAATTATCAACATCCAAGATAAAGATGACATGAATCCATACTTCACAAAACCGGTCTATGACGCTAAAGTTCCCGCCAACAGCCTTGAGAATACTTTTGTGACCGTGGTAAGAGCGGTTGATGAAGATTTAAACCCCACTATCTCATACAGTCTGGAAAATCTACTTAACTACTTTAAAGTCGAAGCTAATACTGGTGTTATTAGAGCTGCAAGAAAACTGGACGCATCGGTGATTGAGACGTTTTACCAACTTAAAGTCAAAGCAAACTCTGGAAGCAAAAGTGCTTCTGGACAGGTCAATGTGACTGTTACTAGAGAAACTGGTTCGGTTCCTGTATTCAAGAATACTCCTTATTCCCTCGTGGTTCTAGAAAATCAAGGACCACTTTCGAATTTAATGTGCATTGCGGCATCTGACACTAATCGTCAGCCTGCTGAGTATAACATCGTATCTGGGAATCAAGAGAAACCGAAACTCTTTAGCATCAACAAAAAAACAGGTAAGAATTGGATGATTCTAGTATCAGTGAGATTTATCTTGTGTCGATATGGTCCAGCTTGCTCGCTTCACGGGCTTTTGGAAGCTTTCATCAAGCCTTGACTAAAGGTTTTATTTGTTTACATATGTGGCCACCCATGTTGTTGGGAGGCCATTGATGTGCTCACTTGTAGATTTCAACGCATTCCCGTATCGGTTTCATTGAAAAATCACGGAAGTGAAAACCGCGACAATTTCGCTGCGGTTATCGAAAAACCGAAAACATATTCATTGTCGTTCGACCATTTTCTCCCGGCGAAACCACAAACGTATTTAATTGCTTTTGTTACGTGCAATTAATATTTATGGACCAATGCACTCGATGGAGTTCAAAAGAAGCCATTCAACTGTTGTTCTATTTATTGGTGGCGGCTTACCATAATTTAATATCACTTGATCACAAATAGACAGCAAGACTTACGGGGGCCTACTCTTGCAAATTTAAGCAACGCTTACTATATAATTCATAATTTCAATCATTTTGAAATGTTGAAATTTCTACCGGCTTTTTTCGTTAAATCAAATTTTCCGACAATGCGCAAAATTGTTATGATGCTATTTACCCCGTATCTATCTAATGTTTTTTATTAAAATTTTCGACATCTTGCTTACAAAGTTATATAAAACCACTTACAATATTTTGTGTCTTCCAAAAGTAACTGTTTTATTAATCAAAAATGCGTAACACGCTTAAACCGATGCCACATCAAATAGCATTTTCTCAACAGACTCTGACTGACCTTACTGCTAAGTTTTACACGTCCGGCATATTTATCGTCGTCGCAGTCTGGTTCATCAGGGAGTTACATACACTTTACGTAGTGTCTATCATAAGAAAAAAAAATAACATGTTAGTTAATTTAATTTTTCAAATGAAATCTTGAAAGTAATTTGCTATTTCTCATCAAAATCCGAGCCACCGCATTCCAGAGCTTTGAGCCTTGAATTTCTACGGAATTCACCGAACCGTGATTCGCGCCGAAAAAAACGTCTACGATTCTGATTCATGTTTTTTGTCTGCATTCCTTTCTCCCCGGCTTTTATGTGTTCTTGAAAATAACCTTCATGACTGAGTCGAAATTGTAGAAAATCTTGAAATATGAAAGTAAAGCGACTTAAACTTTAAAAATGATGATTTTTTTCAAAATAGTTCATAGACATTGCCAGTTTTCAGATCTTTCAGAGAAGTTTTGGAAAAGCATGCCCATGGTGAAAGGAATGCAGACAAAAACATAGCCCAAGCAGGCAGAATTGTAGACGCCATGAACCACGGTTCCGTAGAGTCCGTAATGCTGCTGACTTCATCATTCTGCTAACTCAGCACTGGCTCATTAATTGTGTTTCAACGCGTTCCATGAATCAAACATCTGAACAACCCAGTGATGTTTGGGGTTGTAAAGTGTTAGTTGTGTGATCGAAGGAGTCTGCTACTAGACATGAGTTGACTGTTGCTTGAGAGCCCAAACATGGCGTGGCTCAAATAATTTGTTACTCTAAAAGGTACCCTAAACGATGGGGCTTTATGTTTGTTCCAAGAAGGCACGATAGAGACAGGTAACAGGTAAATGATACCGATCAAGAAAGTTCCATGTTTGACTGAAATGCTGCCTTTAATATTGTCTAATTTATCGTCTTCTCATCGAGTAATCTCTCTTAACATCTCTGTCTTACACGGTTTTAGAAGCACCATCATAAGACAAAACAATTTTGGACACATATTTCGGCCCTAAAAGATACCAGTCTCCTAAAATGTTATTGAAGATCAAGATCACCCCTAAAAGAGACCAAACCCTATGAATTTAACCCCTAAGATACAACAATCATCCCCAACCAAAAAATATGGGAGTCCCCCCTTGGGTTCAGAGTTTTGGCAACTTTTGATGAAACGAGCAAGACAGTCATCTAGGTTTGTTAAATAACCTTTCAACTGCTAGATGAGCACAAATTTGAAGTACTTTTGTGTGTTATCGAGCGGATGGAATTGGATTATGAAATGACATTTTTGATTTCTGTTCAGGCTGAACAGATTTCAAACTTGGTAATTTGATAGCGAAAGCTATAAACTTATGTAAAATCTGAGATGTTTATGTAGATCACTGGTCTTATTTTATAAAATTTTGTTGAAACAACCGTGACACAGCCCCTTTAATGGTAACAATTATCTGTTCTATTTTTTACAGGGGAGCTTTCATCACTAGTGTCTTTTGATTACGAGACAACTGATTTGTACACTGTTCAAGTTGTTGCCAATACCAGTAAAACTTCCATCTCAATCCAAACTGATATAGCTGTCACAATCAAGAACAAACAAGACCTTCCCAAGTTTAAAAAGTCCAAATATGTTATTGACATCCCAGAAACAACTACAAAAGGGACAACTGTAATGGCTGGGATAGAAATTGATGATGAAGACTCAAGTCAGTTTACCTGCAGCATGGAGAAAATAACATCTTTGAAGACAATAGAATATTTAAGCGTAGTGTTTCAACAAGGAGAATGCAAGGTTGTTATTGAGAAGGATCTTGATATCTTAGATGCTTCTAAGTTCACTTTTGAGATTCGCGCAACTGATAAATTCTTTCCTACGCTTAGCACGTCTACTGAAGTTACGGTCAATATTGAGGACAAAAATACTAATGCACCAGTTTTTAGCAAGATATCTTATTGGACATCCATCAGAGTTGACAAAGCAATCCCTGATAAGACTGTCCTTCAGCTGTCTGTGACAGAGAAGGATGGGGTAACTTTGATTAAGAATGTGATCTTTGCCACTGATGGAAGGTAAGTTGACTTTTTTGACTGACTGCTTATAGATGCTTATACAATCTATTGATACATCACAGTGCAACTACCCCCATCCCGCCCACACACATTTGTTTCTGCAAATCCCATGAAATTTGACCTTTTCCACTACCCATCTGAAGCCCTAGAGTTAAGATCTTATCTGGGAGGATATCCTACATGGGATAGATGGGATGCCTATTATATAGTCCAGTTTCGAATTCCCTACTCTACCACTGAATAGGCATCAGATCTTGAGCATGGTCAAGGAAAACCAGGTTTGATCCCAGGTTCAGGGATGGCAGAGCTGGGGGGCCCCCATATTTCATCATGTTTTGATATATTTTCACTAAATTCAGCCACCCATCTTGTCATACAACGTCATACATACTAATGAGCCCCTCCCTTCCCCCCTCCCCATTTTGAAAACTGTTCCACCGTCCCTGAGTTTAGATGAATCCCGAGTGGAATGGCACTTACCATTAGCAAATTTGCATTTTGGTTCGGGTTGGTTGAGTTGAACCAGTTGGAATGCCCATGGTACAGAAAATTTTGTTTGGTTGTTCCAACCGGAATGGTGAGACAACCTCTGAAGCTTGTCCACAAGTTCCAACTGGTGCGACCAAAACTTCCAACCGGAATAATGAATTTGCTGTGACCAATGGTAAGCACCATTGTATTATATTATATTCTAGTGTGAACCAGTTTGAAGTGGACAGCACAACTGGGGTTGTATCTATAACCAATAGCCTGGCGGCACAACAGACGCCCTACCAATTTACAGCAACAGCGAAAAATGCAGCTAAAGGTTTGTTTACTTGCTTTATGCACCAGTCAAAGTAACCCCCCCCCCCCCCCACCCCGGGATATGTGGGGCTTTGGTGGGGATTTAGAGCCTTTTTAGTTACTATCTTTGCCCCGTGCAGGTGGGGCATTAGCTCATTTCGCCATCCCTCGCCAAGGATGTGGGGCTTTAGTTGGGGATTAGCTCAGAAAAACAAATCTAGCAGACTAAAAAATGCTACGGAAAATGCATACCTAGGTCTCTTCTCTCTGAAAACCTGAAATAATTTTTTTTATTTTATTTTTTATTTTATGTTCTAACCTGCCATCAAACTAACCTTTTTGGTGGTCGAATTGCTTTCATTTTCCCCTAAACATTTTCCCCTTCGAAATTCTTCGTCTGCCGATATCCGCCATGTTCTCTCACGCACACACCAAAGGTACTGGAACCGAGTTTACCACAGGGTTCCCAATCTTCAGGGTGCGAAATATATGTTATCTGTTATATACCGGCTAGGAGATTAGCTAGGAGAAGGCACATAGTATACGGACAGACCTAAAGCCGGCAAATAACTTTTGCCGGCTTTGCAAATAAAATTTGACTCTTAGGTCAGAGATATATATGTTATAGTTACCGGCTGGGAGGTCCGGATCGTGAAATACGTGACCGAGGTCTTGAAAATACTCAAGGCCGAGGTCATATTCCCTAGCGCACCAAGCTTTGTTGCTTTTTCCAGTGACAACGTATCCCGGAAACGGTATATACCAAATCAGTAGAATAAAATACGGTGGGTTAAAAAAGTATCGCCTCCCATACTTAACGAGCCGCCATTTTGTTTTCTCAAAACAGCAAAATAGTGTTGATAGAGCAGATTTCAGTTGACTGTCGTGAGTAATTCGCAATTACTTTGTAATTACTTCTATAGGTTCTTTTCAGAATTGGTGTAATTACTTTGCGATTGGTTTTACTACAGTTATATGAAAACCGCTCTATCTACTATTTCAGGAACCAATTAGAGCACGCGAAATGACTATTCACTGATTTGATATTTACTAATAATAGAAACTCATGAGCTTCTGCTAATAATTATTATTATTATCATACAGGTACTACTTCAAAGGTAGATGTTCTAGTTAGTGTGTATCCAAACAGCGGAACGTCTATAGAGTTCGACCAAGCGAAATACGAAGAATCCATACCCGAGAATGTTGCCCAAAACTTCGTAGTGTTCACTGTGAAAGTTAAGACACCTGTCTCCTCGGCTATACGTTACTCTATTGTTGGCGGCAACAAAGACAAGTTTAAGATTAATAACGAAGGGAAAGTGATGGTGGATAAGAATCTGGACAGAGAGACGATGTCTAAGTACACATTATATATCCGCGCAGAGTACACGACCACATCTGGTCTAATATTAGCAAATGATGTAGATGGGGTGATAACAATTACAGATGTTAATGATAATAAGCCAAAGTTCCTGGTATCTGCCGCCCAGAAAGAGGTAGTGGTGAAGAACTTTATCAATGCTGACACCTATATTGATACGGTAAGAGATAATTGACTACTTGACAAATAGATCTAATTTGTCCATACATTATCAGGGGCGGATCCAGGAATTTCAGAAGGAGGGGGGGGGGGGGGGGGGGCGGATAGTGAAAACATGGGACAAACATTTTCACATTTCCTCTAGCAAATACAGTAAAATCGAAAATCTCCCGAGAAAGGGGGGCCGCTCCCCCCTCCCTAATAGATCCGACCCTGATTAAAACTTTTTTACAATACAATATAACTTTATAATTATGCTCTACACTGAAATGGTTACAAGAAATTACAGCCAAAGACGCTCAAGCGTCCCCCTCTAGAGTGCAATAATGATTGATTCTTGGAATATTGGATCCATTATTCGATTCAATAATACTTTCGGCTTGGGAAAACGTCTTTCGTTTTGAACTGGGTTTTCGCGTTTTGATTGGACGATAGACAACGGGGGCGCTTCCATATATGGAAAAATCCACAGGGAGCCTTTTGTTTTCGAGTTTTGTTACCAATATGGTGGGCCTGGTAAACATTACGAGCCTGGTAAATCTCTCCCTCGTTCATTTAGAGACAAAATTGTTGATCAGTATTATCAGGGATATCCAAAGAACCATAAGGCCAGTGACTAAAGAGTGTCGGAGCGTGGTGTCAGGAAGATAATCTAGCCGAAGTCCGAGTTCAAATTAAAAGAAGTTTTCCCAAGCCGTATGCATTATTGAATCCAATAATGGATCCAATATTCCAAGAATCAACCCATTATTGCGCTCTAGAGGGGGACGCTTGAGCGTCTTTTGGCTGTAATATTATTGCTGAATAAATATTATGCGATTGTGCTGTCTTGATCTGTAAGATGTTCATTCATATTTATTAATCCTAAAGTCATCGGACTATACAGGATGTTAAAGAAAAATTTATACAATAGGGCGAAAATAAGCGGACAGAAAAGATGACAATAATGAAATAAATAAATAACTCAAAAGCTAATTTCTGAAATGCTGCCTGATTGGGAGCAAGGCATTGCTCTGGAAGGCCACAGGTGTAGTGGCAGCGACGGCAGTGGCTGGTAGGGCATTCCATAGGGGAATGTTCCTAGGAAAGAAGTTCTTGTTGAAATGTGTCTTTTTCTAACATTTCTTTATACGGAAATTTCTACTTACCATATTTGGAATTCCAGAAGTTTTCATCTTACCCTTATTGTCAAAAGATTCTTCCAAACTTGCCAGTCTCATACCCAGATGCTCTCCGGGGGTTTTAGGGTGCGCAATGGTCTGTGGGATAGTATTAACAGGGCGCGCAGAGCCAGATGGGATATGCGTAGTTTAGCGCATGTCCCACAACTCATTGCGCGCAGTGTCTGTTGAGGCCACATTTGTAATAACCTGCCACATTTGTAATAACTGCCACATTTGTAATAACATTGTGCCACATTTGTAATAACAGCCACATTTGTAATAACATTATGCCACATTTGTAATAACATTGTGCCACATTTGTAATAACTGCCACATTTGTAATACCACTGTGCCACATTTGTAATAGCGGAGCTCCCAGCGGAGTCCCATAGCTACATGCAGGCAGAAAGGAAACAACACAAAAGAGGCAACATCGCTAGGTGACCAAACTTGGGTAAAGTTATTTTGGAGGCAAGAGGGGTACACCACCAACGTCACGTGGCATGGCGTCATCGATGACGTCATCGAAACTTGAAAAATCAATGTCTGGAGAAGGCAACATCGCTAGGCGACCAAACTTGGATTAGGTTATCATGGAGGCAAGGAGGGTGCACCACGGAGGTCACGTGGCATGACGTCATCGATGACGTCAACGATAATGCCAAGCTTTAAAATAGGTAAAGAAGATTGGGAGCTGAACTTACAGGTTAGTGCAGGTCGGTGTGAGTATATTTCTGAATCGATACTAGTCTTGAGCTGAGAAACGTTTTTATTCAATTCCACAACAATTACAAAACAAACGTACACCATTGCTTCGCGAGGCCACTAAGTCAAAATGACACATTCTCACAAACCTGACGTATCTCTAGCCGACCGTTTGGTAATGGAACTCAATCGAACACGTTCGTTCGAGAACACTAACAGACAACAGTGAATGAATTATCTGTGTAAAATATGGTAGAGTTTTTCGTTGTCACAAAGATAATATATAGATTTAGCCCTGCCTAAAAGCGGAGCTCGAATCAATATATTACTGTCATCGAGGTATCGACTTTTCCAGTTTTGATGACGTCATCGATGACGTAATGCCACGTGACCTTGGGGTGCACCCCTCAAGGTCAAGTGTGTGTATCGTATTATTATATGTATCTCCAGCGAATGCCAATTCTTTGACTTTTTCGGTAGTTTTTAGAGTGATACTTTATTTAAATACGTCAGACGGTATACAGGTAGTACTTTAGATATTTGACATCGAGGGAAAAATACTACACGCAAATAGTGAAAATCGACCTTTTGCTTCGAAAGTCCGTATCATATTTATCAGAGCCAAACACTGGATGGAACCACTTGAGCTTGTCATCTATGGCAGGGCTCAAGTTTCTTTTAAGGGGAATTGCGCCTTATAAGATAACTCTACAGTTATATAGTTAACCAAAACTTGATATGCCCAAGTTTGGTCACCTAGCGATGTTGAGCCATACTTTTTTAGTTTGATGATCATGCCGGACGAACGAACGAACGAATGCACAAACCGGAAGTCGATTCATATACACTTTGTTTTTTCCTTTCTGCCTGCATGTAGCTATGGGGCTCCGCAAGCGGGCGCCTTTGGCACCCGCGGGAGTTCTCCTATTACAAATGTGGCACAGTAGTATTACAAATATGGCAGTTATTACAAATGTGACACAATGTTATTACAAATGTGGCTGTTATTACAAATGTGGCACAATGTTATTACAAATGTGGCAGTTATTACAAATGTGGCAGGTTATTACAAATGTGGCCTCAACAGTGTCTAGTACTCATTCCCAGTCCCTACGGCTCCAAAACAATTTTATAGAGAAGGGACAAATATTGCTAAATCGAATTTTTTTGGTGACGTCATCTTTTTAGGACTCTATTTGCTAGCAAAATCACAGGGACCCAAGCTCATATTTTGTGACTCGAAAATTTGTAAGAAATTGTTAATAAAAATCCACCAAACTCACCTGGCAGTTAGAGGTATTTGTCTTTATTGCCCCTGTGGAGTTTGAAAAAATCGGTTAACTTCACCTTCCTATCCAATTTTGGTCGAGTCACAAAATATGTGCTTGGGTCCCCTGTGGCAAAATTAGCAACAATCATGAGGCAAGCAAGGAAGAAGACAACCAGGCATATAGAAAGACAGGCAGACCAACAAAGCAACAAAACATTGAGGAGGAAATGTTTCATTCAATGTGTACCTGGAATCATAGCAAGACTATCTTTGATTTTCAGATTTCTGCAATCGATTTGGACAAGGGAGCCAATGGAACCGTGTCGTACACAATGACCACCAATCCCAGCAATGCGCCGTTCAAGATTGATTCATCATCAGGCATAGTACAGACCTCGCAAAAGTTACAGTAAGTTAAAGAGCCCGTGTCAGCCATTCCTTTGTTATTGTTTTCGTTCTATATTAAAAGACTAATTACGTGTAGAAATCTCTTTTAAAAACATCTAAAAACAAAGTTTCAGATTTGATTTACCGAATTCAATCCAGAACATTGCTCTATGTTCTCTAAATCAGCCGATGGAAATGGATTTCTCCGACTTGGTATGTTGCTATGCTGTCAAAATAGCGGGCTCAGTTCGATTCTATAAATAGTCAAGACAGAAAATAAAAACGCCATACAGCTACGTTTAGTGAAAAGCCATCAATATTATTGGGAGGGAATTTTATGAAATACTAAAGAATCAATGACGAATAGATGCCACTAAAATTTCGGTCAGGAATAATTTACTGTGACTGCAAAAGACGCAGCAAAATTTGAGTATAAATGCCTTCCAAAGTCAGAAATCATATACCGAGCAAACCGACCATGGGCTCAGCGCTGCTTTGGGGCACTTGACTGAATAAATATGTCTTTTTTATTATCCATTTATTAACATATTTTCTCGCTTCTGATTGGTTGAATTCTTGATGTTTTTTAAAGGAAAGCGACTTTTCCCATCGATGACGTCAAAGATTGGATAAGTTGAAACATTATTGCACGAGTGACGTCACGCACTTGTAGGCAGGCTGGCAAAACTGCCTGCTCTCTTAAAGAAGTAAAGCGGGAGCGGGGAGATTAATTTTGAATGAATAATACAACAATTAAAAGATTGAATGAATAATAAAACAATTAATGAATTCAGCTTTCGTATGATGTGGAGAATTATTCAGATTGTGTACCATCTGTCCCGAAATATCGAAATCCCGAATTAAGTAATGTTGAATTGAATTGATATCAGGGTAGCCTGCGTACATCGCGTGTACCGGATGTACGCAGGATAATATCAGGGCTCTATCCTCAAATCCGGCCTCGATGGATAACACCCCCTCGATCTGAATAATTCTCCACATCATACTCAACGGAATTCATTAATTGCTAAATGTTGGGAGAGCCAGTGCCCCCTCCCCCCTCCCCCACGTCCCTCTTCCACCTCTCATGAATGTATCGAACGTTGTGTCTATTACAGGAGGACTTTAGGTGTAGATGACTCATTTCAATACCGTCTAACTATTCGTGCCTCTGATGCTGGCACGCCTACTATCCAGACCCAAGACTATACCCTCATCGTGCAAGTCGTGTACGCTGTACCTGCGCCGACCTTCGCACAGTCGAGCTATCCCGTTTCTATCTCCGAGGCTGCCAATGTTGGTTCTCAGGTAAAAAAGGGGCGTGGCTTAGCTGGTGGGGGGGGGGGGGGGGGGTAATCTCGTACTGATAGGGAGGGGAGGTTAGTGGTTTCTTACAGCAGGGTTCGTACGCGGCCTGGCAATCCTGTAATTAATATCCTGGATTTTCAGGTAAAAATGGGGCGTGGCTGGCAGGGGTTGGGGGGAGGGGGATAATCTCGTACTGATACGGAGGGGAAGCTAGTGGTTTCTTACAACAGGGTTCGTACGCGGCCTGGAAATCCTGTAATTAATATCCTGGTTTTTTATTTCCTTCCTGGAAAGGAAAATTCTGGAATTAAAACTCCTGGAAAAATGTTTCAACGTAAATGTGCTTGAATGAGTCATTTGTTTCTGGCTACGGCTTCAGCGCCTTAACCTGTGCCATTCTGTTACACTTAGGGCCACTTTTTATTACACTTGGGACCTTTATTACAGTTAGGGCCAATTTTTATTACATTTGGGGCCTTTATTACACTTAGGGCCATTTTTTATTACACTTGGGGCCTTTATTACACTTAGGGCCAGTTATTACATTTAGGGCTTCTACACCATTTAAATATAAATGTCCAATGTATATATAAAACCCTGAGCTGTGTTAATCAAGTTTAAGTGTGAGACATCCTTTCAATCGACGGAAAGTCATGCAAAAAAGCGGCACCTGTTAAGCGGCCATCCTCTTTTTCATTCTATACCCTAAAAAGATACGGCGAGCACCCCCGCCCGGCTCAAAATGGGAGTCCCCCCGTCCCCGGGCTTTGATGGCCTCATGGACCCAAATGAAGGTTTTAAACACAAACGTTATTCATTAATGTAGGTAACAGTTATTACGCCGTCGCCTAGTGTCGCTGACGCCTTCTATAAATACACAATACTCTCGGGGAACGAAGACGGGTCTTTCTGCATCGATCCCAAGGGTAAAATCAGCGTGGCTCGTCCTCTGGACAGGGAGAAACAAGCCAAGTATGATTTACGACTTCGTGTCAATGACGATGGCGGAGAAGCCTCAACTACAGTTGTTGTTACTCTAAACGATGAAAACGATCATTCGCCGTTATTTACGAAGGAGGAATACATATTTGAGGTCAATGAAAATATCGGTGAGTATTTACTAGTGTCGACAACTGTCCAGAAGTAATTGTCCAGCTGGAATCGTCCATTATCAGACACTTTTACCCCAAGTGTAGTTTCCCGACCTTAGTTCAGCCTGGTAGGAAATCAATGAGAGAAATTCGCAATCCACCGTGCTGTGCCGTGCCGTATTGTATTGTACTTTATAATATTCATCCATTATTCATAGGATGCTCATCCAATCTCTGCACTGGATTCGGATCAGGTGACACTACTTGTAACCCCCGATACCACATGACTAGGTGTCTGATACAGAATACTAATTGATCTAATTAGTATTCTGTATCTGATACAGAATACTAATTAGACCAATTAGTATTCTGTATAGGACACCTTCCAGTGCAGCCCTCAGTCTTTGAACAGTTGGATATTTGTTTTAAATAACACATATCCCCTACTGTCCAAAGGCTGAAGGGGACCACTCTAGTGAAGTCCAAGTATGGTCTTCTCTCGTAGAGCAGTACCTAAAAAAAGCTTCACCTGAGAGACTATATGTTGTTTTAGTCCGGCTAGTTCCATGTGGGACAGGAATCATGCCTTCTGCGCATGCTTGCTACAAAACGATTGGCATTTTTTGTAAACACCCGAAAATTCTTTCATTTTCAATGCACATTCAATTTGATATAAGTACAAAAGTTAGAATATCATAAGTATTTACAATATTCGTGTCTATGTTGTATCGGCAGATACAAACACTCGCGCTAATCGCTCGTGTTTGTATCTGCCGATACAACATAGCCACTCATATTGTAAATAGTACGTATTGTATTGAATTGTACTATACTGTAGTAACCCTTAAATCGTGCCACCCCCCTTTAACTTCAGGCGTTATCTTCTTTTAATAGCTGCAGGGGCGAGGATTGGACAAGTCACCGCAGAAGATAAGGATAGCGGAACATCTGGCGAAATCAAGTATAAGATTCTTTATTCTGTAGACGCGAGGTCGTTTGACTTGTTTGATATCAACACCGATACGGGAGAAATAAAGCTCAAGTCTGGTAAACAACTTGACTTTGAAGATATCCCTGAGCATGTGCTATATGTCAGGGCAGAAGACAATGGTGGGACCAAGCGATGCGGTACGTGGATTATTTTAAAAGGCTTAATTCAGCCAGTTCCTTCCTTTAATTATACAACTATGCAATAGAGCGGATGTGAGATGACCGTCGTGTTTGCGATTGGTTGCTTTCTCATTGGCTGCTTATTTCTATCAACCAATCAAATTGCGAACTAATTACAAGCAAGGAATTACTAGCCAATTGGTTCGGCTCCTGATTGGCTGGGCTGGAAACCATTCAGCAGTAAGTTGTAATTACTCTTGTTTCTGATTGGCTAGTGATTGCACAATGCCGAGCTTTGCCGGAAGCCATACTCACCCAGACCGCAAAATTGTCTTGAATCTTTGAGTAGTGAGTGTCTTTGAGTACATCATTAATGCCTTCTATTATAAGCTTCAAACAAAGCCTCCTTTTGTAGAATTTTAACAGCCAGACCATTGGGGTATCATCAAAATACGATGCTATGTTTCTACCCCATACTGCCTTTGGGTCTGGTTGCGCGGAGGCTGTCGCGCTCACAAGGACGATAGCCTTTATTGAAATAGCTGTATACCCATACTGCCTTTGGGTCTGGACGCGTAGTCTTGATTGCTCACAAGGCCGACAACCTTTATTGAAATAGCTGAACATACCTACCCATACTGCCTTTGGGCCTGGACGCGTAGTAGTCTTGATTGCTCACAAGGCCGACATAGCTGTATATACCTTCCCATACTGCCTTTCGGTCTGTGCGCGTAGGCTTTAGCGCTTACAAGGGCGACAACCTTTATTGAAATAGCTGTAAATACCTACCCATACTGCCTTTCGGTCTGGGCGCGTATGCTTGAGCCCTCACAAGGTCAACAACCTTTATTGAATTAGCTGTATACGCATTTGATTACCGTGGAAAGTGAAAGAGAAACCCTTTTGCCAATTCTACAAGTAAATTCGCCGTTTCGCGCTTTGCGAAACACGGAATGCAAGGAAGCAAAAAAACATTTGATGTTGATTTTTTTTTTTTTTTGCTCCGCCGGCCAATCCGTCTAAGCCAACCATCGTCGTCTTCCGGTTAGGCGAGCAGGGCACGGACTTGCAACGATCGGCGATCGACGCAAGATTGAATAACAACCCCAATCCGAAGGGGTGGGGACCTTAGACATTCTTTACCCGTGTTAATTATTTTGTTATTTTACAGCAATTGCATTAGTGAAAGTTAAACTCAAGGACATCAATGATAATAGTCCTGTCTTCTCCGCATCCAAGTACCGCGCCAAAATCTCACTGGCTGCCACTGTGGGCGCGCATGTCGTCCGCGTGACTGCCACTGACCAGGATTCTGATGACAACGGGCGCATTGTGTACTCCATTGTCAGCGGCAACCAAGAAGAGGCCTTCAATATTATCCCCAGCAATGGGCTGATCACTCTTAGGAAATTTCTCACAACAGGTATTATTATCTATTCTATTAGTTCGATGTGTCACCGTCAGATAATTATTGATTGGCACTTGATTGGCACTTGATTTCATATATTTGCAAGTGTGAGCATTGATCAATCGATTACATCGTTGATTTATCATTCACACCGCACTAATTCTAATCTGTGTTAATTCCACAGTTGCTGCATCCTCTTTCTCACTAACCGTCGATGCCCTAGACGGAGGAAACCCCAAGAGAGGTGCCACGGTTGTTGTAGAAGTTAATGTCTTCCTGCCTGACGGTCCTCCCAAATTCATAGTGTCTCCCGTAATCGTCAATGTCACAGAAGGCATCGCAGCCAATCAGCCCGTCGCTGTGGCAAAGGCCGCGACCTCGGAGGCCCTGAAATACGAAATTACCAGCGGAAACATTGATAACATGTTTGTTATTAACCCCTCCACCGGAGTAATACTCTCGACGCGCACGCTGGATTACGAAGAAAGAGCCACTTATAGATTAACCATCATTGCCCGAGATACCAGACACAGATCCGCACAGGTGGAAGTCGTTATAAACGTCAAAAATATTAACGATAATGCTCCCGTATTCCCTGGTGAAGTTGACGGATCGATTGACAGAAAGGTCGCAGGTCCGTTTGCATTGGGTGTTGTAGCGACACGCCTAACTGCGATTGACAAAGACGTGGGGGATCAAGTAACTTACAGTATCTCCCCGAATTCCGTGAAGACGTATTTTATGATCGATTCGGAGGGGCAGCTTATTTGCAGAAACAATCTAAAGGATATTCCCTCACCGTACCGATTTCAGATCGAGGCGCGCGATAATGGAAAGCCACCCTTGTCCCGCTCTGCAAATGTCAGACTTGTGTTCGTGAACTATCGTCCCAAGCAGCAGCCTGTCAGAGCTCTTGTACCCGAGACAACAAAGGTTGGAACTGTGATTACAAGAGTACCACGTTACTTTCCTTCTGGTACGTTCTCCATTGTCTATCCCGAGAAAAGAAATTTTACTATTGATAACTCAGGGAATGTCACTCTAACCGGTGCACTTGACTACGAGACGCGAGCATTCCATCTGATAACCGTACGCGAGACACAGACTAATGGCAACCTAGAGAACTACATCGATGTGGAGATTATCGTCTTGGACGAGAACGACAATGCACCGTTCTTCACTATGACAGTTTTCACGGGGCGTGTCAATACTAACTCTCGTGCAGGGGCTAACGCTTTCCAACTCAGTGCACGTGATCTTGATTCTGGCAACAACGGTCTGATTGGTTACCAGCTACAGACATTAAATTCACGCTTTATGATCAACCCTTTCTCTCAGCAAATTGAGGTGGGGCAGTCGTTACAAAACGCGCGTTACGACCAACGTGTTTTCCCGTTTGATTACGGATGGCCCCACATATATGGACTAGCGGCTACCATTGATATCGAAACCGTTCAAATCCCGCCAATATTCCAGAAACCGAGCTATAAATTCACAGTACCTGTAGACACGTATACAGGTACCGTGATTGGTAAAATGATTGCTGTGAGCTATTCGGGTGCGAGAGTTAGCTATACGATCACGCAAGGAAATACCAATGACAAATTCTTTGCAAAACTAAACGGGGACATAGTATTAAACTCCTTATTGGATTTCGAACGCTATCAATCGCATTACACCATCAGTGTTCAGGCGTTTGAGGAAATACCTCTTGGCCTCAGCGCGGAAGTTGAAGTGACTATCATTGTTATGAATTCCAACAAATTCGTTCCATATTTTGCCCAGAGTATCTTTCGTATCAGCGTTCCGGAGTCCCAAGGAGTAGGCACTTCAGATTTAACTGTTACGGCCAGCGATTGCGATTGCCCCAATGGTTGCGCATGCGGAAAAGACCACTTTACCTACACGGTCGAACCCAGTCCTGCAAAGAATGGCCTTTTCACGACTAACGAATTTACCGGCGAAATCATGGTCGCCAAACCTCTGGACTATGAGACAAGTACAACTCTTATTCTTAAAGTCATTGCTTCAGATAAAGGCGCTGTAGTTTACAAAGCCGTAGCATTCGTAGTGGTAACGATAACCGATGTTAATGACAACTCCCCGGTTTACAAAAGGAATGATTATTCATTCCAGATCTCTGCAGATGCCAAGACGGGGGTAGCTCTAGCGGCAGTAATAGCTCGCGACAAAGACTCTTCTGCGTCATACAATCAGATAACTTATACTAACATAGGCGGCAATGAGTTTAACGTTAACTCCAGAACAGGTGTCTTGTCGCTTGCTTCTAAAATAGATGGTCGCGACAAAACGGAATACTCCGTTACTGTCCGAGCAACCGACACAAATAACAAGAACGCCGACGTCAACGTACAGATCAACGTAGATTTCAGGAATGAAAATAGACCGACGTTTTCGAAGTGCGACAAGGGAACAGTCCAAGAAAATCTGGCAGCAGGACAGCTTATAACCTCAGTTAGTGCGACAGACCCAGATAAGGGGCGCAATGGCGAGATTGAATACAAGATAGTTCCCATAGGAGGAGAAAACTACTTCAAGATTAATAACAAAACGGGACAAATAACGACGACCACTTCACTGGACCGCGAGGAAAAAAGCCAGTACACAGTTATCGTGACAGCTGAAGATGGGGGGCATGGAAAGAACCCCGCGGAACGCCTTTTGTCTTATTGCTTCATTACTGTGGATGTGCAGGACGTTAACGATAATTTCCCTACGTTTGCAGAGAGCAAATACGAAGGCAGCATTCAGAATAATGTGCCTGTAGGTACCACAGTCTTAACGGTAAGAGCAGCAGATAAAGATACAGGCTCGAACGCAGTTATTACATATTCATTCGAAACAGTCAACGGCAAATTCGCGATTGACAGGTTTGGCATTATTACAACCAAGGTATTACTAACGGATGTTGTCGCGACCGAAGATATGACTGTTGTAGCGTCTAATATTGAAGCGATCCAAGGTGGGGATGTTAATGATCGTAAGAGAAAGACTCTTGTGAAGATTTACATTTCCGCGGAAGCACCGCCTGTTTGCACCAAGAGCATTTTCGAGGGTTATATCGAAGAAGGGCAGCCTCCCTCAACTGAAGTCAACTCAACAGATGGCTTTCTAGTAGTAGCTGCCAACTCACCTAGGGGAGGAAACATCATTTATAGCGCCGTACAGGCTAGCGACGTGAATGAAAAACTCCAAGTTAAAGTCAAAGGAGATGTAGAAACAGGATCGCAAATTGATTATGAAGCTTTGCCCGAAGGTAAGAAGAATCTTAATCTCCAAGTACGAGCCTATGAAGTGTTGCCGAGCGGCAAACGCTTGTATACAACTTGCGAAGTTCAAGTCGCAATTAGAGATGTTAACGATGATTTGCCAAATTTTGCTCTTGGAGCCTATGATGCCCGCGTCCGCGAAAATGCGCCTGCGGGAACAAGAGTCATCACATTACAGGCGACAGACCGCGACACAGGCGAAGGAGGAAATGTGATCTTCTACATGTTAAACGGTACAGATACAGCAGCGCCAGAAGATAATAAATACTTCACAATTGGCGTCAAGTCGGGGACTCTAGTCACGACAAAGAAGTTCGATAGAGAGGACAAGAATATTTACAGTCTGACTGTAATAGCTTCCGATCAAGGAACACCGAGGTTATTTGCGGAAGTTGCGGTAACAGTTCTTGTGGTTGACGAGAATGACAGCCCTCCAGTGTTCGCAAAAGCTGAATACAAGGCCACCATATCCGAGACAGCGTCTATAGGGGCCGAAGTTACAAGAGTTGTCGCTACAGACGCCGACATCGGCGACAATGCAAAGCTTACCTACTTTATCTCCGGTGGTGACGGGGAAACAGTGTTTACCGTAGAGACGGTGATGAGTAGTGGAAGCTTGGTCGGAGTTATCAAGGTTGACGGCAAGTTGGATTACGAAACGAAGGCGAGTTATACACTAACCGTGACGGCGACAGACGGTCGTGACAGTGCCTCGACTACAATAACAATAACGGTAAGATTTAGCGATGACTAATGGACGATTCCAGCTATAACGCACGCGCGCGCTGCATGTCGGTAGATGTTGGACATTTGTCGAACAGCTGTTAAAAAAAGAGTGCGCTGCATTAAGCCGGGGAAATACGAGGCACAAAATCCCTCAACTTGTCGCGCAACATTGCTGCGTTACAAGTCTAATGTTTGTTGCTCGTTTTTCATCAAATTCACAACTTGTCGCGTAACATTTTGTTTTGATGATCACACATGCGAGACCAATGCGAATTTGGCCCCTTAGCACTTCATTTCTATTGACCAACCAACTTGAATCGTAGGCAAAATGTTGCGCGACAAGTTGTGTGTTTGATGAAAAACGAGGAACAAAGCCAAAATTTGTGTCTCAAAGTAGACCCGCGTTCTACTTCACGCAACAAGTTTTCACAACCTGCAACAAATGTTTTTGTTGCGCGACAAGTTGTGGCGCGAGATGAAAAACGCGCAACATCGATCATCAACTTGCAACGCAACAATGTTGCGCGACAAGTTGAGGGATTTTGTGCCTCGTATTTCCCCAGCTTTAAGCCGGGGAAAACGAGGCACAAAATCGCTCAACTTGTCGCGCAACATTGTTGCGTTGCAAGTTGATTATCACTGTTGCGCGTTTTTCATCTCGCGCCACAACTTGTCGCGCAACAAAAACATTTGTTGCAGGTTGTAAAAAAATTGTTGCGCGAAGTAGAGTGCGGGTCTACTTTGAGCCACAAATTCTGGTTTTGCTCGTTTTTCATTAAATACACAACTTGTCGCGCAACATTTTGCCTACAATTCAAGCTGATTGGTCAATAGAAATGAGGTTCTAAGGGGCAAAATCCGCTTTGGGCTCGCTTGTGTGATCATCAAAACAAAATGTTGCGCGACAAGTTGTGAATTTGATGAAAAACGAGCAACAAACATTAGACTTGCAACGCAGCAATGTTGCGCGACAAGTTGAGGGATTTTGTGCCTCGTATTTCCGCGGCTTTAGCTGTGGAGGTGGGACATAGCTTGGGCATTTCTGAATATAGAAGAGCACGCGCGCTTATATAGGGGAATCATTCATGGTGGTGGAAATGAGGGGGGGGTCGCCCAAAAAAATACGGCCTCAAAGGGGGGCCACCCAAAAATACACCCCTGAAGGGGGGTCACCCAAAAAATACAAGCACATAACAGGGAGGAAACGGAAATTTTGTATTTCACATGCAATATGTTTGTGGGGGCTGGTGGAAATGAGGGGGGGGGGGGGGGGGTCGCCCAAAAAAAATACGGCCTCAAAGGGGGGCGGCCACCCAAAAAATACACCCCTGAAGGGGGGTATCCCAAAAAATACAAGCACATAACAAAAATTTTGTATTTTTACAGCATGCAATATGTTTGTTACATGTTTAAACTCGCTTACATATTTCTGATTTCACTCAATACTTAATACAAATTTCGGATGCTCTTTTAGTTTTTTGACGTGAAAAATAAGTCCTCTCAAAAATGCCCTGCACTGATAGGCCTGACGGGCCGTCTCTATGATCGAAAGAACACCCCTTATAGTGAGTTCAACATTTACTTACAAGCATAGAAATTCGTCATTTGGGCTGCGCTTCACGCTCTGCATGAATAATAATAATTTCTACATTTGCGGCGCGCATGAAAATATTACCTAAAGGCTCAGGAGCCCTTCACTAGGAGCTTTCATATAAACTATATAATTAGCGTATTTCCTGGGCTCCTGACAGGCTTTGTTTACTATACACAAAAAACCTTCATCTACCCTTTTTTTGAGGCTTGATGAAATGCGGTTATCAAAAGAATTATGTGACCCCCTCTTTATGTAAAATGTCTTCTACTAGGTCAGGTGGGTGTTTAATAGTTCTGAGGGGGGGGGGGGGGGGGTCGGTTCCTTAGCTTTGACAGAAGTAAGAAAAACGTTAAGAAGAATGAGACTGTATCACTTAGGCAAGAGTCTATCTTACAGGGCAAGCATTTATAGGGGGGGGGGGGGGCACCAGAAAAAATACATTGGATTTTGGGGGGCCACCTAAAAAAAATACAGGTTTCCCCCCCCCCCCCCCCCCCCGTGACCGTAGTGCTAGTAAGTAAAGTTTCTTCCTTTTTTCCAGGTTAATAACGTTAACGACGCTGCTCCCAAGTTCGTGTCGCTAATAAACAATAACCTGCTGATGCCGATTTACGACGCATCTGTCCCCGAGGGCGGACCGGGTAGCGAGAAAGGTACTGAAATCCTGAAGGTCTTAGCTATCGACGCGGACTCGTCGTCTATTACATACAGCCTTGAGAACAACTACGAATACTTTACAATCAAATCAATAGTTGAGAACGGGAAACTCATAGGGGTCATAAGCACTGGATCACGAAAACTCAATCGCGAGGATACCCCTATATTCATGTTTCAAGTAGTGGCGAGCGATAAAAAGAACAAGGGATCTGCAGATGTAAGGATTAACGTGACTGATATAAATGACATGGCGCCGGTCTTCCCGCTTTCGGAATATAAAGGTTATGTGGAAGAGAATAAACCAGCGGGCACCAGTGTTATGTATGTCCAAGCCCAAGACGGTGATAATCCGCTTGCCGCCGGGCACGCCACGTTAGAGTATACTCTTACAAATGACGCGGATGGGCGTTTTGCTATCAGACTACTTACAGGTTTGGTTACCACGACGAGAACGCTAAGTCGCGACGAAACGCCTAACGTGTTTACAATTACAGTCCGAACGAAAGATAAGGGGCCTAATCCGCTAACGTCAGAAGTGAATGCGATTATCGAAGTCACCGACGCGAACACTCACAATCCTCAATTCACAAAGGATGAATTCAAAGGTACCGTCTCCGAGAATTCCAGACCTGGTTACAAGATCACTTCTGTGACCGCCACGGATAAAGACACAGGTCCAAATGCAGAGTTTGAATTCGTAGTGATTGCTGGAAACGATCCTCAGGCTTTTTATGTCAACCCTAAAACCGGCGACGTCCATGTTTCAGGAATAATTGACTACGAGCAAAAGAAGTCTTATAGGCTCACAGTGACCGTATCCGATCGTGGGATGCCTGTGCGGACTGCAGATAAACCCGCTTACGTCGTAATTACGGTCACAGACTCCAATGACAATGCGCCCTACTTTGTACCTTCACAATATAACGTGACCATCCCTGAGGACCGTAAAGTTGGGTCCCCTGTGTCTAGAGTGACTGCGGTCGATAAAGACAGCGGTACGAACGCAGAATTCGATTTCACAATAACAGACGGTAACATGGATGATCTGTTCGATATAGTCAAGGAACCCGCCAATCCGGCCATTGGAATTGTGCTAACAAGATTGCCACTAGATAGAGAGTCCATAGCTTTCCACGAGCTTGAAATCACAGCGACGGACAAAGGAGGTCTTACAGGGACTGCAATTGTTCGCGTAACTCTCACCGACGTTAACGACAACGGACCGTGGTTTAACCCGCCTTATTTCGTAGGAAAAATCAAAGAGAACGTTGAAGGGCCTCAGTTTGTAACGAAGGTCAGCGCGTACGACCCCGATACCGTGAGCAACGGGCTTCCTTTCAAGTACGCTATTACAAGTGGTAAAGAAGGTGTACAATTTTATTTTGATGCTAAAACCGTTACTAGAGACACGGCTGATATGTACGCGACGGGAACCTTTGACCGCGAAACGGTGAATAGAATCACAGGGAAAGCTGGAGTGTGGAAAGTCGGAATAACCGCTACCGACAGCGGGAATCCTGCGCTATTCAATTCCACATTCGTTTACGTCGATGTTCAAGATGAAAACGATAATGATCCTGATGATGGTTACCTGAGAGTGATCGTTAACGCATACAATGGGAAATTTAAAGGAGGAGTCATTGCTAAGGCTTATTACCAAGACAATGATTACGGTGGTGACGTAAATGCCTACCAAAAGGTAGAGGGACCTAAGTTTTTCGATGTGAATTCTGGTACTGGTGAAATCAGCGCCGCTAAGGATGTCCCGTTAGGAAGTTACACATTGAGGATCTTAGTTACTGAGACAGAGCGTAACAAGAAGACTGTCACTTCCAGGGTAGACATCGTTGTCCGCGATATTACTGACAAAGGCGTTAACAATGCCGTAGCAATGGAGTTCTTGGACATGCGTAAAACGGCGTATTTTGTCGAAGACTATCACAACGACCTTGTCTCGATCCTAGCGAATCTATTCAGCGTTTCGAAAGACTATGTCCAAGTATTCAGTATTCAGAAGTCCACCGTGACAAGCTTAGCCGTCAATATAGTGTTTGTCGTAAAAACAGGGACGGATACATACCGAGATCCACTGGATGTAATAATGACGATCACAGAGAACAAGAATAGTTTGTCTGGATTGGAGAAACAAGGTAAGCTTTGTTCTTGAAAGCCAGATATACGCTCAAAACTGTCCCAGCTGATATCTTGCTCCCAAATTTTGGAATTTCTGCAGAAACCCATCAATGGGAAAAGTTGAATTTCCCAAGGCACACGCATGGGAAGTGTTCGGAATTCACATGGATAGCCATGGGAAATTCGAACACTTCCCATTCTTCTACCATGGGAAATTCAGCTTTTCCATATGGGTTTCTACCAGAAAGCCAAAGGATAGCCTAGCTACTCCTTGCTAGCTCAAACACCACGGCGCCTGCGTGAAATCACCGAGAGCTGTTTAAGCGTTTGATTGACGGAAGCCTAACCGTGGTTTATTATTTGGCGTAGAGTTCGCAGAATTATGAAAATTGCAGTAACACTCGACTAACGGCCAGTCACACGCTCGCCACGAAAACGCGCAATTTTGTGATCTATTTTGGTTGAAACGTTTGTCCCTTGATGCATCTTTTATTTACATTTGACTCTCTGATTTTGTTATGCAGGTCTCAAGGTTGGTGATATAGGAATCGACATGTGTGCTCTCGAACGACAAAAGATCGGGCGCTGTCGAAACGCCATCGAAACATCTGACGCCTACACCGTTGCTAGTGGCGATTATGGCAAAGTTCCAGCACCCGAAGCCTCTCTCACGATTGTGTCGATGGTTGTCGAAATCAAAGACAAGTATGAAACGGTAATCGTTCCCGCGACAACCTGTAAGATCAATAACCCCTGTCTCAACGGAGGGACTTGTCATGATACAGTGCCGATTGGTCAAAGAATCTGTGAGTGCCCAAGAGGTTTCCGGGGCCCTCAGTGCCAGGAGACAACAAGGACGTTTGTGAGGGGACCTTCCTACATCTGGCTAGAGAAATTCTCCTCGAATGACCTGAGAGAGATCCAGTTAGAGTTTATGACAGAGGACAAGGACGGACTTCTGCTTTACCAAGGGCCAATGAACAAAGGTAGAGTCTACGCACAACGAAACATAGTTTGAAGCGCACGTCGGCGAAAGCTGTGACCTGCGCATCTCGAATAAATTTGTGACTTGAGCAAGTCGACGGATGTTCATTCTCGTACCGAGAGCTCTAGTAACAGCCATTGATGCATGCGCGAGGAGCTGTTGAGAGAAAGAACCTTCTGTGCATGCCCAACGTACAAAATCGGACAATTAGCATTCTCTTACCCAAAGCTCTCCGGCTCGTCTGCTCGCAGGGGAGGCTCTGGTGACATCCATTTGAGGACCTTTGCTGATTGGCTGGTTTTGAACGTTGGTGCATGCGCAGAAATATTTTCTCTCAACGGCTCTGTATCAAATCTCGCGCATGCGTCATTGGCTGTCACCAGAGCCTCCCCCGCGAGGAGACGAGCCGGGGAGCTCTGGGTACGAGATTGGACAATTAGCAAAGGCCCTCAAATGGATGTCACCAGAGCTCGAGAACGGCGAAGGTTTTGATTTGGCAGGTCGACGAAACTTCACGTGACTTGCGCAATGCGAAGAAAGTTGTGACCTGCGCAAGTTGAAGTTGTGTTTTGACTTGCGTCGAGTAGCGCTCCTTTTTCTCGCGGCAGGGAACCTGGCTTGCTGTAGATACGGACACGTCACGGTCGCGCGAAAAAGATTTGATGTTCCCGCCTAAACGCAATTAGCAGTATCATGTGAATTTAGATCACCAGAATTCTTAGGTTTCGCACGTTCAAAATGCAGGTGAAGGTCAAAATCATCACGCGCTCTGAAAGAAACTGCAAACAACATGAAAAGAGTAAGAGAAGTGTTTCACGTTTTCCGGGATATCGGCGGAAAGTCGGCGCAAGTAAATCAATTTTCATAGGAAGTCATTTCAAGACTTGACCTCTACTTGATTTCACCGGAAATGAAATTTCGCGCCAAAAATCACGAGATTGAAACTCAATAATTGTTAAGGTAATCCATACTGTAACGACTCTTTGAATGCTGTGACTGCACTCCTTTTCCCAGACGGCAACAACGGTATTAAAGACTTCCTTGCTATCTACCTGGAAGATGGATACCTGGTAGTGAAAATCTCTCTCGGAAATGATCCTGTCGAGATTAGAATGACGAAAAGGCCTAATCTGAACGACGCACTATGGCATATAGTGACATTAAGACGAGACGTCCAAGACAGAAAGGTATGATTGCTACTTGACTATCACTAGACGGGGCATCATGATGTCACAAAATCTACCTAGAATTTGTGACTCTGAAGCAATAAAACATAGGTACGCAGAGCGTACGGGAAGCTATTTGTGCATCGTGACGTCACAAAATCTTCTACTTTGCACGCGGGCAAGCTAGCGATAATCCATCACTACCACTGGAAAGCACCTACAATGTGTGACCCTGCCAAGTTTTGAGACAATAGATAAACATAGGTACGCAGAGCGTACGGGAAGCTATTTGCGCATCGTGACATCACAAAACCGTGAACTTCACCACTACTTAGTATTTGTGACCCTCCCAAGTTTCTAAACATACAAATTGTTTTCTTGGTAATTCAAATTAGAATCTCGTCAAAGCGAAATGAGTCGCGTCCGCCTTTTTAAGGTTTATTTTCAGTTATAAAGTTTTGACGAATGTTTTTGAGTTGTTAAAGTGTCATCTGAGTTCGAGATCTCAAGTTCGTTACCAAACAGTGATCACGTGTTGCATCAAAACAATGATCACGTGGTACAGAAAATCGTTAGTCTGGAGACTTGATCTCGAAGCGTCGTTTTACCACTCTAGTGGTTTTCATATAAAAAAGGTTTGACACGCGCTACAGGAGCTGAAAATTCGTCAAAAAGTGGTATCCCCAGATGAACCCAGAGCCTGCCATTTCTGTATCCACGAGTTAGCAGCTTTGCTTTATTGGTAACATTATGCCTTGCCGTTCCACAGAAAATACGGGTGATCTTGGACCGCTGCGCGAATGCACAGATTGTAGAGGAAAATGGACGCGTATATGAAAAACGGGATCAGTGTGAAGCCACAGGACGCGTCAAAGGACGCCTCACGTACGTAGTGCGAGCTATCGCGACGTTTTGCATAAATTAGGGGTACGGGCGCGACTTTTTGCATAAATTAGGGCTACGGGACAGGGGTGATGGCAAATGGCATCCCGCGCGGATTTGCAAAAAATGACGCACTTTCTTAATGCAATTTACAGATACCTTAATGGATTCGGTCCACTCCAAGTAGGCGGCGTATCGACAGACCTTAAATTCCTTGGCATACCAACCACCGGTTTCTACGGCTGTATAAGAAGTATTATTGATGGTGGTAAGATGTACGACCTAACGAATCCCATGTTTGTCAACAATGCCGCCCGTGGATGCACTCTGGCAGGAGATTGTAGACCCAAAGATGACTGTAATAGCCGTGGATACTGTGAGCCAAGCTTGAGGAAAGATGGAAGCACGTGCGTTTGTGATTTAGGCTACAGCGGAGATGCATGTAACGACCGTGAGTATTCCTTCTTTCCGGGTACCATTTCAAGCCAATCACACAAGCTCATTCAACATTGGTGAATTAGCTTATAGATCATATTTCTCCGTGCGTCTGTACTGAGAGAGATGTACAAATGACGTCATAGCATGTGATGAACAAAAGAGTACGCCATGAAGCCTTGGCGACTTCTGTGAATCTATTGAAATAACTTTGGCGAGCATTGTGTGGTATTATCCGGGCTCTAATTAAATGTTTGGCGGGCTTTAATATATTAGAGCCCGCGCGAGTCAATCGGGTTATGATGGTCGCCATAAATTATTGTTTTTGTACTCAATGCACTCCAAAGTTATAATAATAGTAATGCAGTTGATGTTCTTGGGCGTAAATATGTTTTGGGCTCTTCTCAGTGCTCCATTTTATCCCTCGCTGCACTCGGGCACAAATAAGCTCCAAACATACTTACGTCCGCGAACATCAACTATAGAGCAGATTTCGTATGACTGTGAAAAGTTCCGCGACAAAGTTGTACCGCTCCGCGACCGTGACCGCGCCGCGACCGAGTGATTTCATTCGGTGATTTCATTCGGTATCTACAGCAGGCCAGGTTCGGTACCGCCACCGCGACAGTACCGCGCCGTGTCACGGCACTTTTCACAGTCATATGAAATCTGCTCTATTGTTTAAGTACAATTACTCAAGCTATTAAAAGCATTAGGATCGAGCGCGCACTACGAGAAACTAAAGCCCTGGCTAAACTAGGACACATGTAGCGCGTAACATTGTAGCCGGACACGTTTCCTCTATGTTTCCCAGTTTAGCCACGCGAGAAACATTGTTGCGCGCGATAAATTTTGTAGCCGTGACAGAAAGAAATGTTTCTTTGCAAGACAAGAAACATTTGATGTGTCCGAGACACACGCGTGCGATGTTTCCTAGTTTAGCCACTCGGGGAAACATGCAGGACAAAAATAATGCGCGCTACATGTGTCTTAGTTTACCCGTAGCGTAAACAAATACCCCTAAATGCGAATTTGTTATCGAAAATCTTAAAAGTCGCTTGAGTAATTGTACTAAAACAATTAGTCGCCTCCTCCGTGCTCCATAAATATTTGTTAAATATTTGTTAAATAGAGTACGGCGCACGCGCGCATTTGCTAGCGTGCGCCCGCTAGACGTCAATCGTCAATTACGCGTGCGTACCTGTGAAAATGGCAGTTAGAGTGTGACGTCGTCCGAGGGCACTATGATTACAAAGTCCTTGGTCTCACTAAGGATCACTGGGAATGTGATGCATTGAGCTTGGCATTTTTAATCGACATTTAAATAAGGTTCTGGCTTGTTTTGATTTTGCAGGTTCCCCTACTAAATGGTACAAGAAAAACAGCTTTGCTCAGTTCCTGGTCACAAATCCGCGGGCTAAACGTGACATGATCCAACCGCCCGTTCCACTTCTGAATGAGTACTACACTCACATCAATCTACAGGTCCGACTGAATCCAAATCAGTCGGACTGTGTGCTGTTCCTCTCTTCCAATTCGCTAGGCACCGAGTTCAACCGGATTGATGTAAGTACAGCTTGTTGCTGCTAAATGGCTTCCTCGTTAGACAACCAGAAGCCAAGTAAAAACACTTTCACACGGTGAACACGTGACAGGTTTCTTTGCACGCCAAGTCAAGTAAAAACACTTCCACGCGTTGAACACGTGACAGGGTTCTTTGCACTTTCACTTTCACGTGGTGAACACGTGGGAAATTTCTTTGTACGCCATGCCAAGTAAAAACACTTTCAAGCTGTGAGCACTTGATTATTCTAACACAGCGCAGCAGTGTAAAATAACGTGCTACTACGTTTAGTTCAAAGTTTTGGTAGATTGGCAGAAATGAGCAGCCAATAAGAATGCAACAAACGCGATTACAAATACCTTTCGCCACTCATCTGAAACCCATTCTATTTGCAGTCGTTAGAGCGTATTTCTGATATGTGTCAAAAATCAAACGCAAAGTAAAACCACTAAGACAATCAGAAACGGAAAACATTCACTCCTATAGGTTTTATTCAGAATCATCGCTCATTCGATTGCTTTCACTACTACACTAGCCATCTGAAATGAGTTGGACGAAGGTATGTCGCATGGAACAAGTATTCAGTATTTCTGTCCTGTTACCAGGTCAAGGACCACATTTTGAGGTACATCTATCGTCTTGGCGATCGAATGAAGGTGCTAAGTGTGCCCCAGTTTAACATAACGGACAACAAATATCATTCAATCATGGTCAACCGAGAGGGAAACTATGCCGATCTGCAGGTTGATTTCTCTGCTTTCACGGCAGGTCAGTATCAGCCGAAATATCTGGGAGGGGTGAGTAGGGTCGCAGTTTGCGCTTGAGGGGAGGGGAGGTGTGCAGGTTCCACGTACACTGGGACGGAACCCTTGTCACTCCTTTGTTATCGTTTTTATTCAAAATCCCAAGACAAATTATTACAGAAATCTCGAAATAACCATCTACAAACACAGTTGTATACTTGATTTACTGAATTCAATCGAAAATATCGCACTACATTCCCTAAATCAGCCGATGGAAATGGATGCTTTCTCTGACTCGGTATGTTGCTAGGCGGACAAAATGGCGACTGACCGAGGCTCTTTAAACACTGTAACTCTCTCTGGGTTCTCTTTGGGTTTCACTCGACCTCATCTCCGGGACCGTGCAGAATTATTTACAGCTATAAAACTGTACCTTTTCAAAACACCTCTTACGGGTTCAATACACTTGGTAGTCAGTGTTTACCCACCATTTGAGCAGATAAATGAGATTCACGAGACTCGTTTAGCTGAGTCGGTGGACCCCATCAGTTTGAGTTATTTGTTCATTAGTTGCTCTTGTTCTGGGGGGTTCAGGATTTTTCACGGAAAGGGGGACCAGATAGTGAAAATATAGTGACCAAAAAAAATTGCAAATTTCCTTCAGCAAACACAGTGTATGGGAAAATCTCCCCCGAAAAAAGGTGGCACGCCCCCCCTAATCTGCCGCACTTGTTTTAACCTATCATCAAATAAATATATCTTAGATTAAATGTTTTTTCATGTATATGGTATATTCATGTATACGAGTTAAATATCTGCCAGTATTACATGAAAAAAACATCTAATGTGTTATTTATTATACGGCGAACAAAAATATTTTCTTTCCATTTCAAGATTCACTAGAAAACGTACGTGATTTGACTAGCAAACGATCGCGCGCGAAACCGGTTCGTAACCGGTTTGTTACAATCTGATACGGCTTTTACTATCGTGTAATACGGCTTTTGCCGTTTTAATATGGCTCCATATCATATCTGCACTCAATTCTGACCTTATTGGTAAAATGACGTCACAGTCGTATAATAATTAAGCAATAAAAGTACTTTCCGCGTGCTCTCTGCTTTCTTACAAACACGAGGGGGATGTTGGGAGAACTGATCAAAACTTGAAAGACACGAGCCGAAGGCGAGTGTCTTTCAAGTTTTATCAGTTCGACCAACATTCCCCGAGTGTTTGTAAGAAACCAGAGAGCACGCAGAAAGTATTTTTATTGCTTTTAGAAAATAACACGCGCGACAGCGTTGCGTGACAATCGTGTTTCTCAGGTCTCTTACAAACACGCTTTTTAACCAATGAGAATGCGCACATTCACAATACAACATAGGTGTTATTTTCTAAATGAGTTTATTTTCCCAACACCAGGTAACACGGGGGGAGTCCACAAATTACTCAACATGGGAGGAGGGAGTTTCTTCTCTGGTGGAATGCCTAACATCACGGAAGTCCGTGTTATCGAGGCCATAGTACAGTTCGGCGGAGACGTCCTCGTACAGACTGACAATGGGAAGGTTATCACGTCGGGAATGGGAGCAACCGGGACTTCGTACGGGTCTGACATCGTGCATATTTTAACGATAAACAGTTTTGATAAAGTGACGGTAAAAGATTGGCAAGACCATAAAGGAATGATTGGGGTTGGAGCGCGGGGATTTGCCGAGAACAAATGCCTTGTCGTGGATGGCAAAGAGAACTGCGAAAAGACTGAATTGGTGGTAAGTGATAAGGGCCATTCCATTTTTTACTTTTGCACCCCCCTACAGAAGATTTTTTTCAAGGGGGTTATAGGAAAATGGCCTTTTCCGCGGGGTTAAATCTCCCATTCCGTAGGGTTTTTCCTATGGGGTACAATAAAAAGGCTCTTCCGTGGATTTTTCCTATGGGGTGCAATACAAAAAGGCTATTCCGTGGATTTTTCCGAGGGGGTGCAACTCAAAAGGCTCTTTCGAAGGTTTTTTTTTTTTTTGGGGGGGGGGGGTGCGGCTAAAAAAGAATGGCTTAGTGTGACTAAGGCTTAATAGAGTGAAACCACGGTTCATTAACCGTGTTTGAATAAAGATGCTGATGATGATATAGGGGGGGGGGGGGGGGGGGGGGAGAAGTGGGACTAGGAGGCTTTATTCACAATACCCCACCAAGAATTTATTACTGTGGTGGGGAGAGGGGGATAGTTTTGCTTGGATTTCTCTTGGGATATATCTTCACACTTTTCGATAGCAGGGGCAAATTGGTATTAGTTTTGTTTCATGCCGCGATCACGTGGAGAACATCCATGCTTAATATAGTCCTCAGTGGTGCTTGCATGTGCATATCGGTTGTAAATGGCTAGGCGTCTGATAAAGCGAAATTGATTGCCTAGAAAAAGAAAACCTACAATTTAAGCGGTAAAAATGCCATACCAATAGGGCTATACCCGAGAGGGACGCCCCTTTTTATTAGCCCCTGTCGATGGTAAATGTACACTGCAAAAACTAGACTTTCTTAAAAGTCGCTTAAAACGATATTTTAAGTTGGTTGAGTCGCCCGACTTACGTCGCTCGCTCGCTCGTCGCTCTGTCCATTATGAGAGGACGACTCGGAGCAAGTCTATGCAAAAACGGACTTGTCAAATTTTCTAAACGAACTTGGTCATCTCAAGCTCATTCTATTATTCTTGAGTCTGTGATGACCATTTTTTTGTCAAAATGACCAGTGCGTTTTTACACTCATCTCACTACCTCGTAGCGTCCCCCATAGGGTTCGTACGCGTCCTAAAAGTCCTGGAATATCCTGGATTTTCATTTTCTTCCTGGAAAGTCCTTGAAAGTCCTGGAATGTTAAGGAAAATCCTGGAAAACTCCTTGAAAAATGAGTCAGTTCGCGAATCTTATATTTTGGGCTGCAAATAATGACATTAGCACTGTTATCATACTACAACAAGAGTGAATAGAAAAATCTAAACTGCCGTATATCGGTCCAGTATAGAGAGCAGCTTCCTTTTAAAGTGTGTATTTCTTTTATCTTGAGGAGGGGGGGGGGGGGGGGGGGGGGGGGGGGCATTTCTACCCAGTAAAAACTCCTGAAAAAAATATGTTAAACCTCATGGAAAATCTTGGATTTTTGTAATTCAGAAAGCGTACGAATCCTGCATTCTAAAGGTGACTATCTTGTCGCGGGCTAATAAAAGGTTTCAATATCCTGGAGGAAGTGTAACCTGTTTGACCTGTTTTTGTTCTTTTCAAGGTTAACCTCGAGAGCCGCAAGTATTTCGGGACGGTTCTCAGCAATAACCGTCGCCCATTCGAGGGCCTCGATGAATTCCCTGGAGGCAAAGGGCTAGGAGGACCGGATTATGGAGCGGGAATCCAGTTACTAGGCTCAGGAGAGAATGACCCGAAGGATGTTCATGTTATTGGAGACATGGAAGGTAGAGCTGTGAGAAAGCCCTACATATATTAGATGATCTATTACTCGTTTTTCATGTAATACGGGCTAATATTTTTCGAGAGGTGGACGTATTTTTTCCGAGCCCTGCAGGGGTAAGCAATGAGTAAAATGTCTGCCAGTATTACATGAAAAAACATCTAATGAGTTATTTATTATACGACGTACAAAAAAATGTATTGTCTTCTTTTCAAGGAAATGTGCATGTTTTGACTAGCACACGATCTTGAAAGCCATTCAAATTAACGCGCAAAACCGGTGTAATACGACTTTCAACCGTGTAATATACGCCTTTTGAGGTTGAATACGGCTACATATTTGCACTCAATTTTGATAAAGTGAACATTGCAAGTGATTTTATCTTGAAGGAGGTGGGGTTACTGTGCGACTACGTCAACCGGGCCATCCCGTAAACAGTTTGTCATTTAGAGATTCAAACCATTTTAAGCAAATTTAATACCTGCAATACATCTGACGATGAGTAATTAAGTGTTTTGAAGTTATTTCTGCCCATAATTTCCAAAATTTTTACGAGAAAAGCGTTATTTCGAGGTCTCAGATCTCAAGAAAGTCGAGATCCTTTGTTCTGTACTCGCTTTCTGATTGGCTAACTTCTTACAAAATGGCCCGGTTGACGTAGTCGCACAGTAATCGTTATTTACATTTTTACATTTTAGTAAGGGGGGCTTGACTTCAATTATGGGCCTACTTTGCGAATTTTAGAACCCCTCCTCCAGATAATTCGCGCATCCTGATATTGTTTCCACTTTTCACACTTTTTGAGTATGTCGTCTTTAACTAATATCATTCTGTCTTGAATTCCAGGCTGTACGTCAACAAACCAATACAACGGTGCAAATCTGGACAGTAACAAAAATATCGAAGTCAAATATCAAGAAGTCGAGAATGGTTGTCCTTGTTCATTCGCTTTCTGTTTCCATGGGACTTGCGTAGATGCTAAACCTCCTTACTGCGTGTGTACGAAAGGGTTCACAGGGCCAAGATGTGGATCTGTAGGCACAGATCCCAGCAAAGGTGATACTATTTGTTTGTCTCGTGTCTGTCTCGTGTCTGTCTCGTGTCTGTCTCGTGTCTGTCTCGTGTCTGTCTCGTGTCTGTCTCGTGTCTGTCTCGTGTCTGTCTCGTGTCTGTCTCGTGTCTGTCTCGTGTCTGTCTCGTGTCTGTCTCGTGTCTGTCTCGTGTCTGTCACAGTCTGTCTCGTCTGTGTCTGTCTGCTTTCACATCTGAAGTTGAAGTATTCTTACAGTAACTGCTTTAAACACGAGGCTCCCATCCACAGGGGTTGACAACAATCAGTTATCAATCAGCCAAAGATTCAATATGTCAGAACATTTGGCTCATCTCCAGTGTAAGAACTCACCAGCTGCGTCACAAAGCTTTCTTTGTTTGGTAGAACGAAGGTTGAACCAATCATGATTAAATAGTAACTAAACTCAAAGGTGTCCTCAGGGAATGGTTTTTTACACTGGAGATAACCCGAACATTTGCTCTGACTGCTAAATTCCAAATTTGATAAATTTTCTGGTTTTCCCACCTGAAACATTTCTATTTGTCGTAAATAATTTTTATACCAAGGTGTTTGCGCTCTTAGTAGCATGTTCATCGGAGAGCAAGAATGACTAGTTAGAATTTAGTACGAATTTGAACATTTCGGAGTCTTCTTTCCCTTTCTTTTAAGTGAGGAAATTTCAGGACGTAAATAGTTAAAAAAAATTCGCCACAAGGTGACGGGCTATTTTTCTGGTTTTGATTATAATGGCAAATTAAGGGGAGGAACTATCTCTTTTATAGTGTAGTGAACTAAAACTGTGACACTCCCTATGTAATCAGTCTGCCTGTCCGTCAGGATACTTTCATTCTCTCTGCCGACCTGTTAGCTAAGTGATAGAGAGCTGGGCTGTTGTGCGGGAGGATGGGGGTTCAAGTCCAAGCCGTACCAACGCTCAGGGTCTGATCGTTTTTTAAATAACTGAGAACGGGTGCTGCCTTTGTTCCATCATCTGCAAATGGTTCGACCTTGACGTCTTCTCGAATAGGGACTGTAAAAAGCAGGTCCCGCAATGGAACACCCATTATTTTTATTTATTACAGCTGTTTTGGGTATTCTGCGAACTCTCGAGATCGATTTCCAACCGTCAAACTGCTTTCTGGCTTCCGTCAATCAAACTTTGAAACTCATTGGAGTACATAGAATTCAGTTATTTGCCCGTCCTAGTGAAATTCCCAACACATAGCATCTTTTACTATCTTTTTCTAAACAAATGGCCTAACTTACGGTCGGCTAAGACTCAAATTAGACCAGAGAGTTTGATTGACGGAAGCCATATCGCCATTGGAAGTCGAACGCGAGAGTTTGCAAAATACTCTGCAAACAGCTGTAATGATTATTATTCTTAACATTATTTTATTATCCCACCAGGGAAACGAGTTGTTAGAAAGACTTCCCTGTTTGTTGTGGCTATGGTTGCTGTTATCCTTGTCGTAATATTGTTTATTATGGGAGCGGTGATCTTGAAGAAACGACAAGTACCAGCAGTTCTTCCCGTAAGTGTTGAAGATGGCCATGTGCACGATAACATCCGTCCATATCATGACGAGGGCGCTGGGGAAGAGGACAACTTTAACTACGACATTCACAAGGTACAGTACTAGTACTACTGAGATGCAAGAGCGGCGTCACGAATTTAGCCTGGTGATGTAAAAGCATTCAAATAACTGATGGATAGCCAAAATACTAGTCTAGGTTTGTTAAACTGCCCTTTAACTACAAAGCGATCATGATTGTAGGCTTCATGGACCTATAACAGCGTATGGAAGCAAAGTTTGAAGTCACATCAAAAGTTGTATGACAATGGGTATTCTTGACGATAGAACTTACCTACATTGCTTATTAGGCTTACATCAAGTGACATAAGTTGGAGATGATTACATACATATTAAGAGCTGTATTTACAAATGTATTCATATAACCATGACAGAGCCCATTTAAGGTGGCCCAACAATGTCTTGCCATATTAATATAGTACCACTTCAGCTTCTAATTCTTTACCCAACAAAAAAAAAACAGCAAAAAGGCCATCCTTGTTCGCCAGGTTCCTCCAGAAACAGAAAGGGCCCTGGTTTTGGCTAGTCAGGTGTCATCAAGGTTTGGGGTGGTAACCAATTCCCCTTCGGGAGTAGGATATACGACCATCCCACTTTTTGACAATACATTTTCTAGTATTCAGCCCCCCCCCCCCCCCACCACACACACACTTTTAAACAAGCCCCTCAACCAGTTCCTATTCAAAGTGTGCTCCGTGATTGTAAAATACATGCTTTGAAGTCCATTTCTTCCTGATTTATTTCTCACGATTTGGAGACGGGTATAAAGTATGGATAATTGCGGTATACAACGTGCATTTCATTTCATTTCCTCTTCAAAATGTCCTTAACATAGGGATTAATTTTGAACACTTGTTTTACAGCTTATGAAGTACCATTACGTCGAAGGCAGGAGTGCTGCTCACGGCGCAGGAATGGCTAATGGCGGGTACAGTGTTGGAGGAGGAGGCGGTCATGGCGCTGGAGGAGGAAGCGGAGGAGGAGGCGGAGGAGGAGCAGGAGGCGGAGGAGGAGGAGCAGCAGCAGTAAGAGGTCATGGAGCAGGAGAGAGCGAAATTACGGCGGCCGAGGAAAAACCCTTGCTCCAGGGCGCCATGAGCGGTAACGGGTCCCACTCTGGCGTCACTACAATCACCCGTAGGCGAGTTCTGCACCCGGATAGCATTGATGTCGGCAAATTCATCAACTCGCGAGTTGGCGAGGCGAATAGCGAGCATCACTTGGCGCATGATGCGTTGCATATGTACAAGTATGTTTAATTGTTTCTTTTGAACATTTCTAGTTCAATGGGTCTTTATCACACGGCAGCCATCTTGGATAAATCTTTTGTTCTTGCACGTGCAGCCTCATCATGATTACGAGTTTCCGCGGGGAAAACAAGGAACTTCAAGATGGCTGTCGTGTGATAAAGGCACATGATACGGACTCAAGGTTTATCGTCAGGGATCGTTTGCGATCCATTGTAATCGTATTGGAGATCCGCGATCGAGAATGCATCCCATTATATATCAAATTCGGACCTGTCATTTGGTAATCTTTAGCAAAAGCAAGCTTTAAATAAGAAAAAGATATAAACTTAGACTAGAATGAACATTCCAACATATGTTAGCCGTATTGACTGCTAAAAGGTTAACACATCTAAAGATGAATTTCGTAAAACTAGTTGGTACCAAACTATAAAATGAGCAACAAACGAAAATGTGATATTTCCATCCGTCCCCTTCTGCCCTGTTCAGCTCTAAAGGATCCAATGAAATCTTGTTCACCTTATTCCTGCTTCAGAATGCTCTTAAAATGATCGCAATTCCGCCTTTCTTCCCTAGATACGAAGGCGACGATTCAGACGTAGACGATCTAAGCGAGCTTGGAGACAGTGGCGACGAAGGTGACGATGACGCCGATCAAAGCTTTCACTTCCTCCATGACTGGGGCCGGAAGTTCGACCACCTCAACAAGATTTACAACATGGACGACGACTGACATGGTGATGGTACCCAGTCTGAACGTCGTCTCACTTTTTATTCATTACCTCGTGCAGATCGCTCGCCCATAGCAGTTGCGCAGTTTCTTCAGCTAGTTCCTAGAGATTGTTGGCAATTTTCAGAGGATCTACATCGTAACATGACAATGGCATCCAGACTGTACTTACTTTAACACCTGATAGGTCCCAAGCTATAGCTATACTACTTAAAGTTGGCTCATACTAGAGAAATAACGACATAAGAATACCATCACGTGAACCGAGTTTTGTCGTTTAAAAAAGATAAAAGTGCAACGATATAACAGCAATAATAGCGTATTCTATTAAAACTGATGCGCATTTCGTCCATTTTTCTATGCTTTGCCGCCATGGCATGACTTCGTTATGTCGTTAGTGTGAGCCAATTGGTATCTACTCTAGTTCCTGCATTCTTGGTTATCTATAACGTAGAGGGTTTACTGACATGACGATGGCTTTAAGTCTGCACGTCGTGCGCAAATTTGATACAAGTCATAGAACCGCCTCTTTAGATTACTTCAAAGTGTTTCAAGGCAGTTTAGATTTCCTTCAAAGCAGGATTTAGTGGTTTCCAGGTTGGCCGACAATCTAAACTAGATCTTTACTTTTCTATCATAGACGGACACTAACATCACGGCGATGGCGATCAATTTGCACGTTAAACTGCTTCATTTGACTTGTGCGTACGCTTCCCTGGGCATCCATTCGTTCATTAACATCGGTTAGTTCAGATCTTACGCTTCGAGCGCTCACTGTTTCTTTCCGAATATCCCAGTCATTTGGAAACGAAACCGATGTACTTATTTTTTAGCCTGCTTGGGGCGAGAAGGGGGTTCGAGAACGAGAGAAAACCGAGCGTGCATTTCGTCCTCCCTTCTCCATTAAGAGTCACTACGCAGGCTCTTTTTAGTACTGAAAAAATAGGTATAGACTAAACATTTAATTTCATATTAACATTGCGAGATCATAGGAGGGCTCAGGAGCTATATATTTAACATTCCGCAGTCCAGTCATTCCAGAGCGTGTGTCTCAATGGAAGCACCTCATTGTCATCTTTCTTATGCATGGTCGTTGTTGTCACTAATGCTTGGTTCACACAACGACATAGCGACATAACGGCCTTAGGTCACAATGCCGAAAGCGTGAAACAATAACAGAAATGTTCAAGATTGTTGACACAACATGGTTTTTTTTTACAGTATTGTGTGCTTATTTAGGTACAATTTCGAGTGGGATTGTTTGTTCGCGTGACGTCATGCTTATGTCGTTATGTCACTAATGTGAACCCGGTTTTATTCACCAAGGAACGCTTGGTGTAGACGACGTTTATTGTAAAAATATTTAAGGCCTGTACTGATATCGTGTGAACATATTTTCGGCTCCTTTGGCCTCAGTTTAAAGTCACTGTACGTGTATTCGTTACAACGCTATTCCAAGATTCTAGGGCAGAATAAGGCGCGAATAGAGCGGTCTAGTGAAGCTATTAACCTTTAATTTATAGAGCAGGGAGACGGTTCTGTCATAGCCTCTCCTCGGGCGCAGCAACAAAGCGGGCTTGCTGTGGTGGTGTGCGCGGGGTGACTAGGGATGAGCTAAACGAGGACCCCGCGAGCCCACTTGGTTTAAGCGGCTAAAAGAATAGGCATGCGCAGAGAGATTTTGATAGTTTTTATTTATTATTTGTTGTAGGGTTTCTTTTAATATTGCTGTGTACAAAATTTCACGAGAGAAAATTGTAGAATTTACGACAAAGAGCAAATATATTTGTTTCGCCAGCTAGGCATTTCTAGTATCACATGTATGTCGTTTTCTCGACCAATCTAGAACGCTATTTTTCCAAGGACTATGGTCCAATAAAAGAGTGTGGTTTATAAAAGCGGAAATCGGGCCAATAGGCAACTCGCAAATCGTACTAAAGTTATTAGACAAGGGCACATATCAAATGTTCAGAAACTAGTAAGACTTAAAAACGCTCAGTGGCATTACAAAAGAATCGGCTTTTGCTTTCCAAATGGCACGCTCTTCAGTTTAAAGTGTGCGAAATTATAGTCTTGCTGGTCGCCATTAATGATTGGTTCCACTAACTATAGACAGTCCAAAGATAGACCTGGACTATCAACCATCTTCTAAACAAAAGGATTTAAAACCGTGAATGAGAAACGACTAAAAGGAAAAGATTTCGTACTACTAGTTCCACTTTAAGAATACCATTGTCATGAACCAAAACAATCTCGTCCCCAGAGCCTCTCGGTCATGCTGACGAAAGCGGAGGTCCAAGAATCTAGGACATCCGGTTTTCCATATATGGTGACCGTCTTTGTCAGTTCTCGATCTCGTGCCCACAGACCGTCTTGTTTTGGCATATTTCATGAATTTTCAGGTGTTCCTGGATGTTTGGTTTGTGTCCTATTGATTTTTTGAGGCACTCTCGCGAAATGGCGTCAATATTACTAACACAAACTTGTATAGTTGTCTACTCTGTGCAATACTCAGCTCTCAATTTGCGAGATAGCAGACATTTCCTGTACAATAGCACGTGCGTTCTTGTTGGAAAAAAGGATGCACTTGTCCCACATATAACAACATCTACACAGTGCGAAAAATTCAATTTTCGAGCTTTAAAATCCAATTTCAACCTTCCACAAGCGCGCCGTACGTTCGCTAGTCGCAGTTTCCTGGTAAAATGTGAGACTACCAGGAATTGTCTGTAAATATATCTTTATATTCTTGCCGTTGCTAGCAAGGAGAATAGAATAGTTATTATAAGGAAAGAAATTCACCACAAATTAACATTGTAGAGTAGTATGATGATCAGGATTTTCTTGACTAATTTTGTACAAATATCTTTTGTGATAGCGAAATAATAAATTTTTAGAAAATCAGATCGTGTGTATTTATTTCGGGAGTGGGTAGCAGTTTGAAAACAGGAAAGTGCGTGACAGGAAAAGGAGAGCACGCCCGTTGATATTTTCTGGCGCCGGGTTCGCCGTACTCTTCACTGTACCTTCCATCAAGGATTCGAGTGAGGTACATTTGCGTTCTCTTTTCGTTTTCCCTCCTCCGCCCGCAGTTTCTCCTTTTTCCATGTGAGTTTCTGGAGCCAATCAGAGCGCCCAGAATTGGATATCCACTGATTTGGTAAATACTGGCTACGAATAGGGCACAACTTTCTACGACTTTTGGCGAAACAGAGCACGCGTGATAATGGGAGACACGAGAACCTGAGAATGTGTAAAACCACGAGCCGCGGGCGAGTATTTTTGCGACGTGTCCCCTCTCAGCATTCTACAAGTACTCTATTTCGCCAAAAATGTCAAAGAAAATTGCGACCCAATTCTTTTATGATATAACTATTTTATCGGTGAAATAGAGCATAGTTTTTACCAATCAGAGCGTGCGTTATATCTTCGAGCCGTTCAAGTCGGGCCTATTCTTTTTTTGAGCCGAGAATTATTTGATTGTCCGAGGGAAAATCAACTGAAAATCACGAAAAATCTTTTGTCACAGATCATTATTCAGTAACTTTGTAACCGGCCAACCTCGTTCCCAGGCAGTCTTCTACCCCGACGTTATTGTTTGGCGTCTCTTGCGGTGTGATTTCTCCACACACGCACCCTGTAAAAAACTATCCTACAAACCTTCAAACCATTACCCTTGAAACACCCCGGCCGTATCGCCCGCCAAAAAATTACCCAGAAGACACTGGGAACGGCGATGCCAGGCTACCAAGCTTTGCATTTGAGCGCGCCATCTTTGAAAAGCAAAGTCGTCTTACTATACGGAACTTGTGGTGGACTTGGAAATCATTTTATGTCCTTTAGCAAAATGCTAAGGTAAGCTTTTGTATTGCGTACTGGTTTTTGAAATCGCTCAGGAAAACATGAAACTAGAATTAGGCAAATTTAGTGAACTCACAAGACCTTAGTATGCGGAAGTATGCGGTATTAAAAGAAGAGAAGTAAGGTTAACTTAAGTTAAGTAGAGGCCAATATTCAATCAAAACTGTGAGGAAATGACCTGAAACTTGACATGGCTATGAAGAAAAGTCTAAACATTTGATTTCCTCTCGAAGTTCTACTAGTAAATGCGATTGCCTTGTCTGCTTTCTTTGGCTTGGGTTTGATTTGCCTGTGTACTGAACTACACTCTTCTCCACTCAGTGGGGATGTGGTGGAACGTAGTTTGGTTACGAGAGATAACTCACGCTGGATTTCAGGCTTGAAAAGGGCTCTCATAGCCCCAGGAAAGAAGACAAGATAACCATCAGATAAACAATAAGCAATTAACAATAAACAATCTTAAATAATTTTATTTCAAGTGCTGGAATAATTTTTCTTAAAATTTGACCATTTTATACTGTATCTCCATGCTCTTATGAGCTCTGTGAGATGTACAGGATACAGGTTTGACCATCTCTGTCATGGGCAGCAGAGCTGGGGGCAACTCAGCCCCTTGCTTTACCATACATTTTCTCTAACAAGCCCTCTCACTTCAAAATCTGTTCCGTCTGCACACATGCCTGTGTTTTACCCTGCATTCAAGAAAACACATAAGTTATGTGTTATGTGTACATAAGAAGGCAAAAAGTGAATTCAGAGCATAGGCGGCAGACCTGTGGAGGCAGGGCGTGCTTGCCCCCCCCCCCCCACTTTTCATCAAATTTTCATACATTTACTCTATTTTTGTGTTTTTGCTCTTCCCATACATACTTCCAATGAGCACCCCACTTTATATGGTCTGCCTATGCAGCTTCAGTGAGATACAAATTAGCCTCATGCTTGGAAGGGAACATTTGATCATGAAGAACAAATTTGCAGGGTGACTGAAGTGTATGGGGAATGCAATACAGGCAAAAAAGTGAATTCAGAGATGGTGAGATACAAATTAGCCTAATGCTTGAAGGGAATGTTTGATTGTGAAGAATGAATTTTCAGAGTGACTATAGTGTGTGTAATAGGGGTGGCAAATGGTCAAATTAAAAAATTTGAAAATGTGAGAAGGCTGTTTTCAAATTCCGAGATAGAGAATTCGAGTTTCCAAAAAAACAAGATCAAGAATTAAGTTGCCTCTAAGTAAGTATACGTTCTATCAAGAGTGGATTAACAAGAGTTAGAATCTTTCCCTACTGTATTTGTCCACATCACAGTCAGAAAAGTGTCTATTTTTAGATTTGAGTTTCGCACGCGAAAAGTATTCAAATGCTCAGACTCGAATGCTCGTATACCCAATACACAACAAAATAGAGAATATCTTACCTTATCTTTGCGATTTTAACAGTTTTTCCATTGATCTGCGATTTAATTTTAGGCTAGATCTCACAACTGTTCGCGTGGCGAGAAAGTGGGAACCCTGTGGATGACAAATTTTCGCGGGCATCCTAGTTCTAAAAATAGACACTTTTCTGACTGTGATTCGGGCGTACATAGTAAATATGGAAACTCTTGGTAATCCACTCTTGGTTCTATATTAACAGAAGATAAACTTTGGTATGTAAATAAAAATATTCCAGAAAATTTCAGCAAAATTCCAGATTCGAGACGACATTGAGAGAAAATCTGAGACCTGAGAACAACCATAGAAAAAAAAACAAGGATAATCAGAATTTCAAACTCTGAGAATAAAAGAAAAATGCTTGTGGAGGGACCATTTGACACCCCTTGTACTGCTGCTTATTTTTAGAATCAAGAACACAATAGATTGCTCAAAATAGCCAATGAGGCCATGGCTCCATGGATTCCAAGATAAAATATTTCAGCTTGAAAAGCCAATAAAGAAATGACTTGACTCAAGATAATGTTTTCTTTTTCATCCATTCCCCCAAAAAATAGGAATGGACAATTCCAGAAAATAAAGGTACCCTCCCCACGGGCGGCACTAGTTTTTGACCCCCCATGCATCCAGAATTTCCAAAATGGTTTACCCCCCATGCATATAGAATTCCGGGCAGGTTAAAGAAATCCAGCTTCGAAAACCCCCCTGCAACCAGAATTCCGAGCTCTTAAACCCCCCAATCCAATCAGAATTTCCAAATGCTGCCCGGGGGAGGGGGGGGGGGGACCTTATTTTCTGGAATTGCCAAATGTGTTTTTTATCATCATTAATCATATAATCATTATCATTAATCATCATCATTAATCATATAATCATTATTATATGAGTCCTGCCAAGTGAAAGTGGCCCTTTTCTTTTTTAAGAAAAATGCAAAAAAAAAAAAAGAATTTCAGAATTCCCATAAAACTGCTGGATCTTCAGTTTGCCATGTGAAATTTGGATGGCCAATATATATTAGCTCACTAAAACTCTTCAAAACAAATTTGAAAAATACCCTCTTCACTTGTCGGGCCCATATTTCAATTATAAAGTAGCTTTTCACTAGCTAGTATGTTTGAGTTTTTTGTTAGTACTGTGAGCCTTGCACCAGCCATGATCACTCTAAAACTCCCTCTGGTTCCAGTTAATGTAGTAAGGTGGGGCCTATATCCTCATCTGATAAGACACAAAGGTCTAATCATTTGTAGATATTGAAGCGAAAAGGCATCTTCAGCTTCTTCTGCTCTGAGTGTTGTTCCTGTCGAGGTTTGAACCCAACAAGGGTGCAACAAAATGGTCATTATCACATTATTATTTTTAAAAAGAGAAAACTTAACTGGCAAATAACAAAACGCAGAGAAAGTTGTTTACAACATGGGCACTTGATATGATATGGTCAGTGATGGCATTAAACTTTTTTTTTATAGAAGAGCACCAGCACTCAGCAGACAAAAAGAGAAAAGGGTGCAAGAAGTTGATCATGTGATACAACATCTTTTATATACAAATAATCAACAACAACAACAAATATCGTTATTTACATTTCACACAGAACAATGTATACAAATGAAAACAAAAAACATAAATAACTAAAAAGCTAATCGAGCTAGGCAGCAGAATTTATATTAACTTATATTAATATTCACAAATTGGCCAATTGCACTGCTTTGATTAGAGTAAAGCATTACATGGAGCCAATCTCAAATGACTGTAGTAAGACCAAATACTCCTAGCCAATCGTAAACGAGAGAAAATACAAGTCGCTGCTGAATGGCTTCCTCGTCAGCCAATCACAAGCCAAGTAAAACCACTATCACGTGGTGAGCACGCGACTGGTTTCTTTGTAAGCCAAGCCAAGTAAAAACACTATCACGCGGTGAGCACGTGATTACTAAATACACAGCTACGTTTAGTTCTAAACTTGATTGGTTGACAGAAATGAGGGACCAATGAGAATGAGTAAACGCGAATACAAATACTTTTCGACACTCATCTGAATTCCGCTGCTCTAACTAAATTCAACGTTTCTTCCGGCTCGTTGAATGAGGAACGATCGTACATTCTCCGCGAGAAAGTATTTCAATATTGTTTTTTTATTTATTTTTTCTACACTTATTATATAATACTGTATCATTTCCCGATCTCACTGAAGAAAGATATATTAAGTGTTTTTCCGAAGCGCTCAATTGCTTGTCAATTTATTGTAACTTCGTTTGACAGACCATAGATAAGGGTACACCGAACATGGAAATTCAAAATATTTTCCATTGTTTCTTTTCAAGCTTCGTTTTTGGCGTTCAGTTTCACCGTTTCAGTTTTTCGTCCTCTTTCAATGCAAATGAAATCTCCGTAAAAATGCAAGCTGTCGATCAATAATATTTCTCTAAACGCAGGACCAATCAATAAAACGAAGGGAGGCTTAATGATAACATGAAGCAAATGTATTTCTGAGAGACTATTAGCCAAGAGCTATGCTTGGAGCAGTTCTACTTAAACGTTTCCGACAAGATTTTGCTATTAATCTTTCTACTAGTGGCAGACAGAACGAAAACAACTTTCGCTAGACAAAACGAGTTATTGAAATTTTGTTCGGAAAAACTGTGAGTTCATAAACAAAATTACATGTGAAAGAATTAGTGTAACAAGGTCTAGTCAAGGCAAGTTAGGTCTTATTTGTTTCTGGAATTTCACCCAATCAACTCGTCTTTACATTTTTCAAGACCTTATTGTTTTGTTTTCTCTTGTAGATGAGCAATATTTACATTGATCTGGATTAACGTTAAAACGGTCTTATGCCGCTGTCGTTTCAATCTTTGTTTTGTTACTTTACTCCTATTTAGATCATATAGCTTTTCTAGACTTTTATAGGATTGAGATTGCTCTAACTATTTAATCTCAGAATTAAGTTCAGTGTGAACATATATTACGCCGTGGTCGCTATATGCATTTTTCATGATCAAATCGCATTATTACGAATAGTGAACTGGGTTCTATTGCGTTAAAAATAGACCATGGTTTTAAACCATTAAAAATACAATGCCTTCGCAATTTACGATGTTAAAATGAGGATAATGAACCCTCTAAAGTTATTTTAAAATAGGGGCCTTCATTAAAATGCACCCTATAATATATAACATTCTGTGTGTTCAAAGCGAACTTTAATTTGTCGTATTGAGAAAGTAAGGGATTATGACACCTATGTGGTTAGGAATACAATGATTGTATATGCGATTTTGTCACGGGCCATAAAACCTTCACAGGAAAGGAGCATACTTTCGGTTGACCACATTGGTAAAAAATACTTTTTTTCTTTATTACTAAATGCCAAGACTGCTTGATGGAAGTAATTGCTCTCGAACAGAAATCCATTTTGAGGGGAACGTGTGTGTAGCTGTTCTTCTCCGGGTTTGTTTGAATCATCCTAATTATTAAATAACGCCTGGGCTATTATTTCGATCGCAAACAACGTAGCTTCTCGTTTTGGTGTATTTCGCACGTTGCCTTTGACACATTTTGGGATTATTTCTCGAGTCGTTAGAATTATTCTCGTAAGGACGCTGGGGGAACACAATAAGCCCTCGGGGAGGTTAATATAGCTCCATGGCAATTTCGTTGCGAAGTTATCTGTAAACTTGATGGAAATACCCGACTGGCCAGGAGAATGTTTTGTATCGGGGTTTTTATTCGTTGTGGTTTTTATCGCTAAAGATATCCCGATCTGGAGATGAGTTTTTCATATTATTTAGGCGCGTTGTCGGGCCAGGTATCCTCTGCGCCTACCGAGGCTTTCTAGTCGAGATAAATTTCGATTGGGCAAACGATAAGCTAGGAATAACCATATAATTGACTCTGTATGCTGAGACCAATGAACTCACAAAACACGGCATCGCTACTTAGAATTTACCAATTAGAATTTCACCAAAAATGGAAAGGTAAACATAGCAGCGGGGGATGCGCGAATATTCAATCGCAAGACAGTCTTGGTAGAAATCTTTGTCTACTTGGCATCATTTCCTGATCGAATGCTGACATCTTTCGGCTTTGAGTTTGATCACGCTCCTTAATCATCCACCACCTGACCGAATCAAGATTTTACAAATTGTCTGTCACCCCTTCAAGCGCCAGGGAGATTATCATAAATTTATATACATTAATCTCACAAGGAGCGGCTACAAGTGAATTCTGCCAGAGCATTTGCTCAGCTCTTGCTTGGAGTGAGTGCATTTATTCAATTCAGCGTTCACTTGATAATGAGCGGGCGAAATTCCAGGCCGTTGCGAGGATTCGCCGGGGAAACGCGCCTTGGTTTCTAATGGAGAAATCTTCATCGCTGAAATCTATCCTCCTGCAGCGAATATTTTCTTCGCGAGCTGGAAAATAGGATTTTGAAGATATGGGGAAATACGAGTGGAGTAATACGTCCGTTATTTCTTCGGTAAACTGTCTTTTATGGATGATTTTGTTCACCTGTTTCGTAGGATTTCTAAATGGAACGCAAATAAAGAGAGTAGAGGTATTTGAGGGAATTGAGCCGGCTTCAACTCTGCTTAGACTTCCGCGTAAAAAAGGCTTCGAGTATTCTCTTCAAGATTCATCTAGGGACGGCTACAGTTTATTTCACATCACACCAGAAGGAGTATTAACCACAAAGGCAACCCTAGACCACGAGGACAAGCGAGGAAATACTTTTAATTTAGTGATTGTACTTCGAGAAGCCGGAAAACGTGACGGTGGTGCTGCGACTGTTGTACAAGTTGCAGTGAAAGACCAGAACGACCATGCGCCCAAATTTCCCAAGGACTTATACAATGCATTTGTTGCGGAAAACAAACCAGCAGGGACTTTTGTACTTGGTTTAGAGGATGTATACGCGAGTGATTTGGACTCCGGCGTGAATGCTGAATATTCTTATAGCATTGTGGCTGGCAACGAGGAAGGCTTGTTTGCAGTTGACGTGAATGAGTTAGGTGGTATAAAATTCCTACGGTTGCGCACCACGGCTGCAATTGATCGAGAGAGAACTTCATTTTTCGTGCTGACAGTTCGTGTAACCGACAACGGGAAGAAACCTTTGTCTAGTACAACACAAATAAGAATCAACATTTTAGACCAAAACGACTACCGGCCTTCCTTTGATCCGCAAATTTATTCAATAAGTGTGAACGAAAACACTGCCATTGGGACTTCAGTCCTGCGCGTCAAGGCTTTTGACGATGATATAGGCACGAACTCTGAACTTTATTACTTCTTCACAACGGAAAACGATTATTTTGCCATCAATTCACACACCGGAGTCGTAAGCGTGGTTAGTCATATCAACTTTGAAAAAGGCAGCTATTTTAAAGTGAACGTAGTGGCTGTTGATCGTGGAAGAAATGCGCTCAACTCTACCACGGTGGTCAAAATCCGGTTGTTAAAAGTAGAGGGGTACCCGCCACCTGAAAAGAAATATTCTGAACCGCCTGTGTTCGAACTAGCGGATTATTATGTGAAAATTCGGGAGGATCTTCCCGTCAAGTCCTCATTTTTGCATATCAGAATTCGCGGTGACAATGAGTCCAACCACGCTCGAGTAAACTATCAACTGAATCCTTCAAACCTACGGGACATCTTTTCTATTAATCCTAAAAGCGGAATTATATCACTGCGCCGGCCTCTAGACTATGAAACGAGGAAGTCTTATTCTCTGACGATCATAGCTCAGGAAATCCTCAAGCCGAGATTTTATGCCGAGACAGACGTGGTAATAGAAATCACCGATGTTGATGAAAACTTTTTCGCGCCAGTGTTTGCCAAGTTCACAATTTTAAGTAGAATGCCTTCAGATGCCAAGGCGCAGAGAACAGAACTAGCGAGGGTTTCTGCCTTTGACGAGGATATTGGGAAGGAAGGAGAAGTGCGCTACGCTATAGTTGGCGGCACAGGGGCAGGGATGTTCGCTCTGAACGAGAAATCTGGAATTCTGACTCCTTATGGGAATTTTAACCAAGACTTTGATAGATACGACCTATATGTCGAGGCGCGCGATGCCGCAAAGTTCCCGCGCACTGCCCGACTCTATGTCATAGTTTTGGCGGGAATCAAGAACGAGAAGCGACCATTCTTCTTCGCTCCTACACAGACGGCCGAAGTACGGGAAAATTGCGCACCGAACACATTTGTGACTGTGGTGCGCGCGGAATTTCAAGGGCGAGATCGCAAGCCGATGAGATATTCAATTTCTAGCGGAAATGAGGAGGGGAAATTTACCATCAGCCCAGAAACCGGTGAGTAAGATTACCGCAGCTTAAGTGATGGGATATTCATAAAATTCAGTGACATTTTGCGCTCATAAAATGTTCATTATTTACTCAGTATGCGTTTAAAAAATGTCAAACAATAATCGAATCATGGTTCACAAGTAGATATGTGCCCAACCAAGAGACGCGCAAAAGAGAAACAAAAGCGCTTCTCTTTGGCAATCAAGGCGTTAATAACGTAATGACTCCCTTAAATCGAATACGCCCTGATACTAAAGCGTTTGAAAAGAACAGTAAGATGAAATATGGCGAATTTATGAAGTTTTGTGCATAATCACTTGATTAGCAAAGCGTCTTTGCAAGGAATTATACTTTAATTTGCGTTGTCGGTTTTATAGAATTCATACCACAGGGGCTGCGTCATATTAAGCTTTTATCAAACATCAGTCCCTACACATCAACAAGACGCGCGCCCTCGAAATGACAAAGCAAACACGACTGCTAATTAATTTCATTTTAACCTTTTTATTCTCCAAACGAAACAAACACTGATTATAAAATGTTTACATTTTAAAACACCGGCATTAAGAATTGCGAAAAGGAATCAAGAAAAAACACGTTATCAGAAGCCGACGAGCACCTGCCTGAGAGATAAAAACGAAAGATATTCACTGCTTTAAACTAATGACAGTGCTAGCTGGAAATTAAACTTACGCTGTCAGATTCTCTGAAAATGGCATTCCAAACTGTTTCTAACTGAGCGCGCATGGCGAGATTAAGATTGAGTGGGGAGGAGATAATATTTGTTTTAGTGGAAGATACTGAAAAACGCATTACACCTGGCGTCGAAAACTCTTTTCGTAGCTTGAGGTCGTACTGTAATGGTAGATTAGCTTTTGCTGAAGCTTTCATTCAAAAAAAATATAGAAACCCTTACCCACGCACTAACAAATAAAAAAACAACGGGTGAGAATTCTTGATATTGTTCACTCTTGTTTTCGTGAAAAGTATTTGTTAACTGATTGGTTTATGTTAATACCAAAGACATTTTGTTTGATGTTTTTATTTGGGGAACTAACAGCTAAAATTACTGGAACGAAAAGCTTTTTTACGTTATTTTATTTTGATCTTTTTTGATAAATTATTTATGTTTCTGCGATTGTTGTTCCTTTTTGAATTAAAATAAGTGCTTTGAATCACGAAATTATTATTACTGGAAAGATCTATGTGTGTCAAATGTAAGACAAGCTGAAATCCTTACACATTACTAATACATTCTCTTCGTGTCATTCTGAATAATGCATATTGAAAACCGAATGCATAAAATTTGATCTGTTGTCTTTTGGCCACGAGAAAACATTTCTTGTGATCCACGTTTTTTTCAGCAACAGAAAAAAGAAGTCCCAGGAATTTGGTCTTGTTAGAGACTTACGTAAAATTTCTCAGTAGAAACGTTTGAGTAGTTCGACTGGAGTGGAGTTCGACTTTATTAAAAATTGCAAGAGAGAAATTGCAACTCGTGATTGGATGTTAAGTTCGATGTTTTTGACAGTTGTTTGTTTGAAGAAAACTCTTTTCCCGTAAAACAAATCCGTGTGTAACATTAAAATGGTTTAAATGCCACGAGAAACAACAACAGCGAATAAATTCAATGTGTCCATTTTAATTTTAATGTGGTACGAAATCCTCGCCTCACTATTTTACTCCATAATATCGGCCTAGACCACACTACCACTTCCCAAAGCCGTTTTGTCATATTTTGAAGAAAATTTGGTAATCTTACCAGCGCAAAACCATGTACATCAGTGCGCCATGGTAATCGGTCATGTTCCAGAATTTGATTCTAGTTGTGATACTAAAAGGGATTGCGAACCTTTTCTGCAACATGGATTGTTATTATTTTTGAGCCGCTTTTTAAATTCTTCTTGTTCACAAGACCATCCGATGGCTGATAGTCAATATCTGTCTTTGGTTAGTGGAACATCCAATGGCGACCAGCTTTTGAAGGGTAAAAATTATCAACTAAAATTTTGTCTTTCGATCTTTAACTGCTAAACCGTACTTCCCAATTTTTAATAGACTATATGGAATGAAATTTTTAGAAAAAAGGTCTTTCAGAAAAAAGGCATTTTAATTTTGTACTTTTGCCACCTTAAACTCTATAATAGACTGTAGCTCATATTTTGCAAATGTTAACATAAATTCTACTCCATCGAGCATCCAAAATCCTTGTAAAAACAACGCATTCTCTCTTCTGTCTGGCCAGACAAATCCTAAAATCAGTCATCTTTGCTTTTGCATTTTATTAAATCTGTTAATCAATTTTCCAGTTGTGAAAACCGACAGGATTCGCTTGAAACAATAGTTTTCATTTTGTTTATCATCGTAGTCTACAAAAAATCTTTTTGTATTTGTTCTACCAAATCTCTAAATCTTCCCTACTCAGTCTCCTTGATTCCTCTTAACAGCAGGCCGAGGTATTTTATCACTAGTTAAAGAAGAAATACTTCTAAGTTGATTGATAACATTAGTAGCGATAATCACGTCCTATCCGAATTGAGCTACAAGATTCATGATCTTGGCAATTCACAGTGGGAACTTTTTCATACGTACGTATTTGAGAGAATAATTGTCAGTTGGGCCATTTAGATGTCACCATATGCTATAAGGAATAATGAAAATTAAAGCTCATTGTTCTAGCGAATCAAGTCTCCAGGAACTAGTAAACAATGTGTTGAAAAACATGTAAAACGCTGTCGAAATTATTTTACAATATCATCCAGGAGGACAGGTTGATACACAACCAGACTTATCTGTAATTTTTTTTTCATAGTAAGTTATTTTGGAGTGATATTTTAAAAGCTGCATCCTTGTATATCATATAAAACGAAAAAAAACACGTTATTTTATATCTGAAAACAACAAAATATACCGTAAATATTAATACTCTATGTGATCAAATGCGGTGTACAGATGTGATACAATTTATCCCCAAGATATTAGTCTAGGAGCAGATCTTGAAAAGAGGCCTAGAAAGTGGTTTTCGTAGCACCCTTCGCGCAGACCCGGGGAAGTAGCATAGGATGATAGGTATGTGTATAAGGTTTAATTTGGACCGGTTGTTACAAATGAGCCGATGGGACAACATTCCGATTTCGGGCACTTTTGTTACAAGATGCTCAAATGTTCTTTGTAAAATTCTAAACTAATTTAAAGCCTATAAAATTCAAAATCTTACCAAGAAACACATCAAACTCGGCATACTTGTAGAAGTAAATGTGTTTCAAATGGTTAAATATAAAATTGTGCCGTAATTTTCGTACGTACTGTAAAAGTGAAGGTTAAGTAATATTTAAAAGCCGACTATGAGGACTTGACGGGATTTCAAAGTCCGCGCAATTAGTTCCAGTCCGTGGCGGAGCCGAGGACTGGAACTAATTGCAAGGACTTTGTAATCCCGTCAAGTCCCAATAGGAGGCCTTTGAATTACTTCACATATTCATTAATTATTCGTGAGGTATTTAGCCAACACAGAGAAATAAAGAATACACAATGAAAATTCCTTTTCAAAACGTCTGTGATTTTCTTTACAAAATTGATGAAATGAAACTGCTGTGCCACTGTCAACAAAGTATAAAGTAAGTGGTGCGACTGCAGAATACCCCCGCGCTCTTTACATCTCTCTGAAGTTCTTGAGGCAGTATAAAACAAAAGGATCTATTCATATTCAAATAAGCGAGGTATTCTGCAGTCTAGCCGACATAGCTTGCGGTTGATTTAGCGGAGATGTCGCCTGAGTCCCTAAACTTTAAGAAGTGACAGGAAAAGGAGGCAATCGATATCCTGGCAAGACTTTGTACCAGATTGTTGCAGGCCTTAAATGTGTCTTAGAGGAAGCCAATAGAACTGACGTGAATTTCCTGGAGAAAAGTAAACCTGCGTAAGTAAATAATTGTTTGCAAAACTTTGATCCGATTACTTTAAAGAATGAAAGACAGAAATCCGGCACTGTGAACAAGCAGCCAGAGAAAGAGAGGGTCAAATACGAAGAAGAGGAAAACATGTGGCAGACTGGTGTTTTTGTTGCTAGTACAGTTAATACTATTGTGACCATTAATAATTATTCTATGTAGACTTTAATGTAGAATGTAGAAATGCAGAGCAAAGTATAACAAACTCTATGATGTGGTTTGCGTGGTTAAAACGTTGATAATGTGCAGATCTTTGATATCCTATTTAGTTTTGCTGGCTGTACTTTGAAATCACTAAAATTCCTATTTCAAAGTACGAGTACCTTTGAAACATCAATAATTCATGTTTCAAAGGTACTTGTACTTTGAAATATGAATTTTAATGATTTCAAAGTACAGCTAGCAAAACTAGACGGGATTTCAAAGAACTGCACGTGGTACAAATGAAGAGCTCTGGTTGGCTAAATACCTCATGAATAATTAATGAATATGTGAAAAAGATATCTCTGACGGCGGCCATTTTGAACCTTTTGTTATTCATGAGGTTCCTGACGACTGAAAAGTCATGAATGACATAGACTGTGTAGCTTTGGCGGCATTATGTATATAGTTTTAATGGTCTGGTATCTCTTCACCGACGTTGTATGAATCATTTCACTAGGTAATTTCGAATAAAGAAAATGTTTTTGGTATTTTCTAATAAACCTATAATGTTTTGTTTATGCCAGCAGAGATCACAGAAAACATACGAAATCAGTAAAATGTCCACATGTGTTCAATGCATTGGAGGGATATATTTTGCCGACGCACACATTTAGGCACGCTGTACTTGTAGCGCTACAGCCAATATAATATCTATGTCTTCTGGAGAGGACGCACAACTCATTTGAATAACAAAGAAGTAATTTGGCTGCTAACTTCTAATTTATGTTTCTGGCGTTTAGAGTGGGAATTAAGGGCAGATTTACAGCTAGGAATTTAAAGTGTGTGATTTCGTAAATGATGGAAAGTTTTGGATACATTTGGTCCTTGAATGAGGAATTTACAGGCGTACAAGTTCGCATTTTTTGCAAGGGACATGTGAGGTTCAATTTGATCCGTATCGCACAAATTGGCTTGTGGGACAACACCCCGATATTTGGCATTTTGTTCCTCTGGTACTCACATGTCCTTTGCAAAAACATGCGAACTTGTACGCCTGTAAATTCCTCATTCAAGGATCAAATGTATCCAAAACTTTCCATCATTTTACGAAATCACACATTTTAAATTCCTAGCTGTAAATCTGCCCTTAATTCCCACTCTAAATGTACCTGTCTTTCTATGTTATTTTCCTGTGTCTGCGCGTTGGGTGCTACGACGCGATTGTTTTCCGGTCGCTGCTCCTAGACTATATGGACTGCATGCAAGTCATGCCTTTTTCAATCATAAGAGTATGTTGCCTATCTGTGAGTACTCTCTGAGGATGGTCACTTCCGCATCCCCAGTGATTCTTTTTCGTTTTTGGTGCATTGCATTGTCGGTTTATTGTTTCATCATTAAAGCGAAAAGCAAAACAAACACAGCCCACAAGATGTACGTATATATATGTAGTGACTTAGAAAGTATTCCTGCAGAACCAAATGACGATAACTATATATCACACTCAGGTTTTTGCAAAATTTTGTCAACTTGGTGAAGACGTTTGTACTTATAGTAAGTTTTGGTCAGAATTTTTTTACTTGAGGCTTATGTACACAGCAGGAAAGCGAAGCCTTTCCTCAAACGTTCCACTCATTTGTTTCGAAAATAGATTTGAAACACAAGGGCGCCATATGATTATCAACATACTTTTGTTTATGAACTTTTTAATATACTTCGATACAAATATTTTGTACCAAGCTCGATACAGTCTGTCTGATTTTGGATTATTAGCAAAACCAAGGTCAAGAAAAGATAATAGTTTTATCGGCTTTGTCCTTGTCCATTTTATTGTTATCTCTTATGAGGATTGTGTTTCCACCAGTCTTTAAACATACTCGTTATTGTCTTTTACAAAAGTACAAAGGCGTCCTTCAATAACTTTATCACCCCTTTTGGCTTTCGTGCGGGCTTAGATGTCACGTCCACTATTATTTGCTTTACACTTAAACCAATAATCCTCATCGTGAGGTGTTGTCTGTACCCGTTGAATGTAAACACAGGCAGCCAGTTGTACTTTCGCCTGACCTCAGAGACATTCGAAAGGATACTCATTTATTGTCAATGCTTCCATTTATTGGCTTGTTTTTATTTACAGTACTTCCTTTCGGAATGGCTAATGCGCCTGCTACGTTCCAATCGATTCCGTAACGAATTACCTCGAGAACATTCGCGAATGAACATTGGAGAGGGCATACTCTACTTGTACTCAATTCTTTCATTTCTTGGCTTTTTTACTTCTACATTACTTTCGGAATTTATAGTGCACCTGCATTGTTATGGACAATTTGTATCAACCGTAAAAAGGGCTATTTAGTAGTAAACAGAGCCATTGGCGAAGCGGGGACCAGCATCAAGTTATTAATTCCCCACGTGTTAAATGTTTCTCAAGAGGGACCTCCATATGAACAAGGTCGATTTCAAACTATTGCCAGACTGATTAAAAACGGGTACGTCTGCTAGTCACGAATCAAAATCTAATACTAGATAATCACTTCTTATAATATACTCAATAAAATGTCTGCATTCTTATTGGTCTAGGAGAAATGCATGAATCGGACTGGCATTTGATTGCAAATAGCACTCTATAATGCCCATCTGACACAGGAATGCATATGGCGTGGTGCAAGAATATTCGAAGATAACGACTGTGTTGAATCAACGCATCCCACAGTTATCGCCCTATCTACTATTCTACTATTCCATATTTTATTATCTATGGGTCGGCTTCTTTCTTTGTCTTATAAAGCGATTATTTTGCCGTTAACCCAATTTCGATCAATGGCAGCGTAATAGTCATATTACTGAAATAAAGAAGATATTATTTCGGCTACATGCTGCTGACATCAGATAGCTTTCTAGTCATACCGCTCTTGATCCGCCGAAAAACAAATTCCAGTTCATATTATTTGTAATTGAAGGATGCCTCCCGAACAATCGCAGCGAATCTTTTGATGTTCCGACTACACGCTTCCAAAAACATATCCTTCATACACAGTTACAACATTAAAGACCCTATGGTATGTAGTTTTATAGTCTATAAACGTTTATAATATAACTACGATATAACGCGCGCTCTGATTGGTCCAAATCTATGCTCTATTAAACCGATAAAGTAATGGTTCTCCCCCGCTATATCATAAAAGCATCAGAGCACAACTTTGTATGACTTTATCGGCAAATCGAGCACTTGTGATGTTGGGAGCACAACTTTCTATGTCTTTATCGGCGCAATAGAGCACTTGTGATATTGGGAGAGACACTTTACAACGTTCTCGTTGCGCCGATAAAGTCATAGAAAGTTGTGCTCTAATGATTAATTATGCTAATAAAGAAACGGTAAAAAGTAGTGAGGTCGATCCATCATAGAATAGCACACTAATCGCGATATTTTGAAAGTTTCTTACCGTATTAAGCCTCCTTGGAACAACACAACAAAAAAACAAAATGTGATGTTAGTAGTAGAAGGCCTACTCCGGGTACTAAGATCGCCTAAGATTGCGCGTTGTTTCAACCAAGGTCTTCCCAGGGTCCTAAGATTGCCTAAGATCGCCCAAGATCGCCACATGAAATATAGAAAAAAATTGACAAGATCGCCCAAAATTACGGCGATCTTAGGACTCGGTGTAGGCCTAGTAGTCATGGGACATGGGACAGCAAACAAGTGATGATATTTTAAATGTTTCTTATCATTTTTAGCTTGGCAAAACAACACAAAATATAACATTGTTTCATTCGTCGGACGAGACACAGGGTCTATGATGGAACGTTAACGGTACGAGGAATTTGGGCCTCAAAGAGGCCTAAACCGGAGCCTTTGCTTCGATGTGCTGGCGATGCGGTTCTCGGTTAAAGATTCATAACTTGAATATTTATTGTATCTAGATGACGACATGTGACCCAATTTTCAAGATTACGGCATTGACGTTCTACTGCAGCAATTACTTACCCGTATACTCAGTATACTGTATTTCTGTCCAAACTACCTTGGTAGCAGCAGATGCCTCTTTTCTCTGTATTTCGCTGCAGTGACAGGCAGCCATCTACAACGCTTTCTCTAAATACCTGGGGCCGGTTCCTAAAAAGTCGGATAACGCTAACCTAGGGATAAAACATTTTGTCCAATCAATGTCCAGAATAGCAACATTTAACTGTTAACCGACTTTCTAGGAACCGGGCCCTGATTTTTAAGATTACTGAAAATCTCTTGATTCTTATTCTAGGCGTGATCTCCACCACTACCTGTCTGGATCGCGAGCGCAAAGACCGGTACACACTCGAAGTACGAGCTCGTGTGAACGGGGCGTCAAAATCCATGAGCTCCCCCGCACACGTGGTTGTCATGGTAACGGATGAAAATGACAATACTCCGATATTCAAGAAACGAACTCACAAGGTATCAGTCACTCAGGCTCAATACACTCAGGGGAAAAGTTCCAACCCCGGCCTCATCCAAAATAGAGCGGATTTCAGATGACTATCGTGATTTAATTGCGTTCGCGATTGGTTTGCTTTCTCATTGGCTGCTTATTTCTATCAACCTATCAAATTGCGACCTAATTACAAGCAAGAAATTACTAGCCAGTTGGTTCGGCTCCTGATTGGCTTGGCTGGAAACCATTCAACAGTAAGTTGTAATTACTCTTGTTTCTGATTGGCTAGTGATTACACAATTGCGTTTACTTTCACGACGGTCATCTGAAATCTGTTCTATATCAAACACGAGACAGTTTGTTCCATCGGGATTTCGAAGCACTGAGCCGTTGATTTAAAACACGAGGCAAGGCCGAACGTTTTTTAATGGACTTTGAGGTGTTTGGAAATCTCGATCAAAAAGTGGCGAGCAATGAAATGTGGTAAATCTATGCAAATTAAGATCGCGTTTCAAAACCTCCTTCACGTTTATGATTTTCTTTCTTAAAGTTTCACGATTTTGAGGCAAATTTAGGTTGCTTAAATGTAGTCAAATTCAAACGAAATGAGCAAAATAATAATCTAGGTTTGTTAAATAACCTTTCTACTGCTAGATGAGTACACATTTGGAGTATTTCGTGTGTTATCGAGCGGATTGAATTGGATTACGAAATGTCATTTTTGATTTCTGTTCAGGCTGAACAGTTTTCAAACTTATAACAAATCTTATGTAAGAATGCCTCTATAATGCAAGTTTCAGTTCCTTTTTCTTAATTATAACACTAAATAATAGTATTATGTAGGATTCTGAGATGTTTATGTAGATCACTGGTGTTATTTTATAAAATTTTGTTGAAACAACTGTGACACAGCCCCTTTAAACCTGATGAATTATAAATGTCTGAGAATGTAGTCGATTATTTTTCCGGATTTTATTCACTGTTTCTTGTAAAACTGTACACGATTGGGTCGTATACGATGTTGAGTCTAGTATCTCTCTCATGTCATGGCGGCCTCAGCCGAGCCACTCGCCCAATCCTCCTGATCCGCCATGCAAGTGGCGAGCTCCTAGGGTGTCCATAAAGGTTGTTTGGGGGCGCCCTCGGGACCGCTCGGACCATGATTAGGTTCCTACAAGATTAGGGAGGAGGCTGTTATTCCCTTAATCCTAAAGCAATGGCTGGCGAGTCCGGGCCTCCGCCAGGCCACCTTGTCTGTGCGTCTTGGAAGGAAGCCATAGACATCATAGTTCGGCGTGAGTCTAGTATAATTACTCAATTTTTTCGACAAAAAGCGTTATTTGATTTTGTTGTAATCATAATAAAACTCTTGCGCATGCTGTCAACGTTATAGTCACCTCCAGGAGATTATAGCAAGAGAAAAGAAAACTCAACCAATCAGTGCGAATAATTTCTTTTATTATTCAGCACATCGATGCACTGCCCAAATATGGTCATTGGAACGCCAATAGCTGTCTTCTGTACATGACAGCTATCCTGCGATATCCGTCTCTGAGGAAAATATGACGTTTTGAGCTCGTAAATAATACACAAAAGTCATTTTTTTCGGGGTTTTTTGTGCTAACGATGTGCTGAATAATAAAACCATTTTCCTGCTCGATTTTGCAGAATATCGTCTGATTTTAGCCAATCGGGACTTCGTCCCTCGTCGGCTAAGTATCTGACGATATTCTGCGCAATCTCGCAGGATAATGGTTAAATAGTCACTTCATCTTTTTAACTCATGGTTCGTCTGTCAAGGTACACATAAAGGAGAACCAGGGCCCGATTCAAAATCTGCTGTGCCTCGTCGCCTTCGACAACGACATCGGACCGAATGCCGACCTCACATACTCAATCGTGTCGGGAAATGACGATGGCTTGTTCAGTATCCACCCAGATCTCGGGATTCTGTCGGTAAAGCGTTCGCTGGACTTCGAGAAGAGGTCGACTCACCGTTTGGTTATCCGAGCCACGGACGGCGGCTCTCGGAGTCGCTTCGCCATAACGAGGGTGAAAGTCATGGTTGAAGATTCTAACGACCCGCCGGTCTTTTTGCAAGACACATATGAAGGTATGAAAAAAAAACCTAAGTCTGCCTTATGAAAAGCACACGTACTTGTCTTGAAAGAGCTTTGGTATAGCTGTGGTATAAATATAGCGAAGGACTGGGCACTAGGTTCTTGTATTAAGGCAACTCAATATGGTTTTTGAAGAAATCTCGTTTCCGACCCAATGATCAACTTTATTAAAAAACACGAGTGCGGTAACGCTATCATGGGATATATGGGTAAGAGCCCAGTGCCCAGTTCATTAACGGAAAATAAACTCCTTACTACCGAAACCGGTAGACTGTTTATCGGGCTCGACAAAAAGCACTCGTCTCACAAAAAAACCTTAACGAGTCTGCTGGCATTCCTTCACGCGAAGTCATTCATGCGTTGTGTCTCTGGCAAACAAAAACTTAAAGTTTCGGGAAATAATACACTGATTTGTGTTTCTTTACCCCATAAAATTATTAGAACACAAGCAGATGGCTTTTCTTGTGTTTTTAGTTCGAAAAATTGCCAAATAAAATATTTGACTTGCACGCATCGCTGACCTCAACAAAGGAATTCAAACTACATCGTGAATGTTTTTGTCTGGAGACGAGTGCTTTTTCTCGAGCTGAAAAAGCAGTCTACCGGTTTGGTAGTATACAAATAGTTGAGCTTATACAAGGTAAAGATGCAAGACATTGCTTTGCTCTTCTCGCTTTTAGTTTGTTTCTAAGATTCTTAAGAATACTGATCAAACTGCAGTATGATGAAAGCTAAGTTAGTGTAAGCGATTTTTTAAAATTTGTTGTTCGCTTCCTATTTCTTTAACCTGCGTAGTCAGACTTTGATTCTCCTGAGTTACTCTGAGTTTCAGAGCGCGGTACAATATTGTGACCGCATTAGAAATAGGACCTGTATAGTTAATACTGACCACTCTTGTAATTTAGCTGCATAGCTCCGAAAAGGGTATTAAACTGATTTTTATCGTTATTAGTATATGACCGGACTCTCCCCTCACTTTTTCATGTTTTGCCCGCTCCCATATCTTCTGTGGCCAATAAGCCTATGCGGCGCCTATTTTTTCTTTTCTTCAATAAATGCTTGCTTCGCAGGACATTGTTGATAGTTGCATATATACCGTAGACTGCTTAGAGCATCTGGTAACTCATGGAATGCAGTATTAAAAGGAGGCAAAACGAATTATAGGGATCAGGAAATTGCTAGGAAAGACGGATAGGCGTAATAAGGTATTCAGTAGTAATATACATAATACTTGGGGCTTACAACAACAAGAGAAGCAATTAATCGGTTTATGTTTACAGAAAATTTTTGATATCAGATCACTTATAACATAGTCATAGTGTGTCAGTATGGAGAATAAGACTAGATCTGATGGAATCGCGAAATTATGGCACGTTTAAATTTGTGCAAGCGAAGGAGGACACCACTTAGTGCTCGCCGAAATAGACTCTCGCAAGAGGTGTCTGCGTGCTCAAGCCAAACATTCCATACTGATGACGTATTTGACCCAGATCTGGTCAAAATAACTACAAGACCAGTTTGACCAGTTTGACTAAATGAAATTTAATTTTTATAGCACACAAAGCATTTAACAGTAAGAAATTCAAATAAGATAAAAAAAGATGCAAATATGTTTACCTGGCCACGTAATACTTCTGACCAGATCTGGGTCAAACGACGTCATCAGTATGGAATGTTTGGCTTGAGCGCGAAGACGCCTCTTTGCGCGAGTCTCCTTCGGCGAGCGCTAAGTTATGTCGGCTTTCGCAGGCTAGGAGAACATGCCCAGGGGAGGAGGACATCGCTAGTGAAGGGACATGATCTATATTTTAATGGAAATTACTTGAAATGTCTGTGAAGACAGTAGAAGGAATACTGTATCAGATGTCAATGATTATATAACTATCTTTAGTGTACCCCAGTAAAAAGTATGGCAAAAAGAGAGGGAAAAACTAGTCTGCTACTCTGCTAAATGGAATGCCTTGAAATGTCTGTGAAGACAGTGGAAGTAATACTGTATCTGATGTTAATGATTATATAACTATCTTTAGTGTACCACAGCAAGAAGTATGGCAAAAGAGAGGGAAAAAATAGTCTGCTACTCTGCTACTAACAGCTCAGGTTCAATCAGTGTTATGCAAATATAGTTTTTCTTGGATGTCTTATGACCCTGCACCCTGTGTCGGATAAAAACTATTGCTCCCAATTTTAACATAAAGTAACGGGGCATTTATCGTAGTGCATTCTTATCTGTCGTATTATTGTAGAAAAAATATAACTTTGCAGTTGAGATCGTTAGTTTCGCGCTGCACATTTTCTAAACATCTATTTTGCTTTTGGGATTATCTGTTCCGCAAGTCAAACTATCTGAACCAATCAGGTTTATGCCCTGTTTCATCTAGTGTAGTCGACTAGCTTCCCATCTCGACGAAAACCAGACAAACGTTACGACGGGAACGAGTCAACTGTGTATGCCCTGTTTCATCTAGTGCAGTCGAATGGCTTCCCATCTCGACGAAAAACCAGAAAAACGTCAAGACGGAAGCCAGTCAACTGTTTATGCCCTGTTTCATCTAGTGCAGTCGAATGGCTTCCAGAAAAACATCACGACGGAAGCCAGTCAACTGCACTAGGCACAATAGGGCAAGAATCTGATTGGCTTAGAAAGTTTGAGTGGCGAATCAGTAAATCCAAAAGCCAAATCAATGTTTTGAATTTGTACAGCGCGAGACAACGATTTCAGATGCAATGTGTAATTTAACATTTCTAAGTTAAACCTAATCGATGATATTAACATTGATCTAATTAAGTTAAAACTTACAGTGAAACCTCTACAGTTCTTACTCTAATCATTACCATGCTCAAGACATTTACAGGTTTCAGATTGTCAGATACTGACTCAGTGTGGTTGATTCTTGTGTCGATCCAGTGAGTGTGCCCGACAGTACCAAAATTGGAGCTATCATTGCCGTGCTCGATATTACCGACGAGGATAGTGACTATCAAAAACTTGGTGGAGAGAACCCGGGTAACTTAAACTTTCCTTTTCATATGGCTGTAGTTTGCACTAACCATGTGTTTATATAATGTACATAATTCATATATAATGTATTGAATGTGTTAAATTGTATGTATTGTATGATGATTTGTTTTATTCTGTTGGTGAAGGGACCCCAGCGTTGCTTAAATGCCTACTGGAATAAAATATAATAGTGTACTTTGAAGATAAAACAATCCATAATGGATTGGGTTTGGAATACGTTCACATGCTGCTCGCCCCAACTCAACCATTACTTCCTATTTAACATAATATCTCTCCTTACTAACCCATTTCTAACCCATTTATAAACTAACCCGGCATGGTAGCCTTGTCCCTTCATTGTATTTGTAAATAATGAGCTTGCGATAAACTTAACTCTGTTCACCTTTTAACCCCTCCTAGTTAAAAATTAACACATAATATTGGTTTTCCACACCAACGTGCCATCGCAATTAATATATACCCATTTTAGAAATGTTAGACTTTGCGATACATTCACTATAGCTCGCGGTTTGGATGCAAGTGCTTTCGTGTAGATATTATACAAATACAACAAAATTCCTGCATCGTAAACCGATGGAGGTTTCGAGCCCCAGAATTTCATACTTTCGAGAACCATGCAAACGATGATCAGAATTCCCATACAAACACTTATAAATTGAGACTGTCAAATCTCTGCTTTGCCGTGCGAAATTTGGATGACTCTGTGTTTAGATACATCCAGTAACTTCATAACACTCTTCAAAACAGAAATTTGACAAAATAAGGTCCTTTTGGCTTGGTGGAACCCAAATTTGTTTGAAATCCTGAACTTATGGCAATTTTGTTGTATTACCCGAAAGCATTTGTTTCTTCCACAGCGCGCCATATTCTCGGAAATATGGCGGGTCGCAAAGTGCCAACTTTTTAAAATGGATACACAAATATTTGTTGGTGATGGTGCCTGAATTTGGACATGAGAACTTACACACTTCATAAGATAAGATAAGTACGGCTTCGTTACGCGATGTCGACATTCATTAAATACGTGGGAATAAGACTGTGGTATGCCTGGCCAAACAAATTGATAATATTCACAAAAAGTGGACATATTTGGACACTCTAGAATTGTATTCCATTCAACGTTGGTTATTAAGACCATACAAAGTATTCATGGTATAAACTACCACCACAATATGGCCGAAAGATTTATGGAAAAAGATTTACTTGTTGCGCGCTAAAGTGGGGTATGGGCTGTTCCTTTTAATTTACTGTATCCCCCATCCAGGAACCCGAATTCCTGTCTACCCCCTGGAATTCCATAGTGCCTTGCCCTCTGGAATTCCATGTTTTCGAGTTCACCCCTGGAATTCCACAATTTCTTAGCCTACGCCCCCTGGAATTCTGAGGTCTGTGTAGGTCTGTGTAGACCTATAGTTATTCCCTGCAATTCCAGGTTCCTCAATAGGGGGTATCAGAAATTAAATCGACAGCCCTTCTCTATCGAGAATGTGACGTGATAGACTTGTCACGTTCAAAGAACACGGTCAACCGTTTGGTCGGGGTGTAGCTTTCTTATCATGCACTTTGCAAACAGTTGACCGACATAACGCTTAACAGTTTGCAAGTCACGCTGCCGCCCATCTACTATAACGCTCACCAACAAACCCAATTTAACATAACTACTGGTGAAGGGACATGAAGCTTTAACGCCAATTCTAGAATAACGTGTTTGGTAACCAGTTAATCCGGTTATGAGACTTTACACAAATTTGGTGAAGGGACATCGAAGCATTAAACACCAATTCTAGAATAACGTGTTTGGTAACCAGTTAATCCGGTTATGAGACTTTTACATAAATTTGGTGAAGGGACATCGAAGCATTAAATGCCAATTCTAGAATAACGTGTTTGGTAACCAGCTCATACGGTTTGAAACGTTTACAGATTTGGTGATGGGAATGGTGAAGGGCGAGTTACTTTTTTGTTTCAATAATTTATTTCTTTTACTGGAGATGATCGTTTTTGTCGTCAAATTTCAGATCAACACCTATGTGCATGGAGCTTTGTATGCTGTCTCCACTTGCATGCAGTGCGAGATTTGGTGCTTGTGTGGCCATTAATTTATGGGTGATCTCCACGATTATCTTTCTTTTCTTTCTGACCCAACAATCTGGTGAAAACGTTATTCGTTATTTTCCTCAGGCCCAAATCATGCATATCAAGAAAATTTTGCTAAAAACTATCGACTTTCCGACGTTGCAAAACGTCCTTTTAACTTTTATTAAAATAGGAAGGAATGTAGTATGTTTCCACATCTAAGCGAAAAAAGCTGGGAAATTCACCAGAACTCTAAAAGTCAAAGACTCGAACCGACTGCGAGGAGTTTTGAAATCCTGGTGAAAGTCACTATCAAGTGTTTGATATAGCTTCTCAGATGAATCATGGCGCGAAAAGAAGGAATAAGATCTCAAAATCTATGCAAATTAACAGATCGCGTATTCAAACCTCCTTCACGCTTATAATGAATTATTAATGATTAGAGCGGTTTGACTAAGCAATCACTAGCCAATCAGAATCGAGAGAAATCACGACTTGCTCCTAAATGGCTTTTTTCTCAGCCAATTGCAAGCCGAACCAATTACTAAGTAATTACACAATTGCATTTACTACAGAATTTGATTGGCTGAGAAAAACGAGTAGCCAATGAGAACGCTTTTTTCTCAGCCACTTGCAAGCCGAACCAATTACTAAGTAATTACACAATTGCATTTACTACAGAATTTGATTGGCTGAGAAAAACGAGTAGCCAATGAGAACGCAAAGCAATCGCAATTACATAAGAAGTCTTGGCAGTCCTGTGAAATCCGCTCTAATAAGTTTGAAAAGGTTAGTTGCCCGGAAGATTGATATTTTATTTTGAGATGAAGTGACCTTGTTTAATCTTGGGCCAACAAGGCATAGGAAACAACTATCTCCACTTTTCCGCCAGATTGTAGGGTATATTCACTTTAACTTCTTATGTTTATATTGTCTGTTTTTAGTTCATTTTAATTATAATCACTGACCTAGATAGGACGTAACATTTGATTTATTTTGTAATAGTAACAATTATACCGACAAACGGTTTATTATTATCAGTAGCTAACGAATTTATTTTATTAGTATTATGTTAGATTTTAATAAGGGGTGCATGGCTAGCATTAGCTGTTCAGGTAGCGTAACAGATAATCTACTAAAGCAGGGTAATATTTAGCGTTCTATCTAATAATTTGAGTTGTCAGCTTTTATCTAATGCTTTCAGTTATAGCTTATGCTTAATGATAGATGAGCGCTTTTCTTTGCCAATTATATCATTTATTTTACTTTCATTTTGCGCTAACCTACTGTCAATACTATTTATCTTTGCCAAAGATCCAGTAACATCTTGACTAACAGAGCGTGATTTGTCACGCCTTTTAAACCAGAATTATTTTACCTTCGACGGACAACTAGAATTTTTTATACATCTAACCAACTTGAAAATTTATGATATTCCAAGTAGTTTTTTTAAGTGAACTCATGAACCTATGAGTACTCTAGTTAGTTGAAGGTAAAATTCGTGTATTTCCAGAATATGCCCGATAAAATGGTAATTATTGTTACCACTGTATGCATTGCTACGCGACCTCAAAATTCACGGTTGCGATTGGCGATTCTCAGCAAAGGAATTGTAATGTCAATTTTCTTGAGTCAGAAAGTTCATAATTCTAGGACAGAAAGCCAAAGGATAGCTTACAATTATTTTAATTGATTTTACAATTAATGTCGACCCACCGAAGTAGCCGAATCCAACGTTTTAGTTTTGATTGACGGCTAAAAATCGCCCATCGCAACAGTGAATTTTGAGGTCGCGTAGCAATGCATACAGTGGTAAGAGAGAGGAGAGAGCAAATAATAATTTGGACATTTAGTAAGGATCTTCTTGTTTGTGGGTATGTTTTGGGAATATACCACGGGATTTAAAAGAGCTTTGGGAGTTAACGCCACTGCAGACAATGCGCGCGCTCTAGCACGGCTGAATCTGTTAGCTTAAACGCCAACTGAGAGCTTCAAGTTTCAGCATCGTCATCTCGAATGCAGATTGTCATATTATTTGTGTTAGTCCAGATTTTAATTTCTCGGCGAGAAGTTTTTGCTCAGCCTTCACAGTCACCATTTTCCATTAGAATCCTGATCACCAGTTGCAACTCAATCACATGATTTGCTTGAAAACTCGCATACTGCGTTTAGAGCCTGACAGTCGGCGACCAACTATTTATCGGCATTGCGACCAAGTTTTCTTTGCTGGCGACAAATAGATTAGGCTCGATCTAATATGCAAAACGTTTCGTCCCAATGCAGAAAACTGGCGACAAAAATGAAGGGTTGGCGACATGTTTTGTTAAAACATTTTGTCGGCAGACTAATAGGTAACAATTTTTCGCCAGATATCGACTAGGAAAAATTGCTCATTTTTCATTATTAAGATAATGTTGCATGCATATCTTCCGAAACACTTTAAAAACGCCTGTGAAGTTATTTGACCGTGTCACTGCTAGCCAAGAACCCTCACGCCTTTTTGTCGCCGAAACGCAATCAATAAATTATCATATTTCAAAAATCTACGCTCTCACTTTAGACTTCACAAATCTACAGGTAGTGAAATGAACTCTACAAACTGGTCGCAAACGTCATTATTTTAGTCGCCATTTCTTTGTAGTGGAGTCGATAGCTTCAAATATTAGTTGCACAAGGTCGAATTATCAAATGAAGTGCGATTTGGATTCTGGCATCTGTTAGAGAGCCTAAAATGGTCTATTTGAGCAAGGAGGATTTATAAAACCTCCTTAGATTTAGAGTATATTTCATGTCTTCATGTCTTTCGAAATGTGATTCTTTGCGATATGAACGCAGTATAATATCGATGTTGGAAAAAGTTTTCAGCCAACCATGTTGCAGTTGCGGCAATTGTTTTTATTCTCTAGTTATGTTAATGTTCAAACCATTGACTCACTACACCATGGATGTTATTTCCACCCACATTCACTCCACAGACACTATTTGAAATAGCAGTTTAAATAAAGGAATCGTTACCTTTTTATAGCTGATGATTTCTTGTTTCCCTCCTTTGTCTATTATCATTTTGGCTGCATTTGCAGTTGCTCCTTAAAACACCAACCCCATAGCCAAAAGTTTAAGGGGTCTTTTCTCGCTCTTTTATTTTTAAGCTAGGTATATCATTTACAAGTTCTTGAAGAGAAGAAATATATTCTTATTGGCTATTAAATAATCATTAATGACATTAATAATTATAAACCCCAAAATAATTTTCTCATCTCTATAAGTTCTAGTCCGCCAAAATTGGAGGCTAGATCTTATCGAAATGAAAAAATATTGGATACGTAACTATTAATGTCATCAATGATTTATTGATAGTTCATAAAAATCTCTTATTTTTTATTCTCCTAGAACTTTAATGATATTTAATAGGTTTACCTAGCTTAAAAGCAAACGAAATAACAATTGTTCTTTCAAAAGACCCCTTGGACCTTTCGCCATACCTCAAACATTGTGCCTTTTTGTCACATGCTGAAATTCATTCCCCACACCTCGCTCACCGGTCTACCCACTCTCATCAAATCTTCATCGATCATTTTGTGATGTCATTCATTTTGAATAAGAATAATAAAAACTACACCTGCTTGTCTACCGCCGTGTGAAGGACGTTTTCCTGCTGTGAGAGTCATAAAAAATCTATGGAAACGGGATAGGCTTGTAATACGTATTCCATATTGATATTAAGCTATTACCAACTAAACAATCATATCAAGGCCCGCTAAAATCCTGCTTCATTCCTTGACAATTTTATTTTTATCCCAAAATTGCTGTACACCCTTCATTTACTTTAAGTCTTCAAGGACATGATGTCGGAGCGCGCATTCGTCGAGTTGCCATTACCTTAGTGCAGCTAATGTTAACTTGACTATATGAATGTTCATTCTAGTGCATAATAAGCGTTGCCTTTCCTCGTGAATCGTTCTCTTCGTTCTGCATTTTTCAGAATTATGCGAGCTCTTATTTTCAAGTTCCATTCATCCTATCTGCGGTTTTTCTTCCGTCGATTAAACCATATAATACTCGTCCAGGGTGATCATTTTCTGATTGGTTTACTTTAAATATTCCATTGTTGTTCTGACGTTTGATCGACGGAAGCGAAAACTCGGTTAAGTGGCCCTGCGTTGAAGAGTTCGCAGAATTACGAAAATGGCAGTAAGAACTTAGGTATACAACGAAGGAATGTACAAATTACGGTGGGCAAACATTTGCTTACCATGGTATAAAATACGACGTTTATGCAGAAATTATGATTGTAAGCTTTAATATCACACATGGAATACATATTACAACCTGATCTCTAGGAAACAAATAGCAGCTTGTTGTGTATTTTGCTTGTTAATTGTTACTTAATCTAGCTTCCCTGACAGGTAAGTGTGTAGTTGGTAAGTTTATGGTCATTTAGTAGATCAAAAGCAACATTGGTACATTCCTGAACTCCTCCAGTCGTTTAAAGAATATCTTAACCCTCCACCCGAAAGCCTGTAAAAAATGTCGCAACGCGCGCTCTGAAAGACAAAGGTCGTTCGCAGAGTGAAAACTAGACCAGGAATTTGTTATCGTACCTTTTTACAGGAGTGATACAGCTTCTCGGAAGATCTTGTGTGATTGGATAGGCAGAACAAAGCATCCCATTGTTCCATTCTATTGTATGACCCTCTATTGTTTTGCACTGAGGGTATCAATCTAATGGGCTTAGATCTTACGAGAGCTGTATCATGACTGTGGAACATTTTCGTTCACTTCAAGAAAAGGTTTGCCTTTTTTGCTGTTCAAGATATCATCCCTTCTATCGTTTAGACCTTCACATTTCATCAAAATTGATTTTTGTAAAAAACATTTTTAAGCTTATCTTTAACAAAACAAAGAAATATATTTCCGCTCTGTGAGCTAGGCAGCTTGTCAAAACCCAAAGTTTACCACTTTGCGAAATGCAACTTTAGCTTTCCTGGGCACGGACATCTTGAATCGATTTCAGCAGATCTTTGTAGGATTGGAGTATCCCGGAGAAAACCGGCATAGAAAAAGCAAAACATATTTTGAAAAAGTTCCAGGCAGCACAAGAAAAATATCGCTTTGTGATATCTACCCTTTTTAAACGACTGGGAAACACCCATTTACAGCTGCGACTTTCATAATTCTATGGAATCTCGTTTCATGCGCCAACCACCAAATGGCTTCCAGTCAAACTTTCGAACGTAGAAGTCGGCAAGGGAACTTTCCGGAAACGTTTCACTTATGCCTGGTGTACACTTGCGACATAACGACATGAGAAAAATATCACGCGAACAAAATTTAGTGGTTTCAAAACGTAAAAGTCCACAAATAATAACAGAAATTTGCTTTGGTGAAGTAATCTAATGATGATCCATGTGATCCATGGAAAATATTTATTATTTCAGCTATTTTCTCATGCTTTTTTCGTTGCAATATAACGTCCTTATTCGTTATGTCACTAGTGTGCACCGGGCTTTACAAAAAATAATTCTAGACATCATGAATCCATGTTACTCTTGTTTACAATCGGCAGAAGTGTGCGGAAACTAGCGTCGAGATTTCTGGGAGTTTGACTGGTGAAAGCCAAGACGCTGTTTGTGGGTTATAGCGCTCGACTGCGAAATTCCACCGAATTATGAAAATCGCAGTAATAAGACTAAAAAAACAGTTCCTGTAAAAGTTAGCTTTAAAATATCACCTTTTCCTCTATAATGCGGTCCATTACCTGTTTCCTCCGCAGTAAATGTGGACGAGGACGCTCAACCGGGCCGTACTCTTACCATTATAAACACGACTGATGAAGACGTGGGTAAGAATGGCCAGTTTGTGTGTACTATTGATAATGTGGACGCGGATGAGATGGATATGTTTAGTTTTCACACGGTGCGTCAAGGATGCGCGCTGGTGCTGCTAAGTCACCTGGAATATTCACGAAGAAGACAGTATACATTCAAGGTAAACGATAAACTTAAATAAATGTATGCATTTATAAAGCGCTTTTAATTCCATAAGCTTCTAGCACTTTGCAAATTGCGATATGTCACATCTCTATGATTCGGAGTGCAGTTTTACAAGTGCAATTCACAATCATGAGTGGCCGGGTATATGTCATGTTGTGGAACTCATTAGCCTGCGAAAGCCGACACCACTTGGCGCTCGTCGAAAGAGACTCGCAAAGAGGTCGTCTGCACGCTCAAGCCAAACATTCCATACTGATGACGTATTCTGACCCAGATCTGGTCAGAAGAATTACGTGGCCATTTTAACTTTGTTGCATCTTTTCTCGTCTTATTTGAATTTCTTACTATAAAATGCTTTGTATGCTATAAAAATTAGATATCAAATAGTCAAACTGGCTGCGTAATACTTCTGACCAGATCTGGGTCAAAATACGTCATCAGTATGGAATGTTTGGCTTGAGCGCGCAGACGCCTCTTTGCGCGAGTCTCTTTCGACGAGCGCTAAGTGGCTTCGGCTTTCGCAGGCTAGGGTCTCATCCGAAAGACGTGAAATACAGGAGAAATAACATTACCCCACGATGAACACATGGTCGAAACAAATCTCTCACTGGTTTAGCTGTGAATGGAACCCGGTACACAGAGGTATGAGGCAATCGCCATAAAGGCTGCGCCTTATTGTTCCCGTCACTTCATGACGATGGGGTCCCTTGTTTGGCCTTTGATTTCTCTTCTTTCGCCGTTCAGCTGCTCTTGTTCGGAGACTATCCTCGCAGAGCTGCTTGCCTGACCAGAGAGCACATCTCCATGCAACCCGACTTTGCGCAGACTGGAACCAAGACATTTGGTCGATACCAAAGAGACGGAAGTCTCCTTTCGCACAGATCTTCTACCTCTTCCGCGGCCTTCCTCTGTCGCGCTTACCCAGCTTGAGCTCCCCAAATAACAGTTGTTTGGGTATCCTGGAGTCGTCCTCCAGTGATACGTGGCCAAGCCAGCGCAGTCTGTAAACGATACAAGGTTGTATAATTGTAGACACCTCATCGTTGGTGAGCCCCGATAAAGCGAGGCTCGCGTAACGCCACTTACCAGAGTGCCGAAGACGTGACAAATGGCACAACGGATGTTTGCCAAAGGGTGATGCAAGCAATATCCCTCCAATCGAAAATGGGTCCCCATCAGGGATAGGTGCTTTCACCTGTTATTATTGTACCTATTATTAGCAGCTCATCTAAATTCACTCTAAACATACACCCATTTATTTACTAGCTTTGATTGGTCTTGACAGGTGCGTGCGACAGACCAAGCTAATGCCGTCCACCTGCAGTCCACAACAGCAAACGTCATTGTACGAGTCCGGGATGGCAACAATCATGACCCTACATTCGCGCAGTCTTCGTACTGGATCGCTCTACCCGAAGGCTCGCCGATTGGAACGCAAGTGTTACGAGTGAGTACCGACGACAAAGACTCTGGCTCGAACGCTGCCACCAAGTACCAGTCCTCCAGCGAGGTCTTCGCCATCCATCCGACCAAAGGGATCCTGTCCCTCCAGTACCAAGTCACGGAGAATAAGAAGTATTCCTTCACGGTTACGGCTTTTGATCAAGGAAAGCCAAGTAGGTCGGCGGTTGCTAAGGTTTTTGTCTCCATTCACAGCTACTCGGATTCTCCACCAGTTTTCCAGAGAAAGATATATGAGAAGGAAATACCGGAAAATATGGACCTGAAACAAACAATCATCCGTATTGAAGCCATAACAGGTGGTGGAAGGAGAAATCAAGGGGGGACATTGAGTTATCATCTCGTGGGAGGAGACCCACGGAATCAATTTCAAATTGATGGCGCTACAGGAGATATCAGTCTCAAAAAGCCGCTGGATTATGAGAGAATGAAGAGCTATCGACTGCGAGTACGAGCCTTGCAGAAGCGGTTGCGGGTGAACAGCCCAGAACTCCCTGCCGAGGTAACGTATTATCTATGATCCTGTTTAGATTTTACTTACGAGCAGAGGTCTCTTATTAAGCCGAAAGAGAATAAGAGGAGGGTAGAGAGACCTCTTGACAAGCGCCTGACAAGTTCTTTGATGTAGCCGGCGGCCACAATTCTGGCTGAAACGTGAGGGGGGTTGTGTTATGCTTGTTATCGGTCCTTGGATAAATTGATCCTATTTCATACTCGCAGACCTGGGACAATAACGCCAGAAATAGCGCGAGCAACTACGTCCGTGGCAATGTACGGAAAACAAGGAGCTTGCTAACAAACAAAGGCCTAGAAAACACCAACACATGCTCGATAGGGAACTAGACAGGCGCAAACAGAGGTCTCTTCCTTTCCCTCATTTTCTATCGCCTAATATTTTGTGTATTGTTTCTTTGTGGGTCGCAATAATCAAATACTAAAAGACAATTGTGTACATTTTTTTTCGTAGACCACTGTTTTGATAACCGTCACGGACGTGAACGACAACGCGCCGCGGTTCGCCATCCCGCGCGAACCTCTCGTGACCTCAATCCACCAGTTCCGCAGCCCAGGCACGACAGTTGCCAAGGTAACCGCGTACGATCGAGATTCCGGCAGTAACGCGGTCATACGATACGGACTTGACAACGGGGACGCGCTTCCATTCTCTATAGATCCACAAACGGGAGTCATTAAAAGCACCCGGATCCTTAAACACGCCGAAAGGGACTTCTATGCATTTGTAGTAACCGCAACCGACTCGGCTTCTCCGTACCACAGGGCAACCGCAAATATAAACGTTCACGTGACCGATGCTAGCCCGCCGCCTGTTTTTACGAAAGGGGAGTACAAAACATTGGTGTCGGAGAACACGGCCGTGGGGACGTCTCTACTGCGGCTGCGCGCCGAATACCAAGGCAGCAACACCCTTAAGTACGACCTCGCAACTGGTAACCATAACAACACGTTTTGCATTGATGTTGAGGGGAATGTAACTCTCCGGCGTCGCTTGGACCGAGAAAAGATAGCCACGTATAAAATAGGCGTGACTGTCGGCGAGAAGAACTACACCACTTCCGGACCGGAAGTCGTCATCAACCTTGGCGACGTCAATGATAACGCGCCCGTGTTTGGACAGCCTGTGTACAAGGTTTTCGTTTCTGAGAATCTCGATGGCGGCAACGTGATTGGTCAGTTCTCGGCACGTGATCCGGACGAAGGTGCTAATTCTAAGATTACTTACAAGATTATTAATTTCGAGGACGCTCGCTCGGATACGATGTTCAGTATTAATCCTTTCACTGGAGTGCTCAAAGCGCTGTCTACACTCGACCGGGAGCAGCTTGGCCGTCATATCCTGACCATCCAAGCAAAGGATACAGGTAATAATGATGTATTTTCGATGGCGTTTATTATGTTTGTTCCTCCCCTCCCCTCGCCCCCCTCTTTCCTATGGGGGGAGCTGAGGGGAGAACCCTGGCGCACGAGGATGGATGATTCGTAAAATGTAATACTACCGACATCCAGCGCGCGCATTCATTATAGCTGGAATTGACACATTCTCGTACTCAGAGCTCCCCGGCTCGTCGCCTGGCAGGGGAGGCTCTGGTGACTTCCATTTGAGGATCTTCGCTGATTGGCTGATTTTGAACGTTGGAGCATGCACAGAAAGGTCTTTCTCTCAACGGCTCTGTATCAAATCTCGTGCATGCTTCAGTGGCTGTCACCAGAGCCTTCCACGCGAAGCGACGAGACGGGGGAGCTATGGGTTCGAGAATGGAATTGACTATTTTACTGATGTTTTATGTCCGCTTGTTTAGGTGTACCGCGCATGTCAGGTTTGACTCAAATCGTCGTCATCGTGAGTGACGTCAATGATCACGCGCCGCGATTCTCATCCGGGCTCTTCCACGTGCAGATACCGCTGAACATGCCTGCTGACTCGCGTGTGTTTCGCGCCAAGGCGTTTGATCCTGATGGAGGCCATAACGGCTTAGTTCGCTACAGCATCATAGAAGGGAACCGCTATAACTACTTTAGTATTAATCATATCGATGGATCGTTATTTCTGGATGAAAAGCTAAAGACGCTAGACCCGATTGATATTAAGGTTAGTAGAGTAGCGTTACGATTTAGCTTTAATGCACTAAAATTCGCAAGAAATGAGCGAAATAACCGTCAAGGTTTGTTAAATAACCTTTTAGCTGCTAGATAAATAAAAAATTTGGAGTATGTTCGTGTGTTATCGAGCGGATGGAATTGGATTGCAAATGGACGAATTCTTTATTTCTTAGGGTTGGTTTTCACTAGCAACATAAGCATAAGGATCAATGACTAACTATTTTCTTTAGTGCGGTTTTCACTACGACATAAGCGTAAGCATAAGGATCAAAGGCTTCCGTTCTTGTTATGCTTATGCTTACGTCGCTTATGTCGTAGTGAAAACAGCAACCCTTACCAGGCTGAATACCGGTTTGTCTTCTCCCAAAACCTCCAACCATGTGTCCGAATGATGAGGGAGGCTCTGGAAACGAGAATGTTACAGATTTGTATCAACTCTTCATGCGTTCTTTGAAAACGTCTCAAAGACCCTTGTTTCTTGGTCAGCGACATAACAACATAATGATGTTATGTTGCAACGAAAAAAGCATGGGAAAATAATTGAAATAATCAATATTTTCCATGGATCATCATTGCATTACTTCACCAAAGCAATCTTATGTTATTTTTTGTCGACTTCAGCATTCGGAAATTTTGTTGGCGTGACATTTTTCTTATGTCGTTATGTCGCAAGTGTGCACCAGGCATAAGAGAGCGACTATATTACCCACTAACGACTAGTCTTGCTTTTCATCAGATCCAAGGACGTGACATGGGCAAACCAGAGCAGAACTCAACTTGTGACATCATCATTTACATCCACGCCTTGGCAGGGCCTCCCCAGTTCTTCTCGTCCCCCTTTGTCGGCAACGTGACTGAGAACGAGCGAGGAGGGACATTCGTGGTTCAAGTTGCGGCAGCGAGCATGGATCCGGTGATGTATTCTATCGTGAGCGGAAACGAGGCTGGGAACTTTAAATTACATCCGGGTGTCGGTTGGATCACCACGACGAGACCGCTGGACAACGAACTGCAGGGACGCTACGAATTAGTTGTCATGGCAACTGATTTGACGCATCGCATCAGCAAGGTCAAGGTTATTGTCAATGTGCTGAACGTGAACGACAACGAACCGAGGTTTGTGAAAATCCGGAATGGAATTATTGAAGGGAATGCATTGCGGGATGTGGCTGTCGGGAGTAGAGTCATGGAAATCACCGCCACTGATGCCGATGTGAGTGATCGATTGTCTTACAGTATACTAGAAGAAAAGGCGCAAAGGTACTTTCAAGTGGACGACAGTGGAATTATTACTAGTAAGACCATACTTAGAAATCTCAAGTCACCGTTCTATTTCAAAGTAGGCGTTAGCGATAATGCAAAGCCGCCTAAAACTGCTTCAGCTACTGCGCGACTAGTCCTCTTGAAATACCAACTGCTCCAAGGCCTACAGCGCGGAAGTGTAGAGGAAAGCGCTAACGTCGGCACCAAAGTGTTAACGTTCTTGACTGCTAAACCAATCAGGAACGCCCGTTACTCGATCGTGTCGCCGAGAGAAACTTCGTTCAAAGCCGAGCCGTTTTCGGGAATAGTTCGGATAAAGGACCGTTTAGATTTCGAGAAGCGGCGGTTTCATCGATTCACCGCGCAGGCGCAGAACGCACGAAATCCAAATGACTATGCGAATATCGACGTCGTTATAGAGGTCGATGATTCGAACGATAACCGACCGCGGTTTACAATGAATAAAACCCATGGAGTCTACCTCGCGCATGTCAATGTCAACCCCGTTGCCGACACTCATGTTTACCAACTCAAAGCTGTTGACGATGACTCAGGATTAAATGGGGTTGTCCGGTACCGGATGCTTAAGGGTCCTGGGGATTTATTCTCAATCAATGCCCTTACCGGAGCTATAACAACCCGAGGCCGCACCGAGCTGCTTTCCCCGTGGTATAACTTGACGGTAGAGGCATACGACCTGGGGATGCCGCCACTTGCGAGGCCTGGAGTGATCTGTGTCAAGACGGGACAGTTTCCGCCATTGTTTGATCAGAAGGAGTACGTCTTCTTTGTTGACGAAAACACGCCCAGGGGCTTCAGTGTTGGCACCGTCAAGGCCAAAAGCTTCTCAGGTTCGCTGTTGGCGTATAAGATCAAAATTGGTGAGTTATGATGATTGACTACATTTGGTAGTGCCTTCACTAGACTTCAGTTTATCGATAATCAAGGCTATGTTTCCACGGCGTCAGCACGAAAATTTCTGTTCACACGCCGATTCGTGCTAAAATGACGAAAAAAGAGCCACCTAACCGCACGAAAATTCGTCCGGTCAAATCTTTTAACCCACTTCGAGGTGTTTGCAAATCCTGGTGAAAAACACCGTCAAGCTTTTGATATGGCTTCTCAAACGAATGATTTAACGAAGGAATAAAATCTCAAAAATCTATGCAAATTAAGATCAGGTATCCAAACCTCCTTCACGGTTATGATTTTCTTTGTTCAAACTTCATGAGTTATTAATGAGTTTGAGAACGTACTATACATGCTGATGATGATGGTGATGATGATAATGACGTCGATGACCATTATGATTGTTGATGACAAAATAACCACGATAAACGATTGTAATATATTTTACGTTCAAAGGCGGGAACCACAAGAGATTCGTTCTAGATGCTGTCACTGGCCGTCTGACTCTCCCCGAACCCCTAGACTTTGAACGCGACTCCAACGTCTTCTTTGTCAAGGTGATAGCCGAAGAGACAGACAACTCTCTCAAGCGTCCTCTCAAATCCGAAGCCGATGTCAAGGTCATATTGCGCGATTTAAATGACAATGCTCCGGAGTTTGCGCAACAGAGTTACCGCGATACTTTACCAGAGAGCGCACCTGTTGGGACAACTGTGTTATCTGTGACCGCGCGGGACAGGGATTCGGGGATTAATGGGCAGTTCCAGTACTTCGTGGAGAGTCCGTATTTCTCCGCAGAACCGTACACTGGATGGATAACCACTAAGAAAGCTTTGGACTACGAGACAAAGCCTACCCACACGTTCCTTGTTGTCGCGCAAGACAGTGGGAATCCCGCGCGTAACGGGACAGCTCGGGTCATTGTGGATCTGACTAATGTGAATGATAATCCACCTCGGTTTACTCAAAGCCTTTATAGGGTGTTACTAGCTGAGGACGCGGGTCCAGATCAACATGTCGAAACAGGTGAGTGATATTGCGTGCCAGTCTCTTAGGTACGTGTTTCTAGCCCATTTGTGCGGTGAGGTCGAACTTCTTTTATTTGAAGCTTTTATTTAAATAAAAAGTACCGCGTTTGTACTCTGGGGAACCCTTACAGCTCTGAATTGACAGTTATATATAACGGAGAGAGTGTTGCTAACTTTTGCGTCCTCATTTTGGTAGTCCTAGCTAAAGATAAAGACGACGACGCCATTTCATTACCCCGAGGAACCCCTTACAGCTCTGAATTCACGGTGATATACAACGGAGAGAGTGTTTCTAACTTTTGCATTCTCATTTTTGTAGTCCATGCTAATGATAAAGACGACGACGCCGTTACATACAGTATCGCATCTGGAGACAACACAACCAACTTTGTCATCAACCCCAAGACAGGCGTCATCAAACTCGTGCGTAACAGACGACCTGAGCTAATCGGACCTTACTACACCATGAATATTAGTGCTACAGACGGGCTTCATGTCAGTCAGGTAAGAGGCTAGGGCCTCGAAAACTTGTGAATTTATGGCGCCCATTGTGTCAAGTTCCAAGCATTATTTACTATTCCTGCCCCAAATAATTTTTTTCTGTATTTTTAAAGCTTTTTGCCCTCTTTTCTGGCTGACCCCTTCTCATAGATTGTTTGTCAAAACTTGGACAAAATCACTAATGCATAAATTTAGGCACCACTACTATTTAAAAAAAAACAACAGGGAAATCAAACGGCCTACGGTAACCGGTCAATAACTTTACGGTTTGAATATTCATGAACACTTCCTTTATCGTATAAAGAAACAAGAGTGATGATCGTACAAAAAACGCAACCGCTCTATTTTGCTGCGATGACACGAATTGTTTGCGATGTCATAATCCTCCTATTGTTTGTTCTCTTTCAACTATGGGATTCTGTTTCATGCATAGTAAGCTGTGTTGCCCTACCGTTTGACGTCCAGTAAGCCTCTAAAAGTTGTATATGATATATCGCTTGTTAGTATAAACCAACTAATGGTCTATTACAAATCCTGCATTCTGATTGGCTGAGCTACTAATGGTCTATTAGTGATAGACCGTGCCTGGCAAAACCACCACCTTTCTTTGCAAGAAAACTTGATTTTTTCAACATAAAATAATGGCATTCATTGCCAAAACCGACCAACTAGTTGGTTTATACTAAAACAATTAGACCTGTCGTCCTCATGTGCTATGATATCAATAGACCATTCGGCCTTCGGCCTCATGGTCTATTCATCATAGCACATTCGGCCTTGAGGTCTAATTGTTAAATAGACCTAATTATCCTGTGCTATTTGTAGGCGATGGTGATCGTAGCAATACAGGATGTCAATAACCACAAACCAGTATTCCGAGAGTGCGACTCGTATCACCCGGTAGTTATGGAAGACGAGCCACCCCGTACTTTCGTCATGCAGGTAACATATAACTATCATAGAATATCGTAACAATACAGGATGTCAATAATCACAAACCAGTATTCCGAGAGTGCAACTCGTATCACCCGGTAGTTATCAAGACGAGCCACCCCGTACTTTCGTCATGCGGGTAACATATAACTATCATAGAATATCGTAACAATACAGGATGTCAATAATCACAAACCAGTATTCCGAGAGTGCGACCACCCAGTAATAATGGGTGTGTTTTGCGTCTATACTGTATGCAATAGCTGACCATCCGCGCACCCTATTGGTTAAAATCGATCACGTGAGGTTCGGTTACCTAGCGGCATCAAAGCGAGTGAGTGCGTTACGCATAACAACAACTGTGCAGTGGACAAAATGACTTCGAGCACATGAACCAGCACATCAGACATTCAGAGTTAAAGACCACGACGGAGCTATTCACTCAGTTACGAAAGGACAAACTAAATGGGATGTTTCTTTTTTCACTCAGCCGGAAAACAGTTCTAGGCGACTGGGGAAACCATTTCTATACTATTACACGCAGTTATCTCAGATTGTATATTAAAAGTGTTAGAGACTTTTATTTGTCGTTTTGTTTACAAGTACACGCATTGGTTGGCAGTACAAAGAACTCGAAGTTGTTATACTGCACTGCTTGTTATAAATGTCCTGTTCATTGTACTGCCACCGCGTGCGTGTATTTGAGATAACAAAGCACTCAAAAAAGTCTCTAACCCATCAATAAACACCGCATTATTGAACTACTATAATTCTCCTGTGACTATGTTCACCCAAGGTTAGCGCTGAGGACCAAGATGCCGGTCTGAATGGCCAAGTATCGTACTCCATAGAGAGACCCCCGGGATCGTTACGCTACTTTGAGATCGACAGCAAGACGGGTGTGGTAACTACGCTACAGTCATTTGACCGCGAGGAGAAACCTGTTTACCAAATAAGAATAATAGGTAAGATAGAAATGCAGTGTTCTGTTCTGTCTAGGATTACGATCGCGGAAAAGTGAAACTTAGCGATTTTCGGGAGTTCGACTTGCGGAGCCAAGACGCTGTTTGTCGTTTGGCGCTCGACTGTGAAATCCACAGAATCGAAAATCGCAGTTATTCTACACTGCTTGCAGTCCCTAGCCTGTGAGCGGCTCTAAAAGGGAAGGGGAGGAAGTCGGTGCGAGCGAAAAAACCCTTACGGCCCGCGCTAATTCCGGTTTTCGCTCGCCCCGACTACCTCCCCCGCGACTCCCTCACCGACTCCCTCCCCTTCCCTTTTAGAGCCGCTATGCAGGCTAGCAGTCCCCTATTTGGTGATCTTTCGTAAATACACGCGGTTTTATTCAGCCACGCGCCTTGCGTGGGTGGTGCGTCACGCTCGGCGCCCTGTTTGGGTGTCACGCTGGGCGCACCACAGGAGCCCCCCGCGGTGCGTTTAGTGTGACTGGAAACTCGAGACCCAAACAAGGCGCGGCATGGGTGAATAAAAGCGCGCGTAACAAATACGACTTTTCTTTGTAAAATAAGGCACAGCAAGCAGTCTACAGAAATTCCGTGTCAGTGAGTTCTTTCTTTGCTTGAGCTACTGTCTCCATTTGTTTTGCATCTCCCTTTCAATAGCCTGCGAAAGCCGACACCACCTAGCGCTCGTTAAAAGAGACTCGCAAAGAAGCGTCTGCCCGCTCAACCAAACATTCCATTCTGATGACGTATTTTGACCCAGATCTGGTCAAACGAATTGCGTGGCCAATTTGACTATTTGATATTTAATTTTAATAGCACACAAGTATTTTATAGTAAGGAATTCTAATAAGACGAAACCAGATGCAACACAATTCAATTGGCAACGTAATTCTTTTGAACAGATTTGGGTCAAATTACGTCATCAGTATGGAATGTTTGGCTTGAGCGCGCAGACGCCTCTTTGCGAGAGTCTCAGCGCTTTCGGCAAGCGCTTAGTGGTGTCGGCTTTCGCACGCTATCAATTAATCAATTCTGCCTTTTTCCTAGGCCGCGATGGTGGGCCAGGACGAAACAGTGCGGAGAGGCTAATGGGAGTCTGTCAAGTTGATATCCACATCGGAGACAAGAACGACCACGATCCTGTCTTCCAGAACAAACAATACGAAGCGACTATTAAAGAAGATTTCGAGGCTGGGAGGTCGGTACTTCATGTGAGCGCAACGGATAAAGACGCCGGCTCCAACGCAAAGATCACTTACTCCATTCGCCCAGACATCGCGTATTTCGCAATTGACACTGCGACTGGGACTGTTACAAGTAAGAAAAGCCTCATGAAACAAGCGGGGACTCATATCTTTAACGTCGTGGCCAAAGATAATGGAACTAGAAGAAGAGAATCTAGTATTTCTGTGCGAATTACTGTTCTGGGTCTTGGTAACGACCCTCCTGTTTTCACGAAGGGCATCTACGTGGTTCATATACAAGAAGATATCGCAATAGGTACTACTATTATTCAGCTCAGCGCGACAACAAAAACAAACAAAATGATTTACTATAGTATAGTTCCAGGTAATCTGCCCTCTACAAATAACCCGCCGCGATTTCAAATGCGTATTCCAAAGGAATAGTCTGGAACTCGCATCCTCTCGACTACGAGACCACTTCGAATTTCTCTCTGACAATCAGAGCCGAGACTACAAACCCGCCGATGAGCGCGTTTGCGACGCTGAAGATCTTCCTCGAGGATGTGAATGATTCTCCACCTGAATTTACTATGTCCAGATACCAAGGTCACGTGTCTGAAAACGCACCAATAGGAAGCTCTGTTATAAAAGTTCTGGCGAAAGACCCGGATGAAGGAAATAATGGCTTAGTGACGTACAGTTTTATTCAAGACGACGATTCTAAAAAGTTCGGGTTGGATGAAAATACCGGGTTGATAACGACCACGGAGGTTTTTGATCGCGAAGCACAGGGTCGGTACACTTTAGCAGTGAAGGCGCGCGATAATGGAGTGCCGCAAAAAACTAGTGACGCAATTGTGGAGGTCATAATTACTGATGAAAATGATAATCCGCCGATATTCGAGCAGCAAGTTTATAATATTTCCGTGTACGAGAACACCGCGATAGGGATGGAGCTGTTGAAGGTGTCCGCAGTTGACAAGGACTTCGGCGTAAACGCTCGTGTCAGTTATTTCATCAGCGAAGGAAATATCGCTGCGGCGTTTGCTGTGAATCGGGACTTTGGCACCATAAGTTTGGCTGGTTCTCTAGACCGCGAGAAAGTGGATATGTATAAATTGACGTTGACGGCCAAAGATGGGAAAAATTCCGGCGAGGCCACGGTTAATGTGCGCGTTAAGGATATAAATGATAATAACCCAGAGTTTGAGAAACGAATTTACAAAGCTATTGTGCTAGAAAACCGCCCGTCTGGAACATTTGTGATAAAACTCTCGGCTACTGATCCAGATTTAGGGGTGTTTGGCCAGTTTCAGTATTCCATAAGTGGGCAAGGCCTCGGCGCTTTCACGGTGAATCCCGACACTGGGGAAATACGAACAAGAATCAAGCTGGACAGAGAGCAGAAAGCGCGCTATGATTTTATCGCATTTGCCACGGACTCGCCCGGAATGGTGACGCGGAGGACTGGGTCGACTGACGTCACCGTTATCGTTGGTGACGTCAATGATAATCGCCCCAAGTTCCCACATGAGCCGTACATTGGTCACGTGAGAGAAAACCTGAATGTCGGAGCCAGCGTTATGGTGATAACAGCGATCGATGAAGATGACCCGGATGTTGGTAACAATGCCGTGATGTCGTACGAGCTGACGAGCGACGCGAATGGGTTTTTCTCGATCGATAAGCAGACGGGACTTATTCGGACCCGACGCATGCTGAATCGGGAAGCTAAAGATTCGTACGAGATTATTGTGGCCGCTACTGACGGTGGGGTCCCCCCTCAGGAAGGAGAGGTAAGCTGGGCTTTGCATACAGATTTTTAGCCAGTTTATGTTCCTTTGAATTCACATTTTTAATTCACATTTTAAATGATGATGTTTTCATATGAACAAAAACAAAAGAAGTCGAGTCTCAGTCGCCCTCTCTTTAGTTGTTATTTACATTCGAAGTAAAATTACGTGTAGGAATCTCGGACTAACCAAATACAAGCAACGTTCAATACTCGGTTTACACAATTTCATATAGAATAAAGAAAAATGTTGCAATCCATGCGGTTACATGTTTTTTCTAGGCAAATCATATCAAGCGCATGTTTTTTGTTTTTCACTTTTATCCAAGGTTCAGTGTGATATGTAAATAAGGATATTTGTTTGTTTGTTGTCTGTTTATCCACCTCCCTTGCGCAGCCTTCTGTTCTTGTGGCTGGGATAATGGCGGCTCCCTAAGGCAAGCTGACCAGGCGATGTCACAGGTTTATTCACCGAATTATCTGGCTTTCGTTGTTCAGGTTCGCGTGGTGATCAAAGTGGACGACGCTAACGACCAGAGGCCTCAATTCACGCGCCGCACATTCGCGTCGAGCATCTCAGAAGACTCACCACCAGGGACCACTGTCACCACCGTCAAGGCATCGGACAGGGACATCGGGATCAACGCCAAGCTACGCTACAGGTGAGAGAAGCATTTCGGCTGCTACTGCGTGCTAGGTTTTATGCATCGTTCACACGGTGCCATTCTGTATCAGTCTCGTTGTGTGAACGGCCGGCGATCGCTAATTATGGCGATTAGCATTTTTTTAAACAAGTTTAGTTGTCACTGCGGTGCAGGTGCGACTTCAAGAGTCTCAGTCAGCCGCGAGTTTGTCAGCCCGGCGACATACTGAGTCGGAGAAAGCATCCATGTCCATCGGCTGATTTAGAGAATGCAGTTCAGTTAATTTAACTTTCTCGTTTTCAGTATTGAACACAATGAAGGCGAAGAGGAAAGGCATTTCCAAATTGACGAGAACACTGGAGATCTTATTGTCGCCAAAAGTCTGGACTTCGAGAGAAAGAAGGACTATCGCCTCAAAGTAAAGGTAATAAAGAAACACTCAAAATACATTTGAAATAAGCGAAAACATTAAACAATTCTAAGCTCTCAGATGTGATCACCTGGCGCTAGAAAAATTTAAAATATATCCATATCAAGAAAAATATGTTTTTTCCTTATATCTCAGCGTAAAAAGCAGGAAAATTCACCAGAACGTACCGAGATGCTCGACACAGCAACGAACGATAAATTTGTACTTTAAATCATAATTTTCGCACCGGGTGCAAGCCTTAAAGTGCGAGTTGCAAACGTTCAGAGAAAGACATGATCATATTCTAGCTGCTCCGTAATTTTTGGCCTTACGTTAGAAGCTTACGTTTTCCAAATTTCCAAGACAGCACGAGATATTTTTGTTATGTAGATTGTTTCTTTTGTTTTCATTTCACAGGAAGTGAACCTTAATGGCACATGGCAAATGCGTTCTACTGTGGTGTTCGAAAGAAAAAACACATTGTTCTTTTAGTCGGCATTTTTTTTTCGGGCATAGAGCCTGGTGTCGAGATTTGAAAACCACAGGCAGTCCGAGTAGATTGATCACATTCTTGATCTGTTGGAAATTTCTTGCGATGTCGCCGTGGCCGAATCTAATTTGGCCCTTTTTTCGGTCAAAACGTCACCCACTAAATCCATTACCATTGATTACTCACTGTTATTTGCCCTCCTTCAAGGTTCGCGACTCTGGGATCCCTGTGTTCAGTGACACCGCCTGGGTGATAATAAAGATCATGGACTATAATGACGAGCCCCCTGTGTTTGACCCAGTCTCCTACAGTGTCAAGGTCAAAGAGGACGCGCCGGTAGGATCAGAGCTTCGCCGCGTCACCGCTACTGACAAGGACACAGGTATACCGTGAAGCATTCATAGCTAGACCGTAGACACAGGTAGACCGTGAGGTTTGGACGAGACACGATTCGCACTTTATACTCTCTGTGACGGAATTGTAATAGCTTCTTCAAAGGTTTCCCTGTGTTTGCGTAATACGAATAACTTATTCTTTCAAAATACAAACATAAGTTGAAAGAGATAAACATTATGAGCATCATGCGGTTACCATTTTCATATAGAACAGCCCAACTTCCACGCACGCGTTTGATCACCTTTATTTTAATGTGAACGCTTATTCTCTATGCTCACCCTACCTGCACTACTTGCAGATAAATGACGATATCTGCTGACAACAATTCCTTTCCTAGTCAAACGCTTACTAGCAGATAAATGACGATATCTGCTGACAAACAATACCTTTACTCGTCAAACGCTTACTTCCCTTCCTCCTTATCCTACCAGTACAACTAGCTCACAAATCATGATATCTGCTGACGGATAACTCCTTTTCTAGCCAAACACTTCCTCCCATCCCTACCAGCACAAATAACTGATATAATGATTATATCTGCTGACAGACAACTCCATTTCTAGCCTAACGCTTTGTTCCCTTCCTCCTCATCCCACTAACACGACTAGCTGATAAATCATGATATCTTCTGGCAGAACTCCAAACCAAACGCCAGGTAGTCCATCGAGGATGCTATTGGCAGTTTCCACTCGTGAATCAGACCCCCTTCCCTGGAATTTCCAGCCTCATAAAGGACCCCCTTTTCTGGAATTTCCATTTTCTCTGGCGAAATACCCTTGGAAAATCTATTTCGGGATAAAATGTCACTGGAAAGTAACCTTTTTTACCCCTCCCCCTTGGAATTTCCAGGCGCCAGACACCCCCTCTCCCGTGGAATTTCCAGAGTCCAATACAACCCCCCTGGAAAATTTTCCATAGGTCCTCACCAACCCATCTCCCGCCCCCCCCCCCCCCCCCCCCCCCTGGTGCGGTTTAAAAATGCAATCAGCCATTGCAATTGGCGCCAAGCGAAATCGATTTCTTTGCCTGTCATTTTTATTGTTCCTTTTGCACTTCCAGGCGTGCACAAGATGTTCAAGTACTCGATAGCTACCGGTGATCCTCTGGGCCAGTTTAGTATAAACCCGGATACCGGGGATTTGTACATCAATAAGTCCCTGGACAGAGAGACTAGCGCCAATCATATACTGACTGTCAGAGCTACTAACATCGGTAGGTTATTTAGAACGCAGGACAGAGGGACAGTTAGGTTAATCTACCAGGGGGAGGGGGCACTTCGTTCAGAAAACCCCTAGAAAAATACCGGATCGCCGATTTTGGCCCCTAAAAATACGACGATCATGTATTAAACCCCTGGAGTAATCTGCTATCCTGTGCGAACACAAGGGCTATTTAACAAATGTCCTCTGATTTTCCGTGGTATGTCCTCTTATATACCACGGAATGACGTAGTAAAGTGGTCAAAATGTCGTGGACTGATCACGAGGCGCAGCTAGGCAAAGAGGTTTATTGCTATCACAAATCGCTGTGATTTCTGCTGCCCTTCAGGTCCGCCGTACTTGTATGGCCAAGCGTCCGTTAGTATCCAAGTACTGGATGTTAATGATAACGGACCACAGTTCCAGCCCGAGGTCTATAATCTGTATGTGGACGAGAACACTCCTCCGCCTGTAGAAATCGGCACCCTGAGAGTAACTGATCCGGATTCGGATCCCGAGAATGGCGGACCTTTCAAGTTTGGAATCAGGTTAGTAGATTTGAATATACAGCTGTTTCAAGGAACGTTGTCAGTAGAACCCTAAAGTGTATGTACCCAGACCGCTAGGGAATATGGGTAAAAAGCTAACGAGGCAATACAATTTGTACAGGGGTCTCAACGTACACTTTGGTACCTTATTCTCGAATTTCTTCTTCTTGTCCGTTTTACACCATTTTACACCCTACTGACGTCAGTTTCTCGCTTCAGCAACTGACGTCATCACCAAGAAATGCAGGCGCGACCGAGAATTCCAGCTAAACATTCAAAATCAGCCAACTGCACTCTTCGTGTAGCATGTAATAAAGGCCAATTAATGGACGATTCAAGCTCTAAGCACGCGCGCTCTTCTTTATTCAGAGATGCATAAGATGTCCTACAACTACCAGAATGCAGCGCGCGCTTTTTTAACAGTTTGTTCGACAAATGTCCCACATCCACCGACATGCAACGGGCCCGTGCGCGTCTATATTTCCAATGGCCATAAAAATAACACTATGAAAGTAATACCCTGTCCTATCGGGCTGCACATACCTGTATACCCAAGATTAGGGGTCTGCCGCCTCGACCTCAAAACCCTGACCCTACCCCAGACCTAAAGTTGCAAAATGTGGCTCCCTATCCCAGACCTTTTAAAGAAAACCTACACAGCCCACCCTCTGCTCATAAAAATAACACCCTATAATAGTAATACCCTATCCTATCTCACTGCATATACCCGTATACCCCAGTAGCAAATGCCTTCTTATCATATGCCAACCACTTCGCAGCTACTGATAAAACATAAACTCTGCAAACTGCCCACTTTTCACAGAAGTTCCGTTTCCTTCTTCAAAACCTGTAAACGTGAACACAACGTCGTCGCATTGAACTGTTGTCATGCCACCAGAACCACTCCAGGAAATACTGCCATCGATCAATGCCTTTACTGTATATTCTCTGCGCGAATTCACACAAACCGGTTTATCCAGGTTTATGGTAAACCCATAGTAACCCCCCTTTTGGGCTTCATCTTCTGTTTGATATGATTGTTTCGTTTGGAAGATTTGGTATTTTTCTTCAGAGATTGTCAGACTAACAGTGTACCAATTGCCTTTACTTCCAAATAACCTTATGCCATTGAGGTAAACCTGCTTATTAACGGAAAAATTTAACTTGTCAGCTCTGCCACTATAACTCCAAGTCGTTGCTGGTTTCGTGAAACGAGTAAATCGGCAACACGAATCCCTAACTTTATGTAAACCAACTCTCCCCTTAGCTTCGAAGACTTTGAGATTAGATTTGCTGCCAATGGAGCTATAGTAGGTGACAATCTCACTAACTTCTGCAAGGACAAGAATTTCAGTTGGCAAAACGTGTTGTACAAATTCGTCCATTGTCACTAGAGGGAATCGTATGAGCTGAATCGCACTGTCTCCAAGAACGCGACGCTTTGCCAGACCCTTATCACTAGTCTCTGTGCCTATCGTTTTATTTTCCGCCCACCTATTAACAGCCTGGAATAGTTCTAGCTCCAGAATAATCAAAGTATCCCTTTTGAGAATGTCACACAACATATCTTGCGTGACAGTCAAAAAGGCGTCGGATGTCACGCACGCTTGAGTTTCCTTGTCGATCATTTCCCAACAAATACCTTGCAACTTTTCATTATCAAGTTTCTGCGCTTGAGGCAAAATAGTAAACACATCTTCGGGCCTCAATTCTTCCGTGAGGTATTCAGTACATCGATCAACCAAAGAAGGGAGAATATATTTCTTAGCGAGGTATAAAACTTCCATCACAACACTTCCGGTCAAGTTGACTTCATCATAGTACACGTAGCGAAAGAGCTCGAGTAGCCCCTCGGCAGTACAGTCAGGAAGACTGATAGTGCTTCTAGTCTCGGCCAGTTCACCAAAGAACATGGCCCCAAACACAGGGCTACCAATAGCTAGTACATATTTGTGGGCTGGCACGGTAATGGTGACATTTTCGTTGTTGGCAACTGAGAACTCGATATCGCTGAACAGCTTGTTGTTGAACATGAACTTATTTCGATCTTTGATTGTCGCTAAAGTTGTCTGCCAGTTGTTATCCATGTCGATAAGTAAGATTAATTGGTCGACGCGAATTTACCACCTTCCTTTGAATAGAACGGCGAGCGGAAAACGATGAGCGTGCACGTTTGGAACTCGAAAGTGAAAGTAGACAACGCAGTTCCGTCCCGCAACTCTCTGTCGAGCATTTAGGGTGCGTTGCGTTACCAATGTAAATTGATTGTGTGACTATGTATTTCATTTTCTCGAGAAACTTGAGGTACATAAAGGATATAAACAGGATGATTGAGACCATTTTCAAAAAAATATGTTGTAATGGGGAAAGACGTACGGCTTGCCATTGTACGCGGTAGCAAATGAGGATCAATTCAATCAATTGATCTTAACGCCATTCTAACAAGGTGCTTTCTGGTCTGGTTATTTGCCATTTTCAGGCTTTCAGATCCGAAACTTTTCGCTACTAGTAGGCTATGAGTTACTGCTATACAATTGTTGTTATATTGTTATACAACTATTGTTACATTGTTGTACAATTTCTGTTATACAGTTGGTTGTTACATTGTTATACAATTATTGTTAGTACAGTTATTGTTACATCGGTTATACAATTATTGTTACATTGTTATACAATTTCCGTGATACAGTTGTTGTTACATTGCTATACAGTTATTGTTACATTGTTATACAATTTTTGTCATACAGTTGTTGTTACATTGTTATACAGTTATTGTCACATTGTTATACAGTTGTTATATTTTATACACTACTTGTTAAACTGTAACTGTTACATTGTTATTCAGTTCATCTTATATTGTTATACGGTTGTTGTTACATTATTGCATTGTTAATGTTAATGTTACTAATGTTACATTGTTATCAGTTGTTACATTTCATACAGTTTTTGTTACATTGTTATACAGTTTTTGTTTTGTTCTTATACAATTGCTGTTGCATTGTTATACAGTTAATGTTACATTGTTATTCAGTTTTGTTACATTTGTATACATTACTTTTTACATAGTTTTTACATAGTTACATTGTTATTACATTGTTATACAGTTGTTGTTATATTGCTATTCAGTTACACTTTTATACATTTTTACATTGTTATATAGTTGTTGTTACATTGTTTTACAGTAGATTGTAAACCAGCTATTGCTAATGCTAATGCTAATGATATTTTACTGTTTTGGATATTTAGTAGGGTCTGTTAGCGATTTTATCGTGCACTTTTGCGTACAAGCACCAACTTGGCACAAGTGTTCCTTGGGTGATACCAAACAGATTTAGAGGGGGGTGCCACAAATGTTCGCCCTAGGAGGGAGGGGAGGAGGCATTTTGTCCAAATTAAAAATGAGGGATCTTTTTATGGCTGCAAAGACCGTACAGGCACCAAACTTGGCACAAATGTTCCTTGGGAGATACCAAATATCATTTAGAAGGGATGCCACATATGTTTCAACAAATTGAAAGAGGGTGTCACAAATGTCCGCCCAAGGGGGATGGGGAGGGGCATTTTTTCCGAATTAGCATTGGGGCCTTGGGAGCCGCAAGACCGTACAGCACCAAACTTGGCACACATGCCTTTCTTTGGTGATGTACCAAACTGATTCAGAGGGAGCGCCACAAATGTTCGCCCTAGAGGAGGAGGGGAATGGGAATTTTTGCCCAAATTAGCCATAGGGTCTTTTGCTACAAATCCTTATTGGCCTGAAACCCAAACAAGTTCCGACACAAAAAGTTTGCCGAAGAGGGAGAGGGGCAAAATTTCCATTTAGAGGGGTTGAGTCCAAAGGCACCAGACCTAGTGCATAAATTGCCTTGAGACTGAACAGGTGCACAGTTCCGTGTATGGGAGGTTGGACTTGTCGCACTTGCAGTGCCCGCTGGTGCATTTGCCTTTGCAACCGCACTTCAGTAGTTCGAACACACTCTTGAAGCCGGTTGAAGTCCAAAGGAACATTTCTGCCATGTTTGGTGCCTGTACGGTCGTTGCAGCCCCCAAAAGATCCCTCATGTCTAATTTGGACAAAATACCCCTCCCCTCTCCTAGGGCGAACATTTGTGGAACCCCCTCTTAAACTGTTTGATATCATCCAAGGAACGTTTGTGACAAGTTTGGTGCCTGTACGGTCTTTGCGGCTCCCAAAAGATCCCTTATGTCTAATTTGGACAAAATGCCCCTCCTCTCCCCCCTAGGGCGAACATTTGTGGCATCCCCCTCTAAAACTGTTGGTATCACCCAAGGAACATTTGTGCCATGTTTGGTGCCTGTACGGTCTTTGCAGCCCCCAAAAGATCCCTTATGTCTAATTTGGACAAAATGCCCCTCCTCTCCCCCCTATGGCGAACATTTGTGGCATCCCCCTCTAAAACTGTTTGGTATCACCAAAGGAACATTTGTGCTATGTTTGGTGCCTGTATGGTCTTTGCAGCCCCCAAAAAATCCCTTATGTCTAATTTGGACAAAATGCCCCTCCTCTCCCCCATAGGGCGAACATTTGTGGCACCCCCCTCTAAAACTGTTTGGTATCACCCAAGGAACATTTGTGCCATGTTTGGTGCCTGTACGGTCTTTGCAGCCCCCAAAAGATCCCTTATGTCTAATTTGGACAAAATGCCCCTCCTCTCCCCCCTATGGCGAACATTTGTGGCATCCCCCTCTAAAACTGTTTGGTATCACCCAAGGAACATTTGTGCTATGTTTGGTGCCTGTATGGTCTTTGCAGCCCCCAAAAAAATCCCTTATGTTTAATTTGGACAAAATGCCCCTCCTCTCCCCAATAGGGCGAACATTTGTGGCACCCCCCTCTAAAACTGTTTGGTATCACCCAAGGAACATTTGTGCCATGTTTGGGGCCTGTACAGTCTTTGCAGCCCCCAGAAGATCCCTTATGTCTAATTTGGACAAAATGCCCCTCCTCTCCCCCCTAGGGCGAACATTTGTGGCACCACCTCTAAAACTGTTTGGTTTCACCCAAGGAACAATTGTGCCAAGTTTGGTGCCTGTACGCAAATGTGCACGATCCGAAGGTTTTTTGACCCTAACAGACCCTACTAATTGTAAGAAAGCCATGTCATTTCAGTCAGTGTCTCACAACAACTGATAAAACAAAAACTCAGCAAATTGTCCATCCGTGACACTGGTGCCATTACCATACCCTGTTTCTTTAAACGTAAACACAACATTCTTACGCTCCACTACTGTGTTGCCGTGCGAGCCGCACCAAGACCCTGGTCCGCTGACAAATGCCTTCACTGTGTATTCCATACCAGCGTGCACGCAAACCGGTTTATCTAGTATTATGGTAAAACCATGGTAACCGCCATCGTCTTTTTTGACTTCAGTCTGATGCGACTGCTTATCGCTTTGGAAAATTTGCTTGCTTCCCTGGTTAATGTTCAATTGAACTGTATATGAATTACCTTGGCTTCCAAACAACTTTATACCAGTGAGGTAAATTTGTTTGTCAACTTTAAAAGCAATGTTATCGGAGAACTGCCAAGATATCCCCAACAGTGTTTGAAAGTCGAAAACCTTGAACAAGAGTCCTCAACTTTTTTACGAGAGCCAACTCTTTCTTCTGCTGAGAAGATTTTGAGGTTAGTCTTGTTGCCACTGCTCTGACTGCTGTAGTAGGTAAACATCTCAATAACTTCGTCCAAGAACCTGTTGCGCAAATGCTTCCATCTTCATAAGAGGGAATCGTATGAGTTGAACACACCGGTTTACAAGACCTTTCTCGCTTACCTCCATCTCGTTCTTTCTGTTTTCCGCCCACCGATTAACAGCATGGAAAAGGTCTACCTCTGCAATGCTCAAAGCATCCCGTTTAAGAATATCACACAACACATCTTGTGTGACAGCCATAAAAGCCTCTGATGTCACGCATTTTTGCGTTTCGTTGTCAATCATTTGCCAACACTTTGAGTTTTCGAGCATGCGGCAATACATTTAACACATCTTCAGGTCCCAATTTGTCCGCAATAAACTGAGTACATCAATCAATCAAAGCAGGGAGAATATATTTATCAGCAAGGTATAAAATTTCCATCACAACACTTTCGCTCAAGTTGACTTCGTCATAGTACATATAGGGAAAGAGTTCGAGTAGCCCCTCTGCAGTACAGTCAGGAAGACTGATAGTACTTCTAGTCTCTGGTAGATTACCGAAGAACATGGCGCGAAACACAGGGCTCCCAATAGCTAGTACATATTTGTGGGCTTGCACGGTAACAGTGACATTTTCGGAGTTGGCAACTGAGAACTCAATATCGCTGAATAACTTGTTGTTAAACATAAACTTATTTCGTTCTCTGATTGTCGGCAAGGATGTTTCCCAGATACTAGACATGTCGACAAGCAAGACAAATTACTTGGTCAACTCTAATTTACCACCTATTGAATACAGCGTCGAGCGAGAGAAAACGATGCGAAAAACACCAGACGAAGAACCTTATTCTTGGGTTGCAACCATCCCTTTGGGAATTAAACTACAAAAGCGCGGCGGCCATGAACAATGGGAGCTAATGAACTTTCTTTTGTTGTATACCACCAGTTTGACCCCCCAGTGACGTCACTTGCAACACGTACTTGCACGTTTTTGAAATCGAAAGTGAAAATATGAGGGGGTTTTCCCGCAGCGTCTCTTCCCACGATGAATATAATACTTCGAGTCATCATTTTTGATGCCATCAGAATTAAAAGACTTTCAAAAGCTTTTTTTTTTAGATAAGCACATTTTATCATGCAAACCCCAGAACAATTCGTCCTGAAAACTAAAACTAAATGTTGGGTGAGATACACTTTTGATATTGCTTGTAAGGGAAGGTTGAGTGGAATACCGCCGAATATACAATGCCATTCCTGCATTCTGATTGGCTGTATTTTCTGTGGCGCGTTGTCAATTAAAATATATTTGGAGATTCCAGAATAACAATTGTATAAATGTCCTAACAGAAAAAGGAAGATGGATTTGCAGTTACAATGACTTTACCTTATCGCTGGACAAGAAATACCAAATATAGCGAACTTTTGAAGAAAATTAGGGCAACTTCTGGCAACTTTACGAGAAAAACAGCAACTTTTGATCAGCCTCGAAAAAGTTTTAAAGCAACTTTAAGGGGATATTATTGTGGCAACTTATGGCTAGTGATATACTGAGAGTTATACGACCGTGTATAAATAAAGGTACTTGACTTGACTTGCGAACGCCTCTGCCATATCTTCTCTTATTTACTTGCCTCCATCTGATCATAGCCGCTAATTTTCCAATCGAAGCACTAGTAGCTGCAAGTGAACTGATGTTTCCTGGTTTTCACGTGGTGCGCATGTAGCGTCGTCAAATTTAGATACTTCACTGAGATACACTTTTGATATTGCTTGTAAGTCTTTTGAGCGACCTACAAAATGTCCTTATGTGCGTCTCCTTGTAATGGGGAACCATCTGAGTCACGCAACACCAGTTACCCTAGTTGATCGATGTTTTCTCTAGTGCTGATATGGTAATTTGGCCGCCATGTTGAAGAATGATTCTATATCATACTCAGCTGAATTCATTAATTTCGAATCAATTGCTAAATATTCTGATTTTTAGTAATGGACACGTGATGAATAGTATTAATTCGAAAATATATATTTCACTTTATTCCCTATTTCAGTCGACAGAATTAATGTTTTCTCTGACTCTTTGTGTTTTGTGTGAGACGCGAAAGGAAAGGCGCTGGGAACGAGGTTGTTTGACTGTGACACTAGCCAATCACTTTCTCTCCTCAGGAGTGGCGAGAGGGAATTCTTCGAGCTCACGGAGAAGGGTGTACTCAAGAGTAAGGTTACATTCAATCGCGAAGAGCGCTCCCAATACGAGCTGATTGTCTGGGCCCAGGATAACGCCGATAAACCTCTCAAAACATTCGCGTCAGTTTTTGTCCACATACGGGATAAAAACGACCACCAGCATGAAGAAGGGCATCTGGAACTGGAACTGAATATCTTGGATGGGAAATTCAATGGCGGAAATATTGGCAAGGTACAATAAGCAGGGGTGGATTTAGGAGACGAGGGGGCCGCGGCTTCCCTTTCTCGGGAGATTTTCCCATTTACTGTATTTGATGAAGGAATTTGCTAATGTTCGTCTCGTGTTTTCGCTATCTGCCCCCCCCCCCTTTCTGAAATTCCTTGATCCGCCCCTGATTAGCTCCAGTAATGAACTCTCTCATGAAGGTATGCGTTGACCAACCTAAAGCTCAGCTTCGAGGCTCTGGTTCCAGGGTACGTAGCCAAAACCTAATCCATATTTTCAACTCTGTTCTTACACAAGGTATACGTCAAAGATGAAGACACTGACGACGAGAGATTCTACGAGCTAATCGATAGCACATCGGAATTCTTCACTGTCGATAAGACCTCGGGAGCAATAATCAGCGTACCGAACCCTGCCGTCGATCGGTACACAATGAGTGTGAAAGTTTCCGACCAGAATAGCAACTTCACACCTCGAGTTTGTACAGTGGCTGTGACGGTGAAGAAGGTGCCTGTGAAAGCTGTGGATAAGAGCATTGCAATAAGATTGCGCGGCATCACAAAGGAAGCGTTTATTGCGGGTTATTTGACGACCTTCCAGGAGTCTATAGCGCAAATTCTCGACACTTCGCCCAAGAATGTCGACTTGTTTGGTGTTCAATCCGTGGCGAATACTGTGCCTATGATCGATGTGCGATTCGCGGCTCACGGGAGCCCTTACTACGAACCCGAGCGGATGATAGCGATTATTAAGGCCAAGAGAAAGATTTTGGACTCCGCCGCATTTAAGGTGAGGCCATTACCATACTGGGTAGTCGCAAAAGAAATCCACACCCTTGTCGAGGACCTCTGGACCAGGGTGGATGCCCTAGTTCAGAAGTACCATTCCAGGGTACAGTCGAAAAATATTAAATTCCAGGGTGGGAAGGCAGAAATTCTACGGTGGCGATGAAAAATTTACTGAAATTCCAGGGTGGATGCACCAGTAAAGGAGTAAAATTCCAGGGTACTCGAATCCACAGTGGTGTCATGAAAAAAATCACTGGAATTCCAGGGTGGATGGAGACAACCGGTGATTTCCAGAGTGTGTAGCTGAAAAAGGTGATGGGAAGCGGGCTCCTTGTGGTGATGGGAAGCCTGTGGCTTTTTGTGATTTTGGGAAGCCTGTGGCTCCTTATGGTGATGGGAAGCCTGTGGCTCATGTGGTTTTGGGAAGCCTGTAGCTCCTTGTGGTTGGGGAGCCTGTGATTTCTTGTGGTTTGAAGAAGAAATGCAACTTGTACCAAGATCATTTGCATTGCACTGCAACCTTTTGTGGCACTTTTTTTTCAATATCTTGTGAAAAGAAACTATTTATAACTATCACAGTACAGTACTACCCAGCACAGCCATAAATTCTATTTTTAGATCACAAAAACAAAAGAATTCAATGAGCTATGTAGGCTGGAATGTTTTTCTTGATGAAGTATCTTACAATTTGGATGTTTTTATAAAGTTTGATAAAAACTAGGCACGCAAGGGCACGTTACATGGAACCTTCTGATTGGTTAAATAGACCGTGGAAAAGTGTATCTAAAAATAGAACATTTGTGACTGTGCTGGGTTAAGGGCATAAAGTGACAGAGGAACACTCTTATCTAATTTACTCTTGCAAACACTGAAAACGAATGGGAAAAATTGAACAATGACAACCTCCCAAATGATTCATCACATGATCGTAATTGGGTGGCAACAAGATGTACACACCTTAAACCGATTTTGTCTATTGCTTCAAATGGCGATTTGCTCGACAGAGCGGAAATGACCAAAAATGAAATGTCTAACTTCGCCATATTTTAATATATAAGCTCAAGATTCCGTATACAAAGAGTTTCTATGACCAAAATCTTAATTCCAAATTTTTAAGAAATTTGAAGAATATGAATTTTAGATATGACTGAACAAAGTTTGCATAATTCCTGATCAAAGTACTAATTCTCCCATAAAATGGTACAGAAACCAACGTTTAAGGCCTAATATCTTAAAGACGGATCCATAAGAAAAAAGTCATTTTTGATATTTTGTTTTTAATCAGGCAAGGAGTCTGTATGCAAAAAATCAAGCTTATCTGAGTTAACCTGACCTTGTTATTTGAAATTTAGTGATCTAAGCAGGTCATTTCCGCTCTGTCGATTTGCTCTGAATTCCTGCCTTTGTTCAGGTGGTATCCGTGGGCGTCGACCCTTGCTTGCTGGAGCCCTGCGGTTACAATAGCTGTAAAACCAAGCTCAAGGTTCCTGGGACGATAGAAATAGTCAGCGTAGGCAAGCAGTCTTTCTCCTCTATCAAGGCCGACCTTGAGGCCGTGTGCGAGGCTTGTCATGCGGGGAGGAAAATAGAAGACAAGTGCGAGACGAGCACATGTAAACATGCCGGCACTTGTAAGGATTCGCCTATAGGTGAGTTTTGAGTGATAAAGGAACGGTTGTCACGATTTTACCATGCTCCTTTTTGATGAAAAAACTGACATCGCGTTAATATAACAATCAATGACCGTTAAAGCTTTACTTGAAATTAAAAGCACTTAGAAAGCATAAAACAAACTTTTTAAAGCCCCTGATTATTTAGAGAAACAGATATTTCTCAATATGTTTATGCGCATGCGTAAATATTATTTTGCTGGTAAAGGGCGCGCCACGTGGACTATGTCAAAGAAACGATTGAAAATAATCTTCGAATTGAATAAGAAAGAAGAAATCGAAAATTATAGGAACGAATAAGATGACATAAAACGTGTCCCACATGGACGCCATTATGACTCTTCTGTCCTATAACTACCTCGGCGTTATAGATAAATATAGGGATAAGGTTTTGTTCACTCGGGGAGATGTTTGGGTGTATGGTCCTGTTTTTTTTACAGAAAGGCTATACTTGTCATATAAAAATCGCCCAACTTTTAGCACACATTTATTATTTTAGGTCCTATCTGCGAATGCCCATCGGGTCTTAAAGGCAAACACTGCGAACTGACTACGCGTAGTTTCAAACATGGCGAGTGGGTGTGGCTGCCTCCATTACGGCAGTGCCGCATGAGCAGTTTGAGCCTTGAGTTCGCTACTAAAGAGTCCAGCGGTATGTTGCTGTACGGAGGACCGTCATCATATGTTCAGGTAAGAGCCCAGCTTAGTACCTGGCGTACCTGGGAGGGATTGCTGCGGTTCATATGAGCCACTAAATGTTACGGGCCTTCCTGTGGTTAGCCACGAAATGTGGTATGTTGTTGTACGGAGGGTAAGAACCCAGTTTAGTACCTGGCGTACCTGGGCGGGATTCCTGTGGTTAGCCACGAAATGTGACGTCACCCGAACACAGGAAGCCCGCCAAAGGGGCCTAGGCTGTGGTAATAACTTTACCAAGAGTCCAGTCTCCCGGAGTGTTGACATGCTTCTAAGTTTTCAACTACCACCACAGTAAAATTTGTGCTATTTATAGAATCTCGTTTCCTGCTAAACCCTGGTATACATAATCAAAAAAATAATTTGGCAATCTCGCTAGCCGAAGGTTATAAATAGCTGTTAACTTATTTGGTGTTATTTTTTCAGCCTGACATGGGAGACGTCTATGACCATTTAGTAGTAGAGCTGCACGATGGACACGTGTTTGTATCCGTGTGTCTCGGAGACAGGCATGACGTGTTGCGGGTTGGCGTCACCAAGGGGAGACGCCTGAACGACGGCAAGTGGCATCGAATTGACGTCAACAGGAATGAAACGGTTAGTAGTATGAGTGACAGGGGCCGATGGTCCGCGGGGCCATGTAATATGGTGGGCCACAGGGGCCCATGACCCGCGTGACCATGTAATATGGTGGGCCACAGGGGCCGATGGTCCGCGGGGCCATGTAATATGGTGGGCCACAGGGGCCCATGAACCGCGGGACCATGTAATATGGTGGACCACAGGGGCCCATGACCCGCGTGACCATGTAATATGGTGGGCCACAGGGGCCCATGACCCGCGGGGCCATGTAATATGGTGGGCCACAGGGGCCCATGACCCGCGTGACCATGTCATTTGGTGAGCCACAGAAATCATGACCATGTGATATGCCGGCTAATGAACTGATAAAACTCCTGATATATTGCGTTTCTCTTGTCCTGCAGACCGTGCGTGTTACCATCGATGAATGCCGCGAGTCCGTTATCAGAGAGGGCGTCTCGGAGGACAGGGACATGTGCGAGTCAGTGAGGCGGATGAAGAGAAAGAAATACAAGTAAGTGATGAAGGTCGTGTCCGTATACGTGTAACAATCATATCGAGATACGCGCGGTCTACCTGTGGTTTGTCCCAGGCCCTTTGTCCGAGTCAAAAACAACATGGCGACCAAGAGTACGACGGTTCTCGGGTATCTGCAAGGTTTGGTGTATTTTCCAGTTTTTCTTTTCCGCTAAAATATGAGGATAAGTACTTACAGTCCTTCCAAATAAGGTAAGGGGAAATCCTAACAAGAAAGGCGGTAACTCGACAACGTTTGGTTACAAACGTCTTGATATGTTCCATTGATTCGTGGGGCACAGTACATTAAATGGGTGGTATAAGGTAGCAGGAAATAAAAGGTAAATGTTAAGTTTATCCAGGGAAGTGTTTATCTCTGCAGTATTATCGAATGAAAGACATTACGCATCTAATATACCTTAGAGACAGGCCTGTTTCATTCTAGCAGTCTTTTGTCAGCTAATAATGGCGTAAAACAAAAACAAAAACACGCGAAATACCAGATACATTTTTTAGTGTAAATCGGCAAAGTTAGACCGCCAAGTTTCGGCTCGAATATCAGGCGACATATCACCCTCAAATTGTCCCTCTGTGAAATGTTTTGAATAGTATTCCCAATGGTAATTTAACAACATTTGCATGTCTTTTCCAGGTTTCTAAACCTTAATGGCCCACTGCAACTAGGTGGACTATCGACACGTGACCTCTTATTCCCGGATGTCAAGTCACGTGACTTCGACGGTTGCATCAGGAATGTGATCAACGAAGGGCAGATGTACGATCTCAAGAAGTAAGTGCTTTGGAGATATAAATGAGAAAATGTTATACAGTGCCGTCCCTTGAGCTGTGAATTGAAGATGGCTGCCAATGGGCTTATATCACACGGCAACCATCTTGGATAAATCTATTGTTCTTGCATGGGCAGCCTCATCATGATTACGTTGATGATTACGAGTTTCCACGGGAAAAACAAATAATTTTATCCAAGATGGCTGCCCTGGGCAAAACGACGGTTCACATTAAAACATCTACGAATAAAATCTAGCGTGGCTCCATAGGTTATCTTCAATAAACTATTGAAAACTATTGCCATGAAAACTTGGTGCATTTCTAAGTTTTCACTAATCCTCCGGACCACTACCTCCGCGTCTGATCAAAGTGACGGGGTGAAAAGCTGTGGATGGGAATCACATGGGGAATATGAACCAATCACAACGAAGCTTTCATTTTCCTCAAACTACTATCAACCAATCAGCTTTCTCGCAAGCTACAAGAGTTTCGCCAATTCAATTCGCCAATGCCTTTCAAGTTAGAGGGAATGCTTCCGGCTCTGTTTTAGTGGGTTTTTTTGTTCTAAAGAAATCACTCAGCAAATTGTTATAATATGGATGTAATATCTTCACCTTGGGCAAAGAAAGGGCAAATTTTCAGCGATTTGAACACATGGAAAACAAGACTCCTCGGCAATTTGACACGCAAAGGTAGGAAGTGCCAACGAACTCTACCGTAGCAGCTGAGCGTCAGACTAGGCTTTACGTGCTTAACAGGAAATATCATTCGCTTTGTTTTTATTTCAGTCCATCTCGTAAGAACAACTCGCGTGAAGGCTGCCCCGTTATGGAAAAACACTGCGAGCCAAATCCGTGTCACGAGGAGGCAACGTGCGTAGGCACGTGGGACGGGCATGGATGCGAATGTAACATCGGTCGTCATGGTGACACATGCAAACACTGTGAGTTTCCATGGAAATGTCACGTAACCTGAATTACTGGTTTGACTGTCAGATTTGATTTACCAAATTCAATCGAGAAAACACCGCCGATCGAAATAGATGCTTCCTCCGACTTGGTATGTTGCTATGCTGTCAAAACGGCGGCTGACTCTTTAAAGAGCCCTAGTCAGCCCCACTCCTTTTTTGTTGTTTTCAGTCGATATCAGACAACGAATAACGTGTAGAAATCTTGAAATAGTCTTCTAAAAACGAAGTTTTATTATTCATTTATCGAATTCTATCGAAAATATTGCACTACATTCCCTAAATCAGCCGATGGAAATGGATGCTTTCTCTGTCTCAGTATGTTTCTAGGCTGACAAAATGGAGGCTGACAGAGCCTCTTTAAGTCAGTATCTTCATATTTCACACCTCCTTGCTTTCCTTTGTGTATACATATGTACATCTTTCTTTGCGCTTGCACAGAATATATTCAAATTTTTTTTAGTAACAGCGACGTTTTCTTTCAGCGACCAAGCCTTTGTCGTACGGTAAGGGGAGCTACATTCGGCACATTTTGTCGAATGAGTTCGACTATGACCCGCGGGAAACGCGTATCGAGTTACGCATGCGCACTCGTGACAAGGACGGTGGCGTCCTTCTCTTCAGTAACGGGACAGAGAAAGGAGAGTACAGCATGCTTAAGGTAGAAATGGCATCACGTTGATACATAATTTTCTACTATGGGAGTTATTGCCTTTCATTCCCTTGATCACTCGATGAGGCTTTAAAGGGAGGCTGTCACGCAACTGCGCCACTGTTCTGCGCATCTCAAAACAAAGAAGTATCGTCCCGTAACGATGGCCAGTGAAGGCTGAAAACCACGTAAACAATCCGTTTTAATCTCGCTATTTCTCGATCCATCCGACCAAATGTTTACGTTTTACATAATCTTCAATTGTTTTCTGACAGGATGGTCTCAATAGTTTTGCTCAGTGATCGTTCCTGGATCATGCGATTATCGCGACAGCCTCCCTTTAATCAGCTTTCTCTGAAAAAAAATGCGCCTGACTGAGGCACCAATTTCGCTATGGGTAGAGGCATGGTAACGCCACTCCATTGTCCGTTGAATTTTTTTTATCCAGGGAATTTTGATAGCCGTAATGCTAAAATTGGCAGAGTGATTCTTCGCAATTCACAGGGAATTTCTGCAGAATTCCATCCATGGTAAAAGCTGACTTTCCAATGCTAGAAGAATGGGAAGTATTCGGATTTCCCATGGCTATACATGTGAATTCCGAACACTTCCCGTGCATGAACCTTGGGAAATACAGACTTGATATTTCAGAGAAGGGGGAGGGGAACAGGCCCCGAATTTGGTCGTATATTTTAAACGGACTTCCCTCCGGACCAGAAATAAAATCAGTGGAACAAAAACCAGTTAGACTTTGATCCATTTTCAGGTTGTCCCCGAGTCTGATCCGAATAATAAAAAGAGCCGTCTCGTGGTTGTCTATGCATTTAACACGGGAGACAAAGACGCCGTGCTACGAGCCAGCGAGGTCGATGTCGGTGATGGTCAGTGGTATACTATCACAGTGAATCGGTATCGTAACGTTGCCACGTTAACGGTGGAGAAGAGAGGTGTTAATTACATCGTCACAGGTGATGCTGTGAGCCGGCTCTGCTCTCTCTAGTGGGTTTTTCCAATATTTGATTTTTTGACGTGGAATTCCTGTGGCGCGGGAAAAAATTAGCATATCTCCTTGACAACAAAATGTACTCATTATAGAAATAATACTTATCCCAAAAACTATTATTTTGAAACAACAATTCCATTTATGTGATCTATGGTGTGATCTTCGAAGCACGGTTTGTTAAAAATTATCAGTAACAAGCGACATGGAAAATCATATTTGTTGAAATTGACTGAGAATACGAAAGCCATGTCGTTCTGTCATTTAGGCGAGGAGAACAAGGTCACATGCGGGTTATGCGAAGAAATCAGAATTTTAGGAGGAAAACCTGCATAATGCGAGGACGCTGACAGGTCTAATGTCACGTTACCGCCCTGTTGCCACCATACAGTACGTTCATTTATCGCCATTTCCATCAACAAGAGCAACAATTTCAACATTACCATCGTCGTCATGCCAGCTTTTTTGTTTCACGTTGATCATCATTCAGACACGTATCTCCTCATTCTTAAAAACATAGGGGGAGATTAAGATACATAGGGGGAGGGGATGAGATTAAGATACCTTCGAAGATGTGATATTGGGCCACAGTTATCCTGTTGCCCGTGGTTGAGCGCCGGCCCTTCAGATATACTACATACTGATCGAGCTCTTTTCTTGTCCCTAAATTCACGTCCCTTAGGGTCCACCCGCGGTAAGCACAAGCTTCTTGTCCTGGACCCAATCAAGACCTACGTGGGAGGCCTTCCAAATGAGGTCCCCACATTGGTAACCACCCTAAGACGGCGCCGCCGACGTCACAGATCGGTTACCCCTGACAACGACTTTAATGGCTGCATAGATGATTTACGTTTCCATGGTTACCGTCTCCATAACAACGTCTCTAAAGTGTATGACATTGCGATGCAAGAAGGTAAGTGCACTTGAAATAATTGATGGATCGCGCCCCTGTTTTCCCTGAATTTATGATACTAGAGCAGATTTCGTATGACTGAAAAAGGCAGCGACACGGCTGCGGTCGCGGCACGGAACCTGGCCATCCTCGCGCGCCAGGGTTCTCCCCTCACCTCCCCCCAGGGGAAAGAGCTTTTCCTATTTCCCCTGGGGGAGGTGAGGGGAGAACCCTGGCACGCGAGAATGAAACCTGGCCTGCTGTAGATACGGAATGAAATCGTAGTCGCAGCGCGGCACAACTTTGTCTCGGGACTTTTCACAGTCATGCGAATACCGTAAAAGCGCTCGATATACATGCTAGTAGTAGTGATTGCTTTTGTTATCACTCGGTATAGAAATCGCTCACAGTAATGAATATAGCCAAATAATTCTACTGTGGTTTATTAGAGTGATCGAAGACTTAAGTAAACTTCAGAGATCTTCCTGTGTGCGGCCGGACGAAATCATAGTTCACATTTTAACGAAACATGTTTTTCGGTCACAAATGCATTCGTGACCGCTCCGGTCTTTCGTTCAATATTAGAAGACGAATTGCGTGTAGAAATACTAGACTCTACTATCAAACGTCTAAAAACAAAGTTTCAGAATTGATTGAGCAAATTCAATCGAGAACATTGCTCTATATTTTTTAAATCAGCCGATGGAAATGGATGCTTTCTCCGACTTGGTGTGTTGCTATGCTGTCAAAATGGCGGCTGACGCAGGCTCTGTAATACTCTTTATATGCAGGTCAACTGACACAGGGTTGCGACTCCAGCGCTTGCACGGCCTCACCTTGCCCCACGTTCTTGTGGTGCTACGATGCTTGGCGTAAGCATGTGTGTTTTCCCCGTCTCTGCACGAGTTCTCCTTGTATCAACGGAGGCACGTGTATCGAGGGCGTAGACGAGATGGGAGCGAATAGATTTGTGTGTTCTTGCACCGCGGCATTTCAAGGACGGCTTTGCGAAACAGGACGTGCCGTGGTAGCTGCTAGGCCGGCGTCTGGGCTAGAGGATGGTCTTATTATAGGTAGGTATCGCATACAGTGGAAAATGGTATACGTCGTATTAGGAGGGTGGCAGGAAGAGGAGACGACACGAGATCAAATGAGAGAGGAAGAAATGGGAGAGTCCATTGGGGCCATATTTAAACCTGATGCCTTCTGTTTTATCATTCGTTATCATTCGTTACGCATACTTAGGTATGCCACATACTTAGGTATGCCACTCGCTTGATGCCTTACTGTTTTATCATTCGTCTAACTACAACTAAATGCGCACAGTTAGGTGTACCACAGGATTCTTCTTTGGACCACACCTTGAAATCTGATACTTTGCTGTTGTAGTATCTTCGGCTCGACTAAAATGATCACCCCAAATAGGTTATAGTTCGGAGTGCCTCAAGGGTTTAGTTTAGGGCCATAAGGCACTCGTCTGAATAAATGTATACCCTAATTGTTTTGTCAGGTCTGTCTGTCCTGCTGGTCGTCCTCATCCTCGCCATTTTTATCGTCATCCTCTACATCCGCCGCACGAGAAAGGAAAGCTACGACGTAACTGTTGACGAGGAAGAATTTAAACGCGACAACATCGTGGACTACCGCATTGACGGGGGAGGGGAGGAGGACATTGATGAGCACGTGGCGCGGTTTAGAGACTATCTCCACTCACTAGACGACGTACGAGACGAATTCATACAGTGCCCTCTGAGGAAATCACTTCTGAACTCTATCCCTGACCCCTGCAAAGCGGACAAATACAGCGATACTGGTTACGGGGGTAGCAGTGATGAAAGTCCTTCCTTTATTTTGCTGACTCCCATTCGAGGGCACCGGAAATCGCCGACGCTTTCCGGGAAGTCTTCGGAGGAGGAGTTCTACGATTGCCATGATTATCACTACGGCAGGGCGATCGCCGTGTCTCCGAGTCAGATGAGAGCAGGCGACGAGAAAAGAGCTTCGGATCCCACGGACATGAAGGTGAAGAGAGATGAAAACAGGATGTCGGATCCGACGAGGCTGACGATAACATTGAACCCCTTGATGGAGAATAAGAAAAAAGAGCTCGAACGACGCGACGCGAGTCCAAAACGAGCTGCGAGTTCGAGTCCAAAACGAGTTGCGGTTTCGAGTCCAAAACAGAGTTATAAGCGAGACGTTTCGAGTAGTTCGTCGGATGATGACGAGGGCTTTGCTTCACCCGAGGCCACCTCTCCGCAGTCGTCTAAGCAATTTAATCCTAACGATTTAGAAGCTGTACCTAAAGTTGCTGTTGAAAATCCGGGTAAACGGCGTTCTAAATCTCCGGGGAAAGGTAAAAAGACGAGGCCGAAGGATCCCAAGCGAGCGGCGGAAAAGCCTCCTGTGTATCCTCACTACAAGAAAGCAGACGCCGGGTCAGATCCCGATAAAGTCTCCGAACCTCCCGAGAAAGTCCCTTGCCCAGAATATCAAGAAACAGAACAAGAAGAAGAACCTCCTGCCTGCCCTTCTCCTAGCGTGAAGCTACTTGAGAGTAAAGGGGAAATAAATGGTGGGAACTTTATTCCCGAGGACCAATCAGAGACGAAAACGCCGGAGGAACCTGCCAATCAGAAAGAGGGAAATGAGAACACCGAGGAGAGTTTCCCCCCAAAAGAAGAACTCGAGAAAAAAGACGCGGACGTGGAAAATCTCCCACCGCCATACGCGTCAGATACCGAAGGCTTCCCCTTCCCGCCCGAACCCTTAACTTCTTCCGACTTCATTCCGGACGATAACGGGAGCCCAACGGAGCTGACGAAAAATCCCGAAGATCCCACGACATGTCTGCCGTCACCGGTCGATTTTCTTCCGGAAGACACAACAGAGACCTTTGAATACGAAGGCGTCGGTTCGCCTACTATCTCGCTAAGCAGTCTGGGTAGTGACGCGGAGGACGAAATGACTTGGGAGAATGTGAGCGAGTGTGGCGATCAGTTTAGGAAGCTCGCAAAGATTTATGGGATGCCGCCTTCTGTGGCGTTTAGCCCGAAAGAAGAAATTATTAACGAGGAAAAAAAATAGCATAGGATTGGGTCGCATGGTGTCGGAACAAATAAATGCTGGACACGGTATGAGGACTAGTTTAAGTGTGAAATCCGAGTTTTAAAAATAATATATTTTGTTATCCTGAGATTGAGGAAATGAGTGTGAGATGCTGTAAATAAACGCTTTTAAAAGTGGAAAATGCTCTACTTAAACTTGTAGTATGAACAAAACCAAAAACGGTAATATAGGAATTGGTAAATAACTGCATGGAACCATGTTATTATTTCATTGTCAAAGTTATGCGACCTCATTTTGATACATGCATTTGATCATTCATACGTAACGAAAAATACATAGCCTGTTCGTCTCAGACGTTAGAGAGTAACTTTAGGTGAAAAACCCCGACGATTTGTTAATTTTTGTCACCAAATTCAAGGTGGCGTCCACGTGAAAGCAACCGTTTTTTTTATCTAAAATTACTCTGACGCCTGCGACCAGGCTGATACTTCATATATGGTACACTATAGTGTCCTCCTTATAGATATCTTCCATGTCTTATAATTGAGGGAGGATATATAGGGAAGGACACTAAGTCTATCATATATGAAGAATCTAGGGGACCCCGTACGCCGTAACGTTGACTGACCGACCCTGCACTTTCTCCTTTGACCGTGAACTTGCCTACTGAGAAGTTGGAAGATATCTTTTATCGAACGCATGCACGAAACTTTGACCTTTAGCGCGAATTCGTGAAAATTGCTGGAGCATATCATTCTCGTACCCAGAGCTTCTCAAGTAGTCACTAGTCGCGGAGAATGGAAAAGTTTGCATGCAGCGGAGACCACGACTCTTGTGAAATGCAATGTCCCAAATTCTAAAACTTGGTCCTAATTTGAATTTTGGAGTTTTCTTCCATCTCCTGTACTTTAATTTTGTTAGTATTACTACGCGCGTTCAAAAATTTGGATCTCATCAGAACCTTTTTCGTACCCAGACGTCCCTCGCTCTTTGGATTCCGCACGAGGGGCCCTTTTGGGAGCTTTAATTTGAGGACCTTCGTTGATTGGTTGATATCAAGTTTTGCACATGCGTAGAAAGTGCGGAGTCAATCTCGTATCTAGACATTCTCGTGCCCAGAGCTCCCCAGCTCATCTGCTCGCAGGGGGGGCTCTGGGGACATCCATTTTAGGGACGTCGCTGATTGGCTGATTTTGACGTTGGAACATGCGCAGAAAGTTAGTTGTTTCTCTCAACGGCTCTGTATCAAATCTCGCGCATGCGTCAGTGACTGTCACCAGAGCCTCGGTTCGAGAATGGTATCTAGAGCTCTGGTGTCAGCCACTGACGCCGTTTTATCTAATCAGCGAATTAGGCTCCAATGGCTGCCACATTTGCGAGCTCTGTGTAAGAGCACTCTGGGAACGAGAATGGGGCAATTGACGCCTAACAAGCATGCGGATTATACTTTGATCGTTATGCATAGTGCGCAAGCATGCATATCAAGATTTCATTCTGGTCACCAGACATTCTCGTACCCTGGCTCTGGGGACATCCATTTGAGGTCCTTCGCTGATTGGCTGATTTTGAACGTTGGGGCATGCGCAGAAAGTTCTTTCTCTCAACGGCTCTGTATCAAATCTCGCGCATGCATCAGTGGCTGTCACCAGAGCCTCCCCCGCGAGGTGACGAGCCGGGGAACTATGGGTTCGAGAATGATCCCCAGACCTATTTTATTTTGGCGGTTGACTAAAGCCTCTGGTGGCTGGCAAACCTGGAAGTCCTAGAATCTTGGACTGTTCTTCATTGTTTCCCCGGACCTAGGGACAAACATCGAATTAATGTCGTGTCGAATTACATATCTCGTCAGCAATTTGAGCCAATCAGATTTGGTTCTCGATTGGCTAGAGTCTCCGACCAACCGAATAGATGTTGGGATCCATATAATAATAATAAACAGCTTCTTTTTAAAAAACATATTTGGATTTAATTGGTTTAAAAAATGATTTAAAGAGGAACAAAACTATGCTAAGGAAAGCATCCTCTCCCCCCTGGAATCGAGAATAGAGATAACAAAATATATAGAAGCACATGATTTTTAACAGGCACCCCTTCAAACAGCTGTTTCAAAAACATTGTCGGTAAAGCGCTCAAGCGTACGCCGTTAAGGCCGGTTCACACTTGCGATGTTGCATTTGTCGGGGCGATTTTTCTCGCGCGACGTGCAATTCCAACTCTCTAGTGTAGACTAGATAGTTAAGCCGGTGCGATTTCTGTGCTCTCTTTTCTTCAAATCGCATCAAGTTGCAAAGAGTTTCAGACATCACGCGACAAAAATTGCGGTCGGTCGCGCCGAGTTGCACTTAGTTTACATTAGTGATTTTGAGTTGACGCGTACGTGCGAGAAAAATCGCCGCGACTCGCTACAAAAATTGCAGCAAAAATTGCAAGAACGGGCCTTCAGGGAATATGGGTAAACACCTAACGAAGCAATACAAATGTTGTTGGCATTGTAAAGTACATGTTCAGTAGGTCCTTATTCGCGATTCTTTTTCTTATTCTCTCACAGTTTTGCACCATTATCGCCGTAGCAAATGATAATTGATTATGACAATTCCCGTTTAGTTATGAATATATTTTATTGGAAGTTTGTGCCTAGTTTGTGTAATATTTACACTAGTTACATATATTAAGACATTACAATGTCAATTACTGTAAAAAATAAAACCTCATTTTATGGCTTATTACAAACTAAACCACATAGTTATATTTCTATTGCGCGACTTTAGAACAAGCCGTTGTTTCTGGAGAAAAAAATCTACAGCCGCTTCAGCCATCCTTTCTTAGCCATTACCCTGGTCCCAGGGTGAAGTTTTGGTGTTTTCGAACCACGTTTGTAGTGGTTATTTCAGTGATAGCTCGTTTTGCGTCAGTGATTCTAGTCTTCCCGCTCTGTTTCTTGCTGAAACTTCACCCTGGGGACACTTGCTGGAAAATGTAGTTCTATCAATCACAGACGCCATTCCCAAAGGCGGAGTTTCGCGGCCTCCTATCATTGGTTGATAAATTTAGCGCCTTCTCATTGGAAGCAGAATCAGTTCTGGAACGAAATGGTATCATTCAATGGGAGGGGAGCAACGCGATCTCGTTCCGGAACTAATCCTGCTTCCAATGAGAAGGCGCTAAAATTTATCATCCAATGATAGGAGGCCCCGAAGCTCCGACTTTGGGAATGGCGTTTTTGATTGATAGAACTATATTTTCTAGCAAGTGTCCCCAGGGTGAAGTTTCAGAAAGAAACAGAGCAAGTCTAGAATCACTGAGGCAAAACGAACTGTCACTGAAATAACCAAAATGCGACAACAAATGTTGTTCGAAAACACGGAAACTTCACCCTGGGACCAGGGTATTTAGCCATGAACAAGATGGCATGGAAGCGAATCCTAGTCTGATATCTCTCCGCCCTAAATAGTAGCGAGTAGACAGACCCACCCAAGTAAGTAAAATCTGGTTTACCACCTCGGTGTAAGAACCATTCCAAGAGGACCCCTTTGTGTTTAGTTCTTATTTCATCATGATTCGTTCTACTAAACAGAAGAAGCTTTGTGACGGAACTCGTGAACAATACACAGGTTCTTACACCGGGCTAGAGCCGTATAATCTTAACAAAATAGTTAATAAAGCTGACCTAAACAACTCTCACTAAATGCATTGAAGCGACGTTTGGTGCAGTACAAACACGGTATACGCTTGGTCATTACTGTAACTTGTTGAACAAAGAAGGCCAAGAAGAAAACAGTATCATCCTCATCCACTCCAGTAAGCCCTAGTACATACGCCGCTCTTATCATGAGCCGATCCTAATGCAAAATCTCAATAAAACAATATCTTTTGTCCATCTCTCGTCTGCTTGTAGCCTAAACTATTCTAAATCAAACCGGGCATGTAGAATCGATTTTAACGCCGCGAGTTTTGAGTATTTCATTAATAGTTTGGTACGGCTCATGATAACAGCGGCGTATGTACTAGGCCTAATTTTCACTTGATTTTGATCAATCTGACAAAGAACATTGCTTGAAGAAATTTATTTTGCTATTTCCTTGAAATTTTGTTATCAAATATCTTGAAAATATTACCCTACTGGCTTAGAATAAAATATGCAGAAGAAAAAACGCCTAGCATTGATGAAAACACAAATGCCAGCCATCCACCCTGAAAATTCTAGGTTCCTATACCTACCCTTGTGAACTTTTATATCACCCCCCTTGAATTACACATTAGAATACAGCACCCTTAAATTCCAGAGGCCCTTGAGACAGGGGTGGAGATTGTTTTTCCAACTGCACAATGCCAAGTATCAGTAAAAACTTTTCTTCCATTTACACAGAAATTTTAAAAACACAACTTAAAAATTTAAAATCACATTCATGCATGTTCATTATGAAGTCATCGTTAGCTCTGCTCCTTGGAGAAAATTTTGTCTCCTTTCTTCATCCAAGAGAGGCCAGATTTATGAGCATTTGCTGTTGGTAGACACTCTGGTTTACTCTGTAAAACCAACAAGTTTTTAATTAGGTGTGGAAAAAGAATATCCAAAATGCACTTTCTTGAGCCAAACAAAACTACCTTCCAGAAATTTAGACCTGCCACACGGAAGGGATTTGGACATTCCAGAAGGGTGGGGTGGGGGTTCAAATGCCTTTTATTTCCCATACAATTACTGTATTTTTTAATGGAAATTCCAGAGGGGTATCAACCCATTCTGTGGGGGTTAGGATGTTTTCTGAAATCACACACTGTAGGAAAATGAAATGAGCTAATGCAAGCATGTCTTTTATAGTCATGCTGACTCAGTATGGCTTGTGTTTAGTTGTGAAAAAAGAAAAAAAAAGATCTTCTGTACATTTGGGTTTTCTTTGAGTCTCATTGGCTGACTAAACACCCAAGATTTACGAGTCAGTTATGAAATTTGCTCTTCTAGTACCTGTGTCTCAATAATCTGTTGTTTTGCTTCATCTTGCTGGTTTGGACTCAACTCTACAAATCTATGGAAGAAAGATATTTTTACCATAACAGTTAGCTTTCTCGCAAAATGATTGGCTGATTTGCCGTGGGAAATAAGAGTCCATACCACTCTGCTCACATCAGCTTGCACTTGCAGCTCAAAAACAAAGGAAAATTGTTCAAATGCAGATTCTTATTTACCACTTTTTATGCCATCATCGTGGCGCATGAATCCACATTATTTTGACCACTATGATGGCATAAAGCGTGGTAAATAAGAGTCCAGAATACTCAAAACAATGCTATAACTACATTCAATTCAATTACTACAATCACTAAATTGCAATTTATCCAGTTCAACATTCGAGAATATAGCTCTATGCTCTCTAAATCAGCTGATGGAATTGGATGCTTTGTCTGACTCAGTATGTTGCTATGCTGACAAAAAGGCCGATGACAGTGGCTCACTGTACAACCTGTCAAAAAAAAAAGTCTAATACTAATCCAAAAATACATTTAAATTTACCGGGAATAACCACAATAACAGTCTAGGTTTGTCAAATGACCTTTCAACTGTTAAATCAGTACAAATCTATAGTGTATTTTATTTATTATCAAGAGGATAGAATTGGATTGCGATTTGCTTGTTATGCAAGCATGTGAGTGCCCCTTTAACAAAGTATCAATGAATGAAATTCATTCCCTTACTTTATAGCATGAGGATCATCTGAAACAGGAAGGTGAAGCTCATTTTGACATCTACGTAGAGATTCATTCACTCTCTGTTTAAATACATCTCTTTAACAAAGTATCAATGAATGAAATTCATTCCCTTACTTTATAGCATGAGGATCATCTGAAACAGGAAGGTGAAGCTCATTTTGACATCTACGTAGAGATTCATTCACTCTCTGTTTAAATACATCTCTATCATCTTCATACCTGCAACAACAAGGCAGAATTAAGTATGTAAAGAATGACTTTGGTTTCCTGTAATTTGTGGAACTAGTTACTCAGGAATTGTGCTAGGATTTTTCAAATTGGATCCTGAAACGCACTAGTCTTGTCAAAATGGGGTCCCTTGCAAATTTGATGGGTCCCTAGATATCAAAATGGACTGGTGACAATCGCTTAGCCTGCTAGTTGGCTTTCTAGTGGGTTTTTTCAGGTTTTTATGTTTTCACTGCACAACTTTGGTCTGCATCAATGTTTCCTGGATTTCACTTCTTTCACAGTCTGTCTCTAAAAATCAAAATTCAATATGGCAGAGCCTGAAAAGCCCATTGACTTATATTTTTAAAATACTTTATAAAATTTTGAAAACTGGCAAGAAAAATAAAAAAAGAATAAGCAGGTGCTCTGTCTACTGGGATGTATTAGAATTTCGAAAATGCATTTTTGGCAATTTTCTGTGTTAAAATGCATGATTTCTGTGTTAACGTGATCCCTGCAGGTAACTTACATTTCTGCTGCATCAGGGTTACGTGGATTTTTAATATCTATTTTGTAGAATATTCTTCTTCCATAGAGCAACACTTGCCATAGATGATTGATGTTACGCCTAGAGGATAACAAGAAATTGCATAATAATGATGATCAAATTTTCCACATATGATAGTACATTTAAGCATGTAAAGCACTGAAATGTAAAGCATTGAAACTATGGTGTAATGCTATATCTATTATTATTATTATTATTATTATTATTATAAATTATTACTATAATGTTATTGGTTATTCTTGATATTGTGTTCATTACTGACCTCCACTTTGGAAATGCTCTTTTTACATCTAATTCCCCAGTCTCTATGTCAACCACTGGATGATAGATTGGGGGTTTGAAAATGAAACTCTGGAAAACGAAGAAATTGTTATTAACAATAGATCTGATCTATAGCAACAAAAAACACTACTTCCTATTCTAGAACTCCAGAATTCCAATGAAAATCCATAGTAAAAATAGGTAAAGAATTCTTATTTCGTCAGTGTAGCCTGGGGGTGGTACTCCCTCATATATGGTATATGGGTATGTGCCGCCTGGCCGTCTATGATAGGGTATAAAAAACAAGGATTTTTGGTCTCTGATAGGGTCAGGTTTTGGAGACCTTGGCGGCACACCCCTACCCAAAATTCAGTGGAGTCCCACCTCCCCTTCCCCAGGCAGTGTAAGTGCTGTACCAAAGTGATCATGACAAAGTTGCTAACTGAAATTGTTATTTTATGGTTTCAATTATCAATTGAAGGACAAAGATAAAACTTTATAAACTTACAGGGCACTCTCCATCAGGGAAGTTATCAGGAATGGTCATGGTGAACTTGAAGATTCCATCTTGGTAAGCACCCATTCTAATGAATATCACCCCATACCAAGCTACAGAAGAGAAAAGAACATGTCAGATTTAAAATTGGCTGTTCTGTGTGACCAAGAAAAGGGATACTAGGATACCAGTGAAAGTAAATCTTAAATAACTAATGTAAGGCCTAGTTTATATGTCTCATTTAATTAGACAAATTTAATTGATCAATTAAATTTGCCTGTGCGATGTAAATAAAATAAAAAGACATACTACAGACAAATAAAAAGACATACTACATACTATACATCCGGGGTCGACGGATACAACGTCTTGGACGAATTTAAATTTTGACCTTTTTTAGTTTGTTTTATATGTTGCATTTCAGACGAATTTAATTGCGATAATTAAATCCGTCGGACATAAGTTCGGCCAAAATATGACGTATAAACTAGGCCTAAGATGGATCTTCTGCAATTTATTTGTATAATTCTACTTTCATGAAAAATTCCACATTCCACTGAAGATTCAGTGTTGCATTTAAACTTACTGAGAGGGGACCGAGCTGCAGGCAGCACATAAACCCCTGGTAATCTCTGACTTCTCAGTTGGTTGCTGAAATAAATAAAAACTTGGCAATTACATAGGCAGATTGTGAATCTCTTGAAACCTGGCATTTCAACTACCAGTAACAAGAGGATAGTAGTACCTACAAAACTCTCTGGGTCAGAGATATTTTCTCTTTCTCCACTTACTAGAACTAGGGCCAGGGACCAGGGCTAACGCTCAGAAGCACACATGGGACATTTCATTAGCACTTTAGCTTTCACACAAGGTTAATACCTGTTAATACCTTATCTCCACTTTACCTACAAAACAGCAATATATTTTCTGGAACCACACAATGGAACAATCCAAGCCTCATAGAGCCTCTGAGCCCCTTGCTTTAATTTCCGAGCCCTCATTTCATTTCCTGGTTTTTGCAAATCCAAGCTTCAGCTAAAAAAATCCAGCCGAGTTGCAATTTGAGTCGAGCTTTCCGAGTCTTGTAAATTGAAAGTCTGAGCTCCAAAATATTCAAAATTTGAGCTTTATGGGCCTCACATTTTTACAAGGACCCTTCTATGGTATCCAACAACTGTCTTCTTTCTGTAACAAACTATAAAAAACTGAAGTACTTAGGTTCTCAGTAATTGCTTATGGGCAGCAGTGAAACTGAATAATATGTTCTCCCTGAGAAACCTCAGACTCAATGCAAGGTCTCAATGGTTGACAGTAAGTGCTTATTGATGATCAGTATAGACATCTTCTATTTCTATTTATTGGCACATGCATTGTCTGTGTTTGATAAATACATCATTAAAAAAAAGGAGAGAGGAAACTACGTCTCTGCTGTTTAACTAATGAGAACGAAAAGTAAGTTCAATCCTGAAACACTACAGTAGCCAAGTGATCCAGCCAAGTTAGTGTTTACTGGTAAACAATTATATCATGCCACTTTGCACACAAACGAAATTAACTCACTCCAAGTAAACAACCTCGCTAAAACATGGTTCGCAGATGACCGTGAAAAATATAAACCATTACTTATACTTACTATTCAGCCATTAATGTGTACTCTAAGAAATACGGTCCATAAGCTTTGACTTGATTAGGAGTAGAATTTGATGGCGATCTCTGGCGAGCAACGGATAAATTCATAGACTTTTCCTCAGCCGGGGATGGCAGACTTGGAAGGGACTTTCGTTCTCTCGTTTTCTCCGCCAAACTATCCTCATCTTGTTCAGATTGTCCTTTCTTCGAATTTCTGGAGGAACTTTTCTCGTCTAAATCCGTTAGGAACAGCTGTGGAGATATGAAGCAATTGTGCAGAGCTAAATAAACACGTTAATCCTTGGACATTCCGAGGTCTCATGAATGAACTTCTATGACTATGCGGTGAAATTTGACACGCGCGTGAGAACTCTTCGATGTTTTAATTTTTTCCACTGCATCTTCAACTAATTCTGAACCGCAGGATATCAAATTTAAGCATCGTTTATTTTAGTAAGGTTCCCTCTCCGAATCCGATGAAACCATCTAGTCATTCGTCAAATGAGAGGTCGAAGTTGATCGTCAATTCTTACCTTCTTCTTGAGCTGGTGCGTAACATTCAACATCTCAAGAATTTCTCGGGACGTTTCACATGTTCATCGACAAAATCTAAGGTGAAATGCAGCTCTAAAAGCTTCTAGGGTTCCTGCTTAGTCGTCAAAGTGTGATACTATCTCATTATGATATGAATTTGAATGCTAAACAAGCAGAAAACTTCTACTTCTCATAGAATATTGTCGCCATCTTGACAGCGTGGTCACGTGATAAGTCGTCGGGCATCATAACGAGGCTGACCTTCAGGGGACCTTTCTTCGACAAGAATCCAAGATGGCGGCCGCCAAGCGAGCTGAGAAAAATGTTGAAATTCTGGCTTCTTTGGTGGACACTTTAGAGCTCTGTAGCAGCAAAGTGAAAGGTAAACTTTATGTTTTACTTGTAGTATAATGCACTTTATTTATGGATACTTTGTTTCTCTTTATTTTGGTCTTACTCATTTTCACTACAAAAATATCATTTTCACTTGCAGAAGGAAGTTTGGGTCAGGTGATGGAAGACTTGGAAACAAGCTTTTCTCTCCAAGACTTCTGGCAGAAATTGGGTAAATGACCTCAGTTGTTTCCCAAAACCACATAAGCTTTAACTTTGAGGACCTGTTTTCACATCAACACAACTTCTTTGTATATCATGCATAACCAGCTCTGTTTGTTTAGGGACTGTTCGTTAATTATGTCGCAGCGGGGGCTGTTGTTTTTTTCTGCTCATAGATTTTGTGAAAACTTTCCCCTAAAGTAGTTTCAATTTCTACCCCCTTAGAAAAATGGCTACAGTAAAAACCCGCATAAAAGAACAAGTGGATTAAGAACACTCCGGCTGGAATTTGGCCAAAAAGGTACCTTATACATAAGAACACATACAGCCTGAAAAATGAAACATTGTTCTTGCATAAAACATGGCTGCCAGTTGGATTCAAGTCCAATAGCCTGCTGTGGTACAGTACAGTAGATCAATAGACCATTGCACATAGTTTTCTACAGCAGGTACTGTATGGGGATTTCCAGGGTGCATTTAGCCATGTAGCTTACTTTTCTGCCAATCATACTATTTATTTGACTGTTGGTAGTGAAAGCAGTATTTGATTTAAGAAACAATTTTAAGAACACCTTAAGAACATTTTCAGGCTGATTTTGCAGAAAACACCCAATGTTTAAGAACAAAATCAGCCTGAATCCCCAAAACACCTGTTCTTTTATGCGGGTTTTTACTGTATTTGAAAGTTTACCCCCCTTCCCCTGCATGCTAATCGACTGAGCTAGTATCAGACTCCTATGGTTTGACAATATTGCCAGGTTACCCTTCCTTTCAAAATGGCATCTAATCTAAGTATGATTGTTGAAGAGGATGTACCGGTAGAACAAGCTTTAAACTGGCAAGAAAAGAGAGGAGAAGTTCACCAGAAATCTTTAGTAGGAAATCTTTAGTTGGCTCAGGACACTCCAGATTTACACAGTGCTCTGCGTTTCATGCAATTGCACTCAATCTTAATCCTAGTCTGTTGAAAATTTGCATGACACTGAAATGCACCCCCCAAAAGTTTCCGTATTCTAAAAATTTACCCCCCTTTCAAAACCACCAGCCCCCCTGCGACGTAATTAACGAAGAATCCCTTATTAGAGAAATCTATCTTAGAGAGTATCTTTTCTTAAGTTGAATTGTGAAATGCAAAGAACAACAGGAACCCCTTTTGGACTTACATTATCAGCCAATCACAGCTGTTGAATAACAATAGATCTGATTGAAAACAAAGTGCAAATGTTCCCAGTTGACTGTGTTACCTAGTTTTCTGCCCTGACAGGAAAGGTTAGTGTAGTAAGCTAAAGGCAGAAAATGAACTTCAACATGTTCATACAAGATGCCCACCAAATAAAGGATGTTTTAAAACTATTATAAACTGACATGGCAGGATACTAGGCCACACAGTCACTGTTTGCCCTTCATGAGAAAAAATACAATATCCTTTCTGACTCAGGTATGACATTTAGGGCTGTATCAAAAGAGGCAACCAAACTTGCTGTTATGCATTCCAAGCCTCCTCTTCCCACATCTCAGGTATGTGCAACTAATATTGGTAATGTAGCTATACTATGCAGTTGGTATTATAGTGTTAGCAATTGAGTGAGATAGATAGGAAATCTGAATCCTTTTTTCTTCTTTCATTTTGTTAGCACTTTTGAACCTTGCCCCTGCACAGACAAAAGTATTCATGCATTGTTACCAAAGTCCATCCATTAAGATTCAATTGCAATTTTATCCAGGCTTTATCATTCAAGTATTTATTTTAATTTTGTGCAGGGTCAATATCAGTATTCATGATACTGACCTTGCACAAAAATAAAAGAACAAAATGAAAGAACAAAAAAGACTTTGATGTTTGCTGGGCTTCCCAACTATTCCACTTCATTAACTATATTTATTTTAAATTAACCTATTTTGCAGGAACTCCAAAGTATGCTCACAGGCTTTGAAACTGCTATTATTGCGATGTTAACAGTATTTCTCTCTCTGCCATTATCACAAGGTACCGGTAATTTATAATGTATGCATAAAATTATTTTTATACCATATCCTATGTGTAAGCCCAAAAATTATGTACATTTATTTTATTTTTTTGTCATTACAAGGCAGGACCCTTCATCAAAGAATACAGAAAGCTGTCAGTGTGATTGTGGAGGATACACAATTATTTATTCAAGCTCTGATGAAAGGAGGAGGCCAGAGGTATAATGCATTATATTTCAATTATTATAGCAATCACATCTGATCTCATTTTGATTGTTATTAAAGTGACCCAAGCAAAGCTTGATTGATTCACAGAACAGAGCACAGGGCATTTTGACTGGCTCCATTCAGCTCTTGTGCATTTATGGCCAATGTGTGTTTCAAAAAAAGATCTATAAGCCCCTTCCCCCACGGAAGGGATCCCCTCACTCCCCCACGGAAGGGATTCCCTCCCTCCCCCATGGAAGGGATTGGAAATTCCAGAGGGGTGGGGGGGTCAATTTACCTGATCTTTTCCATAGAAATACTGTATTTTTCTTCGGAAATTCCAAAGGGGTCATTTCTCAATACCCTTCCGTGGGGGGGGGGGGGGGGGGGGGGGGGGGGGGGGGCGGTGGGATGGATATTTTTTGGAAACACACAATCAGAGACAATGTTTGATCAAACTCAAATTTATTTGGGCAGTCTTCACTATTCTTCCAGCCATTATTTTTTTGAGCTTGCCTTTCTTTGCTAAAATTTTAGCATTTGTTTCAATGGCTGTGCTTGTCACAAACGTAGCAGATCATTGAGTGCAATGTAATAGTGGTAAAATTCTCTTGAGGACTATGACATCCCAGTGGCTTGTTTACCTGTTTATTCACCACATGTTTCTACCCTAATTCTGTCTCGTACCCAGGCGCGTTCTAGCGATTTGCAAGGTGAGAGTGACTGGGAGTGAGCTTGTGTGAAATGCATAATGGGAAGATCCTTTGCGACAGCACTCAAGCCTTCCCATTATGCATTGCATGCCTCAAGATTTTACTTTCATGGATCACTGCAGGTTTTGCCCTTTTTGGCACACCTGAGGCACCTGGGTACGAGGCAGACCCTAATCTCTATTAAAATTCTATAAGCAAACTTCTTTGTTTTGTTTGTTTCTAGTAACAAAGCCACCAATCAGTCTACAGGAGCTCTATGGGAACACTGTGATGCCTTCAATACATTTCCATTAGGTATGTAGAGCGGATATCAAATGGTGTCGAAAAACTGAAAACTACACCTCCTAATCTGAACTCCAGTTGTCCCTTCACTCTCGAGTGTATCTCACTTTGTGAGAGATGATTTCTGAATTTACCTTGAGATTTTCTCATTCATGCAATTTACTTATGTCTAAAATGCCATATGACTAATTTTAAGAATATCATTTACTTGTTTACTGCAATACAAACCCTATGGGCAATTTCATATTTTGCACATCAGATAATAGACATGCAGTCCTAGAGGTTTTTAAATCCACATCAGATCTAGTAAAAGATGCACTGGCTGAAATGGAAAAGGTAAGACATGCATATTAGTTGTGTTACTTACAGGTACTGTAAGTCAGCCATGTTGACCATAACTATCAAGGATTAAAATTGTTCATGTCATAAAAGTAGTGAAATCAAGAGGCCATTGCTAAGGAAAAAAATCTCCCATATTAGGATTCTAATGTCTAATGTTGCCAATAAATGTAAATTAGTGGACAGCATCATGAATAAAGAGCTACCGGTAAGATGACATAAAAAAGACCTAAATTCTACATACATTTGAAATATAGAGTTTGAAGATTTTTCTGCCTTTTACCACTGTATGCATTGCTTTGCGACCTCAAAATTCACTGTTGCGATGGGCGACTGGCGATTTTTAGCTCTCAAACAAAACCAAAACGTAGGATTCGGCTACATGTACTTCAGTGGGTTGACATTGATTGCAAAATCAACTATAATTATTGTGAGCTATCCTTTGGCTTTCTGGCCTATAAATATTCACTTTCTGACTCAAGAAAATTGACATTACAATTCCTTTGCTGAGAATCGCCAATTGCAACAGTGAATTTTGAGGTCGCATAGCAATACATTAGGTGGTAACTGATGATATTTTTACTTTTCATACACTAGTTTTCTTATGTATGTGCAAGACCAATGTGGAAACTTTTGGAGAATTTACAATTTTGTCAAAAAAAACTGTACAATCACATCCATGGGCCCTTCTTCGAGGCCATCCTTTGTTTTTCTCCATGTTGATACTAAATTTTTACTTACGCTGGGGGGGGGGGGGACTAATTGCAATGGTGCATGATTGCAATGGTATGCAATTATTATTATTTTTATTACCCCATCTATCAATTCAGGCACAAGCAGATAATGGCCGACAGGATGCCAACCCACTAGATAATACAACAGACAGTGATGCTAATGAACAAGGCTGGTCATGTCATGACTGCCGGCTTGTACCACCTTGTATTGGTCTAGTCAAGGTAGGACAATATTATCCTCAGAGTGTGCGTTGTTTTGTGATGACCAAAAGTCGAGAATCTGTGATTGGTTTTTCAACTCTGTGTAGGGGTGTAGGTAGCCAGCACGTTGAAAAGGTGGGGGTGGGGGGGGGGGGGGGGGGGGGGGGTGGTGGGGGGACCTCTTACTTACTTTAGGTGCTCTGTATGTCTATCATCTAGATATGTCAGCAGGTTCTCCCAAATTGCACCCTACCTTTCAAGGGCTTGAAATAATTAACTAAAATAATTGTAACAGACAGAGTTTTCTTACAGCCTGAAAGCCTCCAAAAGAGGGGCAAATAAGCAGGCCCAAATCGGCACACCTCCAGCCTGCAACGCTGCTCTGTAGAACTCTTTTAATAAACACATGGCGTTCTGGCATAGCAGGTGTTTACAAAATCGACATTGTGCCCTAATATGGCACAAGCACGAGAGCATGCCTGTTTCCAGTACATGTGGCCACAATTCTGTAATCTTGTCTTGTCATTTAGGAAAGGGGGAAGGGGTCACTACTGGTAGTGGGTCACATGAACCCTAGGACTCCCGTAGATACCCCCCCCCCCCCCCCGCTTGAAATGCTCTATTATGAAAGTACTTGAATACCAGTCAATATTTTAAAACTGGCTATATTTAATGTAGTTGCAAAAGGAAAAGTTTCATTCACATTTGTTGCTGATAAGCTTGTTTGTGACGAAGGGCAATAGCCAAAAGTTGCACAGTGAAAGTTACAAAAATCCTGTTGATTTTACTAGATTTTACTGTTGATTTTACTCTATTTGTACATAGGCTTGCCGCTCCTGTCTAAAGAAAGTTTCTGGAGCAGTACGTACAAATGGGAAGGTCACGTCAAATGTTGAGATCCAAGAGCTAGACAGCCTTGAAGATGTTTTACAAAATGTCAGTCCAAGGTAAGGACACAAGCTGCCTTCATTTTCCAAAGTAACAAACCCTAAAAAAACGTATATGCAAAGCATAGAAAATGAGGGGACACCATACCACCATGCAATCCAGGAAAGTTCATACTCATTGGGACCATAGTTGGACAACAGCTTTAGTTTCAGGGTTAGGGCAACGTGAAAGTATGAGGTAAACCCCACGGAAACGCTTGCTATGTAAGCTATGTAAACTTAAAACATATACAGTATTAATTTAAATTGTATTTCAGAGTCGATGAATTTGTTACTATTTTGTATGCGCCAATGAATCATGTCAACCTACAGGAGAAGGTAGGAAGGAAGTGCTATGTTTTTTTTGTTTGTGTCAGGGTGAAATTGTTGTCCTTGCGGGAAATTGCGTTACCTACTTTACAAGGGTAAACGCACGATAAGATAGCCCGTCCTCTTGATGCACACACATGCGCACACAAAACAATTAATACAGCAAATTTCCAACTGACATAAATAAGACCAAATATACCTAGCCAATCATAAACAAGAGAAATTACAATTTGTTGCTGAATGATTTCCCCATCATCATCCAATCACTAGCCAAGGAAAATCACTATCACTCATTGAACACGTGACTGGTTCCTTTGTAAGCACGTGATCACTTAAACACCTGATTCGCGCCGTAATGGCGTTGCATGCATGCCGTGTGTGCCCAGACAAATTATGTCTATTGGGAAAAATAACTAAAACTGAAATTTCACCCAGCGAACATAATTGCTTGGGCTCCCTGAACAAAACAAAAGTTGTGCAGACATTTTTTTGTTTCCAATCAACTCATTACGTTTGTGTTTCCAGGCTAACGATTTGGCGGGAATTTTAAAAGAACTTCTAGAAAAATCAAGGTAATTTTATTGCATTTTGTATTGTCTGAAAACATTATAAAGTGGATTAGAAAATAACACCTATGTTGTATTGTGAATGTGCGCATTTTGATTGGTTAAAAAGCGTGTTTGTAAGAGACCTGAGAAACACGATTGTCACGCAACGCTGTCGCGCGTGTGTATGTTATTTTCTAAAAGCAATAAAAGTACTTTCCGCGTGCTCTCTGCTTTCTTACAAACACTCGGGGAATGTTGGTCGAACTGATAAAACTTGAAAGACACTCACCTTCGGCTCGTGTCTTTCAAGTTTTGATCAGTTCTCCCAACATACCCCTCGTGTTTGTAAGAAAGCAGAGAGCACGCGGAAAGTACTTTTATTGCTTAACAAGAAACTTTCAGAAGAAATGAAAAATGTGCCGATATATTTTATTGCAAGAAACGTTTTCAAAGTTTCTTGTTCTCTAAATTTCCACAGGAGCTGCCATTTCACACCTGACAGCGATTCAACTTGGCTGGACTTCCTCAGCAAAGCTATCGACCATAATATTACGAAATTGTCAACAGAAATGGCACAAACAGAGGCAAATGGAGACAGATGAGTAATAGGAACATTGAAACCAAAAAATGAACATTTAAAACTGTAGCAAAGGCTGTAGCTAAAGTCATTTTTTCGCTTCAAAACGTCGCTTTGTTCATCAGGGAGCTCATCTTACAGCCATTACAGTTACACGCGGTCGTCGGGAAAAAAGCTTGCAAGCGAAAAAGTCGTTTTTTGTCAAAGTTTCCATTGCAACGCACGTGCTTTCGTCGGCTTGTTGCGCTCAGGCAAGACAGAAAAACGAGTTTTCGTTTTCGCAAGCTTTTTTCCCGGCGACCGCGCGTGTAACTGAGAATGGCTGTAACAGTTTAAACAAGAAAAATAATAAAAATCTTTCCATTTTCCGCACTGTTCTGGTCTTTTCTGATTGGATAATTTTTTTCCCCCAGATTCGCCCACTAGGGCTTCATTATCGCGAAATGGCTTTCGTCTAGGAAGCCATTTCGTGATACTGAATTTTGGGATTTTGTGTCCCGCCAGTCAAACCATATAAGCCAATCAGGTACTTGCCCTGTTTTGCCTGGTGCAGTCGACTGGCTTTCTGTCGCGACGAGAACCCAGTTGACTGCACTAGGCGAAACAAGACAAGGACCTGATTGGCTTAGAGAGTTTGACTGGCGCAACAGAAAAAGCGAAAAACTACGATTTGAAAAAATTCACAGCGCGAAACGGTTTTGGCTAAAAAACTGTAAACGAGATTGATTTCGTAGTCGACAAGAAGAAAGATTTGAGTCAAATTATAAAGTTACTGTAGCTGCAATGTTCCATATTTTTTATACTTAGAAATCCAATTAAAACATCACAAATATATTTTTGTTCCAATGATTTTTCTCAGTTTAACCTAAGCAAGAATTTCCTTGAATTTGCTCTTGACAGACCCTTGGTAATAATCTCGCAGCTGTTTTTAAAACTGTCGTGAAAAAGGGCCCGCTTGTTTGCATGGCTTTTTTAGGCACTCATCTCCAAAGTAAACTGATTTTATATTTTGAACCTGTTATTAAGTAGGGCACTTTATTTTCTTACGAAATACTTCCTATTGTTTGCATAACCTTGATACATTCCCAATTGATCGAAGTTATAGTTTTGGGAAATTGTCATGAGTGAGTAAACTCTGAAAGATTGTTTGTGAAGAAGTTGTTGAATAAAAAATTCATAAAAATTGATTTGGCCCCAATCTGGTTCAGAGTTGCCAAGAGTAATTGAAACTCGAAATAAAATAGTAAAGTTCTTTACTACGATAAGGATGGGGACGAATTTCATTGTGGTTGCAGATTTGGGAGGATTTTATTAAAAAACCTCATACATATTCATTTTTTGATAATGAACGACGGACAAAACAAAAAATAAAACTCTATCGATGTGTACTTTTGAAGAAAAAGGACGGCTCTTACTTATTAAAAAAAATTAAAAAAATATATTTAGCCAAGACTCTTTCTTGACAATTCAAGATAAATGTTTGTCTTCTTGTCCCTTCCTTCTAAAAATCGCTTTAAGTCTATTTCTTCCTTGAAATTTACCCTTCGGATTAAAGTTAAGCTAAGAGTGCCGATTTGTAAAGGTCAAGCGCATTTAAATATCGAAAACTGCCGAACTAGAAGTTGGAAGTTCAGTGTAGCTTCGCGTTGTCGCAAAAATGTCTCCCAAATTTTCGGTCTTTATCTGTTGTTTGACCGTTGCCTGTTTGCTTCTCGAGAGTGGAGCGAAACTAGGAGGAGTGCCTAATGCGAAACGGCGTGAGGTGAGTGATTTGTCTTAGCTTTCTATCTTTTGCCTTTTCTGATAGCTTCTGTAGATTTTTGTCAATTTAAGACTCCGCACGCGGTCGTGGCCAGCGATCCCGATAACTCGAAGAGTGCATGTACAATGTATACTGCAGTGTAACAACGCAGTTTACAATCATGAGTGGGGTTATACATCATTGTGTAGTACGTTATGTCACTGAGGATAGCCCGCTGCGGCCAACTCCAACATAAGCAAGTTTTCTGTCTAAAAGTCTTGAGTCATTTGGCAATTCTACTAAAACGGCTCTGTGATTATCGGCGAGTAGTCAAACAAGCACGTCGCCAATTCAAGGGACGTCGATATCGCAAGTTCAATTTCTTCTCTGGATTTATGTTATTATTTATTCTTCCCCTCTGGCCCGCCCTAGATTAGCTTCGTCCTGGAGCCCATTTTTTATAGTGCTAAATATCATTGATCATCGAAAAAGTCCTGGGCCTGAGTCTGAAAAGTCCCTGATAAAATTTTATATTCATAATTGATCAGAACTAAATACAATGCCTCCCATTCTATTTAGATATTGCAAACACGCTCTAGGAGAGCGCTTCGTGAGTCTTTTCCTTGGAAAGGAATGCGCACCCACACCACTGATGAGGTAAACATAGTAACATTGCACGTCTTACTTCGTCCTAATAAGGTCCAGCAACTTTGACAAAACATTGCCAAAATATAGTAACTCGCCAAAGTTTTTTCATATAACCATGTAAAGCGGAGAAATTGAATTTCAAAGTTCACCACCTGGAGTACTATAAGGCCCTGTCCACACTAACGCGTTTTCAAAAGTATTCGTTTTCAAACTTATACGGATTCGCAGCGTATTTGATGTTGGCGTGTGCAAGGACAGCCTCAAATTAATGGTACAGTTGACGTTATCGTTTTCATTTTTATCCGGATTCGACCGTCCACACTAAAACGATTTGTATACGGAGTCGTTTTATTCACTTTCAAGAGCGTTTATACGGATTCGATGAAAACGATCAGCGTGTTAGTGTGGACGGACGGCCTAAACGTTAGTGTGGACGGGGTCTATAAGTACAATTTCAGAGCAATACCTATACAAAATCTCTATATATTTTATAACCCGAGTTACTTCTTGCGTGGGAACCTTTCAAAAGATGCCAGAATGAAGCCAGTAGATTTCTCGGGGGTGGAAGCTGAATAAGTTGACCTTGATTATTTCTTATTCTTTGACATTTTTCTTTAATTATTCATTATTCCTTTTCATTATTTAGGTGTTATTCATTATTCACACAGCCATTATTCATTAATGTAGGAACTTCCTCGACTATTCGACGCAATTATTCATTATTCATTTGTTCGTAAGACCCGTCATTCATAATTCATTATTCAGCTTCCTTCCCCGAAGATTTCACCCTTTCTAGCAATCAGATTTTCAAATTTTCCATCACTAAACTGTTTTTTATCTTTTTCAGAACAAGAGTCAGCTTCTCGAAAGGGCTTTAGTTTATGAAAAGCCTCCTTACGATGCCAATGATAAAGACGGATCGCTGTTCAGCAGCGAGGATGGTGGCAACGGTCCTAATGCCCGGCTCGACCAGGAGAAAACCAAGTCATAAGCATGGAACCCTACTTGGATTTTTTAGAATTTGCAGTAAAGTTGTAGTTGCGTTTGTAGATGTTGTAGTTAAGGTTTTAGAATGTAGTTACGGCTGTAAGAAAGGTTATAAGTGGTATCCTTGAAACGAAAGAACGCAGGCCCCGAAATTATCTTAGGCTTAGGACATGGTCGGATTAATCATGAACCGTTCTTAATGCAAGTGAACTTAGAAACCTTGGAACCCAGTTGACTGCTCAAGGCAAAACAGGGCAAGGACCTGATTGGCTTCGATGGTTTGACTGGCGTAACAGAAAAAGCAAAATCAAACCAAGGGGTTTGAAAATTCACAGGGCGAAACCACGGTTTTGTCTATGAATGTCTATACTTGTAGAAAGGCGGGTCTTGTAGCAATTCGCTTGGTTCATTATATTACTTGTCTACTTATGTAATGTTTGAAGTATTAAAAAAGTAAGCTAATAAACTCCTGTAAGACGACAGTCAAGAAAATGGGTCTTAACTGCGCAAGTTTTCCATCGGTTTGTTCTAACGAGATTCTCTACAAAGAAATTTCAAATGGCCACCCCGTTGAAGGTACAGATGTTTTCGGATGCTTCCCGCTGCATCGAGTAATCATAATGAAAATGTGACTGAGCAGGTTCTCTACGACAAACTCTATGCTATAATCAATACAAAGGCGGATAACTCCATCCTACTTAATGACCATTACTATGAGGTCACTTTTCGTTTTAGGTAAGTAAATATTTTTTTTCATGGAACAGTGAGTCTTATTTTTCAATTATTCCTCATAACCAATCGAGTGAATCCGTGAGGATCCTTCTACTGTGGAGTCTTCGTTTGGCTGGTCTAACTACAGTCGACAAGCAACATCCCTTTCCCCATTCTATACTTAAAGTGGGACTGTCACGGTACGCGCATGCTCGAGCAAAGACCGCCGATCCCACAACTATCATTCAAAACGGGGATTCCCTGTTTAAATAAACCAATCACGGGACACGCGCGACGTCGCCTCAGGGAAAACATAATTTGGAGTTCATTCGTCAGGAGGCGACATTATGGTAAGGTTTTAGGGGGTTTTAGGCAAATGAGCTGCAAAATCGTTGCCTGAAGTGAATATACCGTAGCCTTGAACAATTTCCATGTCTCGTGGACCCTTTCCGATATCCAGATCCTGTTTTTATTGTGTTCCCAAGCCATTTTGGCGTAAGGACGACCTCGATTAGGCCTTTCTTGTTGGGCAGCCATCAGTGAAAATGACGCTCGAGTCTCATTCAATTTAAAACGACAAACAATATTGCATCGACTCCAAAATGTGGTCACCATACTAAGGAGATCTCAGGAGAGAATACCCGTTAAGAATTAAGGGTAGATGGACCCCGAAACAACAAGATTTGAACGGATTCTACCAGCGTATTTTCCTCCCTCTCACAGCCATCGTTCCGGCCCGGACCAAAGTGATCAAAATTAGCACATGCGCGTACCGTGACAGTCCCGCTTTAACAATTAGTCGCCGAAGGCGACGTAAATATCGACGACTATTAGCCGACTTTTACGGAGTCTGAGGAGTTTTAGTATAATTACTCAAGCGACGTTTAAGATTTTAGCCCAAAAAAGAATCTGGTTTAGGGGTATTTTTTTTAGTTTCTCGTAATAAAGTGCGCGCGTTATCTCCAATGCTTTCAATGTTATATTCAATGTAATATAGTAGAATAATCCGAACTTCTCGACCAATCAGCTCACGGAATCGCTTGAGTAATTATACTAATCTGATTTATACCACGCCACAGAAAATACAGCCAATCAGAATGCAGAAATGACGTTGAATATTCGGCGGTGTTCCACCCAGCCTTCCCATCAAGCAGTACATTTACCTGAAACGTTGCCTTTTATTTTTAAATAAAGGCATGTTTTAAATATGAAAGAATATATACTAGTTATGACTAGTTATAAAACAAATTAGTATAATTGCCGCGGGCTGATTGGTCGAGACGTTCGTAATATTTTGCTATATTCACCTTCGGCGACTAATTGTTAATTGTACAATGAATTTTTGTGGCATACTGCTGAACATCCCACTTGTTACTAGCATTTTCTTAGCATACACACTCGTCTGAAGGCTCGTGTGTATACCAGAAAATGACGCGTTGGATATTCTGTAGTATGCCACTCGAAAGCATTGTAGAACTAGTATATGTTCTTGAATATTTCACATCCTAGATGCGACAATAACACATACACGCTCATATTTCGTCTAAAATCCTTTATTTTTTCACAAGGCTTGTGTGTATAATTCTATAGATGGACTAAAAACTACAAAGAACAGCCTGTGCGTTGACGCAGAGTTACTGATGAACTCAAGTCGCGCCGAGTCGTGACCTTTCAGAGTCGCGCCCCCTGGCCATTAGTTGGCATTTCAACTTGCCTGTCCTCTACCTGTTTAAGAAGAAGAAAATCAGAAATGTAAACAAACACCATTTGATGATTAAAAATGTCGGTAAAGCAAAATTGGGTGCAAATCTTTTCAAATTCTTGCCCGTCCCTCACCTCCCCAATCTTTTTGATAACGACAATGGAGGGGGTAGGGTATTCATCAAAGCTCCCAGAGATAGCTCGCACATTGTTAGAATGAAGATCCACTGGCCGGTCCAAGCATAGTGAGTCCCCTCTACTATGTCCAAGCAAATCTTAAAGGGAGGCTGTCACACAACTGCGCAGCTGTTTTTTCGCATCTCAAAACAAAGAAGTATCGTCCCGTAACGATGGCCAGCGAAGGCTGAAAACCACGTAAACAATCCGTTTTAATCTCTGTATTTCTCGATCCATCCGACCAAATGTTTACGTTTTACACATTCTTCAATAGTTTTCTGATAGGATGGTCTAAATAGGTCTGCTCAGTGATCGTTCCTGGAGCATGCGCGTATCGTGAAAGCCTCCCTTTAAATTCACAGACTGTAGGCAGCGTTTACTTACGTTTCCTCCCCGACCGACACGATCCTGTGGGCTTCGTCGCTGCGTTTGACCTTCTTGTCCCAGTTCCTCGAGCCATTCTTTCAAGGTTTGCTGTTGGTGTTAAACAATAAGACTAAACAAAGTGTTATATGCTACTAGCAGTGCCAGTGGGTTTATTATATTCGGGGGTTTGGACTTCCTGTGTCGAGGCCGCGCGTTACGATGCCTATACACGGGAAATTAGTTGCTACTAGTGCTAAGTATACAATAGAGTAGGCAATGTGGCGCCCGGTTTTAACCCCGGGGGGGACTCCCCTACTATTTTGGCAGGGGTGCTCGTCGTACCTTTTAGGGTTAAAATCAGGCCTCTGGTACCTTTTAGGGGGTAAAATTCGAAAACGTGCAATTTTTTCCAGATAGGTACCTTTTAGACGTCCGTTATAGCAAATTAAGCAAATCACACTTGTCGGGAATATTTGACATGAAGTTTGCAATAATTTAGTTGTGTATTGTATTTTAGGAAAATAATGATTATTCGATATAATTTGTTCAGCAATCGTTGTAAATAGCTTTCGTGATCAAAACATATTTCTAGAACAACATGTACGTGTAACGCGTGACTCAAAGTTGACACTTGAAATGGGATTAAGATAAGCTTGTCCTGACGATACTCGAATGTAAACACTTATCGGGAAAACTTGTTCTACGTGTAAGGGAAGGGCAGAAAATACGTGTAATAATTATTACGTACGGGAAATGACTTGTAATGATTGGTGTGGTATTCCGGTATGATTTAGTATATATACCGGCGTAATGATTAGTAAAGGGAGTTCTGAATAGATGCTCGTATGGGACGCATTGCCAATAGAAGAACGAAAGGCTTCTACGACAACACTTGTTGGTAGCCTGATTTTCAGACGTAAATACGAGAGAAAATTACGAGGGAAAAGACGTCTTGTTGGTACCTTTTAGGGGTCAAAATAAACTAAGCGACGCCATTTTAGGTACCTTTTAGGGGTAAAATCGAAAGTTCCCCGGTTTTACTGTGCGACTACGTCAACCGGGCCATCCCGTAAAAAGTTTGTCATTCAGAGATTCCAACCATTTTAAGCAAATTTAATACCTGCAATACATCTGACGATGAGTAATTAAGTGTTTTGAAGTTATTTCTGCCCATAATTTTTACAATTTTTACGAGAAAAGCGATATTTCGGTGTCTCATATCTCAAGAAAGTCGAGATCCTTTGTTCTGTACTCGCTTTCTGATTGGCTAACTTCTTACAGAATGGCCCGGTTGACGTAGTCGCACAGTATCCTGCGAGTCGGCTCTCCAGGGTTTTCTTTTTTTTCGGATTGATTTTTTGGCGTGACACAGGAACCCCGCGCGCCGGCTCGCACGTTAGGCCCGTTTAGACCGAACGACACAGGAATCCCGTGCGCCGGCTCGCACGTTAGGCCCGTTTAGACCGAACGACACAGGAACCCCGCGCGCCGGCTCGCACGTTAGGCCCGTTTGGACCGAACGCTCTTTGAAAAGATGCAACGTAATCCTACCAGGCTTCGTACAGGGGCTGTTTAGCCAAGCGAAGCACCCGACGACCTAATCTAAACTTTTCCGCTCCATTAAAAACTGCTCGTCTTACTTTTCCATCCGGGTATTCGTTGCCTTGCACCATTCGTACGTTGCGGTTTTGAGGACTGCGGCGCTGAAATCCGCCGGCGGCGAGTCCTTCCCACGCCCTCTGTTGGTGAGAAAGTGTGAGATAAGATACTAGCCTCAAATTAGCCTCGCCAGCGGCGGAACCAGAACTAATTGCTCACCCTTAATCCCTATCTCCCTGACACTCCTCTAAGTTTGCTCACTTTTACTATCTCTATATCCCTGTATCCATGTGGTTTGAAGGGATCACTGATACGCCTCCCATGTATGATATAAAAGTCAAACAGAGGCCGTAAGCGTGCTCATCCTTAGTCCCGGGAGCAAAGTAAAAAACGGCGGGCACCCATTCCTAAACCAGACATTTCTAAACTATTATATCCGTGAAAATCATCCGCCGTTTTGCTAGTGTGAACTCACCTTTACAGACCGGCTGCATGGAAAACCTCGTTTACATGTCCCTCCCGCCTCGGTTCCTGTACCGCCCCCACCTAATGCCTCGCTTTCATATAGTAAGGACAGAAATAGTGCGCAATAAGGCTAGTAACGGCGAGAAGTCGCATCTTCTTAATCAGAGATAAAAATCTCTAGGACAACTATGGATAGAGTAAGCGTGAAATCTGCTGTTGAGCTTTGAGGTTCGAGCTTTTAAAGTGAATTAGGTTATTACATCGGTTTTTATTGCATTTTTATTGACTGCATGTTCAAACAAAATTTGTCCCCAATTTGGGAAGTGCTGAACTAAGGTTCTCTATGATATGATGGTTCTTTTGACCCCCAATGCCGCTTTATTAGAATAAAAATTTTTAAACTTGTTTGATTAACGAATTTTCGATGCTTGCGAAGTGGCTTAATTAAAGTTATTTTGAATCTATCAATCTCTGTTTGCTTTTGCACTTAGTGCCGAAATGTTGCAAACAAAAGTTATCCCCACTTTGGAACTAAGGTCTTATTTTTGATCCCCAATGCCGCTTTATCAAAATTTGTTTAAAATCTGTTTGATTAACGAATTTCCAAAAGAGTATCCGATGCTTGCGAAGAGTGACTTGATGCGTTAATTAAAGTTTATTTTGAATCTTAAACGAAATGTTTGCTTTTGCACTTATCCGAAATGTTGCGACTCGAAATGACGTTTACCTATAAAATGTGAAGCATCTTTTTCGCTTGTGTAAAAGATTTGACTGAGCAATGAAAGGGGAAAGAGCTCGTTTTCTAGGCTTTATTGCCTGACAAGTCATGCTAACGAGGATTTGTAGCATCCAGAAGCAAGAAATCTCGTTGCATAAACATTAAAAGGTGACGTAGAACCTCAAATGTTGCTTAGTTGACGAACACTCCTGCTGCGGGTTGTTCAAAGGTGGATTAAATTTAAACCAGGTTTAGTTCTGAACAAAACCATCGAGTCACCATGGTAATTAATCCTGGATTAGTGCTAAACCACTTTCGAGCAACTGGACCCAGGCTATTTCGAAAAACTAATCGCCGCCATATTTAAAAAATATTTGTTTTAAGGATTTTGATCAGATGTGTCGGAAGCAACCACGACATAGTATCTGTTGATTTTGTTCGGAAAACTTAAAAGGCCAATATTAAACTTCTCCAAAAGTAACCTACTTTCCTTGCCTAATAGATAGTCAAAACAAGACAAAAACTTTTGAAAAGGCGAAAAACAATTGACGGGAAATGCGGCGCACAGCTTCCACTATCTTTCATAATCCATCCTATCCGGCTCGAAGGACCAGCGTATAAAAGTAAACGTTTTTGACGTCAGATGTGTCGAAACAAACACGGCAAAGTATCTGTTGATTTTGTTCGGAAAACTTAAAAAGCCAATAACTTCTCCAAAAGTAACCTACTCATTCCTTCCCTAATAGTTAGTCAAAACAAGACAAAAACGTTTAAAAAAGCGAAAAACAATTGGCGGGAAATGCGGCGCACGGCTTCCACTATCTTTCATAATCCATCCTATCCGGCTCGAAGGACCAACATATAAAAGTAAACGTTTTTGACGTCAGATGTGTCGAAACAAACACGGCAAAGTATCTGTTGATTTTGTTCGGAAAACTTAAAAAGCCAATAACTTCTCCAAAAGTAACCTACTCATTCCTTCCCTAATAGTTAGTCAAAACAAGACAAAAACGTTTAAAAAGGCGAAAAACAATTGACGGGAAATGCGGCGCACGGCTTCCATATCTTTCATAATCCTATCCGGCTCGAAGGACCAACATATAAAAGTAAACTTTTAATCAAAGGCACGCCCTAGGCCAACTCATGGCTTTTTTCCATTTGGAAAATGTTTCACATCGAAATGCCGTACTTCTGCGCTTGTGCAGTGGTTATTTTGCAGTTTATTCAACAGGGCGGACATGAGCTATCTATTAGTTTCTAACTTTGCAGTTTATGAATGTTGTACTCAAGTTGTCCTTATAGCCAAAGAAAAATTTTGATGAAATTAGGAGGATACGATCTTATATATCAAATTTAAGGAGAGGTGATACTTTGATCAGCACAAAAAATATTTTACCATCTTTGTGCAGAGCAGGTATAAGGTCCTTTTTACAGTATAGTCGCGGCACAGGAATCCCGCAACAAATATTTTGCTAAGCTACGAAGTCTAGTTTTCTATTTGAGGCTTTGAAAATTTCATCCGCTATTCAAATATAAGAGTGCTTGATTGTAAAGCTACAGGGCAGTTTTCAAAATATTTCATTAGTAGCTAAACGGACAGAGCGGAAATGACCTGCTCAGACCACTTAATTTCAAATAATAAGGTCAGGTTAGCTCAGATAAGCTTTATTTTTTGCATACAGACTCCTTGTCTGATTAAAAACAAAATATCAAAAATGACTTTTTCTAATGGATCCGTCTTTGAGATATTAGGCTTTGAACTTTGGATTTTGTACCATTTTATGGGAGAATTAGTACTTTGATCAGGAAATGTGCAAACTTTGATCAATCATATCTAAAATTCATATTCTTTAATTTTCTTGCAAATTTGGAATTAAACTTTTAGCCATAGAATCTCTTTGTATTCGAAATCTTGAGCTTATATATTAAAATATGACGAAGTTAGACAATTCATTTTTGGTCATTTCCGCTCTGTCAGCTAAACGACGTTTCCGTCAATGGCGGCGGGTTCTGTTCTGGTTACTCCGATATAAGAATCAAACTTTGAGCCAAACAAAGTTTACATAAAAGAACAAGCAAAATAAGAAGCTGTATTCTCTCCCCTGACAGCCAGGGAAATTGCTTTGAAAGATGCTTTTAAAATTGTTGTTTTAGGTTTTTGGGAATACTCAAAGGAAATTTGATTCCCGTTAAAGTTATTTTAATGGAAGAACAAAGTTGGCAGAAGTTCTATAAAAAGCGCCGTGCTGATCAACTGGCCTGTAATACCACCGTCATTGTTCGGACTGCAATAGAATTTTGTTTATTGAGATTAGAATGAAGCATTGCACACTAGTTTTTCTCTGTTTTCTTGTGTTAGTAGCGTACTTTGTTACGCCTTCCGACTCCTCCACCGCTGGAAGCTGTGTAAAACGGAAACGCATGCTTCAGGCACGGGGCTACAAACCCCGTGGGAACCTCTATATGGTCTATGCATTCCCGTGTGCTCCCGGAAAACGCGCAATCGAAGCAAAGAAGGTAGGGAATCAAGTGTGGGCATCATGCATATTAACATTGCTTTATTTATACTGTATTTAGTGCTTCTTTACGTACAAATGTTGTTCGCGTCACTCCGTGCTTAGAGCGGATTTCACATGACTGTCAAGACTTGTTATGTAATTGCGATTGCTTTGCGTTCTCATTGGCTACTCGTTTTTCTCATCCAATCAAATTCTGTAGTAAATACAATTGTGTAATTACTTAGTAATTGGTTCGCTTGCAATTGGCTGAGACAAGCCATTAAGGAGCAAGTCGTGATTTCTCTCGATTCTGATTGGCTAGTGATTGCTCAATTGCAATTGTTTTCATGATAGTCATGTGAAAACTGCTGTATGTTGTATGTCCAGCATGCGCAATAGGCCATGTTCGAATTACGCTTCAATGCCTACAAACAATAACCTCAAGTCGAGGCTCTCTTCTAAAATTACTGTAAATGTATTAGAACTTGGAGAGAGCCTCGCCTTGAAGCTTTTGTCTTGTGAGCATTGAAGCGTAATTCGAACCTGGCCTATTGCGGGCAATATTTTCCTTTCTCTAATCATGGTCACGGTAACCGTTTTCGCGCACTTGTTTCATAAAAATAATTCACAAAAGAATATTTTTTTTGGAGTTGGAAAAAATAAATAAGTTTTTACAGGCTCTTGATAGTTGTGTATGTGGAAAAAAACTGTGACCTCAGCATCCTTCAACATTTTCCAGCCCTCGGTATCAGTTTTTCCCTATACGATAAATGACTTGTATATACGCAGGATCGATAATAATAAAAAAATGATCGATTAAATACATTAAATATAATTTAAAACGCATCCTTCACAAAAATAAATAACACTTTTTTCCTAGCTTTACCCTTCCCTATTTGTCAAACTTATATTCTAACATCATATTTCTTTCATTATCTAGGGGATGGAAATTCTTGAAAGGTTCCGCAAAACCGTCGTCCTGGCAAGCGATTCCTTGTGCGGAGTAGGTAGGTATGAGAGCGAATTTGACAAGGCATGAAATGAATGACATGATTACACCAATGCTGAATAAAATCTATCGGCGTTATTAATAATAATCTTTATTTACCCACGGAGTCTCTTCAGGTCCTAATACACACTAATAGCTATAACATACTAATATCTAAATGTAATCTAAATCCATATGTAATCTAAACTATATAAAATGTAAATCTAAACTATTGTTACGTTACAAATTTTAACAATATATAATTGTAACACATTGCAGACCTGTTTGGCCTTGGCATTGGCATTGGTTATTTTTAGGCACACTCAAAAGTTAGCCAAATTTAGGAAACGAAAATGAGTGTTTGTCTTTAGGGCGTGGACGCCTTTTTGCGGGAATCTCCTTCAGCGAGATTAACAGGTGTCTGCTTTCGAGAGCTCGAACAGGTCTGGATACTATAATTATATTCGTAAACAACTTTGTAACCTCTTGTACACCAAAATCAAGCGGTCTCAGCAATTTTGATTGCGCAGTAGAAAACAGCCGAGTTTACAAGCTCGGGAGGCTTTATAGTTTTGTAAAAGTTAAGTTTGTCAGCCCGAACTTGTAAACCAACAACCCCTCTTGATGTTGGTGGGACAATTTATCCGTTGTATGATCATGAATGAAAATTTTGTAGTCACGCTGTCCTTTAAGGCATGCGCAGTTAGTCAGCCTTGTAGTAACGTTGTCTTTTAGGACATGCGCACTTAGTTTCTCTAATTTTGTAAACTTTGTCATTCTTCTATTTTTACTGTAAGTCCTAGAACATGAAACAGCCCGTCACTGTTTATAGAGTTAAACGTCTACACTGATTGACTTTGGCTAATTTAACGATTGTTATTTTCTTCTCTTCATAACTTAATACTCTTAAATTGTCAAAAATTGCTTTTACCCACGGGCTGTCGTCTGGATCTAGGATATAAAAGAAGGGCTCGATCGGCCTCTGTAGAGAGAGTTTTTGTGAGCTAGTCCCACATGTTCAATAAACAAGAAAAAAACTTGAGAAGATCCTAGTACCTATCTAACACTATATTCTCAAACTAGTGCCTGATTTCCAAGAGAGCCGTTGCAAAGTAATTGCCAAGTTACTCATAACAGTTATTTAAAACCCATCCTGTAAATCAATTATCGATTCTTTTATATAATTTATTAGATGTCAATGAATTTCCATTACCCAGAGGCTTTGGTGACACCCATTTGAGGATCATTGCTGTTTGGCTGATTTTTTGGGAGCATGCGAAGAAAGATATTTCTTTCAACGCTCTGTACCAACCAGATCCTTTCCCACTAGGCTACTAGGCTACGGGCTAGAATAATGGATTTCCATTAAAAGCGCGTAATCAAAATTGTTTATTTTTTTCCCAGACCCGATTTAACATCCTTTCCCTGAAGGAAGACCGTTTGTATGTGTGTGTCACTACGCGTCCCCAAGGATGTACGACAGATTTCGAGGGCGCTCCTACTAGTGTACAAGTGTAGTATCATTGAATGAGCTAATAAAACACATGCAAAATGTACTGTATTGTTTTTATACTTATCCATAGTAGACCAAGTTACAAAACAAACAAGCAAATAAATAAAACATTAATCAAAGCTCATGAAGGACATTACCGCCCTAATCCTAATGAAAGTAATGACTTGGAAAATCTTTCCTAAATATCTTATTAAATTTGTCTTATTGATTCATCATATGTGCAATAGTACACAAAACAAAGTGTCTGTTGATTTTGTAGGAAAATCTTTAATGACTTTGAGACCTGATTTTTCTAAAGCTTCTACATTCTTCCGTTTCTACAGTTTTCTATACGGTTATCGCCTTCCTAGCAAGCATTCCAAAAAATCGGGCCACGTGGTTAAAATTCTCGCCGCTTTCTCCTCGTGTTTCTCTGGGTTTCTTTTCCCTGAAAACGCACGGGTACGTTACTATACGCTCAGAATATCTTAGGAAATAAAACCCTTTTGAAAAGCTATGATTGAAAACACCACACGCGCAACGTCTAGCATAGCGCATTGATGAAAATCCGAAAATTGGACAAAGGTTGCTGGGGGAAAATTCAAGCAATGTTCTCGCTGGAAAAATTGTTTCAGTGTTTCGGGGAGAAAAACGTCCTGATTTGCGAAATTTCTGTGTTGTTCCCGCTTTGCTGGGAAAATTTGGATGGTTCTACAAAAGTCTTTTCCAAATATCATCATACAAAGTTTGATATTTTTCTGCTGGCTGGGAACAGATACATTTTTCCTAGCAACTTCTAAACCTCATATTTACAGAACAGAAGTTTTTGTAAGCCGAAGCTGTTAGCCGAGCCTTTTTGTAATATACGCAAGAGAGTTGTCTGATCAACATCATCATCAGAAAAACATCAGAAAAAACAGGAAAAAAAAGAAGAAAAGTACGAATAAAGTACGCCTCTGCTAACGGTTAACCGGCTTGCCGGAATTTATTTTTCTAAGCGTCGAAGCTTGCGCGTTGTTTTGGGGAATTTCTATAACTCTCCCCAGAGGTATATTATGGCCTATCCCTTGTTTATGAACGTATAATTAGAATAAACGTATTCTTGAAACATCTTACCATTTTTTTTTTTCTTTTCTTTGTGTAGTTATATTCCCCAAGTAAATCAAACAGTCCCCTGAACTGCCTAAGTAAAAGTTTACAGAAAGAACAAGCAAAATGAAATCTTGTATTCTCTCATTGACAGCTCTGGTAAATTGTATTTGAAGGTACTGAGAGATGCTTTTAGAGTCATTGTTTTAGTTTTGGGGGAAATTACTTTAATGAAATTGGACTTCAATGGAAAACAAAATTAAAGTTTCTGGCAGAAATTGTATAAAAGCGCCGTAGATGGCACACTAAAACTACATTTTGCTTCGTCATTGTTCGAGGAATTCGGTGTTGCTTTTGAAGCTGAAATGAAGCATTTCGCTCTAGGTGTTTTGTGTTTTCTTCTGTTGGGGGCTTACTTTGTACCCACTGATTCCACTGGGGGAACCTGTGCCGACAAACGCGGGTTGGTTCGTCGTAAGGGACCTTCGAGCAAGAAAGGCGATGGACAATTCTTTGAAGTTGTTGGGTATGCAGCCCCTTGTCTTCCTTCCAAACGGGGCATCAGGACCAAGAAGGTAAACAGAATCTGCTTGTTATTAGGGACGCACCATTAGATATTTCCGGGGGAGGTTGAAGTTTTTTTCTAAGCAGGATATTTTTTGTGGCTCAGACTGTGGGTGCCGGAATTTTTTTGTGTACCGAAGCTGTTGTTTTCTTCTGCCTGACCGGCTTGCAGGGATTTATTGTTCAGAGACTTGCGCGTTATTTTTTCGGGATTTCTGCAACCCTTCCCGGAGGTATCTAATGGTCTGTCCCTTATAGAGAGTAAAACATTTTACTGCTAATTGCGTTACGAAGTTTTTATGAATTTGTAGTACCTCTTTTTGCTGTAGTCCACGGGAGTACTACTATCCCTCGTATGGCGTATCTGGCCCCTCCTACGTTTCGATATTTTGAGATACATTTTGGATCTTGTATACATTTAGATATTATGTGATTGATTATTAAACGTCACCCAAGTGGCCTTGTAAATCCATACCAGAGTTGTGTTATTCTCTGCGGGGTGCGGTGGCACGCTTAGATAAACCCGGGGAACCTTGTGATTATTGATTATAGATTTGTAAGTTCCGTGACGCGGCAAAGCATAAATGGTATACGGGTATGTGCCGCCCATGATATAGGGTATGTTTTTTTTTATTCTGCGATAGGGTATCACGGTTTTTCGATTGTAGGTTATATATTTCAGTATGGCAACCCTACAAACAAACTTCGATCAAACTTGTGCCGCATTTAGTGATAAAGACAGTTTATTTTAAAACAACAGAGCAGAACACTAATTTTCCACGGCGTATACAAGATAAATCTCAACCGTTGGTTTATTGTCCATGTTTACGTCCCCGCCAACGCAGACAACCTAGTTTTCCAGAAACCTAGCTGTACCATTATTTTAGAATATTTTAAATGCTTTCTATGTTCTAACATCCCAATTCATCTCACATCTAGAGGATGGAAATTCTCAAGAAGCTTAAGAGTCGATACCCTCCTGGAAAATGATTAATCGTGGAAGAGCTGAAGAGGTCGGTATCATTACAATAGACGCAATACAATTTACCGCTATTACAAAAAATAGGTACCCAGTGGGTAAATGAGTCTACGGCGCAGGAAAATGTTAAAGTTAAACAAAATTATAAAGATAGCCACTCGGCTGTCTTTTTGGTTTTATTGGGATTTCCACGATAATGACTTGTGGCAAAAGGAACCAATTATTTACAATCATGTAATTGCTTGCCTACAACCGTCAATTTATTTACAATTTCATGCTATTTTCTTACTTCTTTTCTCCATATGTAGTCGGCCTGACGCTGAAGACTTCCAAAGACGATATTATGGCACACGACGAGAGCTACTTCTAGTAAATAGAAATGGGGCATTCATCGTGAATGAATAAAACATTCAAAATAAAGCACAGTGGTCATAATTCTTTCATTACAGCTATATTCCAAGTAAATGCGGTGGGCCATTTTACTGATTCTAGTCAAGTTTCTCATCCTCAGGTATGTTAAGGCTTGACTAGCACGGAGAGGGGCTTATACGCGGATCAAAATCATATCTCCCAAGTATCTCGTGAAGGGATAGAGCTCAGGTAACCAAACTTGGCAGGTATCTTAATTGTGTCATCCTCAATATATTGATAGTATTTGTTGCCATGACAACTAAATTAAGGGGGCACGATGCTATTTTTTCATGTTCGCATTCAAGTGAAAATGGGGAACATAAAGCACCTAAGGACATAAACAATTTACGTAAATTTCCATTGTTTACGTTGTTCCCCATAATAAATTGCCTTTTAATGCAGGCCACCTTTAAATGTAACTGTGATAGACAGGTATCGTTTGTTACAATGGCAACGTTTCACACGACCACCTATTGCTGGACATGATTAAAAGGCAATTTATTATGGGGAACAACGTATACAATGAAAATGTACGTAAATTGTTTATATCCTTAGATGCTCTATGTTCCCCATTTTCAATTTAACGTCAAAAAAGCAAAATTAGCATCGAGCCCCCATAATTGGTTTCCATGGCAACCAGTACTGTCAATATCTTGAAGATGACAAAATTAAGATAACTGTCAAGTTTGGTTACCTAAGCTTTTTTCTTTCACGAGATATTTGCAAAATATAAGCCCCAAGTCAAGCCTTGCACACCTGAGTCTGCAGTTGCTTTTTCGGGCTTTTCATCGATGAGATTGAGCCAAAATCGGGGAATTTAGCACCAAATTAGGACGCTTTTGCGGCCATCTTGGGGCCTAAAACATTTCCTTTGGGATGCATGCCCCTAACCTATCATTCCCACCCTCTTAGCAAAATTAGAAGGACGACAAAATGTCTCTCCGAGAGTGTCCCCACCCCAGCACACCTTTTTCTTGAATGTGAGCCTGCACAAGGAAGAGACATTTTGGAAGTCGTCTCGTCTTCATTATCTACTTGAGTAAACGAAATTAATTGACTTGCAATTGACCTAGTCTTCTAAGTTAACATGTCTCACTGGAAAATAGCCAGAGTTTTTGTTGTTTCGATCATACTGCATGCATAGTTACACGATCGCCGTGAAATTGCGAGCATATTTGCAGCCGTGGTGATGCATCGATCGCGTATGCAACTATTTCAGAAAAGGTTACACCGTCACAACAACTGTCTGTTTTTGCCCACTGCATCGTGGGAGAAACAAAGAACAGAATTATCGTGTTAACGGAATACAACTTTTCAGTGCGAGCGATTCAAGAATCATTCGGCGTAAGCATGTAGGGTGATAAGTTTGCCTATTTATCTCAAAAAACAGTGTCCATGATTCTGTTTTGGTATTGCATAACACATAGGATTAGGACGGGAAATGTTCGTTGAGATCACTTGTTGAATACTAACTTCGTATAGCAATTGTTTTATGAGTTTTTTTTTCTTGTGTTTTCGACATACAAAAATGATCACTTGATCGAAAGGAGATTGGCACGGGTGCGAAAAACGGAGCTTGTTTAAAGGATATAGTATTGGAGAAAAACACTTTCTTAAGATCATGATTAATATAGAACACATGAACAATAGTAACACAAAATTCACGCACGTGCGTATATACAACTTGTACAGTTCAACTTTTCTTCTGTTCTTCTCAGAGCGAAACTTTGCTCGGTAGATACTTTAGCAATTTTCAAATCACCCTTGTCACGAATGTCGAACAGGTCAACATCATTGCCAACTAATGATGATGATTTAACACGGTGTTCAACTTGATTCAACTTTCCCCGATGTTACATTTTCAGTGATTTAGAAAACTCTTGACATGTTTCTTCGGGTTCTCAAAGCTTGATCATGAAGAAAATGTTGAAAAAACAATCACAAAAATTGAAGCAAATGTTAAACTGTTTTGGTCCCAGCCTAACAGTAGCCACACAGAGCCACACTGGCAAAATGGTTACTCGATGCTGTCTAGCCATTGGAGAATCCTCAAGTGGCCTTTGCTACTGTTACTTTCAAAGCATTGTTCTTCGTGAACGAGATGTCTTTTTAGAGCTCTTGCTCGGCAACAGTCGCAAATACCGCACGGCTTACACGGCTTAATGTACGAGTTTTGCTTCTTGTTTCGTATGCTCCCGGTCCAAAGCGTCTCTGAGGTGTATTTTGTTGGACAAGCAGAAAATTCGTTTACCATAAAATTCGTGTTTATCTCAGAGTTTTTCTTGCTTGTCGGTAAAGAGGTAAGACAGTTTGAGTTGTTCACTTTTGGCAGCTTCAACGCGTTGCAGCCGCATCTGCTTATTTCCGTCTTCAAACTCTTCTCTCTTCTTTCTTCTGTTCCTGCCGAAAAAGTACTTTCAAATTTGTCAATACTTTCAGTTTCATTCACAGACAATATGCTAGAAAAATTTCTGCTATCAATTAATCCGTCGGCGTGTTTTTGGATGATAGTTTTTTTCAACTTACGGCAGCCCGTCCAAATGTACTGCACAGGAAACGTACGGCTCAAGGATTGATCTCGTAGGAACTCTGTTTTCTTTTTTTCGGTATCCATTTTAAGCTTTTTCTCGCGGATTTCTTGCTCCTATTTTACGTAGCTTGTTTTAGTGACCAACTTTCTAGTGTCCAATTAATGGGGCTGTGCGGGCTATGTTTATATTTTGCAAACAAGACTCGGTGACTTCGTTTCCTTACTTCTTTCCACATGCAAACTATGCAAACAAAACACAGTAAAAAGACGTGTGCAAAGTCACCCCTCTTATAATCATTCGCTTGCTTACGACGCAGAAGTGGTATCCTTGTGAGATAACCGATGCCCTTTGCTATAGTAACGTGTAGTACACATAAGAATGCGACACACTTAACCTTCGTAAAATTTAATTCAAGTTAATGAGAGTGCAAAGTATTCAAGGTTTGGCTGTACACTTTAGGACACGAGAAATTGTATCGCAGATTTCAGATGAGTGTATAAAACTTAACGCAAAGTAAATACACTTAGCCAATCATAAACATAACATGCAACAACCAACCAATCAGGGGACGAAGTATAAACTGATTTACTTACGACATTCATCTGAAATCCGCTCTATCAACTTGACAATTGCACTTGTTTTGCCGAATTTGAAGTGTTAAAAAGGGGCTGTGTCATGGTTATATAAATAAATTCGTAAATATAGCTCTAAATTTTAACGTAGTCATCCCCAAATCAGTTAAATCACTTGATATTAGCCTAATAAGCATATAAGTACGTTTTATCGGCAAGACTGACGATTTTTGGACACATCTTTGATGTAACTTCAAACTTTGAAAACTGTTCATCCTAGCAAGATTCAAAAAGGCATTGTTGCAATCCGTTTCCATCCCCTCTGTAATCTGTAATAGGTTTATGAAGCTTACGATCATGATTGCTTTGTAGTTAAAGGGCCATTTAACCTAGACTATTATTTTGGCTATCCATCAGTCATTTGGATCTCTTTAACATCACCAAAAGTGCGCTAAAATCGTGATACCGCTCTTTTAAGTTGTTCTTTCGATGATAACATGCAATCCCAAGGGCCCCGAGTAACGCTTTTATTTTCTCGCAGCTTAGCACGTACACCGCACGATCACGCACGAGGTGTTGATGTGGTTGTTGTTCCCTTCAGAATGTTTCTGAAAGAGTTGTAAATGATAGCAATAAAATTAGACCGTCGTATAACAATGAATGTTCCTTCCATTGCAATTTTCGTAATTCTACGAACTCTACACCAACAAAAGAATACCGTGGTTTGGTTTCCGTCAAACAAACGTCAGCTCCGTGAACAGCTCTGGGTGATTTCACGCAGGTTTTGTACTGAGAGGTTTGAGCTAATAAGAACCATTTAGGTTTAAAAAGAATCCAATGCGCCTGACTTAAAAGGCTTGATGTACTGAAGCCAAAACGCAGTTTGACGTTCGGGAATGTAAAGTGCGAGGAAACAGAATTATGAATTGAATCGCAGTAAAAATGTTTTATGAAAAAAAAGGACGGAAAAGACATTGGTATCACTGATCTTTCTGAAGGTCATAGTTCAAAGATATTTTAGTGCTCAATCTCCATGATGACACAACTTGCTAGTGAAGAGACTGCAAGTCGTTGGTTCCACTGGTGGCATTGCGCTGCGGTTGAGTGCTCAACTTGACCTGAGCCAAGTGTTTTCAACACTCCGGTCTGTGCGTGCAGAGATGCATTGGCTAGATATTCGTTTTCCAAACTGATTTGCTTTACAAAGAACGTCGTCAACGTGATATAATGCATCAGGCAGAAACAAATCCCCCTCCCCTTGTTGTGAGCCTCTTTCTGGAAATCCAGGGAGGGTACCGTATTACAGGAGAAAAATTTCAGGGTGGGTACTGCTAAAGTACGGAATTCCAGGGTGGGAGAACATGAACAAATACGTTTAGGAAATAAATCAGACTGAATGTAGTTTTCCCGGTTTACTAACATAGAATAGCGGATAACATATTGTGGCAGGCTGGAAGATCTTACAAGTACGCAACGAGAGGAACATAGTTTCTGTTAACTTCCTCTTTAAATTCCAGTCTCATTGCTCGTGGCCAGATTTATTTCTCCAAGCTCTATTTCCACATTAGAATTCATCAAACGTTGACGCTTTCTGAAGAAGCTCTTGATATGAGATAATAGATGTTTAACATGCTTGCGATACTTGTCGCAGAAAATAAAGCACAAGTACGGATTAACTGCAATGCTTCCATATGCTAAAGCAGACAAAGTTGTTCCAACAACATTAACACTCTTGGCATTCATCACGAGGCCTGAACGAACGCGGTGGAGATAATTTCTATTATGGAGAATAGATGATAGGGAATCCAACAGATCCCAAAACTAATAACTATTGCCAATGTTAGCTGCAAAGCGTTCCTTGTTTGCTTTTGTCGTCTAAGTGTTTCCCTTGGAGAGCTAAGTCCCGGGATACTGTGTTTTCCTAACGTCTTGACTATCCGGTAATACAGAATCGTTATGATAATTAAAGGAAATACGAAGGATAAGGAGAACAAGGCTAATGAGAAGAAGAGGGTAAAGTACTTTGGTTGAGATCCCCACCCGTGAGAACATACATTCATTTGGAGTTCCACATCAAATGTGACTTTAGTCGTGAAAAGTATATAAGAAAAGAGCGACACTGAAATGACCCAGATCAAAGGCAAAACGTAGCGTGTCTTTAGAATCTTGGGTGGTTCCCTTGTGGGATGAACGACAGCAAAATAGCGCTCGAAGGCAATTGTAACCATACTTAGAACTGACACAAATAGAGAGACGTCCCGTAGAAATGGCCCGAGTTTACAAATAACCAGTCCTAGAGGCTTATCGAGGAACCATTGAGGAGAGCAGTTGATTAAAACTTGAACATAGCGCGGGATGACTACAAGCGTCGTGGCGAGGTCAGAGACCGCCATGTTGGAAATCATGAAGTTCACAGTGTTGTGCATGGCTTTGTTCTTGTGCACTACCACTAGAACAGTGAGGTTTCCCAGCAAAGACGCAAGGAATAGAAAGGCGTAATACCCAATGAATAGTACGTTAAGCTCCTTGTGACAATGATTCTCAGGGAAACTCGCGTTTTTCTCGTTTGATGTATTGATAAAATGAAAGGAATCGTTTCCAAAGGCATACAAATTTGCCATTTTTGACGACGTCTGACCACCAGTTACTTTCAAAATTAACACTGAGCATCTAACTTGTTCAAAAGAAGTATCTCATTTGTGTTCACTCGCTGATTTTAGAGTTTAAACAGCTGTTTGAGCTTCCCCTGACGTAGAAAATTATACTGACGTGACCAATGAAAAAAGGCAGTTGTATCCATGTTTATACTTAAAGGTAAACAGAAAAAGGGCAACTGTCACGGGTACAATGCAACAGACCTGTTCCTCACCCCTTCGGACCTGTTCCTCAGAAAGACTGTTCCTCACGCCCTTGTACATTAAGAAATCGAACCTTTGTTTGAACCTTTGTTTGTACCTGTGCTGGCAAATAACTTTCAGGTGTCCTGGGAAATTAATTCAAATTTTGGACATTTGGAAATTTACATGTCATTTACAAAACTTTTTAGAGATTATTTTAGTCTTTCGTTGCTTGTTTTGTGGCATTTCGACCAGCAGTTGCTTAGAAATGGCTAAATACGCTGTTTTAATTTATCGAGTAATATTGTGTTATAAAGTGATTTTGCAAATAGACAGGGTACCAGGCAAGACCAGCGAAATGGTTTGGGGTAGCAGTGCTGAGTACTTGGTAAAAATATCAACCATATTAAGTTACGTGCACCTGCTGAAAAAAAATTAGCAAGGATACGATTCCATTTAATGTTGTTTCCTTTTAAAACACAATGTTTGCATATTTCTTTTAAGAACTACTTAATCTGACGTCTTTCTGATACTCAGCAGTAACTATTTCCATACATCACTAATTATCGCCGCCCCTTTATTTTGTTTGTTTTGTAGTTTCGTATTTTGTTTATCTAATTTATTTTTGGATTTGGTACAGTATTCACCTAGCGTTTAGTTGCTCACTCTTGAATTCAGTAGGAGTTTCTGGTCCACGTTACGATAAGGTCCCATGTGACGTTGGTAACCCTGTGTAATAATGTGCTATCCCAACAGTGGTCCCGGGGCCGGGGACTGTAAACATCACTTCCAACTCTAAGGGATAGCAAACAGGGTGTGGTCCATAGCAACTTTACCCCTAAAGTGTCCCCGACAGTGTCCCAACAGTTACCAACAGTGTCCCCGGGGGGACTGTAAACATCACTTCCAACTCTAAGGGATAGCAAACAGGGTGTGGTCCATGGCAAGTTTACCCCTAAAGGATGGGAAATTGCATGGCTTTGATCACCTTAGAGGTCCGTTCCTTTATTAATAATAATATCGGATTCGCACATTGGGCACATCCAAGAGGTGGCTCTTCGTCCCGTGCGTCTGTGAAGTGTTTAGTTAGACCTGAAGACCTGTATCAGCATCCCAGGGTTCTTTTACGTCCCCTCGAATCGGATATGGGAGCGAAGGGAGACGGGACCTCGGTTTATTGTCTCATCCGAAAGACTAAGGAAGCACAAGCTTTTTACAGCCCACAATGAAGCCTTAGCTCTCTTCACGGCACCAAAGATATATATATATATATATATATATATAGAGGATATTACATGGCCGCGCGTGCGCTCACTCGTGAGATAAATTTTCAACACTCGAAGATAAAATTCGTATCTCCAAGCGGTCATGTAATGTTCTGTTTATTATATAAACATCAATGAAATACCAAATTCAAATTTTATTTGAGTTAAGCTTAAAAATCGAGCATCCAGCAAAGGCAAGTGTGATATTTTCACATGTGAAAATAACATGATATTTTCACGTGTGAAGATATCAAGTTTTCGCGCGGTAGATCACCTGGTATTTCATTGGTGTTTATATGATAAATATATGTATTATATATTATCTAGATAGATTTGTATATTTTTATTTATACTGATGTGATACCGGAATGGTTTTATCGGTTAATAAAGTAGATGTAGATGTAGATGAAAGAAGAGAAACAATTTCCACGTCCCTGCCGGGAATCGAACCCGGGCTACAGCGGGGAGAAGCCGCGAGCGCCTAACGCTGCGCCACCCGTGCTTCCTGATAGGAACCCAAAGCGATCAAGTTCCATATTCAAGTTCAGTGTGTTCGTTCAGTACTTTGCCTAGAGAGTTTCCATGGGATAATTACGGTTCCATCGCTTTGGGTTCCGCTCCTTTATTCAAGTTCAGGAGTTCTTATTCAAACTTGAAACCTTGCCAAAAGAAATCCCATGGGACAGGATTCATCGCTTTGAGTTCCGTTCCTTTATTCAAGTTCAGGAGTTCTTATTCAAACTTGATACCTTGCCAAAAGAAATCCCATGGGACAGGGTTCAACGCTTTGGGTTCCGTTCCTTTATTCACACCACTACTATGTTCACACTTGGTAATTTGCCAAGAGAGTTCCCATGGGATATTCACGTTCAGTGATGTTCGTTTCCACGGTTGAGTGCGGTGGGTCCTTTTAAAGAGCCGACCAGATTTGGTTTCTTCCTAGAGAGTTCCGTTGAGTTAGAGTTTTATTGTTGTTAGTCCCATTCCTCAAACTTGTTTCTTCGACTTCGAATGACTGAGTGCAATAGACCCTTTCAAAGACTACGTGACTCAGTCACCCTTACGAGGATAACTTGCTGACGTTAGTAAGTTCCACGGTGGCCCCTACGTTAATCTGTCCCATCTCTGCAACTGGACGCGACTCAACCGAGTTCTGCGACTTCCGTACTAAGCATCGAAAATACCGCCTCAGGTGCGTGCGAAAATTCCCGCTAAAAATAAAGCAAATGTAAGGATTGGTGGTTGTGGTTGTTACTGACAGAGCACTTAGTAGGTATTGCACAGTCAACAAAGTTTGATGCCATATCTCGGTGTCAATCTTGCCCCACAGGAAGTTCATCACGGTTGAAAACATGTGATATGGCATCCAAAGGATGAAGAAAGAGCATACAATTGTCAGTGAAAGGTTTACCACATTCCTGACCTGCTGCCTCCTTCTGGCGAGGAGTTCTTCTTGCGCGTGCTCCACTCCTGGGATTTTTCTTCTTCTCATTTCTCGGCAAATAAGAGCGTATAGAACAGACATGACAACCAAGGGGACGAGGCACGTCAACACACCATTCCCTACCATGAAATATCTATGGTAGTGACCCGTGTCATCGTGAAGAACATATCTTGGAACGCAAAGTTCTTTCCCTGAGATCAATTTCACTTGAGTCGCGACGAGATAGGGGGAAAGTATTACCAAGGGAACGAGCCAGATGATTGGCAGGGCGTAGCGAAGCTGTAGCACTGTAGGGTGTTTTCTTGTTGGGTGAACAATAGCGTAGAAACGGTCCAGTGCCATAGCGACCATACTCAACACCGAGGTGAACAAGGATCCGTCGCGTATAACGGGGGCAAGCTTACAAGAGATAACGCCTATCGTCCCCGGGATAAACCATTCGTTGGATCCCGTTATATATACGTAGATCGATCTGGGAAGCATTGTCAAAGTCAGGATAAGATCGCTGACTGCCATGTTGACGATCAGGAAATTTATAGCTGTTTGCATACGCTTGTTTTTAAAGACGACCGCAATAACTAAACTATTTCCGATCAAAGATGAAACGATTAAGAAACTGATATACGTGATGAGCGTTATGGGCCCCTTTCCAGATAATGGGGGTCCTGTGGAATTTATGTATGGAAACGAGGCTCTGGCCGGCTGGCCTTGTTTACAAGTAAAAAGCTTGCTCGCTGTCGCTGAGCCCCGAGCCAGAAAAGACAAATTAAATATGTGTTTCGATTAGTTAGCGCTTCAAGATGTGAATAGCAGAAAAACAAAATCAATTATTTGGCGATTTTCTCAACCATAATAAGCTCAGTGATAGAGAAAATGGCTTATTAAGGAGAGTGCGTTGATGGATCGGGACGATGAAGTACAACATGGCGACTGGCCGGAGAAAGAAGAAAGTCTATTGTGCTGTGAAAACTTGTAAGTCCTCTGATCTTACCAAGATTAACGGAAGAAAACTGTCTTTTCATCGTATACCAACGGACAGGCAAGGAAGTAGCAGATGGCTTTTTGCCCTTAAAAACAGTTTAAAAGAAAATTCCCAAGTGAAAAGCCTCCGGATATGCAGCCTTCATTTTGCTTCACTATCTGGCCCTAAACTGTGGTGCCCGCTTCCGACATTAGCGTTGACTTCGCATCCTAACGAAGAAAGAAAAGCTTTCCTAAAAGATATTGAAGGACCGATAATCAAACGGAGGAGACTGGAGGAGCACAGTTTAAGTGAATGCCCAAATGCAACAAACGTGGACTGCAACTTTCACGATTACAACAAGTTTGTAACACTTCCATCTACAACTACAACCTCTTATTCTTCTGATCCTAAAATTACTCGTGACCAGTCAACACAAACGGTTATCGAAACCAGGGATATGGGAACGGATGCAAAATTACCGGATATCACAATCGAGGACTTAAAAGAAAACGATGAGAAAGTGAAATTCTACACTGGGGTCATCAATTTTGCAACATTGATGTTAATATTCAATACAGTTTGCGATGTTGCGCAGAAGCTGAACTACTGGAGAGGGAAGGAGTCAATGCCTGAAAAAAAGTTCTTACAAAATAGCGACTCTAAAAAGCCAGGTCCATCGCGGAAAATGCGAGTTGAGGACGAGTTCTTAATGGTTTTCATGAGGTTGAGACTGGGATTACTCGTTGAAGATTTAGCTCAGAGATTTTATGTTTCATCCAGTACTGTGTCAAGAGTTCTGATTACCTGGTATGCATTTTTAGCAGGCTACTTACAGCACTTGATTTATTAGCCAAGCAAAGAAGAGATTAATTTGAACCTTCCTTCCTCATTTCGTAAGTTTCCAGGTACCCGAATTATTTTGGACTGCACAGAATTTTTAATACAAAGACCCTCATCACTTGTTAACCAGGCCCTTACATTCTCCAGTTACAAGTCACACAACACTTTCAAGTTGCTTGTAGGTATAACCCCTACTGGTTCAGTCTCTTTTTTGTCAAAACTTTGGGGTGGTCATGTTTCCGATAATCATATTGTTAAAAAATCTGGACTTCTTGCTCTTTTGGAACCAGGAGATAGTATTATGGCTGATAAAGGCTTTGACATTGCGGAACTCTTAAAGAATTATGGGTGTACTTTAAATATTCCTCCTAAAAGAGTTTCATCAAAGAAACAAATGACAAGAAAACAAGTGGAAGAAACAAGACGCATTGCCTCAGTTCGTATACACGTGGAGAGAAAAATGGAACAGATAAAAAACTTTAGAATTTTGCAAGGTGTAATACCTTCCTCAGAGTGGCATCATGCAAATAACATTGTAATGATTTGTGCTGCATTGACCAACTTGGAGCCACCATTAGCAAGGTAATTTGCAAAAACTTGGAATATTGCATGGCATACAGATATATAATATTTGGGTAATGGTGAGCGCAATAGAAAAAAGGTGAAAATAACTTATATCTCAAATTGGTAATGTGATGTTCTCCTTAAATTACACCTGTTTCGATTTTACATTGCGCATGAAACCATGTATCTTGAACCATGTATCTTCATATGCATTATGCCTCAAAGTAGTGAACACAATATTTATTATTTATTTGATCACCGGTAATTATAAACGGATGGAATGTACATAATAAATAAGTATAATTCATCCATTACGGGAAGAACTAAAGCTTTCTGGTTTAAAGGGGCACTCGCACGCTTAATTTTTGTACAACCACCAAAAATACATTTAAGTTTACTGGGAATAATCAAAATAACACCCCAGGTTTGTTAAATGACCTTTTAACTGTTAAATCAATACAAATCTATAGTATTTTTATCTATTACCAAGAGGATGGAATTGGATTGCGATTTAAATTATTTGCTTGCCAGGCAAGTGTGCGAGTGCCCCTTTAACTCTCAGAAAAATCCAAAGAATCTTAAGACAGCTTGTTCTGTAAAAGAAAAAGAAAAGTCTAAATTGGTGAGGATTAAAATCTTCATAAAATTGTAAATAAAAATACCCTAATGCAAATAGAAAACATACCTGTACATTCATTTAAAATGAATTTGCACAATATTTAATGAAAATAATTGTAATATTTCCAATTCTGATATTATTTATAATCCATATTTACAGCATGGCTGTGCCAATTGTACTTGCATTGTACATTTAATGTATGAAACATACAAAAAAACTATTTATATATAATTATCTGAATTGTTTTACTTTGTAAACACAAGTGAATCTACTTTGTGGAAATAAAACATTCAGAACTCTTTAGCATGATATCTTTATTATGGAACATAATTCCTGGTGTTACTGTTAAACATAGTCTAAACAGAAAATCATATATCAAGAGGCTTCTTTTCAGAATTTGCTCTAGAGTCAAACTTATAGGAGGGGGATAGAAAGGTCTAGATCCCAATAACTCTTGGTACTACTGCTTCCATGTAAAACTTTTTCAGTTTTGGCAGTATTTTTTCTTCCAAAGCTTTTCATTAAATGTAATCCTCTGTACATATAAATCTTGATTTGTCCAGACAATAAAATCACACCACTTTCTCCTGCATACAGCCATTTGTCCCTGTACTTGGATAAAGTAGTTTGAGTTCTGTTTTAGCCTTATTTTACCCTTGTCATCCCTGTAGCAATAAAAATCACTGTCTTTGAGTGCATCATTGATGGTTTTGACCCTCCATTTATATGGACATTTGATCTCGAGTAGTCCTTGATATTCTTTGCAGGAGGGGCAATACACATAGCCATCTGGGCTTGCCCCCAGATATGGATAATTAACATTAACTACAAGCCCTCTCTCAAACACAGTTATATTTCTGTGGCCATTGACTTTCATAAATGTTATGTATCTTTGCCTTGCTTCTTGCTCATGTTCTCTGCCCCACCTTATTGCAGGCACACCATCTAAACAGGTTTCAGGCTGATCCTGTAGGATTTGTGAAACTAGTTTGTCTGGGGCAGTGGTTTCTCTCTTTTTGTAGACAGCACCCATCATAGAGGCAGTCAGTCTCCCAATCCTAGCAATTTTCCATTTAGGGTTCTTGTTTTGCCCCCTCGAGCATTCTTCAATAAGATCCGCTTCACCCTGATCAATTTTTATGGAATCAAAGTAGCTTTTGATTTTTTCACTTCTGTTGCTTCCCATGGGTGTAATACCAGTATGTATGCCAGAATGCAATGGAGATGGATTGTATGACCTGACAATATTATCATTGTCTGTTTCTGTCTCTACTTCCTGAAAGTTGCTAACATTTAGTTCACCAGAAATATCATGTTCTGACTGCAGCATTGGCTCTGCTGGATTATACACCGTAAGTATTGCAGCATTTGGATTGACCTGAGTAAGTGAATTAAGAAAAGAACCCAGGAACGATGCATCAATAGGTGCACTTGGCTTGTAAGCCACGTCATCTGGAAGTGCCATTCTTTTTTTCTCCTTTCCATACACATGTTTAACAGGGGTAATCTGATCAATTCGCCGCGGGCTTAACTTTCTCTTTCTAGGCTGGTTCCATTTGCATGGGAGGGAAGTGCAGGAAACTGCGTTTTTCTGGGTTCTGCAGAAGTCTTCCACAGCAAATAATAATGCGGCGATGTGGTTGCATGCTTCGCCAAGCCTAAAATGTGAATGATCAATGCTTAGTATGCGCAACTTAAAAAAAATAACCGCAATAATTTGTCAGCAGTCCAGAGGAACATGAGGCAACAAACTTAAGTTACTTATCTACTCCATGTACCCCGAAACATTACGTTTATAATATGCGTTATAAGCCTCTTTATTACATACATTCAGGAGCAGTCAGACAATAAGATATTTTCTTCAAAGTTCTGTTCTTGAGCATACCCTTAAAAAAAACAGTTGTGCCTCTCTAATTCTGGTCAATAGAAAAACATGGAGAAATTTTCACAACCGCATAATGAAAGTGTGAAGTGAATCAGTGGAAAAAATTGGTTGTGCAATGCGTATGTTGTGGTCTTGAAACTCTTACCCAGCACTACAGTTGCAATCAGCTGAATGAATAAATCCCGTAGCTTTTGCAAGTACAGCCCAGGTTGTGTATACCACGTCGGTTCTCATTGAAGGAATGACCTTAGCTCTCACAAATTGATATTCGCATTCATCTGTGACATTCTCGATCTCAATAATTATCTTGGACATGGCCGTCCTTGAAAAATGTGTAAGCTTTCAGCTGCCGATGGCAATTCATTTGTTCCTGAGAAAAATGTTCACAGTCCCCCAGTACTAGATAATTTATCAAGTCTTTCATTATTACGTTTGGCAAATTCTCCAAGTTTCTATCCCAGTTTGTGAGCGTTTTGGGGTTCGGAAGCTGTTGTCGCGGTGTTCGAAGTTTCTGCTTCAATCTCTGTTCTCGTTCCTCGTGTTCACGCTTTTTCCTCTCCTCCTTACTCTCGACTTTGTCTTTTTTACAATTTTCAACCCTTTCTATAAGATCCTCCTTAACCCCAGAAACTTTTTGTCCGTGGTCAGCCAGCCATTTTCTTAGATCCATTACCTTCCATCCACGAATTCCCGCCATCATCTCGAGTTGGCACTTACTGCGTTTCTAATGAAACTATCTTAAATGAAACTTGTTTTAGCCAATTAATAGCCAATTAACTGAAATTGTAACTTTGCAAAATCCACAGGGATAAAACGCAATATTCCTTTTGTTTTGAATGACTTAATGGGAAGAGATTCTGAAGCTGTTTTTTAGCGCGCGAAAATATTTTTAACTTGTAAACAAGGCCGGCCAGAGCCTCGCTTTCATGCTTATTTCCACAGGACCCCCGTTATCTGGAAAGGGGCCCATTCGCTCTGCTTCATGTGGAAGGAAGCTTGGCTTGAACATGTGGGTCTTGCCGTCGCTTTTGTCGGTGAAATTGGAGCTGAAATTGGTGGACAGCTCCATCTCGAAAGACAAGAATGGGTTCTCTGCTTGAATCTTTGACACTCGTGGGAGCCTTGGTTTAACTCCCCTGGTGTAAAGTTGTGCAGAAATGTGCTGTTTTCGTAGTTTACGACTCTAAATTGAAACGTTAGCGCAATGAAGCTTCTTCCTGCTCCAGTAACACAGGGTCGTCTTCGAAAAGTCTTTGCGTCCCAGAAACGAAATAATTTTATACAAGTTAAAACCCCGAATCGATTTATACGTCCTCTGCGCTACAAGTTTACGGAATTAGCTAGTAGGCATGAGCAAACAGATATCAATATCAACATTGGGACAAAAATTCGTCAAAGAGCTGTGTTGTTTTAAGCGCATTAAAGACACTAAAACTCGAAGAATTACCCAACTATCTGCCAGTTTAGGTCACGTGAGTTTGTTTTACCGCGACCTGCGAATGGCAGTTTCCGTCCAGTAGAATGCGTTTTATAATTTCAGCTGACATTTGGAGGAGATTTTAGTGGTTCTGTTTGAGCATTAGATATTGCTTGCGAAACATCTGGAATCGTTTGACATGTTTCGTAAATACGAGAGAGTTTTTCTTGCCTGTAGTTAGAAGGTATACAGATGGCAAGGTAAGGCAATTAGCAAAAACTATTTCACAATATTTCAGATCATGTTTTATCAATACATGTAGCTTGCTTTCCCAAGACCACGATTTATCCAAATTCGTTGGCTGCTAGGTGAAAATAAGAGTTTTCTTTTAAGTACATATTTATCAAATTTTGCATTTTCGTTAATTTTCTTCCTTAGCACTGCACAAGTAACAATTTATTACATTAATTATATAGCCAGTACGAAATCCATTGTTGTCAACTGTCCAATTATTTTTACCTGCAGCCCCGTCCAATTTTGGAGTTCCTCTGAATCATCCAATTTGTTCTTAATTGGGCAGCATGGAGTCCTATTATACAGTATACAAATATATTGCGATGATATGATGCTTGAAACATCTGTAAGAGCGTATTTGCCAACATATTATCCATGATTAGTTCTTGTATCACTCGATTTCGTTCGCCTTGTCTATTGTTCTAGAGTGATTTTCTGTTTTCATAGGACACTATTGCTTTCAAACAAACTTCAGGTTTTGAAAGGGGCTATGTGACGATTATTTCAACAAAATGTTATAAAATATTAAGACCAGTGATCTACATAAATAACTCAGAATCGTATATCCTATATTATTATACATTGTACTCACTACCTCGATTCTGATTGGCTAAGAGCGCGCGCTTTACTTTGGGAATCACGCATTTTGAGGGTCTCCAAGAATCAGCATGCTGATTCTTGAAGAATCCGCTAGCTGATTCTTGATCCTACGCGCGCAATGCATAATTGGACTAGAGCACTTGAATGTTTTCTCTTTTAATAACAAGACGCTTGTGTAAAAGATATTGCTTTTTACTGAATCAATGTATAATAAAACAATTATTGAATTCGGTTTTTGTGATTTCCAGAATAAACAATGTCTCGCCTGTCTCGACATTGTTTATTCTGGAGATCACAAAAACCTCATCCGGTAATTGCTTAAAATCACTCCAACGTTTTACTTATTTAGCATTTGAAAGGTTTTTTAACAAACCTAGACAATTATTTTGTTCATTTATTGCGAATTTGACTGCATTTAAAGGGGCACTCGCACGTTTAAAATTCGTCCACCGTGGACATAAAAGAAGTAAAATTGTAACCGCGAAAACACATGTACATTTGCCCATAGTAATCAAATCGTGACGCTGCCCCTTTAATTCCTAATGAATTGCAATCCCGAGTCTGAATAAATCTTCCACAATTCCTCCTTGTCTCAATCTCCTTGACTTTCTCTGTTTCTTTGTTTTTCCCCGTCAAACATTTTTACATGTCTTTATGGCAATCCCATGATGACAAGTTATAATCCTTCATTTCTTCGTTACATTATGCTTTTTTATCGTTCGTATTCCATTAACATCACCAAGGGCCTTGCGCTCCTGCAACGTCCTCTTGCTATTCATAAATCACACACTCTTTTTGCTTACTCACTATCCTTACGAACTTCGACCATCTCCCCAAGAATACGCTCACCTTTTCCAAAGTGACAGTCTTCAGCTTTTCTCACTTCACCCAGCGATAAATCCAAGGAATTTTCGCGCACGTCTTCTACTCCACCTTCTTCTCTTTGCTAACTTCTGTCTTTTTCCCAAGTATCCGTTCCTTTAACTTGTTAATACCAGCCTTGGCCCTCGCTGCCAGTCCTTCATTTGCCAGTTTCTTAGTACTGACTTGTTCAAATCGCCTGGTGCACAAGTTGTGGTAAGACCCGAATGCGATGGCTACGACTGTGCATGCGAGACAGATCACGTTGTACGGCATGCTGAAATCTGGAGTCGGGAGAGTAACGAGAAGGGTTTCCGTGTGGAGTCGGACGAATCCAGCATCGGGGTTTGATTCAGTCGTGGATAGACTGCACAATGAAACAGAAAAAGTGTTACACGATATGAAGGAAATAATACTACTTGGTAGACAAACAACCAGGGTCGTTTCTAAATAATTGAGGAGAAGGTGCTGCCATTGCTTAAAACATCTGCAAATGGTTAGACCTTTGCGTCTCCTGGGATAAGGACGTACAACCGTAGGTCCTGTCTCTCGCATGCACTACAACCTGAACCACAGGGACAACAAAGAATCACCGGGACGTCCTCAGTGCTGGGCTCCCTTAACACACTACACTGACTAGGGAATCTCTTAATTAGAGCCTCGCTCTGTATAGGATTTCGAAATCAATTTTGAAATCTCCGCGACATCACGCTACAAAATTTGCGGCTGATCGCGCCGAGTTGCACCAAGTTACATTAGTTTTGTGTTTGACGCGTAAATGTGAGAAAAATCGCCGCGATTCGCGCGACAAAAATTGCAAGTATAAACGGGCCTTTAAGACCCCAGTACCCGGGAGTTCTTCCAAGTAAGAGTGATAGGGTTGCTCGTCGGGACATTGGAAACTATACCCTAAAAAAATACCAGGACATAAAAAATCCAACCGCTAAAACATACCTTATAAAACAAAATGGCCTCTAAAAAATACCAACATTAAACCTTTTTTTAGCTTGTTTTTAGAGCTATCAACGAGTAAAGAAAGCCAGAAAACGTTTTGCTTGGTTTGTGACCCTTTCATTCATTTGTGTACCCCTAAGAATACCATTTATTAGTGAAAGCCGCAATGTTTCTCCGATACCCCTTAAAAAATACACGAGAGTCGATTTTGACCCCTAAAAAATACGACGAGCACCCTATCAGGTCGACATGTGAAGAACCCCCCCCCCGGGCCCCACTAACATATGCACCAAGTGATCCCAATCGTAAAGCCGGGGAAATACGAGGCACAAAATCCCTCAACTTGTCGCGCAACATTGTTGCGTTGCAAGTTGATGATCGATGTTGCGCGTTTTTCATCTCGCGCCACAACTTGTCGCGCAACAAAAACATTTGTTGCAGGTTGTGAAAACTTGTTGCGCGAAGTAGAGCGCGGGTCTACTTTGAGACACAAATTCTGGCTTTGTTGCTCGTTTTTCATCAAACACACAACTTGTCGCGCAACATTTTGCCTACGATTCAAGTTTTGGTTGGTCAATAGAAATGGAAGTGATAAGGGGCCAAATTCGCCTTGGTCTCGCATGTGTGATCATCAAAACAAAATGTTGCGCGACAAGTTGTGAATTTGATGAAAAACGAGCAACAATCATTAGACTTGCAACGCAGCAATGTTGCGCGACAAGTTGAGGGATTTTGTGCCTCGTATTTCCCCGGCTTAACATATCTTTACCTTGGTAACAAACGCGACGTTTGCCTTGAGTGACTAAAATCCAAAGGGTTGCTTAATCGCGCCGAGATGACCGATGAACTGCAAGTCAAAAGAAGAGCATTAAGTTTACAATATACTCGACAGCCAAACTGAAGTATGTATTGCCAACTCCATTGTATTCATCAGCATCATCATTTATTTATCCATTCACTTGATACATTTTCTTTATAATTACATTAATGATTTTTTTAAGCAGATGGAAAGGATTCTAAAGGAAGCAAAGCTTGTAATTATAGAATCCTTTTGTGTTTTTCAAAATTTGTTACAATACTGATTTTGGCTCTTTAAATGATATTTACACAGTACACTTTTTTTTAATGATCACATGTCATTAATAATCATTAACAATTAATCATTAATAATCTGTATGTGCTTTATGGGGCGTCCTTGCTCAGCTCAATAAAACTTGACCGGTTTTTATACAAGTAAAAGAAAACGAGGGGGATGTCAATACTGGTTGCCACGGTAACCAGATGAACTTGAAAAGCAAATTACATGACAACTTCTTTCAAATAAAAATCAAATATCCGAAAAAATCCACTGGAAAGCCTGCTCGCAGGCTACTCTTACCTGATATAAAATCCGTGATGGGCATCTGGAGGATGCTCTGTCCACTTGAGGAACCCCCTGTCGAACTTGATACTCAGTTTTGTGACCGAGTTTGCTGCTAGGGTGAACATAAGTTCCAGGGTGTAAGGTCGCTGGCGATCTTTTCCTGGTGTGAATTGGAGATGATCTGCAAATGGAGTACAGTTCCACAAGTGTGATTCATGAGAAAGTTCAAAGGTTTTACCACAATTTTCTATTATTCATTCATTTGTATTAAGTGCCACTCAAGACAGAAATTTTACTTCTCCAATTAAAATTACAACCATCCCATAAAACATCAAAACAATCGGTATGCTGTGTAAAGAAGGTAATATCCTGAATAATGGTCATCTTCATACATGTCTTCATATGTCACAGTAAGGAGATTGTTTAAACCGCCTTCTCCTATAATCCTTTGGGCATGAAACCAGTACGAAAGAAGTGCCTCATCTAAAAGTTTCTCATCAGGAGAATTCTTTTCAAATATCATGGCGTATGTAAAAGCACGGACGTGTTAAGAGATGGACTGGCAACTGAATATATAATTCAATTATCTCGAATCCATGTTCCTTTCGCTTCAAGGCTAATTGAGTTTTCTCTTCACACGTCCCTGGTAAAAGACAATAATCGTACTATTAAATGGAGAATTTCTGCCTTGAGTGGCACTTCAAGGGGCGTGTTTTACCTGGCTTCATGATCTTGCCATCATTTTCAATCTTCAGCGTATGCAAGAACATCCTCAAAAACCATGGGTAGGTGGCAAAATAGATGATTGGCAGGGGTTGTGTTGGATGGTTGTTATATATCAAGCATGTTATCCCACCCTTTTCTTCTCCATACCCTGAAATTTTAAATAAAATGTTAAAATGAAATGCTAGTTAATTTTGATTTTAAGCTAGCACTTGCATCACTATGATTAATTTACACTTGCCTTCAATAGCGTAGCCAGAAAAAAATCGTTACAGAGGCAGAGTAAGGTTAAGGCTGGTTTATTTTAAATTTGGTTCTGGTTCTTTCCGTAAAAAATAAAATAAAATTTTGAGGCACTTGGTATGCTGGCTACGGGCCTGGCCTTGTGCTTGTGTAAACCAGCTCTTCACTTACCTGTCATAAATCTGTGAGCGTAAAGTTGTGGTTTTGGTCCTGGAAAAGTAAAAACAACGAAGCATTGGCATTGTGGTATGAATTCCACCAAACTATGCATAGAGGTATATATTTCAGGGTAGACCCAATATTGTGAAAACCATTTTTGAATATGAGATTCTAATGTGTTTATCACTGTTGCAAAGCTCCGACGAAGGGCTAACGCTCGAAACGTCAGCAAAACACCATTTTTCCACGGCGTTTAACATAAATCTCAACCTTTGGTTGTTGTTGTTCAAGACAAGGAATAGTTTCTTCTAGCAGTAACTAAGACATACATTGTACCACAGTTATTCTTCAATTAGTTGATCTACCGGTAGACAAGCATAGTTTCATAAATATTACCTTCCATTGGTCTTTGTTTCCATTTGAAGACAATATTTCCTTCAGACTTTGAATTGGCTAGAGATAAGATGAAAACTAGTTTTATTCCTGCAGTGATGCAATTTTTGCAATTAGTCAAGGATGCAAAATCTGCCTCTCAACTGTCATATAATAAATACAATTCTTTACATAAATTCTTGTTTTTCGACATTAATCTCCAGATTTCTCAGGTCTATGGGTTGGTATCCCAGTAGAATTTACATTTTACCTGCCGTGAAAAACATTTAACCAGGCTCTAGAAAAAGTAAAACTTTGGGAGGATAGATTTCCATTTCCAAAATGTTGCTATTCTCACAAGAGAGTCATATTAATTGATGGGTGGTTGAAATGTCATTGTGATCTACAAATTAATGACATACCAAGATATTTGGATTTATAAATGGCATACTCCTTGTATTTCTTGCTAATAACACTGTGAGGTGGTGGAGTGATGGCAAACTTTGATCCAGTCTACAAGAAGGAAAAATTGTAAATATACGTACATTCATTAATAAAGTCTCCTGTGCCCAAATGTAAGGGCCTGGTGGGAGGGGTGGGCTACGTTTGTGTGGGGAGGGTCAAAATGTGGATACAGTCATATTCTTCTTTTGAGAATGAACACATTTGAATGTACTGGTAAATGTACCAGTGGGGTGGCATAAGGTAAATCGGAGATTTTCCAAGACAGGGAGACGATTAAGATTGCTTCTCATACATTCTCTGTATTTTGCATCAATTTGTTAGAAATCAAGACAGCTTTCTAGCATTCATTCAAGAATCACCAAGAATTTTACAAGATTCTGAACAACCATCTGCCACACCTTTTGCAAGATGTCAAGTGCATCATGTATAAAATGTTGTATAATCACTGTACCTTATTGCTTGTGATATCAAGTATAACATTACTTGTTGATGCTAAAGGGCAATCAGACATTATTGTTCTTCCAAACAGCTTCCTGAATGACCAGTCTAAAATACAAGAGAATAGTAAAATAATATAGGTTTCTATAAAAAGCATGCTATAAAAAACTTGGTGAAAATTCATTTGAGAAGATTTGCATTACAATACCTCTTCGTTTGCTTCTCAGTAAAGGGTCAAACACAAGGGATAGAGTCTGCTTCAACTCCACAGACAAACTCTTCTTGGATGTCTCCTACCAGTACAAAGTAAAGTGATTAAATACACTAAACTAGCTATCTGTCAGTGTTCTTGTACACCCTGGGGGGTGGTACTCCCTTATGCAACAGCTATATATGTATGTTGCAGCGGCACATGCATGTACCCACCCTATATCAAAAGAAAACTGATTTGTAATAGTTGTAATTACAATGATACCTTACCTCAAGGACAGGGCGGAGATGTATTCCCATGGAATGGTAATTGACATTGTACAACATCAACCCATTGAACAGTGTAGAGATACCAGCCTGTTGTCAAAAGGATAATATTTTACTTTATATATTACTTTCTCACTGACAATGTTTTCAATAAATTCTTATTTCTTGGCTAAAATTGTGCTATTTTCCATAAGATTCCCTCCTTCTCAGAGTTTCCTGTATCTGACCTTGAAACTGTATAGCATTGTCTTAAATCATACTGAATCATGTCATATGATAAATCATAATTATATGTTTTATCTACTGAAGTACATTAGAAAATAGATGTTGGAGGTTTTGTCTATTTGGAATAGGAGTAGAAGATTAGTAGTGATGAACTTCAGGTACTTTGAGGCCCTTTCTGATAAAACCCTCTTCCTATGACCTCAAGAATATTACAGCCGAATTTGATGTATAGCGATGCTCCAATTCCAAGAATCGTTATTTTTCTTTGGACAATTCTGCGCTGTCACTCAAAAATGGGGGCAGGGCTATGCAAATTAACATGAAGTCGATGGGCCTCGACGGAACCCACTTTGCATAGCCCCGCTCCCATTTTTTAGTGACAGCGCAGAATTGCCCAAACAAAAAACTGATTCTTGGAATTGGAGCATCGCGATACATCGAATTCGGCTATAACACAGTTATTTCCACAATTCACACACCTTAGAGTCACAGGGAAGCAGTTTCTTCCATGGTGTCAGATTCTCTGTACAAACAACTTCACGCCCAAGAGCAGCATATCTCAGGAGGGCAGAATTAATAGCTCTAGAACTAGCTACACCTTCACGACGGAATGACAACTGAGGTGATGTTGATGTCTTGTTGTCAATGAAATTCAAGGACGCACAGAATTGCCCTGATAAAGCTTGAGTGAGACCTGACCAGTTATCATCAACACTAAGGTATGGAAACGCAAAATGTCACAAATTAAAATAATATAATGTGTGGTTCCAGAAAATATCCATACCCCCTCCACGGAAGGGTGTTAGAAAGTGACCCCCCCACCCCTCTGGAATTTCCAAGGAAAAATACAGTATTTGTATGGAAATGATCAGATAAATTGACCCCCCACCCCTTCGGAATTTCCAATGCCCTTCCGTAGGGGGGTATGGATAATTTCTGGAACCACACAATGACTGATAATTTTAATACTTTGCTTTTATTTACATTGACTCCTAGTGTATCAGAAATTCAAAGGAGTACTTTTACAAGCATTTCTCCTGTTTGTAACATTTAAATGGGCACACCCCCAAGAGTATAGCCTTTATTTAATTTGCAGGTAGTGTGTCGATAAATAATGTGTGTGTCTAAACAAGGTACAGTACTAAACTGAAAAATATGGAGTTTTTAAATGAATTTTAGAATTTGATGACATCAAAAAGGGTGAGTTTATTCTCATTCCTACAAAATCTGAAGATCATAGCCAAGATATCACAAGTTTGCAAAATAGTCAAACACTCATTCCAAAATTACCAAAGAGGTCTCAGCATTTTTTTTTTACCAACTGCATACCTGCCAACCCCAAAATCTCCAAAACCTGGAGATTGTGGTTCAAATGTAACAACTGTATGAGAAAATCCCAAGAAATTTAGCAGGAGATATATATATTAATTGTATGGAAATTTTCACTTTTTTCCCAGAGATCAAGGGTAAAAACCTGGAGACTCCCACAAAAACCTGGAGAGTTGGCAGGTATGCAACTGTAGCTCCATGTATCAAAAAATACCAACCTGCCCTTCACTTTTTCATGGAACCACACCCAAAGCTCAGCACCTGGAGGAGCATTCACCACAGGGTACCCCATCTGTCATGTTGCCACCGCCCCTGTGTTAAACTGAGATGGAGTTCCTCCACTGAATATTTTTCAATGATCTGTCCAAATGACTTTGGAAAGAGATTGAAGTGAGAGACTGAAACACAAAAAAGAAGATACTGTTATCCATCTCACATGATCTGTAATAAACTGCCAAGTCTCTAAAGAGTACATGGACCAATAATAAATTGTTTGATTGTCTAGAGGGTTCTACAACTGTTAAGAGTTAAGAGTCTATTCTATTACAACAACAACAAATTTAGCATAAATGCAGAAGAAAATTTACATTAAATCCCTAACCCACAAATAGCAAGCTAGTCGACTACATAGAGACAATCAATTAAACAATTTTGAAAAACCTTAAGGTTGACATCCTGTGATTGAGTGGCTCAGTGAATCAGCAGTGGCAAACAACAAACCAGCCATTCTTCAACCAACTCACTGTACAGTATCCTCAAAGTGACTATGCATTTTACATTACAGTAAAACCCCACATATAAGAACCTAGAATTTTTGTCTAAACAGGTTCTTATTTGATTTAAAAATACAAGGAAACATGGGGTCGTTATAGCCTTACAAGTTCTTAAAATCCAGGTTCTTATACGCGGGTTTTTACTGATCATTGGATCAAACATATTTTTAGAATTTTCATATGGATACTCCAGCTATGAGCCCAACAAATTCGATACTATTATTATAAGATCAGCGCATTTTGAGGAGTGATTTTAACTTAACTTTATGAAGATCAGACTCAGAGCGCCAAAACCTTTCTGTCCAACTTACATGTTCTTTTGTTTGAGATCTCCACGTTCCATAATGTAGTAAACTGGAAATGCATATACACATGTCCCGTAGCAAGAGGTTTCACCAACAATTCTTCGTGAAATTCGTCGTTGGATGCCAGAGAAAGCGTAAAATACAGAAGTGAACAAAGTAGCACCTTGCCGGCCGCCATCTTGGATGCGCACCGCGAGAGGACTGGGAAACAATCGGAACCACAGGGAGCCAAATTCTTTTAAAGTTAATCCACATTTTCACGTCGCGTCAGTACACCCGCGAGCAGCGGAAAGAGAGCAGTGGCGGATCCATAGAGGCGTTGCGTGCAGACATATACCCTTTTTGCAATAGGGGGATTTCGTGTTTACAGTTTGGGCTCATTTGCATAAGCAGGGTCTAGATTCAGAATGTTTGAAGGAGTTCGAAAATAATCAGCACTGAATATGAATAGCGGACAGCAAATGAAACCTACTCTGAAAATTTGAAGGTTCAACATTCAGTTGTAAGGACGTAGTTAAATGTTCATTTTGGTGAAAATATGTGGGCTAATGAACCGTTTGCCATTGCCACACAGCAATCCACTCATTTTTTAAAACCTGCGTAGAGCCTCCAAAACTAACGTAAACGTCAATAAGTTCTTAGGAATAGTAAGTATTTCATCGCGCGAACATCTTTATTACATTTTTCAAGAGCAAAGAGGCATTTTCAATAGCCTTGAATTTCTTGGGTGGCAAGAAGCTCATTACCCCTCATGTTTTCTGTAAATTGAACTTATCGCCATGCGGTCATAATTTGAATGACGAACGTAGAACTTTCTAATTACGCTTCATTCACCAGGCGCTATTGAAATTCAGAACAATTCTTTTTGTAGCTCCGTTACGCTTGCTGATTTTCACGGATGCTTGAAATATGTAAACACTGACGTCACAATAAATCCGCCTATAGATGGTTTATTACAGAGCTGGATTTTTTTTTCACTTGACCTGACAATGTTCGATCAAAGTGTGACAACTGTCATTGTCGTGTCTAGGGGCCAAAACAGTGAAAACTGTACACAATGTAGTTTAACATTAATTTTCTCATTTATTATTTCCTCTTATTTTTCTTTTAATTAGATTTCATTATAATTCCAATGCATTCCCAACAAAAAGGGAATTGGAAATTCAAGAGGGTGAATTTTTAAGATTTTATTTTCCATATAAGTTAACTTTTTGGAAATTTCCATTTTTTAATTCCTTTTGTGGCAGGGTATAGATTTTTTTCTGGAATCACTCAGCATAAGCATCTATTTTTTTACAATATTCAGTTTATGTATAATTTTAGCCTTTTTAATGAACATTGCTGGCAATAAGAGAAATCATAAACTTGAAATGAGAGCAGATTTCAGATGAGTGTTGAATACTAAACGCAAATACAAAACCACTAACCATTCAGGAGTGGAAGCCATTCAACAACAAACAAATCAGAAGGCAAAGTAAGTTAGACTTGCGCTTAGTCATGACATCATGATTGGGGTGTTTTGATTTAGTTCGCAATTTGATTGACTGAAAGACGTAACACTTCAGTCTTGACCAATAGAAACGCTGACCATTCGCAAATATGGCTTACTTTTGACAGTCATCTGAAATCCTCTCTATAGGAATTTGGTATACAAAGCAAATAATGTGTATGTACAGATTAAATAAAATACAATAGGAACCATCCAATGGCTCCAACAAGTATGTCCACTTTCTACACTATGTCAGATAAATCCAAAAATAACAGAGAAATTTGAAAATGTTGGCCTATCATTTTAGGATGGATGCTGAATACAGAGTTTTTCGGAAATGATGACTTCATTCATGATCATGTGAGAACAAAATGCACCTTCGTTTTTTCTTTGGAGCATGCACAAAATTTACTGTTTTCAAAGTTAGCCAGCTTGTGGACAATTTTTTTTGCATCTGCCATAGGTAGGGTGGTTTGAAAATATCTGTTTCTTTTTTAAAGCAATTCTAGCTGTTTTCAGATTTAGCTGGCATAGTGGCATATGGTGCCTGAATGCTGCAATCCTTATGTAAATCTGCGTCTTTACTGACAGCTGCCAGTGTTCCTGTCCGACTCTTGATTCATCGATCTCTGCCTCAGGGAAGCAACTTCATCACTTCTAATAACATCCCATAGAGAATTATCAAGTTCGTGACACTCTCCTTTCCAGTGAAAGTGTGTTGGAGGATCTGTTTCTTGGTTCCCTGCTCTGTATTCAAAATAGGAGCTCAATGTTATAGCAAGACTTGACTTTATAAGTCCTACCCCTCCAACCTTTTCCCATGCTGGGTGGTATACTCTACCACTTTCTGGCAACATACAGATCTTTTGGGGTTGAAATGGTACATTCAAGCCATCATCTATACCATTGCATGTTAGTATCCCTGGTGCTTTATTGTCCATTGGGTCATGTTCTAGTTTGTTAAAGACTATTGGAATATCATCACATCTGATGTAGTTCTTCTCCACACCACATAAAGAGATATATGGAAAGTCACTCTCAAATCTTCCAGTTTTGTTGAACTTCAGTCGTCGGAAGAAGAACTTCAGGAACTGTTTGTCTAAAGGGGCAATAATAGAACAATACAATTCAGCTTCTGGGTACCCAGAAGAAACTGGGAGTTTCTGCAGAAACTCATTCATGGTAAAAGCTGAATTTTCCATGGAAATGGAACACTTCCCATTCTTGTGTCATGGGAAATTCAGCTTTTCCCATGAATCGGTTTCTGCAGAAATTCTCTGTGGTGCCTGACAAATCATACCTTTGAAGCAAGTGATAAAATTCTTCACCTTGGTATCATCAAGGAACAGCTACCACAGAAAAAAATGGCAACAACAATATTCTTCATTTAATGGACTTAGAATTTAGTATACTCCCCAACTAGATTACTCTAATGGCGGGAGGAACTGGTCAGGTTCTGGGAAGGGGAAACACCTACAATGACGTAATGTAACAATGTAGAGCATAGACTATAGATCCCTGCAGGGCCGGTTACTAGAAGGTCAATTAAGAGTTATCTGTAGATAAACGCTTATCCAATGGATAAATCCTGAACAAATACTATAGAACAGATAACTTTTATCCATGGATAACTTTATCCAACCTTTCAGGAACCGGCCCCAGGAGATATCAATTTCAGTACACTTATTACGTAATGCGATAGCGGGCAAAAAGTGATATTGACTTGATAATATATTAAGTTACTTGCTGAAATTGCGATAATTCGTTATCCTACCTGTCCTTGGTGATCTATATAGTAGAAGTATTCTCTCACTCTTGGTGAGGGCGACTGTCCTTGAACATAGCTAACAGCTCTTGCTACAACAACCACTTGCTTGCAAAACAAAGATGATCTCATAAAACTAAAACCTTGTGCCAAGGGCGTCTTGATCGCAGAAGAAAACATTGTTGGAAATCAACTTAGCCTTGAGCTACTTCGGTAAATTTCAAACATCAACATGAAACTGTTGCAAATTATTTGATTCAGTAAAATAAAACCCCGAAGTCTTAGAATTGTGCTTGTTTGTCAATTTTGTTTTGGTTTGAACCCCACGCGCAATGCATTACTCCCTCTACTGCGCATGCTCTATTGTTTTGCTCGCTGGTAACCGTTGAGCGGGCGCCAAATTTTAGGACTTGGAAAAATAAGCTGTCAGAGTGGCCGGCGTGGTCAGGTTTTCACAATTTTTTATTTAAAACCTGATCATTTGCCCACTCAAGGACAAGGGGAACTCAAGCACAGTGCATTTATGATGTGAACTGTGCAGTTTGGGGGATTTTTGGTGGCTTTCTTGCTTTATAGAAGTCCCAACTCAACGGTCGACATCAAACACAGAAGAAACATGGCGACCCAGAAACGCGCGTGGAAACTTCGTGAGTGGGCTATTTCTTGAAATTCGTCTAAACCGCATTGTGTCATATTTAGATCCTTAATTATAAATTTTGATTTCAGGAGTGGTATTTATGAAGAGTTTTCACAGAATGAGCGTTTGTATTATTTAAAATCCGAAGAAACCTGCTCGGGTTTTGAATCTCCAACTTGGTTGGAGATTGACTCGTTTTGTGATTCATATTTTTTCCGGCAATTGTTCCCCATGGAGCGATCTGATTAATGCACTGGTCCTATATCACAATTCACTAAACCTAAGCAAACTATTGACTTAATGTAGAATAAAACTGATCTAGGAATCAGAACGCATTCCTTTCCATATCACACAAGGTTGTTGCAGAATAAAATTGTACAGTAATAAGTTCAATCACCATGACATTGGAAAAGCCTTAACACCAAAAGATAAGACTAATTTTGCAAACCTCCAAATATGGGAGCATATTTGGATTTCTACAACATAGTTTGAAGCCCATTTCTCACTAATTAGAATTCCAAGATTCACCAAAAAATAACAAAGAAAGGATCATTTTTGCTCCTCAAAGAAAATGTGATAATATGAGATTTGTGACTAATTAGCTAAGTGTGTCGTGCAAATTATCATTTTAAGATTGTTAGGACCAGAATACTAACACACTGTTTACACACATAATTAGATAATGTAGTCAAGAAGAATTATTTATTACCAGCTACACATGAAAACAACATGTGGGTTAGCAATGGTAATAAACTTCAGCCACATAAAATTCATTTATGCTTCAAACTTGTCAATAATAGCATATAAAAAATTCAAGCTCTCTAATGAAATTTACATTTTGGCAGACTTATAGCAATATCTTTGATTTTGATATGTGCTATTATTTTGGGGAGGAGGATGGTCCAGTCTAGTACATGCATCATAATTTTTCACATGATCAATATTTACAATTAATATGTCTGAGTGAACAGTTGTTGACCAAGTGCTTTCGTAATTTATTATTGCTTACAAAATCTTTTTTTCACTTGGCATCAAATTATGCCTGCTTTATACACACTTTTCTAATGTCTGCCATTCCTTTGGCACATATTTGGGAGGGAAGGGGAAATTTTGCTTAATTTTTAATTAAGCGCGTTCATGAAAAGCGAACGGCTTCTCAATAAGGGAATACAAGCTAATGTGTTCTGTTGCACAAACTTTATAAATGTTAGGCATAACACCTGAATAAGTTCCTTTTTTCTTTATTAATTTTTAGAAGAGTTTGTGGCTCATGGATCCAATGTCAACTGCCTGGCTTTGGGTCCCAGTTCTGGCCGTGTCATGGTTACTGGAGGGGAGGACCGCAAGGTTAACATGTGGGCTGTCGGCAAACCCAATGTCATCATGGTAACTGACTTTTAATGTTTTTTATAATATAACTTAGATATAACGCTCGTTCTGATAGGTCCAAATCTATGCTCTATTTCACCTATAAAGTAATGGTTCTCTCCCGCTATATGCAGTAAGCATTAGAGCATAACTTTCTATGACTTTATCAGCGAATAGAGCACTTGTGATGTTGGGAGGGACACTCAAAACTTTTGTCTCTCCCAACATGCTCTATTGCACCAATAAAGTCATAGAAAGTTGTGCTCTAGTGCTTAAAATATTTTGTATGACTGCGGAAAAGTTAATGCACTGCTGTTCAAGCTGATACCATCCGTTTTAATGTGCTGACCAGAGATCAATTGATTCAAAGAACATAGTGTGCTATTCAATCTACAGTTGGCACATTCAAGGCTGGAAATGAACTTTTTTCTTAGTTGCCAGTTGGCGACCAAGTGCAAAAAAAATTGTGTCTTATCTCTAAGAGTTTTGGGAGTTTATGATCGTGTGGAGCCGGTCCCATGGGTCCAGAAAGGCTTTAGCCAATCAGTGTGCGCAATTCTTGCAAGTTTGCCTAGTTTGCCTTACTTGGAGTTTCACGTCGCTAGCATGAGCCTCGTTTCTAACCTTCAGTTATCCACGAGTAAAAACTGGTGCCTGAACATAACTTTTGGACGCTAGCTGGCATCAAGCTTGAAAAAAGTAGCAAATTATTTGGTCGCCAGCTGACTCCTAAGGTCAAATTTGTAGTCAAATAGTCCTGACTTCACCTGGTCACAATTTCCAGCCCTGACATAAGCATTAGTAGAAATGGCAATGATGATAAACAGGAGGCAAGCTTCACTGCTGTTCTATAGAAGGTTCTATTAAAATTTGGCATGTTTAGTTATGTTCCAGTCAATGCGAGTCATAATAACAGTCCTCCTCAGAACTATTCTTACCTAGACCATCATATGGCTGCTAATGTTGACCAACTGGGTTCAGACTTTTCACTGTTTTGTGACCCTGATCGAAAATTAATTTTCATGTGGGTTTTTTCTTATGTGAAGAGCTTGGCTGGTCACACAAGTCCTGTTGAGTGTGCCAAATTTAATAGTGGCGAGGATCTTGTTGTCGCTGGCTCTCAGTCTGGAACTCTTAAGATCTGGGACTTGGAACAAGCCAAGAGTAAGTAACATTAGGTATTCTCTTGAGACCGATTCTAATTAAAGACCCTTGCGTCAGATGTGTGTGGCAATGCTATGAGCTGTTTGCAGTGTTCAATTAATACTTTAAACATGGATCGGATGGATCGACATTACACAAGATTTAGACAGACTAAGTTCATTACTTTTACTGTTACTTCATTAGGAACTACAAAGCCATATACCAGTCTCCTTGTCACAATTTATATCTAGTTTAAAAAAATGAAAACAATCTTGTGATAGAAAATTGAATTACTTTTCTTCTCTTTTGTTTCAGTTGTGAGAACATTGACAGGTCACAAAAGTAGTATAAAAAGTTTAGATTTTCATCCATTTGGGGATTTTGTGGCATCTGGATCACTTGACACAAACCTTAAGGTACGAATGCAATGCTTGCAGCCGCAGCTTGTGATAACAGCAGAGTAGATTTTGCATGACTGTGAAAAAATTCTGGCATGTTCCGGTGCTTGTCTTGTCATTTTGACTTGGTTGATCAGTCATTTTGTGTGATGACTGTGAATGGCTGAATGTCTATATGTAGGCGAGGTTCTGTCCCATGCCATGACCATTTTCGGTACCATTTTCTATACCTGTTCACATTGATGTGAAATCTGCTCTTATGAGGAGCTGACAGTGGAGACAATGAATGAATATAGAGCAGATGTCATATTACTGTGAAAAGTGCTGTGACATGGCGCTGCACTGTCGCAGTTGTGGCACGGAATCTGGCCTGCTGTAGTCGCTGCACGGCCACGGCGTGGCACAACTTTGTCATGATGAGGATGATGACCCGATGATGTTGATGAGGGTGACTGAAATGTTTGCGCTGATGGTGATTATTGCCATTAATGGTGGGAGTGGGGGTGATAATGTAGTTGATGGTGGTGAGGATGCTGAAGGGACATAGTGAAGATGATAGTGTTGAGGATGATGATGAAAGTCACTCTATTGCCACAAGGTTCACTGTTTACATTGCCGTAATTTTGCATTGTATGAACTGAATTCAACTGTGAATGATTCAGAGTGAAATGGAAGATATTGCAAGTTGTTGTAAAACTCTACTCTTTTTATTATAGTTGTGGGATATAAGAAGAAAAGGATGTATATTCACCTACAAGGTATGTCTTTAAACTCCTGGCTTTCCACCATAAATTTGTTCAAATTTGAATCTGCTTCCTGCACACGTTACTTCTTAGCAGCAAGAAGTAGGATTTTCTCTCCTTAATCCACCTAGGGCCATACAGATTGTGTAAACTACCTAAGGTTCAGCCCTGATGGACGGTGGATAGTCTCAGCAGGGGAAGATAGTTGTGCAAAGTTATGGGACTTGACAGCAGGGAAGATAATCAATGACTTCAACCAGCACACTGGACCTGTAAACTGTGTGGAGTTTCACCCCAAAGAGTTCCTTTTAGCAACTGGAAGCTCTGACAGGTAAAACGGCTGCAGATTTGACACAGTTTCTTAAACTTTAATCTACAACCAGATTTCAGGAAATGGATGCCCAGTGTATAAATGCCAAACTCTGAGTATTGACAGAGGGCATCTACATGTAACAGTATGTGGTGTGGTAATCCGCATCTTCTGGAAAAATTCCACACCTGCATCTTCATGGAATTTTCCGCACAATTTTGGAAATCATTTTTATGACTGACTTTACTGAAAATTTCAAGAAAACCCTGGAAATAAAAAAGTTTGCATTTTCCTTGTGAAATATTGTGGGCATTCCTTGATTTGAGGTGGTCTGGGTCCTAGTAAACACTAGCAGGTAAATAATTATTCTGTTTACAGTTATAATAAGATTATGACATCAACGTTGACTGTTACTATATGTTTAACTTTTCTTTGAATCAATGTTTTGATAGTGAATGATTTCTGTCAAAGTCAATGCTATCAGGGGCGGATCCAGGAATTTCAGAAGGGGGGGGGGGGAATAGTGATAATAATAGGGACTAAAAATTGCAAATTTCTATCAGCAAATACAGTAAAACGTATGGGTAAATCCCCGAAAAAAATCCATCCCTGGTTAAGGGGCCCTTTCTACTTAAAAAACAATGGCAGGTGCTTTAGATATTCGTGATAGCCTGTATGCTATTTGTTACATTGCCGTTGATTACATCCTTTCTGTTTTTATTTTTCAGAACAGTCAAATACTGGGATCTAGAAACATTTCAGCTTGTATCAAGCACTGAGCCTGAGACAAATCCTGTTAGGTAAGACTTACAACAATTTTACAAGATCTTATTTGCTGGGTATATCTTAGGTACTTAAATATTGGTGATTTGTTTAATTTTTAGATGTATTGGATTCCATCAGGAAGGCTGCTGTCTATTTAGTGGTGCCCAGGACTCATTAAAGGCAAGTGCAGGGTATTTTATTGAGACAATTTTTAGTCACTCAGTCACCTGTTTGAATAAAGAGCTGTCAGCAATACTGTTAAATAGATTTGCAATCATAAGACAATTTAAGAAAAGTCACAATCTTTTTTTACTTTGAATTCATGTTCAGTAAGTCTCCTTACATTATAAAAGACAAACATCAGTTAGAATAATATTAAGTTAAACTGTGATTACACTTTTAGGTTTATGGCTGGGAGCCTATCAGATGTTATGAAAGTTTTCCTCTAGGTTGGGGAAAAGTTTCAGATTTTACTATATCTTCTAATCAGCTGGTAAGTGTGTTTTTTTCTCCTTCTCTTTCATGTTGCTTTCCCCATTCTATATTGTTCATTTTGTTCTCCTCAGATTGGTGCAGGTTTCTCACAGACAAATGTTTCAGTTTGGGTCGTCAACATTGGAGTAAGTACTCTTTGATTTGCAGGCAATACACATGTAAGTGTGTATAAAAACGAGGGCTCCAATCATAATATTATATCCCAGTGCTCACAATGTACCTTCTGGATGGGATGCCTCAGAACAAATGATTGGTTTGTTTATTGTTTGCAGCATTTAGAGAACATGATTGCTAAACTAAGTGAAGAAATCAGAGATGTCGGCAAACATATAGGGGTAAGCTACACTCATCTGAAAACCTCTCTAAGGGTGTAAATAATGTTCCACCTTACTGCTAGTCTTAAGCTAATTGTAAATTTTATTTCATACATGAGCCGCCTGAAATTAACTATTTAAATTATTTCTTTTTATCAAGTTGTCAATCTTGATGAAAGTGGTTGCCAAGGTCAAAAACTTGGGGACCAGAATATTTGTGTTCTTAGAGACCTTGTACTATCAAATCAAGTTGCCAGATGGCAACCAGAGATGAAAGGGCATTCACTGAGATATACATAAATAAGTCTTGTTGCGTTAGCGATTGATTGATAGCAGTTTTTAGGCCTAATCTCATATGGATTTGTTTACCTGGCCGATAAGTATAATAAATTGTAATAGGACTCCATGCTGTCCAATTAAAAAAAATCTTGGATTTTGATTTGGCTTTATAATTATATACAGAAACAAATGATTGCGTTTTGAGTGAGACTCGTTGAACTGTGGTCTTTTTCAGGAGGTACAAGGTGTGCCAGTTATTGGAGGTCCAGCATTACAGGGTGTTCCATCAACTAAAACGTGAGTGTTCATCTTTTTTTGTCTCTTATCTTGCTAATGAATCAGTGGTAGTTTGAACATTGTGTCTGGTAACTTTGACAAATCTTCCAATTTTTCAGGCCACCGAGGAAAAATTTTGACAGACCTCCTACAACTTCAACAAAGCAAAAGTAAGTGGATCTCCACTTAATTTAATTTTCAGTCAAAGAGACTTATTAGAGTAGCAGCTCCATGCAAACTGTCCTCAATGCATGACTGTAGCTAGTTGAGGGAGGGCAAGCAGAGCCCCCCCCCCCCCCCTGCCAAACCACACCTCCAAACCCCCTGCCAAACCACACCTCCAAACCCCTGAAATAACTCATGGTCATTGATCACATCTTTTTGTTTTCCTTTTAAAGGTCTTCAAGACAGGCTCCACAACTGAAAGAAGAGCCAAATAGAGACCAAGAAGAGAAAAGTACTGCTGATGAAAAAGAGAATGATGAGGTCTTCCAGACAAAATCTAAACTAGGTTTGTAAGCCACTACTGGGTGTTGCAGTAGTGCTGCCAAGGAGAGGATGGAGGAAACAAAATTTAAGATTCTAGGCAGCACCTAGCCTTGCAAAATCTATCACCACTAAGCGCTTGCAGAGAAAGACACAGAGGTGTCTGTGCACTCGAGTCAAACATTTCTTATTGATAACGTCATGCAACAAAAATTGTGGTACATCGTGCCGAGTTGAAGTGTAAATGCGCCTTAATTCAAGGTCAGACAGTATTGTTTCACTTATTTTCTTACTCCTCAGATCGATCACCACCTCCTAAGAAGCACCATGAACCATTCCAGGCTCCTATAGATGATGCCCCTGCTTTGCCTCCAGTACCTGTGAAGCCTGCTAAGGAGCCTCCCAAGCCTGAACCTGCTGTTAAGGTACTGTAAACCAGAGACAATAACAACAACAACAATAGTAAAAAGCTCCACAAGGTACAGCTCTTCCTCCATTGTTGGACCTACAGTTTTATGTCCTTATCTGAGAAGACATGAAGGTCTAAACATTTGCAGATGTTGGAACAAAGGCAGCACGTTCTGCTTGGTTATTTAGAAAAGAGTGTTGATTTGACTGTTTCTGTTTGATTGGCAGCATGTTGATTCAGTCTATGCACCAGCCAAAACAAGCAACATCATTCCTTCTGAGAGAGACAAGCCTGCTGGGTTACACATGTCAGATTTCTTGCCGGTAAGGGTGCTGTTTTAACTTAGTGATTTGGGTTGAATGTTTCTTTTAAAGTCCCAAGGGTTTGGCTTTCTTGCCAAAAAAAAAATATGACTGTATTTTGCAGTGTTCCCCATATGGATTGATGGGGAGCAGATCTAGGATAATAGACCTCCTCGGCTTGGGCGTAATGTTTTCCTATCTCAGATCACATGCCATTCATTCTAAATGAAAGAATACACAGGGGAATGTCACATGATCTGAAATGGGGCAACATATCCACACAAAAATCACTGGAGAGCCGGCTCCCAGGCTAGCAAATAAGGGACTGCAAACAGTCAAGCAAGGAAGGGAAGGGAAAGAGCTGCAACACCATGGGCCCTTGTGGAAGTGAATTTGTTCCTTAGTATCTACTTGATTTCTATTCATAGCCCCAGCCTGCAGTCAACATGGATACTCATTTCCAGCCCCCAGAGCCTAAAGTATCAGAGGCGGAAACACTAGCTATGTTATCAAAAAGTAAGTATGGATGTGTTTGCCCCAAAGAGAAGGGAAAAAGGACTCAGTCTTCAAGGCAGTTACTTATGTCATATTTATACATATATTGACAACAGCTCATGGTCTTCATTTCATCCTCTTGGATCCACGTCTACCTCTCAATTTCTAACACCATTGAAGCTATACAATTGTGCTATAAAATTGTACGAAAAATATTTTCACGTTTCCCATTATAATCTCCATTGCAGCTCCAAACAAGCCAAATCAAAATGAGGGCTGTCCAATACACTGACATTGTTAATGGGGTATTGTATACCCCACATAACAATGGAAAAGACAGGCTAAGCAATAAAATATAACAACATACACTTTTTTTAGTAAAGGTTGCACCCTGTGATGCATAAACTATTTTGTTGTAGCCTCTAGCAGCCCCTGTTGAAATTGGCGAAATTTCTTTTGCAACTACCCAATATTTAACGCGGTTAAAAGTGTATACCATGCCTAGTGAGTAATACTAGTGAGTAATAAGCACACACGCTGCCAACATACTAGTGAGTAGCGAGTATGTGAATAAGAGTAATAAGCACACACGCGGCCAACATACTAGTGAGTAGTGAGTAATGTGAATAAGAGTAACAAGCACACACGCCGCCAACATACTAGTGAGTAGTGCGTAATGTGAATAAGAGTAACAAGCACACACGTCGCCAACATACTAGTGAGTAGTGAGTATGTGAATAAGGGTAGCAAGCACACACGCTGCCAACATACTAGTGAGTAGTGAGTATGTGAATAAGAGTAACAAGCACACACGCTGCCAACATACTAGTGAGTAGTGAGTATGTGAATAAGAGTAACAAGCACACACGCCGCCAACATACTAGTGAGTAGTGAGTAATGTGAATAAGGGTAACAAGCACACACGCCGCCACATACTAGTGAGTAGTGAGTATGTGAATAAGAGTAATAAGCACACACGTGCCGCCATTTTGGATATCTGTTGATTGTTTGAGGCCATGGAAATCATTCTATGGCAATTTAGGCGTTGCTCCAGCCTTTTCCTAATTTTGTTTATAGCCTGGTGGTAGCAACTTTGAGCTTATAAGCAAAAGTAGCGAATGTAAGACTTTAATTTGTCCTCGGAGTAGCTTTCCTCTCTATATATGCTTGAAAGCCCTTTCCTATTCCAACCCCTTTCTCTGAGGCTTCCTTTTGAGGTTTTCTGCTGGTCCTGAGGTTTCCGCTATTTTTCAATTATGCCACGGGGGCAGCAGATTGCATGATCGTTTTGAACGAGCTTTTGATATAAGGACTTCAAAGGCACAGTTTTGCTGCCGGGACTGAGGATGATCATCGAAAAATGGTGATATCGTTTAGATCGTAAAATCAAGCGGCGGTGAATCTGATTCACCTTTTCATATTGATTTGCCTTTTATATAATATTTAATATGGCTTCATTCGACCAGCAGCACTGCATTTCATACTGTGATACTTTGAATTCATTGTCAGGTATTTATTTCCATGTCTTTTTTGACTACCAGACTGATAGTTTCTAAAAATCAAATTTGACGATATGGCGGCCATCTTGGATCCGCCATTTTGAATATCACAGGATCGCCATATCCGAATAATACGACAATTTTTCGTACAGAACATTCTAAACTATCCTGTTCAAGTTAAATATTCGTTCGAATTTGAAATATAGCGACAAAACTATTTTAAGGGGTTCGCGAACAGCTGTCAATCATGATGACGTCATTTTCACCCATTAAAATGCAAAATCAGGGATGGCAACAAGAAAATTCGGATTCAGCGTGAAAAATTACATAAGAAAACTCTTGTTGCCAGCTTTTACTAAAAAATGCCTCATGCGCCTTAAATATTGCAATTTTCTGATATTTCGTCTAGTCTAGCGTGTGTGCTTATTACTCTTATTCACATACTCACTACTCACTAGTATGTTGGCGGCGCTTGTGCTTGTTACTCTTATTCACATTACTCACTACTCACTAGTATGTTGGCGGCGTGTGTGCTTGTTACTCTTATTCACATTACTCACTACTCACTAGTATGTTGGCGGCGTGTGTGCTTGTTACTCTTATTCACATTACTCACTACTCACTAGTATGTTGGCGGCGTGTGTGCTCACTAGTATGTTGGCGGCGTGTGTGCTTGTTACTCTTATTCACATTACTCACTACTCACTAGTATGTTGGCGGCGTGTGTGCTCACTAGTATGTTGGCGGCGTGTGTGCTTGTTACTCTTATTCACATTACTCACTACTCACTAGTATGTTGGCGGCGTGTGTGCTTGTTACTCTTATTCACATACTTACTACTCACTAGTATGTTGGCGGCGTGTGTGCTTGTTACTCTTATTCACATACTCACTACTCACTAGTATGTTGGCGGCGTGTGTGCTTGTTACTCTTATTCACATACTCACTACTCACTAGTATGTTGGCGGCGTTTGTGCTTGTTACTCTTATTCACATTACTCACTACTCACTAGTATGTTGGCGGCGTGTGTGCTTGTTACTCTTATTCACATAATCACTACTCACTAGTATGTTGGCGGCGTGTGTGCTTGCTACCCTTATTCACATACTCACTACTCACTAGTATGTTGGCGGTGTGTGTGCTTAATACTCTTATTCACATTACTCACTACTCACTAGTATGTTGGCGGCGTCTGTGCTTGTTATCCTTATTCACATTACTTGCCCCTGATATCCACTTTGCTTAGGTTTTTAATTTTACTAGCTTTTTAAATGTATTATAACAAGTCAAAAGGGATAATAAGAGACGTTCAGCCGCAGCCGGGTTGCTCACGTTACTACCGGTGAGCAAGAACCATAAACATGCTCACGTTCCTACCAGTGAGCAGGAGAAAAAAAAAACATCTCTGTCCCGATAACGGGCAGCATATGTAAAAGTGACCCCTTGGCTGGTAAGGGATCTCCCATGATGCACTGCCAGCTACAACAAAATGGCGCTCAGAAAATGAAACTAGTATGGTGATGTTGACAGTGACTTTTCTCTTCTTTAGGTCATGGTTCTATATGTTCAATAATGAGATCAAGGCAAGCTAACTTGATGAGTGTTGCTCGTCACTGGACAGATGGAGAGATTAAGGTTGGTTACCTTACTGTACATCTAGCTTGAATTGCAGAGTGGGTATTCTATTGCAAGACTAATATTCCAAGGTGGGGAGTTATTAAAGTGTGGAATTCTTGGTTGGATAAACTTATAGTTTGTAGTAACAAAACTCTAGGGTAAGTACCAACTCAGCATAACAGGTTACTGTGAAGAACAAAACTTGAAATTCAAGTAAAGACCACAGCCAAAACTGTTGTCTTCAACGGAAAATATGGAGTCTTTTACTAAAACAATCTAAGGAAGTTTTTATAAAAATATCTTAGATATTTAAATATCTTTTCTTCTTATTTTAGGTGGCAGTTGAGTCAGCGGTGAACATGAATGATCAAGCAGTCCTAGTAGACTTTTTAAATGTGCTATGTCTAAAACAGTAAGTTGCTATTGAGTCAGGACTTCTTTATCCTTTGCTATTAGATTCAGCTTGTAGGTTAGAAAATTGACATTGTCTCGTATTTCTTTTGACCAGAACACTATGGAATCTTGATGTTTGTTTGCTGATATTACCGCATCTAAAGGATTTATTCAATAGCAAATATGAAAGGTACACTGAGTTTTCTCGCTGGACTTGTCTTTCTGTATTGTATGTGGACATCCTTGTACTGCGAGCTATTCAAGAGAGCGTGGTATGCCTCAATGTATGCCCCTGTGTAGCTACCTTAAAAAAGGCAACCAACATCAATGAGGCAGTTGAACAACTTTGATGTTCCTATGGTGCCACCTTAAAGAGCCCGTGTCAGCCACTCCGTTGTGACCGTTTTCGTTTGATATTAGAAGACGCATTACGTCTAAAAACAAAGTTTCAGATTTGATTTACCAAATTCAATCGAGAAAAATTGCTCTATATTCTCTAAATCAGCCGATTGAAATGGATGCTTTCTCCGACTTGGTATGTTGCTATGCTGTCAAAATGGCGGCTGTTGCTATAGCCTGATAATTTACACACTTTTTGCCTCAGTTATGTGCAAGCCGCTGCTTCAGCCCTCAAGGTCATTCTTAGAAACTTTGCTCCAGTAATTAAAAGCAACATGGCAGCCCCGCCTGCATCAATAGGAGTGGATTTAGTTAGAGAAGAAAGGTGAGGATTCATTTCATGTCACACTTTTATTTCTGGTTTTCGACACGATGGAAGAGCCAATCGACTGCACCAAGCTTAACAGGGCAAGCCCCAGATGTGTTCAGATGGTTTTAATGATGGAACAGGAAAAAACGTTCGACTATGTATGCGTCTGACTATGTATTTGTATTTGACAAGTTTTGCCTCAGAAGTATACGTAGTGGTGCTGGGCAGAGTGTAAATGATATTTAATGTATTGATTCCTCACTCCACCTTCAAATTTCATCAAATTTTGTCTTTGGCTATAAGGACTACAATATCTTGAGCTTAGAAACTCATAGAAATCATCATGAACTTGATGACACCACATTTTGGGATTTCAGATCGTCGACATTGTCACTCAGTCTTAGAAGGTTACCTTTCCTCTTTTTCCAGATTTCAAAAGTGCCAAGCTTGCCATTCCCACTTGATGGCCAACAAAAGTATCATCTCGAGTAAGACGACAGTCTCTGGCAAGATGGGCAGTCTGTTCCGAGAAATTTCTCTGGCTTTTACGGCCCTGGATTAGAGACAATGCGCCGGTAGAATCTTACGAATGGAGTTGGAATACCTACCTGATTCCAGTAAGGAATACATTTCAGTGGAAAGGTGATAAAATCAGATATGCAATCTTCAGACAGAGCACAGGTCAAACAGAACGAAGGTCAGGTACTTTGCTTTGGTCAGACAGACAGTTTGACTGAAAGGGTGATGGCGCTTAAAAGTGAAAAAAAAAATGCGCAGAGCGAATTTCAGATGACCAAATACACCCAGCCAATCATGAACAAGAGAAAATACAAGTTGCTGCTGAATGGCTTCCTCGTCAGCCAATTAAAAGCGAAGTAAAACCACATCACGCGGTGAGCACGTGTGGCTTGTTTATGATTGGAAGTCAAGCCAAGTAAAAACACTATGCGGTGAGCATGTGATTACTAAATACACGGTTGCGTTAAGTTCAAAATTTGATTGGTCACAGAAATGAGAAGGCATTGAAAATGCAAAGTAAAAACAAATACTTTTCGAAGCTCATCTGAAACACGCTCTATCAGCAGATTTTCCACATTTATGCGACCTGTGTGAACATGACTTTGTCAGCAGGGCCGTAGCGGGCGAATAATTCAGGGACGATAGAGGGAGGGGGATAGCATGACAAACCATTGGGGGAGGGGGGGCCAAGCACGAAAAGTGCCACTACAATGTACTCGCTTTGAAAAGAAACAACATAGTAAACTTTGGGTGGGGGCTCCCACCCCACGGGCATGGCAACGGAAAAAAATGCCGTCGATAGAAAAATATAGTCCATTGGCAATGTCAACCAGTTTTATTTGCAATAAAGGTTAGATATGGCCCCTATGGATTAATAATTTTGAGCCTTGATAGCTAGCTGGACAATCTGGCAAGTGAAAAAGTGTGAACATGATAATTTTCATCTTGGAAACAATTTCTCTGTAAATACTGTTGAACAAGGATTGATAGTGTGACCCTGTTTTAAAGAGTGAAAGTAGTATCTTACAGCCTAGCCCCTGGTGTTCTGGGTGGGGTTCCTGTGGTTAGTAAGACATGTGTGACGTGACGTAACGGGAGACCTCTCCCCGAACTGCGGGTGAGCTCGGCCCAGTGCCCAGTGTTCTGAGTGGGCTTCCTGTGGTTAGTAAGACATGTGTGACGTGACGTCACGGGAGACCTCTCCCCGAACTGCGCGTGAGCTCGGCCCAGTGCTCGCGAATCCTCACGGTTCATCTTCGAGCACAGGAAGCCCACCCAGAACGCCAGGGGCTAGGCCGGTATCTTACCATCTCTAAGACACCGAGCGTCGTGGAGAGCTCAAATTAGACCTGTGGCTGGCGCGGAAAAGTGGGGCGAAACTCCATTCTCAGTACTGCTATTCTGTTCCCCACCATTCTCCGCTGGCATAGCGGAAATGAGATTTTGTGTTCTGTCATCTTTATCATTTTATCCGCGTGCAATTATTTCTCAAACTTCAGTGAAAAACACATTTGTTACCTTCCTTGCATAATTTACGAACTTGTTACCCCGTTTGCACAAAAAAATATTCAAGGCAATATTTAGCCTGCGAGCCGGCTCCAGTGGGTTTTTTCGGATATTTGATTTTTTGGGCGCGTGGGATTCCTGTGTCTTTCCCTCCCGCTACACAGGAATCCCGTGCGCCAAACAAAATCAAATATCCGGAAAAAAACACAGGAGAACCGGCTCGCAGGCTGGGCAATATTCTGCTCTCCACGATTCTTGGTCTCCCCGGTGATGGGCCTCCATCTCATGTAATAACACGAAATTGATACGATTTTTTTTAGATCCTGAGATCGGAATTGCACGATAGCTATTTTTCCTGTTGAATTGTATCTGAGCCAGAGAGATATTCAAATTCTGATATTGTACCTAATTTATTTCTGCTATCCGAGCTTCTGTTAGCAGAGCTTCTTGCTCAAATGTTGAGTTTGTAACTAGGACACATGTAGCGCGCAACATTGTAGACGGACACCTGTTTCCTTCATGTTTCCCGGTTTAGACGCGCGGGAAATATTATCACGCGCAACAAATTTTTGTACGGTATACAAATAAATGTTTCTCCGCAAGACCCAAAACATGTTGTGTTTCAGAGACACGCGGGCGATGTTTCCTAGTTTAGCTACTCGGGGAAACATGTAGGACACAAATGTTGCGCGCTAGGTAAAGGTATGGCTAAACTAGGACACAGTTTGTTAACGTTGCGTCGATTTTGTTTTGAATGAAAACTGACTTTTGGGAAGCACTGAGCATGTTATGTTAGATCTGACCTTCTGGCAATAGAAAGGAGTCCTATCAAGGAAAATGCTAATAAAATTGTTTTGTATAAAGGAACATCGAAGTGCATTCATTTCTTACCGCGAATATCTGTCTAGTCGCAGGGATTTATACTGCATCCAAATTTGTATCGAATCACGTACCGTCGATTGCATCTTAGCGTCACTCGCGAGAAAAAAATGTTCTCTTCGCACGTAAAACTTCGACGTTTTGACAGTTTAACTTTTGTTTTTGCAAGTTTCACGTGCAGACAGAACTGTTTTTTATCGCCTGTGGGGACGGTGGTATGCAATCGACGGTAAACAATGTAATACACAAAGGGGCGTCAACCATTGATATATTTTTTGCCTTTATTCTTTATTTTTTCTCGACGATAACAAGCATAAATGCTTTATTAGCAACATGCGTGAAGCAACTCAACTTACTTTGGTCTTAAATAAATCTTAAATATTCATCTTACTTAAAGCCTGGTGCACACTTGCGACATAACGAAAAATAAGTTTGCTTTGGTGAAGTAATCCAATGGTGATCCATGTAAATATTAATTATTTCAATTATTTCCACATAACGTCATTATGTCGCTAGTGTGCACCGGGCATTAGGAAATACATTTTGCACTTTATAGTCAACCCAATGCAGCGAAGACACTGAAGCATGCAAATAAATTCTTGAGCATATATTACAATGTTTTAGATGGTTTTCAAACGTTTTTGAGCCTGGCGAGTTATTCAATAATGAAAGGGCATCGTCCACTTCGTATCTTTTAAAACTTTTTTACGCCATAATTCTCTCTTCCCACGAACATTCACATGAAAAGCTCTATTAATAATCAGTTATAATGACTGCACGTTATCTTTTATGTAATAACTTAAAATTGTATATAAATTAAAAATTTGTACAATACTTTATCGCTCTATCAATAATCATACGTTCTTATCATATTATATGTATACCCAGGTTTTAATAGCCCGTGTCAGCCACTCCTTTGTTGTTGTTTTGTTCGATGTTAGAAGATGAATTACGTGTAGAAATCTCTAAATCAATATTCAAAAACAAAGTTTCAGATTTGATTTACCAAATTCAATCGGGAAAATTGCCGATGGAAATGGACACTTTCTCAGAGTTGGTATGTTGCTAGGCTGTCAAAATGGCGGCTGACAAGAGTAGAATGCTCGAAATAACCATCTACAAACATAGTTGTATTCTTCATTTACCAAATTCAATTGAAAGTATCGCACTAGATTCTCTAAATCAGCCGATGGAAATGGATGCTTTCTCTGACTTGGTATGTTGCTAGGCTGACAAAATGGCGGCTGTGTGCCTTCGCAAAATATTCGACCAAATCCATCCTTACTATAAGTTGTGTGGCGAGTGACAAGTCACTTGTAAATGCCATCACAAACGTTCCTGTTTTTACTTGAAAAGTCTATCCACCTACACTTGTACATATTGTGAACATTTTCTGCAATTTGTGATTTTTAAAGCACTCTGTAAACGGATGAATTAATTTCCCTTCGGCACCCCTCTAAATCCGCCCTTGGCACTGATTGTTGAGTGAGTCAGATCTGCTGAAGCTAGAAAAATCTCCCATTGTCTACTGCGGAATGACTAACTCAGTAAAACGTGGAGAGCGGAGCCAATAGCGAAGTAGCTAAACTTTCCGTAGTGATTAATCTTGATTCCTTCTTTATGATATTTTAGACTCTTTAGCTTGATAAAATCTCTTCATCTCTAGGGTTTCGTCTTATCTTGGATGTCGTAGTCCTAGTTTTGCCTGAAACACAAACAGTATCACAAAAGTCTATAGAAATCTTCGAGAGGGAGGGTCCGATTATAATCTTTCTGTTGTGAACGCGGACTGAGTCTGAAAATTCGTTCGCCAGTTTCTCGTTGGGTGTCCTTGACCCATCCTTTCTTTACAGTTGTTTTCAGAATACTTTTCCGCGCCAGGTTGTGAAGTTGGTTCCCCTGTTTCCAACTAACTTCTTCCCTGCTAGCAAAGGCCTCTTTTCTCTGCATTTCGTTGGTGAGGTTCGCGAATCTCAGCCAGCGAAATGCAGAGAAAAGAGGCCTCTGCTAGCAGGGAAACTAACTTCGTAATTTGGTAGCTCAGTTGGAAAATTCAGATAAAACCATTCATTATTCATAGGCCACTGCCAAAGTAGCCTTAGCAGCTACTTAGATGTGAAGTTACGAACTTATTTGGGAACTTGGTTGCGAGTTGGGAACAAAGGAACAAACTTCGCAACCCGGCGCGTAAAAGTATTGTGAAAACAACTGTAAAAGTTTGGGAGGGTCCGATTACAATCTTTCTGTCTAGTGTGAACACGGACTAAGGCTGAAAAAACTCAATGAGTGAGAACGCGGCTTTAAAGTTTCGGAGTCTGGAAAGCCTAGTGTGAAGGTTGCTTAAAAGTTAAGTAAGAATGAAGACCAACCTGTTATTTACCTAAATCTATGGTGATGAGTACTTGCCTCTGCCTCCTTCCTCTGTTGCTCTTCTCGCCACTGGCGCTGGCGCTCTTCAAATTCTGCAAGTCGCTGTTTTGTTTGCTCTAGAGTTTCTCTCATGACCTTGTCTTCTTTCTGGGAATGATGGAGGAAAATCAATGGGCAGTTCAACTCTTGTTCGTTTCCCACTAAAAGAGACCACAGGCCTACTCTTGTATGCTTCTGACGCCCAACACTAGATTATGGAGGCTTGATGGGCTCCTGGTTAACTCCAGGGGGTTAACTTCATCATCAGTCTATTTTTTAGATTGTAGATTTTGAATCCCGTGAGAATTAGTTGTCATGGTACAAATTATGTCCCCTCTCTCAAAAGAAAGATGGCGGAAATCAGCGCCGCTATCGAACTACACGCGTTGAACCCAAAAAATTCTAAAAATAGATTATTTTACTCTTGTCTATATGACTAGACCGAGTGGAGTAGATGGAGACTCCTGTTGATAGGCTCCCACTCTCCCAGTGCATATGGCTAGACCTAGTCATAGTTGGAGACTCGTGTTGATGGGCTCCCTGTGCATATGGCTAGACCTAGTGGAGTAGATGGAGGCTCCTGTTGATGGGCTCCCTGTGCATATGGCTAGACCTAGTCATAGTTGGAGACTCGTGTTGATGGGCTCCCTGTGCATATGGCTAGACCTAGTGGAGTAGATGGAGGCTCCTGTTGATGGGCTATGTCACCACCCCCGCGCCGCGCTAAAATTGTCGCGAAAATGTCAGCCAATCAGAAACGTTCCTCGCACAGAAAGACACATCGGAAGCGCATGGGGGCGAGTAGACTTTTGTGACTTACCCTCGCTCGTTCCTCGTCGTATTCTACATAACCAATACCATCTAATCTCTGTAAATCTATCCATCCTTTGAACACGATACACACGCCGTTTAGAATAAAATTACTCTTGAGGTGAACCTGCAACAAAGAAATAAGGGATTTTTAAGATTTTGTGCTAAAATTTAAACTTATTGTTTTCGTGTCTAACTGTGCGTTTCTATAAGCCATGGTTTTTAACAATTATTCCTCGAGCCCGAATGGCTGATTGCATTTTTAAACGGGGGAGGGGTTGAGGACCTATGAAACATTTTCCAGGGGGTTGTATTGGACACTGGAAATTCATGGGTGGGTGTGTGTCTGGAGATTGGACATTCCAAAGGGTGAGGGGTAAAAAAGGTGACTTTCCAGGGCCATTTTATCCCAAAATACTTTTCCCAGTGCGGTTTAAAAATGCAATCAGCCAATGGCCTCTACGTGAATAGCCTATGAGGCCGAACAGGACGAGAGGAATAATTGTTTTAGTAAATTCACAATAGAGGTGACCAGATGTTTTCTGGTCTAGTTTTTTGCCATTTTCTGGCTTTTAAATCCGACACTTTTCGCTACTAGTAGGCTATGCTATAACTTATAGCCTACTAGTAGCTCAACCAACCAGAACGCAGCATTGATAAATAGAACACTAGTGTGATTTGACTAACGGCATCTTGTTTTGCGGGAAAACTGGGTGGTCTTCTGTTAGCAATTTCAGTGTAGTGCCCTTTGAACAATTTAAGGCGTAGCTACCACATAAGCAGTTGACCCCGGCCTTAATAGCAATTTTTCGAAATTTTGGCATATCTTAGGGGAAAATTTAGATTAATTTTTGACATTTTTGGAAACAAGAAACGTAAGAAACGTATTTTCTAGAGCTCTCCGTTTCACATCGTTCGGCCCTCAATAACGGGCAGTGTCCCAACAAGGTTTGTCCGCCATTGTAGCTATCCCCAATGTTCGGGGAATCAAAACGTTCCAGGAAACCCACTTTCCAGTTTTCCTCTCTTCAGGAGCTTGAATATATATCGAGATGAGACTTTATTTTCACTCAATGTGTACTGATGGATCCTTTTCTGCAAGGCCATTTCATATAGGTAAGACGTCGCTACCGTATAAGCAATTGACCCCGCGTTTACTGCGGTTTTCGTAATTCTGCGAACTCTCGTTATTGATTTCCAACCGTAAAACCGCCTTCTGGCTTCCGTCAATCAAACTCTCGAGTCTTTCGTCGTTACTCTTTGTACTTTTTGATTGGCCAGCGCCTAAGCAGTGCTAAAATGGCTTCCTGTCGCGACAACAACGTTACGTGCTGGCCATCAAAAAACACAAAGAGAAACTGCGAAAAGACTCGGGAGTTTGATTGACGGAAGCCAGAAGGCGGCTTGACGGTTGGAAATCGTTAGCGAGAGTTCGCAGAATTCTGAAAACCGCAGTAATAGGAATTTTGACATATTTAAGCAAAAATTTAGATTATTTTTTGACATTTTTTTAGGAAAATTGTCTACTGTAGCTATGCTCCAGCGAAAGATTCGGGGAATCGAAACGTTCGGCGAATCCCGCTTTCCAGTTTTCCTGTTTTCTACACTTCAAGAGCTCAAATCTCTATATCGAGGAATGAATAAATGAAATAAGCAGCAATAAACGAAAAAATAGAAATCACAATTCATTTCGTCCCTTTCTTTTTTAACCAAAGGTGAGAGGTTTTGAAAAGCAGTGAGTTTAAAACATCTGCTCTCGGGTCTCAAATGTTACAAGTTCACATGTATTTACATATTTCAAACCTGACAGATCGTACGATTTTATTACTTATTACTTAGCGTTTATTATGTAATTCATTCATTCATTTCACAACTTTGTTTGTTAGTTTTTTCCCGGAAACATATAAGTGAGTTGAAACGTGTAGCAGCGCGACAACCTGCGAACAACTCGCGATCAAAAAAATACCATATTTGGAAAGCATCAGGCTCTTCGTTTCGCCAATCAGCAACGGGAGATTTTATGCGTCATGTTTTCTAAAAATAACGCGCGCGAACCACTCACAACAGAACAGAAGCAAAAAATGAGTTTAGTTCACTGTTTTACTTTCAAGATTCCCTGCTAGCAGAGGCCTCTTTTCAACCTCAGCCAGCGAAATGCAGAGAAAAGAGGGCCTCTGCTAGCAGGGAACTTCCAAGAATATGGTGTTTAGGATCGTGAGTTGTTCGCTGGTTGTCACATCAGATTCAATCGTCTGTTACACGTTTCAACTCACAATAAAATTCTATTCTATTCTATTATATGTTTCTGTTTTTCCCTAATATACCCTCGATATAGAGATTCAGGCCGAGTGAAAAAAGAGCCGAAAGCCAAACTGTAATGTTTTTCGCTAAATATAGAGAATGGCAAAAGTTATCGAGACAAGGGGGGGGGGGGGGGCTTTTTAGATTTTACGAGCTTCAACGGACGATTCCAGCTATAAGCGCGCGCGAATGCCCAAGCATGTCCCACAACTACCAGAATGCAGCGCGCGCGCGTGTTGTAGCTGAAATTGTTCATCACGAATAGAATACCATTCATTGAAATGTTCAAGAGATCTTTTGCCAAAAGAGTTATTTTGTTGTGTTTGCTTTTTAACTTAGTATGTATATTATATTATTTTAAAGCACTTGAAGAATAGAAAACAGGTAGCAGATTTGTATTAAGCTATTAATAAATTATTCATCAACGATTTTCTCATTTGGATAAGTTCATTTAAATTCAAAGAACCATTCAGTTTTGCATCATCTTGAATGACACCAAGATGGCAAGATGGACTACAAAAGAGTGCCAGTGATTTTCAAAACTTTTCTTAGCTCCAATTTTGTTACTATTTTTGTTTCTGATTCTGTGTTAAAATTAAAAATGTTTAACAGAGTACAAAAAATCGGAGCTTCTGAAGTCTGAATTCTATAAAACTGGGTGATTATATTGAAATGACGGACGAAGAACTTATCCAAGTAGAAAATCATTTTCCTGTTTATAATTACTAAATGTCACAGTTAATATTCAACTGCCCAATAAATTGTGTTCTTCGTTTTACTCTTCGTGATATATAATACATATACTAAATATAGTCTATATAATACATTACTCATAGCTTAAAACTCAAGTTTCAGTGTAGTATGTCGGATGGTAGCCTAGTGTTGCAGTATTATATTAAAAAAAACAGGCTACAGTAGCTTTAAAATCCTTTTATTTGGCGCTCCACAGCCATTGTCGACACAAAACTTGGGATTCTTTTAGGGCAAATTTTGCGCCGTCTGACAGCAATAAGTCATCAGAGCGGTAAATCTAAACTTTTTATATGTGCTAGCTAATCTGGTCGCAATTCGACTAACTAGAAGTAAGTCGCAAAAAGGGATGAGAATTCAATCACAAAGCGGCTCATACAGGCGTAATTTCCAGCCCTGCAATCCTCTTTTTTGTACTAAATTCCCACAGTGAACCTGTTGAGCATTAGTCATGGCTCAATTATAAACATACTTTCATTTTTCCACATTTTCCATGATAAACGAGTTTCTATGCATTCCTCTAGAAACAATGGCCCCACCTGCCGGATATAGAATTTCGTTACCAGTATAGTATTCCTATCTCTTTATAATTTGTTCTTTATCAGATCATAAAACAAAGCCAAGTTGTATGGAAATCCATAAGTCGTTATAAAAGCCCATTCTTCTAGAAAGTATTTTGCCCTTCTGCCATCCAAAGCAACTACACGGGGAAAGATCATATTTAACATCGGTTTACCCAGACCGCCTAATTTAAACAATCATTTAAGTCATAATATTCTTTCATTTAATAAAAATTGAAACGTGGAAAAAAATTTCTTAAATACAGTAAAAGCGATAAAATATAGCGACCAGGATGAAATTCCACTGCAAAAATGAATACTCATTTCCCAATTCATCTATTTCTGACTGGCTTATCTATTTTGCTATCAAACCCATTCAATATTCAGTATTCATGATTATCATTGAAAGGACATTTTCCGGCTTTATTACATTCACAAATAATTTAATCCTGCTCTTGGATGTGGAAAAAGAACAAGAAAAGAAAAAAGAAAACCATGAAATAGATTATACTTTCATATTGGCTTCACAGAATCGGGAACCCATTCAACTGCTTCTCTTTGACAATAAAAAAATTATACAATAAATAATTCACCAAGAGCTACCACACGGTATTTCATATGCCAATGACTGAGTTTTAATATTTTGACAAATTTCAATGGCTACAAAACACCGCCGGAAATAAGAAAAGTCTTCGAAAAAAAAACTTCTTTGTGTGACCCGGGAATTTCCTGAAGGGAAGCGACTTTGCAAAAATGTAGTAGAGTGTTCGGAACAACTGTTTTTATTTATATTTGAAATATGTACGCAACCTGCTAGGGTTGCTTTAAAGACCAGCTGTTACGAGGAAAAATAACTCATTAACGGAAGATTACCCAAAATGTAGCACTATTTAGCCGACAAAAAGGTTTCTTTTTTCTCGCGGCGGAAATACCGTCAGTTTGCAGTGTCTAAAGAACTTCGATAAGTGATTCACTTCGACTGTGTTGGCATTTTACCAGCTTTACGAACACGCGACAACATGCATAAACAAAAACTACTAAAAACCCACAAACCAGCAGTCTTATAAACATTAGTTCACTTTACAATATAGTCGACACAAAGAACTATAGTCTTCCTTCACAATTCTTTATAGTTACAATGATTACCAGCGACTAATAAACTATGTGTATTGTGCTTGCATGTAAAGCTTACCTTCCCAGGTTCACGCTCAAAATCTAAATATTCCTTCGGTATGAATCCGTCATCGACTTTGGGAAAATGAAGCGTCAGATTCGTGCCCGAAGCTACGTAAGCCTGCAAAGAACGCGCGCAAATTCGATTTCAGTTTGTTGTTTTGCTGAAACATAGCATGCTAATTACTTGATCAAGACTCTTAGGGAACTTACAATATTGGATTGTCCATCGCGTATTTCTGTTTGAAATCGTACAACTCTTTCTTCGTGCGATCTGTCCCTGTATCCTGTGTATTTTATCTAAGAAAAAGAAGCAAAAAGAAGATAAGTTTCAGAATATGTAACTGTGTGACAGTTTACATTTACACACAATCATCATCATACGCTGATACCTCTGATTCTCGAGCCAACTTTCTAAACATTTCATCGTTCTCGAATTTCTGCTTCTGTTCTGGAACTACCCTCGGCATATTTCTTAAAGTCGCCCTTTTCTCTCCAAAACTTTGATTTTCCAACGTGACACCGTCTTTGAAAGCTGTTGTTTTATTCAAAGTCCTCAGCGCGTGTTCTCTTGATGAAATTTCATACTTCAAATGACGAAACTTCCGTAAGATGAGCTCCCCATTTTGCCGTCCTCCTCAACTCACGCTTCGTAGCTACTAGTTATAAAGCCATTGTCCCACCTGTCACTTTTGATACACTTTGCTCGCCTCTGATTGGCTAGATTTCAAAGCCTAAGTAAAAACACAATGCCGACACGCGCCGTCATTCATGCGCGACTAATTTTCTCTGATGCGTTACGTTCCTTTGGGGTAACGTCAGTTGATGTGTGGGTGCTACAAACAGCAAGTATATTTCGTATATTTTTCAAGCTAACATTATATATATAGGAAATATTTGAAGAACCAGTACATATGATGAAATATCTCTGGTCTTTAAAATGCTTTGCTTTAGAAAACATTTAGAATAAGTACTTGACGGCTGAAAGTCTCGTACGTGTTAGGGTGTATTCTGCTTACCGGAAGTAACGCAGCGAATTTGATCAAACGCCCAGTTTTTCTAGCTTTCCTGAGTGTAGGAACATTTTTTCCCCGCACCGTGGTGATGGTCTTAGAACCACACAGCGAAGTGAAGTGTTTTATCCTTAATATACCATTTCCGATCGTACGTGGTGGCTGTTCTGGCTGTTTGGGCTGTGAGTGCGTGACTCGATCAACGAGACGGGAAGGGATCCGCTTCTTGGTTCGGGAAAATGGCGTGATTCGAGTTTTGACCGATCCTCGCGAAGCTGAATGCTGAATTAGCAGAAATTTGAGTTCAAGGAGGCTGTTTCAGTTAGGTCTAGAAAACATGACGCATTGCTTATTCAGCATTTTGCTCACCAGGGGCGGGATTCGAAAAAAGTCGCGGGAATCAGGGAGATCTGGCGGCGCGTCGAACTCCCCGGCTTCCAGCCCCTGCGGAATAATTGAATTGGTTGGATTTTTCAATCAATTAGTGTGGCCCAACGATGGAGACTCGGATCCAAAGACGCCACTGTATGGGATTTTGCTTTCTTTTTCCTTCCTTTTTTCCTCTTTCCTTACTTTCCATCCTTCGTCTGCACACACTATGCTGCCACTGCGAGTGCGAGCCATTAGCACAAGCCCGCGGAGAGGGGCAGAGGAAAACTTTCATTCATTTTCTAATAGTCAGCATCTAGTCAGCACCCCCTCTTTCGTGAAGCCTTCTCCCGGCCCCCTCCACTTCAAAGTGAGCTCTGCGGGCAATGACACTATAAACTAGTCCCCCTACTCGACGAATGTTGCTTCTGTGGGTTCTCCATGGTTCAAGCAGCCCTGCTCCAAGCCTACAATCTCTACCTCAACAATGATTTCCAATCCACTCATCTGACTCATCCTCACTTTCCTGCTCCTTCAGATTTATCGACTGTGTCAAGTCAAAGGGCCTTCGATAGCTATGCGCGATGATCATTGTAGGAACAGTAAAAATTAATACACCTAGGGATCCAGGCTTGTCGAAGTCTGAGGGGTTACTGCATGGTACCATCTTCATAATCACATTTGTCATCATAGACTCATCCGGACTCATTACAGGCTACAAATATACAATCCTGATGAACCCCGGATGACAAAGTGACCGCCCTAGTAACAATGATCACGCATAGCATCATGGGATAGGGACTTCCCGGAATCGCCTGCTACCGACGCGAAGAGATTCTTCGAAACGTAGCGGCTTCAGAGTTCTTGGCAAGAAAAATAGGGTTACAACGACCAAAAAGGCATCAAATGTAGGCAGTTTACAGATTAAGAATCCTTTGAGGCATGGCTGCGGTTTTGGGGGAAGATGCCCAAGAAGCGGACCTGAAATTTCGCCGAATTCTTTTAGAACTCGATGCGCAAATCACTCAACCAGACCTCGATAGATTGCTCTTCTCGTGCGAGCCAATTATCTCGTTACAGAAGGCTTCCCGTATAGAAACTGCACTTGAGCTCTTTAGAGCGCTACAAGAATGCGGTTGTTTAGGACCAGGCAACCTGGAATTTTTACGGGCACAGTTGACCGCGATAAGAAGAAATGATTTGGTGCGCTTACTTCAATTCTTGAGACAGGTAAGGGCTTGGCTAGGTTTTCAAGAAGGCTGATTGACTCGAGATTGACTGACCATTTGTTATTTATATCAGGGGCAAACTTTCAAGTAACAATTTATTCATATTGCTAAAATATGCTCTGTTATGTGTCCATTTATAACTTAAACGATTTGCTTTTAGCAGCCAGTTGTTTACTACTTCATGCTATCAAAACCCTATAAGCTTATATAACTTTATCAGACATGAACTGTATGGCATTCAAAGTTGACAATTGCAAAAGCCAGACTGGCTAAGAGCATGCAGAATCTTGGGCTAGAAATTTCTGGGGAGGTATCTCTATAAGAATAGTGCAGAAAATTGTTGAAGACTGGGCAGATTTGCTATACATGTTGTCAATGTGAATTATTAAACCTATCCAAATGCTTTGCTTTACGCAGACACGAGGCAAAGATCAACAGAAGAAATAGTCACAGGTGACAAGAAAAGCTCAGAAGAAACTCAAAAGTGAGCTTGCTTTATTTTGAATTTGCAAAAGAAATATTTTCATAATTTTTTACTTGAATTGTTAATTGAATGTCACATCAGGATTTTGTGCCTGCTCTTACCAAGCAAAAGGGCAAGGGCAGATCCGGGTTTTGGAAAGGGAAGAGCGTTTCTGGTTCGAAGAGTCGGATTTGTCAATGGGCAAGAAAATATGTGTACCCTAGTTTTAGACCTCGTCCACACTCCACCGTTTTCAAATAAACATCAGAAAAAATTGAACACTTGTTTATTATTGCAGAATTTAAATTAGTTTTTCAAGGGTTTTTGGAATAAAAAAGGGGAAAAAGCCAAAACAATTTTGTCAGGGTGAAAGCTACACACAGGTGCACAGTTGACTGAGAACTTGACAAAATTTCGAATCTTGTAAAACCGGTTTCTAACCTGATTAGTGGCCTCGGTCTGATGCCGAGGCCTTGTGTCAAGAAAATCGCTCAAATCTTCTTGGCTTGCCGAGAATAGATTGCGTTTTTCGAACGAGATAAAAAAATATTTTTAGTCTAATTGTTAAATATGAATGAGGAGCAAAAAATTTCTAAATCCGAAATGCCCTGTTGAAGTTAAAGTAGGTTTTGTTTTAGCGATCAACTTCATTTTGTTCTGAGATCATCCCCACTTGATCACTTTTTTTATGAAAGTAGTTTCATCTTTCTACATTTTCAGGGAAACTGAAAAGATGGTTCCATGCTGTGATGGAGGGGTGTCAGAGTTGAAGCTCAATGCTAAGCCTGGGACAAGTCTGGAAGAGGTAAAAATGTGTTTTAATTAAAGGCTTGTTGTTGTGTATTTTTTGTTTCCAGCACAGAAAATTATAGTCCCCCCCCCCACAGATTGTTTGTTTCCATCGCCCAACCCCCCCCCCCCCCCCCCCAAAAAAAAAAAGTAGTGTTCAAAAGTAGTGACCCTGCCACCCCCTCTGGAATTACCAAAGGAAATACAGTATTTGTTTGGAACAAATCAGTTAAATTCCCCCCCCCCCCCATCCCTAGACATAGACATAGATAATCTTTATTGTGACAGTACAACCCTAGGGCGCATGTGCCGTATATTACAATAAAGTGTTTAAAATGTTAATGATAATAAATATCATGTAATTAAATGGAAAAGAAAGGCGATGTCATTACATATTGTATTCTCTGAGTATCTGTTCTCTTTTCTTCATACTTTTCCATATGACTTTTGCAATTTTTCTTTGAACATTTCCATTTTGCTTTAGTTTCATGATTTTCAAGAAAGCGGTTGTGGGTGGTACGTCCTTAAGTGTGACCTTTGTGTGCCTTTCAAGATATTCGTACAACGTTGTTCTGCTTCTTTCATAACCAGTACATTTTGAAAGGAAATGTTCTTCGTCCTCTACCCCTGCTTTGCAAATTTGGCATATTCTTTCAATGGGCGCTTGGTAGGGTCTTGCATACTGTCCCGTTTCGATCGCAAGGGTTTGATTGCTCAATCGTAGTTTTGTCAGGGCGATCCTATGTTGCACATTATAGTAACGTTTGTTAAATAATTTTTGTTTCACACACACACACCTTCTGTGTGTGTGTGTGTGGGGGGGGGGGGGGGGGGGGGGTGGAGGGAGGGATGATCAAGTGTTCACCATGTGATCATAGCCATAGAATTTCATTAACGAAATTAAGACTTAGTAATCACTGTCTAGAAATTGAAACTGGGCGCTATAAAAGGCCCTACAAACCACCCAGCGAAAGGATTTGCCAAATTTGCCATGAAGAAGTGGAAGATGAACAACATTTTCTGATCCACTGCAAAATATATAAAGATAAGCGCGATGAGCTAATTCGAAAAATAGAGGAAATAGAAAATGTGAAATTCAAAAAATTGTCTGACAAAGTCTACTTTCACTTTTTGATAAATTACTCAGGTAAAAATACGAAAGCACAAAAAGCTATTGCAAAATTTGTACATGAGTGCTTCCTCCTCCGGAAAGACACTATAATTACATAGTAATAATTATATCTCTTTTTAAATAAGTTTTATTTGGAACTACCAATCCATGTACTTTTGTATACGATGCCAAATAAAAAATATCTGTCTGTCTGTCTGTCTGTGGTAGTGTTTTTACTTGCCTTTATAAAATGGCTTGTTGTTGTGTATTTATTGTTTCCAGCAAAGAAAATTATAGTCCTCCCCCCACAGATTGTTTGTTTCCATCGCCACCCCCCCCCCCCCCCCCCCCCAACAGAAGCCCCCCCCCCCCCCCCCCCCCAACAGAAGGGTGTTCAAAAGTAGTGACCCTGCCCCACCCCCTCTGGAATTACCAAAGGAAATACAGTATTTTTTTGGAACAAATCAGTTAAATACCCCCCCCCCCCCCCCCAATCCCCTCTGTGTGTGATTGGCTGATGAGGAAGCCATTCAGCAGCAACTTGTATTTTCTCCCGTTCATGATTGGCTAGGTGTATTCGGTCTTACTACAGTCATGCAACAGCATATGTATTGATCATTGTCAGTCCTTTCATTTTCATGCATTTGTTTCATTGTTTTCATTACCTGTGTTGTTTTAATTTGTAGGAGGTGATATCAATGGACAGTGCAGAACAAGACAGCAAAGGTTTTTTTAAATATTTTGTACTAGTAATTACTATTGTAACTTTGAAAACTCATGAAACAACTCTTCTTTGCTCAGGAAATCAACTTCCGAGACGCATCCTCCTTCTATGTAACAAATGGCAAGCTTGGGGCGAAAGCATTCCTGTAATCAACCGAGAAATGTGTTTTGGTCTTGCTAGGGGTGGCCACCAGGTTGTCTGTCTGGTGCTAGATGCCGCAGAGGCTGAAACAGAGGGAGCTTCCAAGCAGAATGTGAGGTTGATAAAGTGTGCAGAAGTACCTGGCATCGATAAGTCAAATGTGCAGCTATTCTATCATCACACCACATTGCCGTTTGATCCTGATTTGGTGGTCGGGCATGGCAAACTCACAGGACCGGTTGCTGCTCAATTTGCAGAAAAGTTTTCATGCCCAAGGTTGCACATTCTTCATGACCTCCCAGGCGAGTGCGAGCGCTTAGATGATGAGAGCTACACGACGGATCAAGGCTTGGATGAAGTCGTGCTAGCACGGTCATCGGATTTCGTTGCAGCAGTTGGGGTCCTTCTCAAAGATAGATGGACTTCCATACTGAATAGAGAAGTAATAGAAGTCATCCCTGGTCTTCCAGATCTTGTCAAACGAAACTCTATCCCTTCGCCTCAGTGTCGATGCTTTGTGGCTGGGAAGTTTGGTTCCCCAGAGGCAAGCGGGCTAGATATTGGAGTGTGGGCCCTCAATAACAGCAATCGAGATGAGCACCTTCCTTACAAGGCCACGCTGATAGCAAGGAACACAGCCCCCGACATATCTCCACACAAAGGCCATAAAACACTGGACGTATATGATAAAGATGGCATCGATTTGAACACAAAGGAAACCGCAGATAGTCGAGAGATCTTTATTGATATCCAAGGCTCTACAGTGTTCCTGTACCCGGCCAGAGTCGATCCATTTGGAGTGGCAGTACTTGATGCAGTTGCCATTGGAATTCCTGTCTTGATCGGTTCGCAGAGCGGCTTGGCACACCTGATAAGGCAGTATTTCGATGCCAGATTCCATGACTGTCTTCTTAATGCCTCAACTATGGAAGATGTCTCCGACTGGTCTAATGAGATCAATCGAATCTTCAGTGATCGTGGAACGGCTTTCAAATTCGCAGAAATGTTTCGCGAAGAATGGTCGCGCAAGTTTACGTGGGAAAAATCAATGAAGAACGTGATCGACAGACTAATTGCGTCAGGGAATCTTCCAGCTTCGCCAACAACTTCAAACAACTCATTTATTCCATCGGATGTCTCGCAGGCTGACTTGGAACTAGTAAAAGAAATAGGCCTTTTCGACGGAAGACACAAGTTCATTCTTTTTATTTCACCTGAAAACGCTGTAGAGAGGCCCTATATTGTCCATGTTGCCCAAATCAATTGGGCGGCTGTCTTCGACTTTGATCAGAACAGTGACAAAAATGGCTATCTTTCTGCTTGCGATTGGTTCTTAAGCAGCGCAGGAAAGCCGGCGTGCCGAATGCTGCCTCAAGACGGAGAAAGAGTGAATCTCCCAAGTGGAATACCATGGATATTGGTAGAGGGCAACACCGAAATACCAGTTGATGTGAAGCGAAATATGAATTGGATCTCAAAACTGTTCGAGGAAATAAAAAAGAAACACATAAGCACTCTTAAATTTGTTATCCTGTGGAGCAGCAACGATGACACTAAAGTCCTAGGTAAAAAGTTGCACATCATTTCTACCATCGCAAGTGCCAATTCAGCATTTAAAGAGGCAAAGGCATATGTTCTGTCTACTGCCGAATCAGTTGATAGCAGACTCGAAGACGTCGCCGAAATATTGGATGCTGAAATAAAATACGTATCCCTAAAGGGGTTCTGTGGGGCTATGTTTAACACTGCTGTTTCGAACCCCCTTCATCTTCAAGATCCCGATTTTTCAGTCCCCACAGCCAATGGAATAATGACGCTACCACAGTGGTTGAGATGGGTTGATTCCGAATTGACAGTTCTGTACTCCTCTATCGGATCCACCCCACAATACGGCAATGACGATGCTAGTCATTTCTACCGAGGTGGAAAGATCTCCTGGTACGCTATAGAGATGAACTATGCCGTAGAAAGGGAATCGTGGGAGCCGCTGAAGTTGGCAATCGAAGACAAAGTAAAGTACGGAGGAGCTTCGATGTTGTTCTTCGCTCATCAACGTGGGACGGGAGGATCAACATCATCGAGAAAGATACTTTATGACTTCCATCGGCGATTTCCGTGTGTTTGTCTGAAGTCTATAAGTGATCGCACCCAGAAAGCGATTACCCAACTCTGGAAGTTTTGTGAGCTTCCTGTTATCATTCTAGCAGACATCAAGCAATCGCCCGGGGAAGAATATGACATGGAAGTCTTTTTTGACAACTTGTCGAATGAAAGAGTTTCATGCCTCATCATTCACGTTGTCCACCGGTTCTCGTCGGTCCGAGAAGCGTCCGAACGAAAGCAAGAGCGAAAGCACATCGTGGCTAAGACGCTCACTGGAGAAGAGGCGGATGAGTTTATCAATGTTTACAGTTTGCAAAACAAGAGTAAAACGACCAGACTAAGAAAACACCGGTTGGCAGACCAAAAGCTACAGATTCCATTTTATTACGCATTGGTTGCGTTTGAAGACAGATTTGAAGGGCTCAAACCGTTTGTCACGGAATGTCTCGAAGGCCTCAATAAGACCCAAGAATCAGTTCTGGTGTTTCTAGCAATGGCCAACTACTATGCACAGACTACTCTTCCAGCATGGCAATTGCGCGATCTTTGGGTGTATCCCAGCGCGTATTCTGCTCATTGGAAGATTACCTTCCTCCAAGCACTCTTGATCTCCTCATCGACGAAGATGGCTCCTGGCAATGTCGCCATAATCTCATCAGTCGAGAAATATTGTGTCAGCTTCTAAGCAAGCCCTATAATCTTCATGAAGACAACTGGCTAACAATGCTGTCGCAGAAGGCAATCGAGTTTGTTGATTGCATGGATGAGAAGATTTGTGAACAAGTTCTAATAATTCGCGATGATGATGACCCGAAGAGTTTCTTCTCTGCTCTCATTATGGAAATCCCAGACGTTGAAGACGCCATCAAAGTTTTCAAAGAGACAATCAAAGTCTTTCCACATAATCCGTACTTCATGGTGCATCTTGGACGATACTACAGCATTCAGAAGAGAGGTGAGGGTTTCAAGGACGCAATCAAGTACACAAATGATGGCATTCTCTGTGCAGCTGAGTACTCTGTCCACGTACGAAGTCGGTTTACCCAGATGAAAGGCATGGTGTACAAAAGATACGTCCAAAGTCTAATCCATGACAGTTCTGCTGACTTGGATACCATCATCCCTTTCGTGGAGAAGGGTATAGAAGCCTTCAGACGTGCTGTAAGCATTTCGCCAGAACTCTGCGAAGAAAACTACATCCCACTTGTTGCCATGATGTGCACGTTGTTTAAGTACGTCCAGAGGTTGAATGCCAAAAAGGGTGGGTTTTTGGGATACCTGAGCTCATCAGAAAGGGGAAGCCAGTTCCTCGGAGAAAGCCTTCTGGATGCGTCTGACGCTCTCGAGTCTGTTCCAGAAAGTGACCAATACCCTTATCTACGCCGTGAAATACATTCTTTCCAGAAGGGCCGCCACAGAAAAACTTCCGAGCTGTTAAAATTTCTGAAGGAATTCAAGGAGTCTGGAAAGGCAAGCACGGCGTCTGTGAATCGTGAAATCGTCCGAGTGTGGATGGATCTCTGCGAGGAAAAGGATGTCCCTATTTCAGATGTAGCAGTAGAAATGATGGAACTCCTCGGAGAATCGTTGCGGCATCGCCTCCAAGTTGGGCTCACAATGAGGCTATGGGTCAAGATCGCGCCACATGTGCCAGTTTCCCTTCCAGTCGCTGAGGAGAAGGTCGCTATTTGGTGCTCGCTGGAAAGGTCTGTCTGGTCACTGCTGTACAAGTATATCTTCTCATGTATAAGAATCCTAGAGGGAGGCGGAGACCGCTATGAGGAGGTTCGAAAAAGTGTGCAAGATGACCTAAGGAGTGCAGTACACACCATGAGACGATACGACGTTGGTCGTATTCGGCAGCCTGATCGCCCAGTTCTGTTCCTTGGAAAAGGAGAGGGTATGGCACAACTCGTCACTTTAGATGCCCTTTCTCTTGATGTGCGAAAGAACGTTCAATCCCTGTGAGATATCTAGGAAATCTATCACGTCTCAAGGGGATGATTAAAAAGATCGGCAACGCAAGAGATAAAGTTGGAGAGATCTCCATGTCCTGTGGCTTGGTCGTGTCTTTTCGTCCCGATCTGTGTGAACCGCCACTTGTTGGTGACTTGAACATGTTGAAAAAGGTCCGTTTCTGTCTGGCTTTTAATGGCTTTGGCGCCGAGGCGTACAATGTCAAGATCGTACCTGAGAATTGAACTCGATTATCAAACACCTCAGTGTTTTGTGTATAAAAAAACACAACGGAGTAGAGGCCTTTAGACAGGCTGTTTAGATCATTTCACTTGATCTCTGCAAAGAAAAGTACACTTCGCACTTTTTATGACAGTTCTATACGACCTGAGTGTCTTCAGGTAATACGACTTGAGTGTCTTCAGGCCTAAGTGTCTTAGGTAGTCATTCTTTAGAGATATCGGTAGTTTATATATTTTAGGTGTGCTACTCGTACACTTGCGTACAGGTTGTTACGCTCCTACAAATTAATATGGGTGGGTCCTAAGAACGATGAACACAGAGTCGTTATTTTTTTCGTCGAGTAGGGGCGTAGGGACTGGGAATGAGTATTACACGGCGCGTAATGAGCTGTGGGACATACGGCTCGTGAGTTTCAAACTTTTCTCGTGTTTTTCCAGCATTCCTCGTGCGTTTATTGCTTAAACACGAGGTTCCGGTATAAAGGAAAAAGGATTGTCAGTTGTCACTCAGCTGCCGTAGAGTCAACATCTCTGTGGCGCGAAATTCAAAATTTGTATTCAAAACGCGAGTTTTTGAAGAAATAAATGTAAATTATTTGCTTTCTAAACTGTTACCTTGTGGATTAACAAGAGTTAGAATCTTTCCCTACTGTATTTGTCCACATCACAGTCAGAAAAGTGTCTATTTTTAGATTTGAGTTTCGCGCGCGAAAGTATTCGAATGCTCAGGCTCGAATGCTCGTATACCCAATACACAACAAAATAGAGAATATCCTACCTTATCTTTGCGATTTTAACGGTTTTTCCATTGATCTGCGATTTAATTTTAGGCTGGATCTCACAACTGTTCGCGTGGCGAGAAAGTGGGAACCCTGTGGATGACGAATTTTCGCGGGCATCCTAGTTCTAAAAATAGACACTTTTCTGACTGTGATTCGGGCGTACATAGTAAATATGGAAACTCTTGGTATTTCGGTAGCGTTTTTCTTTTTTTTCCGTCGTCAAAAATCCATTGTCACGATTTGAGGCTCCCAGAGGCTGCGATTGGCTCTCGTCAGTCACGTGATCAGATGTTCAGTTCCATCATGTTCTGCTGGGCGGTACAGCGCGGGCGATTTTTTTGTTTACGCCCACTTACCACCGTATGCATTGCTACGCGACCTCAAATTTCACGGTTGCGATTGGCGATTCTCAGCAAAGGAATTGTAATGTCAATTTTCTTGAGCCAGAAAGTTAATAATTCTAGGGCAGAAAGCCAAAGGATAGCTTACAATAAATTTAGTTGATTTTGCAATCAATGTCGACCCAATGAAGTAGCCGAATCCAACGTTTTGGTTTTGATTGACGGCTAAAAATCGCCAATCGCCCATCGCAACAGTGAACTTTGAGGTCGCGTAGCAATGCATACAGTGGTAATGGCACTTAGAAATTTTCAGGCAAGTTATTGAGAAAAGGAAAAAGTATTCATGATAGTGCGAACCCGTCAACCCTGTGTAAATTACCTATTCATAACCTTACATCTTACACATGAGCTACGAGAGAGTTCGCAGGTCAACAGCCTCCTTTTAATTCACTCGTAGAACGAGAATATGTGAATCATAATGAATATTTATACTAGCTAGCCGCCATCTTGAAGTGGGCGTAAAAAATAAATTCGCACGGCGCGGTACTGTCGCGGTGGCGGTACGGAACCTGGCCTGTTGTAAATGGAATTAAATCGCCAATGAAGTCGCGGTACGGTCGCGGCGCGGAACAACTTTGTCACGGTACTTTTCACAGTCATACGAAATCTGCTCTATTAAATCAGGCTGTCAAATACGTTGTGTCGGACCATCTTAACTACGTTCTTCTGTTTTCCGGTCTTTCATGACTCTTCAGTCCGCAATCAGTACGCAGGCTCATGTCAATGAATCTTTTCCAACACGTACCTGCTGATACAACGCCACAAAACTGACAGTGTTTTTACAGCGATTCAAAGTCGCTCTTTTCTTAATTTAAAGAGTAGCAGATCCCAAAATTTCCTGGGCCCGATTCCTAAAAATTCGGTTAACGCTATAAACCTACGGATAAATAAGATATCCAACCAATCAAATGTCAGAATAGCCAGAGATAACTCTGGGTTAGTTTAACTGATTTTCTAGCATTTATATTTTTTACCCCCTAAAAAAATACCGCATGTCATGCCATGATTTTAACCCCATGATTATTCGACCCAAAGTTGGGTAGGGGTGTTCACACTTCTTTAACTTTCACACCGCAGGCAAACTCGCGGTTTTGCGGCCGCCTGTGGCTGTGAGTCCGGCCCCATACTAAGGGTATATTTTGATTCCCATATTTTTTATATTGTGTGTGCCCACTGATATTCCAATGATTTGTGCTGGTCAAAGTTTTGTGTGTCAATCTTTAACAAGGTCTAAAGGTCAAGTGGGTGAAGCTACATTGTCAAGGGGAAACACAAGTGTAAATATGCCCAAACATTTCCTATAATGCCTAACTTTTTAGACTTAGGTGTAAAATAACGACTGTTTCTACAGTGTTCTCCTAGTGGATTTATGCCTAGAGTATTGACGAATGATGCCTATAGTATTGGTACAAGGTTTAAAAAAATGACTATAATGATTTCTTAATTTCAAGCCCTGTCAGTGTAAATAAAGCAAAATGTGACACAGGGTCCTGGAAACCTGGAAAATGCTTGACTTTGAGGATTTTGAATTCCAGGGATGGAAAGTCCAGGGCTAGAAAGTCCTGGAATCTTTATTAAACTCCTGGAAAGTCCTGGAAATGGATTTACACAAAAAATAACCGTGGGTAAAATGGCAGCAAATGAGCATTCTGGATTTGTTTTTTACATCGACATGGCCATTACTCATGCCATGTGATGTGATTGGTAGGGCTGCATTCATGCATGTTTGCTTGCTCACGTGAAAGGAGAAAGTCCTTGAAAATGTTCGAAAAAGTCCTGCAAAAGTCCTGAAAATCTTTTCTTTACAAAAGTGTACAAACCCTGTGACAACAAATGCAACGCTGGTGGAAAAACAGACTTGGAGAAATTTTTTCTAAGGGTCAGGATGGGTGGGGGGGAGTTGCAAGGTAGAGTTTGCAAATCATGCAAAATTCCAAAATCAGAAATGCATAACTGGTAGTGTACTAAGCTTGGCCAATTGTCTAGAAGTAGTAGTGGAAACAACATAGAATGCAATACATTCTACTCTTGCTTTTATTCCTTGTATGTTTATGAAACTAGCGCAGGAGGTAAAAGCCTAGTAAGGCTTCTTGTTTCTATTACAACCGGTTTGGCTAAGATAAAAGCTTTTCGTGCGGAAAGCAAGACTAATTATTATTCATAAGAATCAAAATATTCTGAACCGCGAAATTCAAAATGTGAACTGAAAACGTTAGTAAACATGAAATAACTACTTATCCAGTATTCTACAAGGAGTTACCTTGTCATTTATTCAAAAGAATGTTTTTTAAACTTGTTGGGGGCCCTATAAAAGTACTTTTGCCGGAGACTGAAAATTTTAAGTAAAAAAAGGAACACTTTGAAATTGTGAAAGGCCCCAAAGTAGTATACATTTGCATTAGCAAGGTTTTGGATTAGTAGGTCAACGTCGACGTTCCTGGATGAAATGGACTACTAATCACTTGACAGTGTGTTTATTGTACTTCTCTTTATTTGGTTCAAATTGCGGTCCTGTCCTTCTAACTAAGACGCAGACTAGACACCGCAGCATTTTGCAGTAGCTTCAGCCACACCGCCGCGAAGCTTACACTTGCAGACGCGAAACTGCGACCTAGCGCGGTTTGATCCACGAGCGCAACGGCATCTCAGTAACGGCTTATTACGTGGGCACTTGATTTTGGCTACCCTGTACCGAGTCTTGGTCCTTTGGATACACTTGAGGCCTGGAGAACCTGCGAAAAAAATAGTAACATGATCACGAACTGAAAAATTAAATTAGAACGGATTTCAGATGACTGTCGTGATTTAATTGCGTTTGTGATTGGTTTGCTTTCTCATTGGCTGCTTATTTCTATCAGCCAATCAAATTGCGAACTAATTACAAGCAAGGAATAACTAGCCAATCAAATTCGAGAGCAATTGTGTGACTACTAAGTAATCCTGAATTGGTTGGGCTCCTGATTGACTTGACTGGAAACCTTTCAACAGCAAGTTGTAATTTCTCTTGTTTCTGATTGGCTAGTGATTACACAATTGCGTTTACTTTCACGACGGTCATCTGAAATCTGCTCTATCAACAATCGTGAAATAGCCTTCAAAATTACGATAAACGCATTCTCTGAGGACAGCAATTTGAGGGCCTTTCTTTAGCTGCCCTGTATCTTCTCGCGCATGTGCGAGGAGCTGTCAGAGCCTCCCCTGTGAGGTGACGAGCTGGGGACTGGGTATGAGAATGCGATTATCGTAATTTTGGATTGATATTTGACATGCTAGTATCCAACACACACAGCTGCAATTTTCAGTCCGTCACCCCCCTATCGAGGAACCTGGAATTTCTATTAGGGGTCGTGTTTGCCCCTGAAATTCGCAGGGGTCGTCGTTGTTTCAAGCCCGAGAGTTTCCACAGGGCCTTTCTTTTACACTGGAATTTCCACAGAGTATCCATTTCCAACTTTGGGATTTCCACAAGATCAAATTGTGTTGTGCTGGTAGGCCTGGAATTTCCACAGAGCATTTTTCGAAAACTAGAGTTCCTTGGTAGGCGATATGTTTTCATTTTGAACGTTTTCGTCATGGTGCGGTCATCCTGGAAACCTCACACGACTGGCACAGCTCAAATTTTGTGGTGGAAAAGACAATGACGTTTTTCTTCATCTCGAACAATGGGTTATTTCTCAATATTTGGGAAACAAGCTGATTTTTGGAATTCGGAAACAAAAAGCTCTAGGACTTTTGACCCTCATTAAATAGCTCCCTTGGTTTGTGAACCAATCGATCTCTGGTTTGTTCATTATAACAATAGATGACGTCAAAACTCACCTTTGGGTCCTTGAGGTCCCATTTGCCCTTGTGTGCCCTTGTAACCTCTTGGTCCCTGGGACCCTGGTGGCCATGCATTAAAAAAATAATAAATATTTTTTAAGGATTGATTATATATTTTAGTGTGCCATTTTAATGAGCTAACGAAATCGAACTGCTGGATTATGACTCCCAAGTAACACATGTCAATTTTTCTTGCAACTCGCTATGCAACAGAATTTCGTTGCGTTGCGAATAGGTCACTTGCACTAGCTGGTGTTAACTGACCCAAATCCAATACATCTGAGACCCCGTCCACACTACACCGTTTTCAAACGAAAACGGATACTTTTTGCTCCGTTTTCATAAAGATTTGCGTCCACACTTATCGTTTTCGTATTGTTTTCGGTGATCGTTTTCGGCGTTGTAGTGTGGACGATGGCCGTATCCGGAGCAAAAAGTATCCGTTTTCGTTTGAAAACGGTGTAGTGTGGACGGGGTCCGGAGTAAAATCTTGAAAATTCAACTCGCTGCCATTTGATTCAGGTTGAGAGCTAGTTTTAGAGGCCTGTTCTAGGAGTTTTGACCCTCATTAAATAGCTCCCTTGGTCTGTGAACCAATCGTTCTCTGGTTGGTTCATTAATAAGAATAGATGACGTCAAAACTCACCTTTGGGTCCTTGAGGTCCCATTTGCCCTTGTGTGCCATTGTAACCTCTTGGTCCCTGGGATCCTGGTGGCCATGCATTAAAAAATAACAATAAATATTTTTTAAGGATTGATTATATATTTTAGTGTGCCATTTCAATGAGCTAACGAAATCGAACTGCTGGATTATGACTCCCAAGTAACACATGTCAATTTTTCTTGCAACTCGCTATGCAACAGAATTTTGTTGCGTTGCGAATAGGTCCCATTTGCCCCTTGATCCTTGTATGCCATTGTAACCTCTTGGTCCCTCGGATCCTGGTGGCCATGCATTCATAGAATAGGTATTTTATAAAAATAAAGAATCAGTTCTCACGCGCTACAATACAATAAAATACAATACAATACACTTTTTTCAACACGGTAAATATCGTTAAAATAAAAAAGTTAAAAAAAAACATAATACTATTACATAGATAAGTATAGTATGAATACTATATAAATTGATCCAAAAATATTTCGCGGCACGTCCTTGAAAAACAATCATACACTCCTAATTAATTTAACCAAAACATGTCAACCTATATATCGTTGGAAACTTATGAAATGGACTAGCGGGCTATGACAAAAAGAAAAAAATATATTTTGATAAAATATTTTAGTGTGCCATTTTAACGAGCTAACGCCATCGAGCTGCTGGATTATGACTCCCAAGTAACATGTCAGACGAGGCAATTTTTCTTGCAACTCGTCGCTATGCAATTTTGTTGCGTTGTGAATAGGTCACTTGCACTAATTATTGTTATGTGACCAAATACATATGAGTAAAATCTTGAAAATTCAACTCGCTGCCATTTGATCCAGGTCGAGAGCTTGTTTAGAGGCCCGCTCTAGGAGTTTTGACCCTCATTAATTAAATAGCTCCCTTGGTCTGTGAACCAATCGATCTCTGGTTGGTTCATTAATAACAATAGATGACGTGAAAACTCACCTTTGGGTCCTTGAGGTCCCATTTGCCCCTTGCTCCCCTGTGTGCCATTGTAACCTCTTGGTCCCTGGGACCCTGGTGGGCCTGACGCACCCTTATAACCTGGGGGTCCTGGAGGGCCGGCGGAACCCGAGGGACCTGCATTCAAAGAATATAGGCATTTAAAAAAAATTAAAATTCAATTCTCACGCTACAATACAATTCACTTTATTTCGACACGGTAAATAAAAAAACTTACAGCTGTGGGTCCGCAAATGCTACAGTCAGATTTCAGGGAGTTTTTATATTTGTTTTGTCATTTATTACATAATCACAACTGCGCTACAGTCAGATTTTTCCTGGATCCGTCACTGCTCGCTAGATGCAATCTTGTTGCATTGCGAATAGGTCACTTGCACTAATTGGTGTTATGTGACCCAAATCCAATACATCTGAGTAAAATCTTGAAATTCAACTCGCTGCCATTTGATCCAGGTTGAGAGCTTGTTTAGAGGCCTGCTCTAGGAGTTTGACCCTCATTAAATAGCTCCCTTGGTCTGTGAACCAATCGATCTCTGGTTTGTTCATTATAACAATAGATGACGTCAAAACTCACCTTTGGGTCCTTGAGGTCCCATTTGCCCTTGTGTGCCATTGTAACCTCTTGGTCCCTGGGACCCTGGTGGCCATGCATTAAAAAAATAATAAATATTTTTTAAGGATTGATTATATATTTTAGTGTGCCATTTTAATGAGCTAACGAAATCGAACTGCTGGATTATGACTCCCAAGTAAGACATGTCAATTTTTCTTGCAACTCGCTATGCAACAGAATTTCGTTGCGTTGCGAATAGGTCACTTGCACTAGCTGGTGTTAACTGACCCAAATCCAATACATCTGAGACCCCGTCCACACTACACCGTTTTCAAACGAAAACGGATACTTTTTGCTCCGTTTTCAAAAGATTTGCGTCCACACTTATCGTTTTCGTATTGTTTTCGGTGATCGTTTTCGGCGTTGTAGTGTGGACGATGGCCGTATCCGGAGCAAAAAGTATCCGTTTTCGTTTGAAAACGGTGTAGTGTGGACGGGGTCCGGAGTAAAATCTTGAAAATTCAACTCGCTGCCATTTGATTCAGGTTGAGAGCTAGTTTTAGAGGCCTGTTCTAGGAGTTTTGACCCTCATTAATAGCTCCCTTGGTCTGTGAACCAATCGTTCTCTGGTTGGTTCATTAATAAGAATAGATGACGTCAAAACTCACCTTTGGGTCCTTGAGGTCCCATTTGCCCTTGTGTGCCATTGTAACCTCTTGGTCCCTGGGATCCTGGTGGCCATGCATTAAAAAATAACAATAAATATTTTTTAAGGATTGATTATATATTTTAGTGTGCCATTTCAATGAGCTAACGAAATCGAACTGCTGGATTATGACTCCCAAGTAACACATGTCAATTTTTCTTGCAACTCGCTATGCAACAGAATTTTGTTGCGTTGCGAATAGGTCCCATTTGCCCCTTGATCCCTTGTATGCCATTGTAACCTCTTGGTCCCTCGGATCCTGGTGGCCATGCATTCATAGAATAGGTATTTTATAAAAATAAAGAATCAGTTCTCACGCGCTACAATACAATAAAATACAATACAATACACTTTTTTCAACACGGTAAATATCGTTAAAATAAAAAAGTTAAAAAAAAACATAATACTATTACATAGATAAGTATAGTATGAATACTATATAAATTGATCCAAAAATATTTCGCGGCACGTCCTTGAAAAACAATCATACACTCCTAATTAATTTAACCAAAACATGTCAACCTATATATCGTTGGAAACTTATGAAATGGACTAGCGGGCTATGACAAAAAGAAAAAAATATATATTTTGATAAAATATTTTAGTGTGCCATTTTAACGAGCTAACGCCATCGAGCTGCTGGATTATGACTCCCAAGTAACATGTCAGACGAGGCAATTTTTCTTGCAACTCGTCGCTATGCAATTTTGTTGCGTTGTGAATAGGTCACTTGCACTAATTATTGTTATGTGACCAAATACATATGAGTAAAATCTTGAAAATTCAACTCGCTGCCATTTGATCCAGGTCGAGAGCTTGTTTAGAGGCCCGCTCTAGGAGTTTTGACCCTCATTAATTAAATAGCTCCCTTGGTCTGTGAACCAATCGATCTCTGGTTGGTTCATTAATAACAATAGATGACGTGAAAACTCACCTTTGGGTCCTTGAGGTCCCATTTGCCCCTTGCTCCCCTGTGTGCCATTGTAACCTCTTGGTCCCTGGGACCCTGGTGGGCCTGACGCACCCTTATAACCTGGGGGTCCTGGAGGGCCGGCGGAACCTGAGGGACCTGCATTCAAAGAATATAGGCATTTAAAAAAAATAAAAATTCAATTCTCACGCTACAATACAATTCACTTTATTTCGACACGGTAAATAAAAAAACTTACAGCTGTGGGTCCGCAAATGCTACAGTCAGATTTCAGGGAGTTTTTATATTTGTTTTGTCATTTATTACATAATCACAACTGCGCTACAGTCAGATTTTTCCCTGGATCCGTCACTGCTCGCTAGATGCAATCTTGTTGCATTGCGAATAGGTCACTTGCACTAATTGGTGTTATGTGACCCAAATCCAATACATCTGAGTAAAATCTTGAAAATTCAACTCGCTGCCATTTGATCCAGGTTGAGAGCTTGTTTAGAGGCCTGCTCTAGGAGTTTTGACCCTCATTAAATAGCTCCCTTGGTCTGTGAACCAATCGTTCTCTGGTTTGTTCATTACAAGGCCGTAGCTAGAAATGTTTGACTGGGGGGGGGGGGATGTACAGGTTTTTCCCCACATGTTGACACTAAAAATTTTACTTCGCTGGGGGGGGGGGGGCAACTATGCTAGCTACGGCCCTACATTAATTACAATAGATGACGTGAAAACTCACCTTGGGGTCCTTGGGGTCCCATTTGCCCCTTGCTCCCCTGTGTGCCATTGTAACCTCCTGGTCCCTGGGACCCTGGTGGGCCTGGTGGACCCGTATTGCCTGGGGGTCCTGGAGGGCCAGCGGGACCCGAGGGACCTGCATTCAAAGAATATAGGCATTTTTAAAATAAAAATTCAATTCTCACGCTACAATACAATGCACTTTATTTCGACACGGTAAATAAAAAAACATACAGCTGTGGGTCCGTGCGTAAAAATACGGCAAAGTTAAAAAGAAAGAATATTATAATTTAATATGATTACTTATATGAATTGATAACAAATATGTACTTTATCTCACTTAATTAATATTTATTTTAAATTGCTCATAAGTCTTTGTGCAGTCTTTAATATACAGATTCTGTGTCAATGTTCCCAAACGTTGTTGGGGGCCTCAACAGAAAAATTCATCCCTTGTGACCGGGCGTGATTCCCAGGCCCTCTTAACAAAACCTACCTCGTAGTAGATACTATTAAAGCACTTTGTTATTATAATTTCTTGTGCGTGGCCATGCGCTTCACTATTATGTTCGCCAGTCAGGTGTAGACTTGATAATAGATGTAACATTAATGTACCTAGCCTTACTTTATACATATCTAATAACGCTGATCTGATAAAACGCTATGCAATTTTTGATAATTTAGGAATTCGGCAAATAAGTTTTGGCCCCTTGAGACTCAAACTACCAACGATTACTACCATGCGGAATAGCAATATTCACCTAAGGCCGATTTGGGCTATTGACTGAGAGCCCATGAGGGCGAGAGGAATAGAGTGGTTTTCATCCGGCTGTGAAACAAAAACTAATAGTCAGTGTTTAATAGTGTCTACTAGTCATAATTACAGGGAGAATACAATAAAAATGACTTTCGTAGTGTAAAGTAGTGCCTATTTGGTTAGTATCTATTTCACAGTCGGATGAAAACCACTCTAATTGTTTAATCAAACTACAATAAGCTTTTGTTTGGTCATTTGCCATTTTCTGGCTTTCAAATCCAACACTTTTCGCTACTAGTAGGCTATAATAGCACAGCCACTCAGAACGCAGCATTGACAATAGACCTCTAACAGTGCGATTTGACTAAAGCTTACATGTGGATATCAGGGAAGTTAAACTGCCTTTTTTTAGGACCAAATAGCTCTTACGCCCATGCACGCAAAACCTCGACTGCAAATGTGTATAAATTCGAAGGCAATACTAGACCAACATATAAAAATCCAAAGCTTGTACCTCTCGTTACACCAGTTTAGCCATAGCTATTTTATCATTATTGTTATTATTATTATCTATACTATTATAATCGGGTTGTCTGCGCAAACGTTTGTGATTGGCTAAATCGTTCGCACTCACTCCGCTTAGGCCTAAAGCTGTGTCGCCAAAAGAAGTTCACAAACCTTCACAGAAGGTGGAAATCTCGACAGTGAGCGTGTTTTGGTTGGAAAAGATTCACCCTGGGCTAAGTTCTAATTCAAGCGATTTCTTAAGCGAGGGACAAAGCTGCCATCGCCGCCATTTTGAAATCTCCCACAGAAACTAAAAAGAACTCAGTTCGCAAAGCCGAAAGCACCATAGTCATTCAGACCTAAATGGTTCTGTCACAGATTACTTGCAGTAATGTGCAGGGATAATTCTTATTCGAAAGATTTAAGTTGAGAAAAAATTTCATTCAGCTTGACCAAACATACCAGTGCCTTTGCTTTCCTCAGCGCGCGAGTGACATATTTGCACAAAGCAAAGCCATGAATAATATTCTCTAACTATAAATCGTTACGCTGTATCGCAAAACGAAGGACATAAACCCGAAGAGAAGAAGGAAATCTCTCCAGTGGGCGTCTTTTTGTTGGAAAAGATTCACCTTTGGCTAAGTTCTAATTCAAGCGATTTTTTCAGCGAGAGACAAAGCCGCCATCGCGGCCATGTTGAAATCTCCCACGTAAACTAAAAAAGAACTCATTCCCCTCAGCCAAAGCACCATAGACATCCAAACCTAAATGGTTCTATTACAGATTACTTAATATTATGTGCAGGGATAATTTTAATTCGAAAGATTTGAGCTGAGAAAAATTTTCATTCAAGTTTGTACAAACTTACACCACTGGCACTGCCTACAGAGCGCACGCTAAGCCATGCATGAATGAAATTCTCTAAAAAAATCCTATGATAAACTAAAAATTTCTTAGAACAATTTTACTTTACCTGTTTCTTCTCTTCCCTTACTGAGATATAATAAGCATACAAACAATTCCGATGTCAAATGGGATTTCTGTGTAATAGGCTTGCGTTTTTTTCAATTTTAGCACGTTTCGGACAGACACCAAAAAATTAGGGAGACCAGTGCAAAACATACAAAAAAGGCATGGGGCAGGGTGACTTTCTTGAAGGGACGTCATTAGTAAAAAGCAGTTTAAGGAAGGGGCGCTCAGGTTGAGTCTTCTAGCGTCACGAAGTGACGGGCTGTTTTCTTGTTATTATTGATATTTTTCTTGCTACTGTAAAGCGCTTCAGAATACTTTGGTAATGTAAGCACTATATAAATGCCATTATTCTTCTTCTTATTATTATTATAGCTATAGAATCTAGTAACAAACTAAAAAACGGATAAATTCAAAGTTTGCCGTCTATAACTGCGAATAAGCGAACATGGTTTTGCATACCAGGGGGACTACGACGGCGACGCCTCCATGCTTGAGCACCATAGTGATCATCAGGTAAGAGTAGAACAAGGAGCAAGACGAGGGCGTAGACGAGACTCACTCGCATTTCGCGACCTGCAGGTAACAAATAAAAGTTACTAGTAATAAGTACCCATTATTATATGGCAACGATAGTACGCGCGCTCTGATTGGCTAACGAGCGGGCGTAACTCTCCGTAATGCCCACGGGCATTATGGAAATTCTTAATGCCCGCTCGCAGTTCACGACTGACAAAAAATCATTTCCTTGAAATAATAAAAATTCAAAAAGAAGATTTTCAGCGCAATTCACAACTAGGAATACATGAAACAGTATAACACAAATCTAACTTGTGACAAGAGGAAAATAAAGGCCTGAATATCAGAAATGACCTGTTTACAAAAGTAAACAAAGCCAAAAAGTTACTCTAAGAAATTCGAGTCTATCCGGAGAAATTGAGAACTTAAGGGAGTCAAAATAGCAGCAACAAAAGATAAAAGCTACATGTAAAGTCAAAATTTAATGGGAATTCAAGAAACTTGAGAACTAAAAATAATAACAGAAAGCGAGTTCAAACTTTGTGCTTACCGATACTGATACTGAAGTCGTTGATTTCTTTTCGCTCTCTCCATCTCCTCGAGTTAAAATTTCATTCTTACTTGACGTTTGCTTTTGCACAAAAGCCGGCTAAAATAACCATTGCAATTTTCTGGAGGATAGCTTGTGAAGTATCTTCTTCAGGTTTAACTCTTCTTCCGTATTTATTAAAGACTGTTTCCTAGTGCAAAAGGAGCAATGTTTTCCCCAATGGTGCTAAAAAAAAGTTGAGCTGACGTCGAAGACTTGCTTCCCGGTTGCTTGCCGTTTGAAACTTCTGTAACTCCCTCAAAAGTTTCTCATAAATGACTAAACAACATTATAAAATATCTGTAAAAGAAAGGATTCCGAAGTATTTGACATCCATAAGAGATTGATTACATTAGATCAGTCTGGCGTGGTTTGTTCTATCAGTTTGACTCAGTCAGAGAATGAAAAACTCTGAATGAACTCGAGCGCGACGCGGGCGCGTGTCTGAGTTATTTCGGCGGGAAAATGAACGAGGCGACTTCCGGTTCGTAAAACGTTTGTAGAAAAAGTGCCATATAATAAACAACTTACTAACCTCGACCGTTCGGGCATTACGTGAAATATCAAACCTCGGTTTTGGCGTATCAACCTCGCTATCGCTCGGTCGATACGCCAAAACCTCAGTTTGATATTTCACGTAATGCCCTCACTCTCGGTTAGTAAGTAGTTAATATTATGTTTGATCTCTTTTTTCCTTTTCAAAAAGCGTAAAGCGCCATTGTGCTTATGGATGACGCTATAGAAATGTTATTATAAACATAATTATAGTCCAAGTCACCTTAAAATCTACCATAATATTCAATATTATGGCTACTTACAACAATTTCGACGAACCGTCTATAGTTTCTTTCAAGTTTCTTGGCCAATACTGCTGTCAAACGTTGAAGGAAGTTGTTCTGATAGAGCTTGATCCTGGGACCTTATAATACCATCCGTTTTACACTGGACGTGATTTCTAATAACTTAACATTCACCTTGAGTTCAAAACATAAATTTCCATCTTATATTTCTTTTTCACGTTTTGATCTTAAACAGGAATAACTTTTCATGTTTCTATGCCAGGGGTTCATTATTATCATTTACACTTGTTTTCAGGAAGCGCGATAAGAATATAGGTATGCATTGTGACGTCACATCACTACCACTGGAAAGCATTCTTGTTTTGAGGCAATAGATTGCTAGTAAAAATTGACAAAGATATACGAAAACAAAATTCATCCCATTCGTGCTATGGTGAACTATTTATTAACAAGTCAATCCAAGGTAAAATGTTCCTTTATTTTTGTATTTGTCACTTAAGGTGGCTCATGGCTAATAACGCTGCGCACAGATTCTAAAATTAGATCACGAGACTCAGACAAACAATCTCTCTGAAACCCCATCCAGAAGGATCGCGCTCGAAATACGAGCCAGGGTAGGAGTACATACAAGCTCTGCTATAATGAGTGGAACTACCAGTTTACCCATTCATTTTGTATCGTTCTTTAGAGAGAAAACTGAGAAAATGGGAGAGTTTTTAATCGGTGTGACGTCATCTGTGCGCGGTGCTAGAAAGCCAATATTCAGATATTCTTTTATGTGGAGGTGAAAGGGTTCTTTGTGTTGAGCTTGTGATAACGTAAACTAGAGCAAAACCATTGCGTATATATGATATAATCTGCTCGATTGAGAAAAACACAAGGGTGGTGAGACGAGACAAGGGTGTAGGAAGGGTTATTGGATAAGTGTGAGAAGTAAGGGCGAGGGACAAGGATGATGGGACAAGGGTGAGAGATTTAGCTATATATCATATATACGCAATGGTTTTGCTCTAGTTTACGTCGTGCCGTTTTCAAACGGGATGGTTCTGTTCTATTTTGACAGTTCTGTTTTATCTGTCTATATACTGTTACGACTAGAATTAGGATTCAGGATTCATTTTATTCTGCGCTCTCTAGTTTTATACATTCAGAGACATATAGATCAATGTTTTTAAACAAAAAAGAGAAATAATATATCATTTAGAAGTATTTTTGTATTGTGCGTAGTGGCAAACAGAGCAGAATGCTTTCGAGTTGGCCACACCACAGTTTTTAGACCGTAATTTTACATTTTACTGCCCTTGTTACATTTTTACTTTGGATACAGTTGAAAAAGAGTTGAACTAACAAAAAGATGTATACATATATCTGCATATTTCGCACACATACGGTTATCCGGGGGACTTCCCTATTTTGGGGCGGTGGGGCTCGTCGTACCTTTTAGGGTTTAAAATCAGGCCTCTGGTACCTTTTAGGGGGTAAAATTCGAAAACTTGCATTTTTTTCCAGATTCTAGCAAATCAAGCCAATCACACTTGTTGGTAACCAGAATTTCAGGCGTATTTTCCCTCGTAAAAAATACGAGAGAAAATTACGAGGGAAAATGCGTCTTGTTGTTGGTTCCTTTAATGGGTCAAAATCAACTAAGCTACGCCATTTTGGCACCTTTTAGGGGTGAAATCGAAAGTTCCCGACGAGAACCCCCACCCCCAAAATAGGGGAGTCCCCCAGGGATTGTTATTCTTATGCCTTTTGTTTTGTTTATTGTCATTTACTAGTAAGTATAAAGACGGAATAAAGTTCAATATTACTTGACGCCCACTGTGGTTAATACACCTGCTGTGTTATCACTTCCGTTCAAAAACTAACAAGTTCAAAATTCGTTGGAAACCGTTGAACGTGAATAAATATACAAAATGACGATAACTAAAACAAGGAATGAGGAAGTTTTAAAATTCATATCTTGATATCATAAACAAAAATCAATAGAGTTCACAATAAACAGGACTGATGGCTGTAGATATTTTACCAATTATTTCTTTAGGGTCTAAATAGGGGTATAGCTCTCAGGTTAATGATTGAAATTTTCGCTTTTTGACGTCGAACGCCAATTTTTTTTTCTATCACGGTTAAACACACTGAGTAAATATTTTGCTTCACCGGAAAATAAATTCCTGTTCGTCTGGGCCTTGTATCATTCACGCTAAAGCACTTCAAAGGCCAGTGTTGTATATCACGTTTTACACTATAAGACTAACAAGTTCTATAACAAATCCTGCAATTCTATTGGCCACGCTACTAATGGTGTATTAGTGATATAGGTCTTGTTTAGGAAATTGGCAACTTTGCTGCTATTTTTCCCGGTAAAGAAAAACTTGAGTAGGTATTTTATTTTCTGTGGTCGACCATCTTCATTTATACTCGTGGGCCATTGATTTCTTATAGACTATTTTGCCTGGGTCCCCATGGTCCCCCGCGTGGTCCCTACTAACAAAACTGCACGCGTTCGGCTCCCTAAAGCCTGGTGCACATTTGCGACATAACGACATAAGAAACATGTCACGCGAACAAAATTTAGTGGTTTCAAGAAGTTGAAGTCGTCAAAAAATAACATAAGATTGCTTTGGTGAAGTAATCTAATGAAGATCCATGGAAAATATTGATCGTTTCAATTATTTTCCCGTACTTTTTTCATTGCAACATAACGTCCTTATGTCGTTATGTCGCTAGTGTGCACCAGGCTTAACCGGCCTTAGTTCACCATGATTATTAGTCGCGGGGGCGAGCTTCTTTCCTTTGTTCTAAACAAACAAGTTCTAACTTCATGTATGCAAGCCTTGTGGTGGTAAAATGAACAATGGACAAAGACGTCGGCGTATATTTTTTGCTGACTCCTTTTCATTCTGAAGGTGAAGCCTTCCTGCCTCAGCTCTCGTGCTGCGCGACGCAGAAGTCCGTACGAATTTTCGGAAATTCTCTTTAAAGTATCAAGGACCTAAATTTTCATTATCTTCACCTGTTCAGTCTGTTTCATCTATTTCAATATTTATGAATAGCTTAAAGGATCTTTTTAAATCTACTTATTTCTGTTAGTAAGGTTTTCTTCTTTAGTTCAATTTTGTGTGTATTTATGTGCTTTTTATATATATTCTGCTAGTTTTCCATGTTTAACTCCAGCTGCCATATCATAGTATTTTAGAAATAATTTTATGTTTGTAAAATGAGGGTCATCTCGCGTAAGCCCTTGTGAGGTTTCTTATGGCCCTCCTTGCCACATTATTTAATGTAAATGTATGTATAGTGTTGTATTTATATTGTGGCTAAATTAATAATCTGAAACGCACAAAACATTTTTCAATATTATGGTTGCTATGGAGCTGGGAATAGGACTAGGCAATCGTATTTTGTAATAATATCATACTATTTGCCCTTTCAAATATTGTTCAATATATCTTTCAATTACTTCGAATATGTCAAATGCTATATATTTTTGATCAGATGTCCAGAAGAGCCCATTCTAGAACCACAGGCAACCCACAGGCTTTAAAGTAAAAATAATTGTATAAAGGCTTCAAAACGAGCATAGTGGTTTTAACTTGAAAAAATACGAAAATCACAATTAACTTAAACAATACCTCGATGTTTTAGCATTTCGAATGCATTGAATTTATCAGGGATATCTACTAAATAAACGTTCAACTCATACTCAGTCTTTGAAGAACTGTTGAAGAGAAGAGGCAAGGTTCTTGCTGAATTGTCGCCATACATACATACATACATACATACACACTTTATTTCAACACGGTAAAAATCATCAGTTACATACAGTATTTCAAATAAAAACAAAAATACAAACTGGTTTACATGATTGCCGTGCATGGGAGCCCAATTTAGAACAACTTGCTCAATTTCGATTTAAAATAGCTAAGTGACTCGCAGGATCGCATCAACTGGGGAAGATCGTTCCAGACCTTCGCGCCACTATAGCTAAAACTTCGTTTGCAGTACTCAGTTTTAGGCTTAGGGAGGTATAATTTTCGCTCAAAATTTCGTAAATTGTAAGACATGCTGCGAGGAGTAAACTGGTTTTGCAGGTATGAGGGAGCAAGACCATGAAGAGATTTGAACATAAGCACTGCTTTCTGTTTGTGTCGACGCACTGAGAGGGTGTCCCAGTGCAGTGCTTCTCGCAAGTCGGCAGAGCGCGTCTCATAGTTTGCTCTCATAATTACTCTCGCAGCACGATTTTGTAATTTTTGGACCTTATCAGCCAGGTGGTTGCTAAGCCCATCCCATACCAAACTACAATAATCTAGGTAGGGTAATATCAGGGCTTTATAAACTTGTACTGCAACGTCCTGTGTGATATAAGGTCTAACACGCTTCAGGGCACCTATTGCAGAAGAAACTTTTTACTCAATTCGCTAATGTATTCCCCCCAGGAGAGTCGATCATCAATAATAAGACCGAGTGATTTGGTATGATTGACCCTCCGGATTGGATTACCGTCAATAGCAGCACATATTTCAGATGTCCCTTCCGCTTGAAGCTTCTGCCGGGAGCCTATGATCATAAACTCTGTCTTAGCTATATTAAGACTCAATTTGTTTGCTTTAAGCCAAATGGCCAAGTTCTGAAGTTCGATGTTTAGAATTGGCTCGAGTTGATCAAGGCTCCCAGCAGCAGAGCTAATATTAGTATCGTCTGCAAACATTTTGGCTGAAGCTGACGCCAGACAATTTGGGAGATCGTTTATGTATAATAGGAACAATAATGGACCGATTATACTCCCTTGTGGCACGCCGCAGCTCAAAGTGCTCGCACCTGATAGTGCTCCATTGACGAAACACCTTTGGGCTCTATTGCTGAGGTATGAGCGGAACCAGCACAATGATCTCATGTCAAGACCATAGCTTGATAACTTGTTCAATAAGATGGTGTGATCTATTGTATCAAACGCCTTCCTAAGGTCGATAAAAATGACCCCATTAATAAGGCCGTTGTCAATATTAATTGACCATTCGTTAGTTGCCTCAAGAAGTGCAGTTAACGTGCTATGCAATGATCGAAAGCCAGACTGACAAGAGACCAAAAGCTGGTTCACGCTCAGATACTCATAGAATTGGTTGTAAACTAGTCGCTCAAAGATTTTTGAGATCGCAGAAGTAACAGAAATCGGACGATAATTATTTAAATCAGACTTGCAGCCTTTTTTCAAAATGGGCGTCACTTTTGCAAGTTTCCACTCAATAGGAAAAATTGCTGTCTCGACAGAACACTTAAAGATAACAGAAAGAGAAGGGCCTACTATCTCTGCCGCTATTTTGAGAAGCTTACAGGGAATTTTATCCAAACCTGTGGCTTTCTTTTCGTTAATTTCGGATATAAGCTTAATTACGGACTTAGTAGATGGCGCCTTCAAAGAGAACGACTTATCTGTACCTTTAAGATATGATTCAGGTCTTGTAGTTGACTCCGGAATTTCCTTCGAAAGGTTAGGTCCAATGTTTACGAAGTATTCGTTAAAAACATCAGCCATTTCCTGTGGGGCACTTATCTTTCTCTCTTCAACTTTGATTTCAGAAATATTCTGTTCTGTACACTTTCGCGAACATAGATCATTAAGTAAGCCCCATGTTTCCGAGGATTTCCTCTGCTGGCCTCCAGGTTTTCCTGGAAGTACATTCTTTTTGCATTTTTAATGGCGTTGTTAGTTTCGTTTCTTTGATGTTTGAACACTGTCCAATCATTAATACTCTGACTAGCAACCGCCTTCTTTTTAAAGTAATTCCGTTTGTGTATTTTACGTGAAAGCTCCTCGGTAAGCCATGGGGACTTCTTATGACTTACACGTTTACTTTTAAGAGGCGCATATTTGTCAACGCTCCCCATAAAGAGTGTTCGCCAGGTGGTCCACATATCATTAGGATTATCACCCGATCCAACACTTTCCCATTGTTTTTGTTTAAGGTCGTTGAGAAAAGCCTCCCTATTGAAATTTTTATATTGGCGACATTCTATAGTTTTGTGTACGCCTGAACGCTGATAATTGGTTTTGCGAGTCACATAAACCAGAGAATGCCACGATATACCGAGGTGTATCACGCCTGAACTCGTAATTTTATCGGGACAGTTTGTAATACAAACGTCAATTAAAGACTGGGAGGTAGGCGTGAAGTGCGTTGGCTCAGTTATTAATTGACTCAAACCGTAAATATCTAGGATATTTAGGAGCGTTGAGGCGTCACGATTATAGGTCTGACCATCGCCAGGGAGGAGATTCGAGTTCAGATCTCCTAACAAATACAGCTCCTTGTCCTCAGCATCAATTTTGTCAATTAATTTTTCAAATTCGCTATATACACTAGAGTGAGAATTAGGAGGTCTGTACCATGTACTAATAAGATATGGTTTGGAGTGAGGCTTGGTTATTTCAACAACAAGACTTTCGAGTTCTTCGCATGCCAGGTCATGACGAACATGATAATTCAGATTACTGCGCAAATATATGCATACGCCCCCACCATTCCGACCATTAAGAAGACGGTCCTTTCTAACAATTTGAAATCCAGGAATATGAACCTCTTGATCATGAATGGAGGGAGCAAGTTTTGATTCGTTAATTGCAAGCACGTCAATTTTTGAATTATTCATGAAAATTCGAAGGTCATCAATATGCGCCAACAAGCTGTTTATGTTCAGCATAGCAATAACCAAACCTTTCCCTGTTATATTAGCCTTTAAAGACTTACCGCTATTTACAGGATAATCGGCATCGTCCAATTGCAGGTGGTTATTATCATTGGACTCCCATACGGTAATTCCCTAAACATCCCTAATGTGAGTTTTAAAATTTTTAGCAAGTACAGCAGTGCCTTTAACGTTCAAGTGAAGTCCGCTGCGATTAAGGTGCTGTTCTGCATTAATGTTACTGTGCTCGATAAAACCCCAGTTGTTTTGATTGGCAAAGCGCTTAATGATCTTGTTGACAGCGGAAACCTTTTTGGCGAGCAAGTCATCGTCAGATCTGCATATCAGTGCAGAGATAGAGACTTTGACATCGGAGGTTGCAATCTTTGATGCCAAATCAACAATTGCTTCAGCGCAGGAACGCTCGGAAGTACAGGACCTCAGATTGTTTGTACCAACGTGTACAATAACCTCCTCGGGATTTCTTCGTAATACAGGCCGGATATGGTCATGCATGTCTTCGATCGTACAGCCAGGAAACGAAGAGACCTTAATAGCGCAGGTTTCAGATGATAATTTCTTTCCTTGGAGATGCTGTAAAATTGAATCCCCAACCAAAGCAACCTGCCTTCGTGGAACTCGTACAACACTGTTTGAACTGTTTGTCGCTTCTTCGAGGGCTTTAGAAGGCTTTGGAATTTGAGGCGATGCTTGTTTCCTTTTTTTCCCTTTGTTTTGTTCCTTTGCCGGTTGAGTGCACCCTTCGATGTGACTAGTAGAGGATGACGACGCCGGTGGAACCAATTTGGAAGTCAAATTCTTATCGCTGTCATGACTCATGTCGTGGAAATTTAGAATTCTAATGGCAGTAACTAGACTTCTATTATCGTCTCTAGCTGCTTGCAGCTCACTTTCCAAATGAGCATTTCGTAAACGGAGCTCGTCGATTTCGGATCGAAGCTGTCGAACCATAAGGTCAGACTCATGACCTTTCGCGGGAGATTTAAATTCCCTTCGTAGGGCTTCGAACTCCTGTTTTAGCTCTCGAAATTCTTCCACTGTAACATATACTTTGACTTGGCCCTGCTCGACGATTAATATCTCTGGACATGTCATACTGGAAACTGGTGAGGCTGATGTTTCGTGAGGCAAAGCAATGGCGCCCTCAGAGCCGATAACACGTGCTGAACTTTCCATCCCCTTGCTCTTAGACCGAGTTTCCATAAGCCCAAATTATAACTATAGGCTTCTAATATCGTAAGAAGTTGAGTAGGTACAAATAAACCGTCGAATAAGGCGAAATAAATCCGTAAGTGGTTGAAGATATCGGGAGCTCAAAGCGTAGCGACTTCACCTCGAAAGCTTCTACTCCACCACATTGTCGCCAAATAACTGCAAGGTACTGTTCATTCTTAGTTTTTTTTAGTATGCTATAGGTAAAGTTTTTTCTTGCCTGTAAAAAGTATTCTATTTAAAAAACAAATTATAGTCCGCAACGTAGTGAAAGCAAGTATGACTAAACCAAATCAAATCAGAAAATCGTCAAAATCAATACATTTTTGATAAGCATAAGCTCGTACAAACATGGAATGCACATTAACAGCTAAATCCACTCGTTGAAAACTTTGAAAATAAATTTTCTTAAGTTTTCGATAATAATTACATTTTGGCAACATTTGCCCTTGTCGAAGGCTTTTCGAAAATGCGAAAAACAATTTTTGTTTGAAATTTTATTTGTCAAATACTTCTCCACGCATTCTAAATTACTCGATTTCTTGACGGATTCTCTCGTAATATAGATTTGTTTCGCTATCTGAGATGCAGTGGAAGTTCTTGTTCACCCTGGTGGTTCTCGTTGTCTTGTTGTGTCCTGACGAGCATGGCGCCGAGGCTGGAAGACGCCGGCGTCGGCGTCGTCGCCGTAGACGCCATCCTCCAGCCGTTCGTCCAGGTACTAAGTTAGCTCTATTTTGTTGCACTGAGGAAATGGAAAACGGACATTGCCCAAACATGGTTTTGAGATTCTCTGTCTTTATAAATGTAAGCTTTCTCATTTGCCTGCCCACCATTCTAGCGACCAACAAAACTTCAAACTTGAATTTTGTCGCTAAATTAATCCTAATATCGTGGCATGCGTGGCATTATTCACGCTCAACGTACTTGAAAAACGAAAAAACGACTCTGACTATACCACATTGGTCTACTGTTTCTTCATATTTTCAGGCCCACCCGGTCCAAGAGGCCCGCCTGGTGTACAAGGACCAAGAGGGTACACTGGGAACACAGGACTTAAGGGAACCAAGGGGATTATGGGGCCTCCGGGACCCCCAGGACCCCCGGGACCCTATGGACCGAAAGGCTCTCCTGGAAAACAGGGTAAGTTTTGTATATCTTGACGTGCTGTCTGTAACGCAATTTTAGCTACCGGTCAGTCTTTTTTTTTTGGAAAAAAAAAACATGCAAGGCATGAAATCCAGCCTGGCCCTTCCTTGGATGCAGTGAGAAGGTAAACCACTGGGTGTGCGCGGGCACCTGTCACGTCGCCTTACCACAGGAAGCCCGCCCAAAATGCCAGGGAATAGGCTGCATCAGATCCACACAAAATTCTAGTGAAAAAAGTCCATGCGAGCCGACGCAAACAATCGTGTGAAAATCCCGGATTGATTGAGATCTTATCCAGTTAAAAAATGCACTTATAAGAACCTAGCAATTTCGAGATCAGGCTGAACAAGTGTTCCTTATATTTTAAGGTTTTCGAGGATGTCATTTTGTACTGTATCCATTGGCAGAAATATTGTACTACTAGTACATAATAGTTTTAAAAATGCTTGCCTTGTTTGCTGAACAATAAAATACAGATAACTTTTGCGTTATCAGTATTATAATGTTTCTCACATTATAATAGAGTGTTTTAATTTTTCTATACTAGGAACCAATTTTTCTTTGCCAGGCTTAACAGGTTCTTATATTCTGGTTACCAAATTTCAGCAAGTGGGTTCTTAGATCACTAGGTTCTTATATGCGGGCTTTCGCTTGTAGTTCTTTCCACAATCTCGTTCCCAGGGCCTACTCCGCTGTCCGTTTGTCGTAGGCTCTGGCGCCGTGATTGGCAGATATCCCCGCTCGCCATTTTGAAATCTGACCTACCGACAATACCGATGTCCTAGATTCTAGGTTTCCAGTTTCCTCTGCGAGCATGAACGAGAGGCTCTGGGAACGAGAATATTATTTCCAGTGATCGCAAGTTGTACTCTTTTGTTCTCGTCCTAGGCCCTCCCGGTCACCGCCATCTGTTCTGTTCCCGCGTCCACCGGATTGGCAGTCGTGTCGCTAAGGTCACGTGTCCTAGTCACATGCCTATCATCACCTTGTGCCTTTGCCGTACATACCGTGGTGCGATTGTTACCAAGACCGCCGGAGCGCGTTCGTGCAAGTGTCATCTTCGAAGGCGTTTTGTTCTTTTCCGCCACCATGTAAAAGCTGTCGCAATGTGCTGCATATAATCTAAAAAAGTATCTCTGCTTGCTCCCGGAGTGCGCTTTAAAGTATGTATGAAGCCAGCACTCAGCGTTTAAGGGAATAAAGAGAAATGCAAACCAACAAAGATGTGTTCCTTTTATCGTGTAACATCAGAAACACATTAGGGAGTTGTTTCAATTCCCTTAGAGCGGATTTCACATGACTGTCAAGACTTGTTATGTAATTGCGATTGCTTTGCATTCTCATTGGCTACTCGTTTTTCTCAGCCTATCAAATTCCAATCAAATGCAATTGTGTAATTACTTAGTAATTGGTTCGGCTTGCAATTGGCTAAGAAAAAATCCATTTAGGAGCAAGTCGTGATTTCTGTCGATTCTGATTGGCTAGTGATTGCTAATTGCAATCAATTGCAACATTTATTGAACTATATCTAGACCGCGCACAAATACACTCGGTGGTTAAACATATCAAGAAACATTCGGTAAAAACGTTGAACATGTTCCAGCTGACCTCACGGTGCGCAAGGGATTGTTTGTCAGCGAAAGATACCCCACTTTATTATTCAGCACATCGATGCACTGCCCAAATATGGTCATTGGAACGCCAATAGCTGTAGTTCTGTATACATGACACATATCCTGCGATATCCGTCGTCTGAGGGAAATGTGATGCGTTGAGCTTTTCTGGGATTTTTTTGTGCTATCGATGTGCTGAATAATATTAAACCATTATCCTGCTCGATTTTTGCAGAATATCGTCTGATTATTAGACGATATACTGCGCAATCTCGCAGGATAATGGTTAAACATTCTCTAAATCAGCCGCTGGAAATGGATGCTTTCTCAGTCAGGGTATCTGGGTATGTTGCTAGGCTGATGAAATGGAGATTCTGAGGTTTGAATATAAACGCACATTTATTATCGCTAGGGCTACTTATGATCCCGATTTTCAGCAACCCTGGCCCTGGCAAATACGTTTCTCTTTTTAGACCTTGTTACACTGAAGTGAAAAGTGGATATGACATCACGTTAGATTGTAGGTCATTGACAAGTTCGCGAGTCCCGATACTTTCTCGACTTTCTCTCGAGAAGAACCAACCGTGGCCATGACCGAAAGATAAAATACATAAAAATACATCGGCATTGAACGAGACCATTAAATTCGCGTACACGGATGTTTGGAAACGTGTGAAATACATCACAGTATCGGAACCAAATGAAGCCCGGCATTTTGAACAGGTAACTTGTCCCATTTTGAGTTTACACGTCAAGAGAGCATTATGATTTCGTCAAATTTACCGTTGTATCTACATCTACAACAAATGTTTTGCTATTCATGCGTAGATGCGAGAAGAAACTCAGACATGAGCAAGTTGATGTTATTGTCCTCCAGCCTGATTCTCGCCACCTGTGTAGTGCCGGTGGCAAATTTCTGGTTCTTCTCCTGTCGCCATGGCAACGGGCATGGACGAGCCGGCGATGCGTGCTCGTTGTTTTGCCAGTGTCACGCGCCGTTCACGTGCATGGCTGGTGCACAGCAGTGCGTGGCGCCGTCGAAATTAGCCGAACATTGCCATGCCACAAGGCCTTGTGGGAAGGGACTCAGTTGTCATCCGGGACTTCAGCGATGTTATCACGTGCCTAGACGTTATCTTGAGCCTTGTGTAGCTGGTTACGAGTGTGGCAGCGGTCTTTCTTGTGAACCCGGCGTGCAGGTGCGAAAATAACTGAAACACCCTGTATATTTGTTTCTGATTTTCTGATATTTTCAACGAATACTGAATAACTCTTGACAATGTTTTGAGGGGAAAGCTTCAATATATTGGCGAGGCACGAGAAGCCACGCAAATTAAAAACTCTCGATATATTAAAAAAAACATGCGCAGCGAGTTCAGGCGCAAAACAACCGCGGACCTATAATATGGTTCCTAACCCTATAACTCTGCGATATTTGTATTTTTCTCAGAACTAGATGATACACATCTTAGAAATAGAGCATAAAATACAGCTCACGTAAAATGGTTGCCCCCTGATGGAGGTAGGTACTTCGTAAATGATACTACCAAGTGCACCCCGTATCAATATCTCACGTCTTATAGAACCAGTATACAGTGGTACACTTAGTAGTTATCATATATGAAGTACCTACATGGCTGATGTGATAGAAAGTTCTATACAATGCATAACATTCGCGTCATAAAGGGTTATAACAAAACCAGGAGCCCATCAATAGGAACCTCCATCACCTATTGGTGGGCGTCCAAAGCACAGGGAGCCCATCATCAGCAGCCTCCATCACCTATTGGTGGGCGTCCCCAAGCACAGGGAGCCCATCATCAGCAGCCTCCATCACCTATTGATGGGCGTCCCAAACACAGGGAGCCCATCATCAGCAGCCTCCATCACCTATTGGTGGGCGTCCAAAGCACAGGGAGCCCATCAATAGCAGCCTCCATCACCTATTGATGGGCGTCCCAAGCACAGGGAGCCCATCATCAGCAGCCTCCATCACCTATTGATGGGCGTCCCAAACACAGGGAGCCCATCATCAGCAGCCTCCATCACCTATTGGTGGGCGTCCAAAGCACAGGGAGCCCATCAATAGCAGCCTCCATCACCTATTGATGGGCGTCCCAAGCACAGGGAGCCCATCATCAGCAGCCTCCATCACCTATTGATGGGCGTCCCAAACACAGGGAGCCCATCATCAGCAGCCTCCATCACCTATTGGTGGGCGTCCAAAGCACAGGGAGCCCATCAATAGCAGCCTCCATCACCTATTGATGGGCGTCCCAAGCACAGGGAGCCCATCATCAGCAGCCTCCATCACCTATTGGTGGGCGTCCAAAGCACAGGGAGCCCATCAATAGCAGCCTCCATCACCTATTGATGGGCGTCCCAAGCACAGGGAGCCCATCATCAGCAGCCTCCATCACCTATTGGTACGTGGGTGTCCAAAGCACAGGGAGCCCATCAACAGGAGCCTCCATCACCTATTGGTGGGCTTCCGAAGGACAGGAGAAGATAAATCATTTTATAGATTGTACTCTGTAACTCTCAACACAGGTGTGTTATCATAATCACCGCCAATTTAACGAGCCATGTGCTGTGGGATTTTCTTGCGCCCACGGTCTGAGCTGTCAACCGGGTACCCAGCGATGTTTACATTATCCTCGACATGAAGGCGAGGCTTGTTCACTTGGATTTGAATGCGGAGAGGGACTGGAGTGCACCTTGTGCTCTAAACCCTATCTAACATGTCAGATGGCCAAGGTGCCTCAGCATGATGACGAGGTAAGGAAATACCTGCTATAAGCATGTGCGCTCTTTTTACCAGAATGCAATGCGCGCTTTTTTAATTTTAACAGTTTGCTCGACAAAATACCCCTCATTTATCGGTGCAACTCGCGCGCGTGTGCTGTAACTGGAATAGCCTGCACAGTCCCATCATAGGAGGCATGAGCTTGGAGAATCCTATTAAATTTTGCCAGGCCTATGTTTTATTTTTGACAATTGTGGAACAAGGGAAACTATTCACTGTTTTCAGCACGCGTGTTTTCTGGTGCCCTTGTATCAAAACTATCGCCCATAGCGTATCGCGCTTTCCTTCCGTGTTTTATATTGTCTTGTTAGGAAGTCATTTCTTTGAAAGTTTTTAAAATGCATATACCAAGTGAAAGTCCTAGCTATAACAAAGACATCCCTTGAATCGTCATTTAAAGGATCCGTCTCATCCTGCCCATAATGCATTGCTTTGTTATTGTTCACATGCTTCATTACCATCAGAAACTCTGACTTAAAGGATCCGGCTCACCCTGTCCATAATGCATTGCGTTGTGTTTGTTCACATGATTCATTACCATCAGAAACTCTGACTTAATGCAAAGGAATTCTACTATTACGAGTTTTCTTGCGCTTGTACAGTAAAATGCTTAAACCTGAACACTTTTTGTCGAGTCTCTGATATCGGAAATGGCGGCGAAGTGGCATGCATATGGGGGCAGAATGAGACGGATCCCTTAAATTGCTCTACAAAATGGGTGCTATCACATTGATAGTCTGAGTACCTCCTATTTTGCCGTCTGTACTTAAAAGTTCAATGACTTTTCATCTCAACAGTTTTACAAGCGGCCTTTCAATATGATAGCATTCCTCGTCACACACAATGCTTACTCTCATGGCGCGCGCTATGCAGTATGGGCAAGGAACCAGAGGGTTGGCGTGACACAGCAGTTGCGTGACGGTGCCCGTGGCTTAATGCTGGATATATTTCCTGGTGAGTATCCATATTAGATATCTGGCGCTTATTTGTGTCATAGAGACGTGTGAGGCACGTCCATTCCGGTATTTCAGGGAGGGCGGAGACATACCTAAATTTCATGTCCTCTGAGAAAACATCTCAATTGCCCGCACTTACATAGCAATCGGACATCCTCTCTCAAAGTCTAATGCCTCCAATCGCTCACATGCTAGCGTGATAGCCGGCTCCTCAGTGTTTTTTTTTCTTCTGATATTTGATTTTTTCGGCGCGCGGGATTTCTTTCCGCGACACAAATCAAATAACCGAAAAAACTCACTGGAGCGCTGGCAAACAGGCTACTCATGTGTATGTTTAATCTACTTCCTCTCTAGGGTGGGGTAAGGCTGAGGTGTGTCTATGTCACGAGACTTGTTTTTGGGGAGGAGCCACAGACTTGCATGACACCTTGGTCGAGATTCGTCAATTCCTGGAAACCAACCCACGTGAGGTCGTGACGATTATTTTCGAAGATTATCTCAAGTAGGTCAAGTTCGACAGTTGCATTCTCGTCCTCAGGGCTCCTCCGTTTTAGAGTTGGCCGTAGGTTCTGGTATTCCTTCACTCTAGCAAACACCTAGCCAATCACAAACGAGAGGAATTACAGCTTGCTGTGAATGACTTCCCCGTCAGCCAATCATCGTCAAGCACAACCACTATTTACTCATTGAACACGTGACTGGTTTCTTTGGAGCCAACCCAAGCTATCACGTGGTGAGCACGTGACCACTTTCACAGCTGTGTTTAGTTCAAAGTATGGTTGGTTGTCAGACTTGAGCCAACCAAATGCCAATGCAAAGTAAAGGCAAAAACAAATAATTTTCGACACTCAACTCTAAAGGGCGCGCGCAAAAAAAATAACACGACGAGCAAATTGCGAGCTAACCTAAATTAGTGAAGCTAGAATCTCTTGTCGGGTTAATCTAATTACGTCCCCGATGGATTGAGGGAGAACAGCGCATATACACGAGGCCGCGACACCGCGGCAAACCGCATTTGCCATGCGCTAAAGATTCACTTCCTGTGAAATGAAAAAATATATATCTCGTGCTGTCTTGGAAATTTGGAAAACTTGAGCTCCAGACACAAAACTTAAGGCCAAAAATTGCAGAGCAGCTAGAATATGATCATATCTTGCTCTGAACGTTTGCACCTCGCACTTTAATGATTGCACCCGAGGCGAAAATTATGATTAAAGTTAAAATTTATCGTTTGCTGTTGTTATGAAGATTTTTTCAATTGTCTTCATTTCACAGGCCAGTGAATCCTTAGCGCACGCGAACTGCGTTTTGCCCGCGTTGTCCGAGGCCGCAATGAGTCAATGACTGTGTGATTCTGCAATATTTCTTACACAGGAACCCCACCATCCTAAAACACGTGTTCGACAAAGCAGGCGTGTCCAAACATGTACTCGATAGTTCGCACTGGGGAACTGTGTACAAGAACTGGCCCACACTAGAGGAGATGCGGAGGCTCGGAAGGCTTGTTGTGTTTAATAATAATGGCTTGGAGGGCTTCCCGTACACTCAGGACAATATGTGGTTCTACGTGCGCGAGAATCGATATGGACAACCAGGACTGGATACTGAGGTAACAAATACGATACAGTTCTTTGGAGGTACGTATGCGGATGGTTTACGTCTAAGGGAGCCGCGGAGCGATAGGGGTGCATCAGCATAGCCCCATAAATATCAAATTGGTTAGCTCAGTGGCAGAGCGCCAAGCTGTTGTGCGGGCAGAGCCGAACCAACATTCAGCCAGAAAGCAGGCTAATACTAACCTTGCTAGTCTAATTATCAACTTATATCTTTATTTAGACATGTGTGGATCGCGGAGAGTCTAGATTAAATGCTGATTTCAGCGACAACTGGAGCCTAGTCCTTGTCAACTGGTTCGGCACTGCCACCAATCCTCTCAACCCATGTCTCAACTCCTACAGGAAAATACAGCGCAAGCTGGTTACGTGCGCGAGAGAGTTTGGTCAGCTAGCTAACTTTCTAGCAGTGGACTACTACGAAGCTGGACAAGATGGCGGGGCCTTTAAGGCTGTCACGTGGCTGAATGAGCGCTGGAAAGGTACAGACAATCTTGTTGTGTCTGATTGGCGGAAGATGTGGGGCCGAGACTGATGTGTGATAAATGATTTTGAAAAATGCGCATAGGCGACACGGTTTACTTTGTATAGAAAGTATATATTTTGTCTGGGAATATTGAAAGTGTGTTTCAGGGGCGTATTAACTGCATATCAGGGATCGACCCCCTCCCCCTCGCTACGCCACTATTAAGCCCTGGCTAAACTAGGACACATTTAGTGCGCGACACATTTTGTCGCCGGGACACAAAGAAATGTTTCCTCGCAAGACACGCTTGCGATGTTTCCTAGTTTAGCCACTCGGGGAAACATGCAGGACACAAATGTTGCGCGCTACATGTGTCCTAGTTTAGCCGTAGCTTAAGGGCTGGTTCACACACAAACGCAGCGCAGACGTAAACGCAACCGCAAGGATATCAAAATCATACGTTTCCCTTTTGTGGTTTTACACTAGAACGCAAGCGCAAACGCAAGCTCAAGAAAATCGAAACTTTGAGTCCCCTTTGCTTGCGCTAGTGCTTGCGTCTTGTGTCACTATCAAGGGAATACAAGCGTAATCAAACTAATGAATAATAGAGCAGATTTCGTATGACTGTGAAAAGTACCGTGACAAAGTTGTTCCGCGCCGCGACCGTGACCGTGACCGTACCGCGACTACGCGGTTTCATTGGCGATTTCATTCCATTTACAGCAGGCCAGGTTCCGTACCGCCACCGCGACACTTTTCACAGTCATACGAAATCTGCTCTAATTTTAAACTTGCGCTTACCGCATTGATTTGCACTTGCCTCGAGCTTGCGTCCTCGTATGTAAACCAACCTTAAGCGTTCTTGGACATGTTACCATAACAACATTGCACGAATGCATCTGAACATACTATACCAAGATTTGTATATAGAAAAATATCGTTTAAAGTGACGAATTTTAATTTGCAATACATTTGATCTCAGAAATATACCGACAACAATTTCCTGGGTTGTCAGAGCGACAAGGGATGCCTTCCAACATATCCCAACTTGCGCCACGCGACGCAGAAAAACTCGGCTCCGTCATCAACAATAATTCCTCTAAAGATGTGACGCTACAAGAAGTTTATGAAGAGGTGGACTCGGACGAGTCGAAATCAAGTAGTCACGTGACTGATAAAAAGGGCGCTGATTGGTCGAAAACGACGAATAATAAAGCTGAGCTGGTAAAAGTTGATGGTCACCTGACTAACACTACGAGTGCTGATTGGACAAACGCCGTTCACATGAATAATATCACTGACTCAAATAAAACAAAGGAAGCAATGGAGAAGACTTTCGCATATTCCGGACAAAGCGGCAGTGACCGAAAACAGAGTCTTGTTTCAATGAATCAAAGTAATGAAACACTTACGTCCCGCAATATTACAATGGGAAACTTTACAAATGCTGAAGAAGGCCATGTGAACCTGCTGCTAGCTTTGAATGATATGAACAACACGTTATCCTCTCTGAACAACCGGACAAACAACACTTCGGGCATCGTAGTCACAAATTCTTTCCATAACCAAACTACATCTTTGTATGGAGCTACACCTGCGCAATTTGACGGCGCAGGTAATTTTTCTTCTACCAATGAAAATACTAACGAAAGTCACAATCAAGTCAATACTGTTGCCATAAAAGGTCGGAAACAAGCGCAACCACCCACTAATAGGACTCAGTTTTTAACAGAAGTCATAGAACAAATGTAGTTATTGTATAGGAAAATAGATTATATTTTATGAAAATAAATGAATAAAAATTCGATGAAATTTGACTCCATGTTTGTCTTTAGTGTAGGTCATGCTAGACCATCCTCGGAGAGCGAGCGAGGAGCAGAGGAAAAATTCCCTGGGTCTCCGAGGATGATACTAGTCGAGCCCGCCAAGCAAATAGAACCCTTACTTACACAGAATTATATATTTCGAAGATAATACAAGTTCAGAATCCCCATACAAACCCTTGATAAGTTGAACATTTAGACTACCAAATCACCACTTTGCTGCGAAATTTGCTCAGTGTTTAGATACATAAATTAGCTGCATAAAACAGAATTACGAAAACCGAATTCTTGAGCACACGGCGGAGCTGGCGAAAGTGAGCAGGGCTGAACGCGTCGAACACAATATACAATTCTATTGTACAGACTCACTTAGATTATTGTTGCGAAGTCTGGGATACTCTTGGAAAAACATTATCTGACAAACTGCAAAAATTTCAAAATAGGGCAGCCAGACTCATTCTCGGTACAGATAATGGAGCTAGTTCTAACCTGGTCCTGGGGTTACTGGAATGGGATAGACTGGATGAAAGACGTGCAAACGAAAGGCATTGGCAATGCATAAAGTTAAAAATAGCTCTGCACCAGAGAGTGTTGCAGGGTTATTTGAAACGGTGGGAAGCTCTACAAATTATAATTTACGGGGTGGAGGTACTAGATTTGTATTGCCCCGCCCAAACACTGGGTCTTTAAAAAAGAGCTTCTCCTTTAGCGGTGCCAAAATTTGGAACAGTCTCCCAGAGGATTTGAGACAAACTCAATCATTTGAGAGCTTTAAGAACAAGTTAAAATCCGTCACTCTGCTCGACAACGGGTAGTCTATTTTTCTTATTATTATATTAATATATTTTCAGTTTTATTGTAGAATAGTTTTATCCTGTATTTTTATTATTATTATTATATATATATTTATATGCACGACTTACATGTAAACCAGCCCAATAGCTGTTGTAACTTTCGTGGTTAAATAAAGTATCATTCATTAAATAAAGTATCATTCATTCATTCATTCATTCAACACACTCGCAAGGCATTGTGGGATAGCCCGCGATTTTCGCGGCCAACAGAGAAAGCCTGGGTACTAGTTTGGACCGTTTTGAAAAATGGCGCTCACGATCGACGAGACTTGGGTTCGGGAAAGAGTCAAGCTAAAACACGATCATTTAGGTAAGAAAACTCCATCTTAACAGCTTACAAACTTAATGCAAGACCCCAGCAATCATGGCTCAGTAGTTATATACTCTGTTTTGTGTACATTACGCATGGATTACGTGTTTCTGTGGCTAGATTCCTGGGGTGTTCTGGTGACAACAAGAATCATAAAATGCAAACAACTCAGAGAACCTTTACGATTTGACAGAAATAATTAACTCTTAAAATTCCTTCTCAACGATGAACTGAACCAATATGTCAGTACTAAAGCTGTGGTAGCATTTCGACGATTCTCTTAAAAATAGTAAGCAAGTTTTACATGTGGATTACACTATGTTTACACAAAGTTTAGTCTTATTCTAGTCTTACACGCACAGAAATAAAGCAGACATTTGCAATTTTGTTCCATATTGCTTTTTGAATTGAAATTTTACGAGGATATTTGATAACAAAGCATTTAATTTTAAATGCAAGCATTAAAATTTAATCAGCAGTGCATGTGGTGTTTTAAACCTTCATCACAGAAAATCACACTTTGGGACCCAATGGCTACCTTCAATTTCAATAAATTTGTTATAAATCACCAGCGTCATTTGAAATGGACTTAAAGCTAAAATGCTGCATTGCATTAAGGTTTTATTTGAAGCACCGCAAACTGTTTGCTTGCTTGTGATGCCTGTATATGTATGGTTGACATAAAAAGTGACCTGACCTAGAGAGCTGGTTGTTGTAATGTATCATGTTTTTTAGCACAGTAGGGGGTCCTGTTCTAATAAAATGAAAAGCTTGTTAAAAACAAAAAAACTGAAAGGTGTAGACTATTGGCAGATCCATGTCTAATGCTCAGCAGTCTTCCATACATAGAAGTATAGCAAGATTAGTGTTTAGGTCGGTTCATAAAACATTTTTTCAAAGCAAAGCTATTTAGCCATCCATGCAAGGGGTAGATTTTGCTTTGAACACCATGACACAAGAGCAAAAAATAATGTGACACATGGCACAAAGTGGCAAAACTCCAAATACCAACTAATGGCTAAACCTGTACCAGACATTCAACAGACACTACCTTTCTTGCACGGCTGCAATACAGAAATTTCAATATGGGAAGGTATTTGTTTGGGTATGTGAAGTGGACTTTCTCTTTATAAATATAAAAAAAAATATCCTTTCTAATAAACAAAATTGGCTCACAGTGTTTACATGTTGTTGTCACTTAATTCAGATCATGTGATGAATCATTTGGGAGGTTATGATTGTTCATTTTCGACATACTTGGGCACGCTTGGTCGTTTGGAGAAATTATACAATTGTATCCATTCAAAAGAATCATCACCTGATCTGAATTTGGCGGCAACAAGATGTAAACAATGTTAGCCATTTAGTAGAATCCTTCACAGCCCAATAGCAGTCAGAGTCACGCACTGCTCCGGCAGGAGAGTGTTGCATGACTCTGACCACTTGGGGCTGTGAAGGAGTCTAGCCAATTAGGTCAGCTTTATTATAGTCTGAAGAACATTTCTGCAACAAAATAGTGACAAATGCAAGGAAGATGTCACTTACCTGTCTGTCACTACCTGGATAGTAATTAAGTGCTGTGTTTCATCATGTTCTTGTTTTGGCTGAACTTACCTAACCTATAATGATTTTGCTTTTGAAATATTTCTAGATGATGTGAAGTCACTGTCCCTTCCTGGTACCTACCATGAGAAGATCACATCCCTGGGTACATCACTCAGAAGCTTTACCAGACTAAAGAATCTGGACTTGTCCAGGAATGCTTTACAGTCTCTTGAGGTACTCTATCTGTTTCAACTATCAGGCAGGCTTAACTAAATACTCAGAAGCTTTACCAGACTAAAGAATCTGGACTTGTCCAGGAATGTTTTACATCTTGAGGTACTGTATCTGTTTCAACTATCAAGCAAAGCTCTCAAAGCGACAAGCAGGGTAATAAATGTGCTTGTACTAGCTCCAAACCTCTAATTATTTTTGTGTTTTGTAGGGTCTGGAAAGCCTTCACCTCATTGAAACCTTGAATCTGTATTATAATAACATATCCTGGCTCAAGGACATGGGTGCCCTGAAACACCTGACAAACCTCAAGGTAATATGGTATTCATTTGTTTAAATTATGTCATGACTGAACAGAAGTACTAAACCCTAGTAGCAGAGTTCTCAATGATGGTATGGACTAATATGAAACGCACAGGTCAAGACTAGTGAAAACTTGAAGCCACTAGCCATTGGACTTCTACATAGTGATCATGGGATAACTTGTTGGTACCGTAACGTTGTCCCAGGGCTACCAGGGTATATGACCAATGTGAATGGTTCTCCTCAAGATATCTTGGGACCAAGGACAATGTGTATTAATGTACACGTGTGCTACATAAATCCAAGCTGAAGAATGCACACACTTTCCTTATTAACCTTTTTGTTATTCTCTAGGAGCTTGACCTCCGCCTTAATCCTGTCACTAAGAATGAGCCAGACTACAGGTTATATATTGTTCATCTGCTGCCAAATCTTAAAAGATTAGGTGAGTTTCTGTGGTTGGTTGGTTGTGTCTAAATCAGGAGTGATAGGAGCTGAGACCAGCCCCTTCCAAGGAGTTCCCTCAGTGTGCAGTGACTTACCACCCCAAAACAGAGCATAGAACCCATCCTAGCCAGATCATGTGAATCACAGCATATCTTTAACAAATTTGCTCAGGATAAAACCAAACATTATCGACCGAAATGATGGACTTTATCTCAGGCGAATGACAGTTTAGGTAACTAAGACAGATTTAACCAGGATTTTGAGCAATTTGGTCAAAAAGCTGTCAAAAATCTAGTTACTCAAAACTTTAGAACCCCTTGGCTTGATTTTGGTTTGCTTTGAAAGAACTGCATATATAAGGAATAACCTGGGTTAGTTCCACCATGAAATTCGGACGGAAAGCGGAGAAATTAAATTTCAAAGTTTACCACCTGGAGGACAATAATAGGAAAACTCCACATCAAATGCAGTTCCTTCCAAATCCCTATACCTTTGTATATAGACTTCGAAATGTATTTTCACAGGTTCCCTTCAAGATTTCTTGATGGAACTAACTCGAGTTACTTCTTGCATGCAAACCTTTCAAAAGATGCTAAAATAAAGCCAATCGGTGTTGTTCTTTCTAGGAACCACGCGTTGGGCACACGTTGCTCGAATCACTAAAACAATCGGTCTTAAATGTTAGTTTAGATAAGAGCGGCAGTTTTGTTGGTGACTCGTGGTGGGTGTAGGGAGACATGTGCACAACACTCTGCATATAAATAGATTGGAGAGCCTTAGCAGCATCATTCTTCATGCAGAACTTAAGAGATTCATCAAATTTCCCACTGCCTCCCCAACAGGCTGTCCTGTTATATGAGTCATTCATTCCCCTTTCTAATATCTACGGGCCGGAATACATACAAGAATTTAAGTGTTAATCATTTGTTAACAAAAGTTTTATTGGTTTTATATGCTAGATGATCGTTCAGTTCGGGATAGTGAAAGGAGAGCAGCAGTAATGCATTTCACTACAGATCAGGTAATAATAAGTTAATAACAGCCTTGTGCCACTAATTGTACTTCTCAGTGGCTTATTCACAAAAAAATCACAACCTTAAAAGAAAATCCCTCTGTGCATAGAAAACACACTCACACTTTATAATCCATTTGCATCATCCACTGTGGGGTGGTTATGATGTTAACCTCTTCCAGGCCTTTGCCTTTTCTGCTACAAGGCCGGTCAGCCTGAAGTCTTTGGTGACCACCTCAAACCATGCTTTCTTCGGCCTGCCCTTTCTCTGTGACAGGAAACAACATTTCAATACTTTTATGCGAATCTGAAACCCAACTTAGTAACAAAGTACTAGACGTTATGAATAAAGATTTTTGTATTTTTTTGTAGGCATCTGAATTTAGTAACCAACCTGTACCAAGGCTGAACTTAGAAAGTGAAAGGTAATTCATACATGCAGCAGCTACATAAAAATGCTATTTGGTAAACAAGGAAACCATACTTGTAAACATTTATTTATTTATTTAGAATGACCAACAAGAGTGACGGAAATACTACATTTACCAGTGGCAAAAGAGCACTATTTGTAACCGTGCGGCAGCGGCGCAAGGTTCAATAGGTCTGAGCTGAATATGAAACTACTTTATTATCACTAGAAACGGGACCAACAAGCTAGGACCCAACCTCTACTACCAGAAGTAGTTCTTCGTTATAAATATTATCTTGTAGCCTCCCTTATACATAGCTTCTTGTGCTTGCTCGCTCCAACTCAGTTCTTCTCAACACAAACTCCAAAACTCTACTGAACTAAAGGACGCTTGCCGCTAGCTTTTAGGATAGTTCCTCCGGAAACGACGCGCATTACTGAATTGTTCTAACTATAAGAATGTGAATAGCACCAGCGCACCAGTAATTAAAATAACCCAACCTTAATTTAGGCTGACTGAATCAAAGGCCCCATTGCCGCTAACAGGAAATTAATTAAATAAACTGAACTTAAGCGGTATTAAGCCTATCACCAATTTCCTGATTGGTGACCTGGTCACACCCACCCCCTCTTTTGCTTGCCATGCCCCTGCGGCAAGCTTAACAATGAAACATAACATATGTTGTACTACTATATATGCTGCCTACCTAATTAGATCATTAGATCAGTTCATATGTAGTTCACAGATGCTGTCATAGCAACACTGATTGCGGTTGGTGGTGCATGTTTCCATGACGACCAGCTGTTATTCTCTTACTCCGCCGAAGTGGTGGGTCCTCAACATCAGAGTGGATATCATCCTCTACAGTACGCTCAGAATCAGTCTCCTGGTATTGTGGTGGTAGGGCAACCTGGATTTCAACATCCCCAGGACCCTCGCTGTCATCATCCGACGTTTCCTCAGGTTGAGCTCGAGTAGTGAGATTTCTCTCCCTGTGCGCCCTTGGTCGTTGGCGAGGTTCTGCAATTACAGCAGGGCAGACTTGGATCTCACCCCGTCCCACAACCTTGTCTCCTCCGCTGCCATCTGCTCGCTGGACTACATATGTCCCATTCTCCAGACTCTCCACAATCTTGTAGATGGTACTCTCCCAGTTGTCTTGTATTTTGTTGCGCCCTCTAACTTTGTGATTACGTAGGAGCACTCGCATCCCAGCATCCAGTGGGGGTGCAAACTCCCTCCCTCTTGCATGTCGGTTCCTCCTGGTTATGGCTGCTTCCTTCAGGTGGCTGCCAGCTGACACATATGCCTTGCGCAGACGTTGCTGATGGGTAGTTACCCAGGACTGGTTACGGGTATCTTCCAAGGGAGCAGTTGGTAGGAGTATATCCAGGGGAAGTTTGGCATCTCTCCCGTACATCAGGTAATAAGGGGAATAACCAGTTGTTGAATGGGGTGTAGCATTATATGCATAACACAACTCCTTGAGATGTTGGGGCCACTTCCTCTTTTCCTCTGGAGAAAGGGTCCTCAGCAACTCATGGAGAGTCCTATTAAATCTCTCACATTGGCCATTTCCCTGGGGATGGTAGGGTGTCGTCCGGGATTTCCTCACCCCATACGTCCGGCACAGTTCCTGGACTACCTCCGCCTCGAAGCTCCTTCCTTGGTCTGAATGGATCCGCTCCGGGACACCATAGGTTAGGAACCACTCCTTGATTAGGGTGTTGACCACTGTTGGCGCCCGTTGATCCTTGTCGGTACCGCTATGGTGTACTTGGTAAAAACATCTGTCAGTACCAGCACATTTTCACGCCCATCTGACGCTGGTTCGAGAAGCGTAAAATCCATCGCGAGCACTTCAAGTGGGCGGGTTGCTGTGATGCTACCCATGGGGGTCTTAACTGGTATATAGATCCCTCTCCCAACAACACACCTCTCACAGTTTCCAATCCAACTCTTGACATCACCATGGAGACCAGGCCACCAACATCTCTGTCTGATAATCTGCTCAGTCCTCTCCTGGCCTTGGTGTCCACTTTGGTTATGAGCCCCTTTTAATACTTGGTTGCGTAGTGTCCTAGGGAGTACTAGGAGTAGTCGTTCTCCTCCCTCCTTGTCCCCTGTACGCCGATAAAGCACTCCTTCTTGTTCACATATTTTCTTCCATTCGTTCAACAGCTTCAGTGTTGGCTTTGACTCTTGACGCCGCTCCTCCCTGGTGGGCTGCCGGCCTAGGGTACGATAGTGGATGAGGCGCTTGATGTTGGGGTCTTCCTTCTGTAGCTCTGCTAAGTCCCCTGCAGGCAAAGTTGGCAATGACGTAGCCTGAACTTCCTCGACATTGCCAGGACAGGTGTCGGCCAGAAAAGCTGCAGCCGCAAGAAGATGTTGCCTCACCTCTTCCGGTATCTTAGTGGTCTGAGTACTGGTCGCTAATACAGTGGCAACTTCAATATCACCTGTCTTAGCCTTTTGCCCGATGCGGCTCAGAGCGTCTGCATTTTGGTTATGCTTCCCGGGGCGGCACTTGATACTAAAGTCGAAGCTTGCCAGCTCTGATGCCCAGCGTTGCTCCACAGCCTTTAACTTGCTCTTCGACTGTAAGTACGTCAGCGGGTTGTTGTCTGTGAAGACCACGAATTTGCTGCCGATCAGGTACTCTCGATACTTGTCACACACTGCCCACTTCAGAGCCAGCAACTCTAACTTCCGTGACGAGTAGTTTTCCATATTTCTCTCAGCCCCTCGAAGTCCTCGGCTTGCGTAGGAGATGACCTTGACCACTCCCTCTTGCTCCTGAGATAGCACAGCACCCAATCCCTCGTTTGAGGCGTCAGTTTCCAGAATGAAGGGCTTTGAGTAATCTGGATACGCCAGTACTGGTGCTGAAGTGAGCAGTGTCTTTAACTTGTTGAAAGCTTGTTGACACTCTACCGTCCATCTGTTTTCAATCTTCTTCTTTGGGTTCTTATTCTTTCCGCCATCCCCAGGTCTGCTACCAACTTGTGTAGCGGTCCAGCAGTCTGGGCAAACTTAGGGACGAACCTCCGGTAGTAAGACGCAAACCCGAGGAACGACCTCAAGTCGCGCAGACTATCTGGAACCGGCCACTCTTGTACTGCCTTTGTCTTTTCTGGGTCTGTTGCCACGCCCGCCGCTGCCACCACATGGCCAAGGTAGGTGACTTCACTGCAGAAGAAATTGCACTTGCTTGGTTCGATCTTCAGGCCATGGTCTTGTAATTTCCTGAAGACTGTCTCCAACCTCTTCAGGTGCTCGTCCATGGTTGACGCGAAGACAATTATGTCGTCCAAGTACACCATCAGAGTCTGCAGCATGTCGTCGCGGAATATCCCCTGCATTAGTCGCTGGAAGGTGGCGGGAGCGTTCGACAGCCCAAAAGGCATCCTATTGTACTCAAACAGTCCCATGGGTGTGGTGAAGGCGGTCTTGTGTCGGTGCATTGGGTGGACTTCAACTTGATTGTAGGCCGATGCCAAGTCGATCGCCGAGAAAAACTTCGCTCCCCGAAGTGCGTCGAGCGACTCCTCTATCCGGGGTAGTGGGTATGCGTCACGCCTAGTCTTGGAATTGAGCTGCCGGTAGTCCACGCATAGACGCAGGGCACCACTCTTCTTCCGGACAAGAACGATCGGCGACGCATAGTCACTTTTGCTGGGACGGATCACACCCTTCTGAAGGAGGTCTTGCAGGTGTTGTTTTACTTCCTCCAATTGGTTTGGTGGTATCCGCCGATGCCGCTGGGCGACTGGAATCTCGTCGGTGGTGTTTATCTTGTGGTATGTGGCAGTGGTGCATCCTAGGTCTTTAGAGTCCTTGGTGAACACACCACTGTATTTCCGAAACAAAGCTTGAGCTTGAGCTTTCTGCAGTTCGGTCCCAGGAAAGCATTTTTCGGTAATCCCGGTTGGGAGCTCCCCCTCCCCTTGCCTTCGTGCATCTTCCTCAGCTTCCCGTGAGGGTGGCTCGCTGGGGTTAACACTAGGATTGAGGGAGACTGTTACCTCATTGCTCTCCTGCAAGAGCTGCAGCTGTTCTCCTGTTCCAACCGTTGCTCCTTCTCGCGCTACTCCGATCCTTGCCTTGGGCTGTAGCCATACATCTCTTGACCCTTCATTAGCTACCCGGATCACGTAACACGACTTCTTAGTGTCCACAAGAGTACTTAACACCGTTAGGTTTCCCTGTATAGGGACGTCTAAGGGTTCTACGAGTGCACAAGTACCCCACATGGGGCCAGTAACTGCAACATCCATCTCAGTATGGGGTGGTACCCACACATTGTGCACTCCTGCCACCTTGACGAATCCTGTCCTCTCCCGGGTTTGGCTTGTCTCATGCACTGGAGGTAGCACCCACTGAACTGTGGCACCTTCGCCAGCACATTGGTGCCTAGCAACCCTGGGACCTTGCTTCTCTTCCGTACAGTGGCCGGTGTGTCTTTGAGGACAAGCACCCCGCACCTCGGCACGGTCACATCACCAATCACGATTTCTGTTTCCAGGAAGCCAAGGTATGGAATCTCTAGCCCATTGGCTCCATGTAGGCGGAACAGGCGACCCATCTTCTGGATTCCCCCACACCTTGGCTGTAGCTTCTCTCGGTAGAATGCCTCCGATATAAGTGTCACAGTCGAGCCTGTGTCCACAAGACACATCACCTCCTCTCCTCCCATTTTTACGGATATGGTGGGGGTACCCCCCACCAAGTTCATTGGTGAATGTGAGCCACTGTCTTCTCCCTCCGCAGGTGGGCTCACTGCCGCGGAGTTTGCTCGTTTAAAGCCGGCTGCTCCCTCCTACCGGCCTGGGGTGCTTGTTCTGGCCATGGCGAGATCCGGCAGTTCCTTCGTATGTGGCCAGTTTGGTTGCATCCGAAGCATTTGGTCTGCGGTCTCCCCTGCTGGTTCCCCTCAAGGCCACTGTGCTGCACCAGGCGGTCCAGAATACCTTGTTGTCGGTTGAGAACTACCTGCTGTTCTGCCACATGGTCAGCGAGTGCCTTCTGCTGCTTGCCCAGTCCCTCCGCCAGCAGCTTCTGTCCTGCTATGAGGTCGGTAAGTAGCTTTTGGTGGTCAGCCGGGGCAGAGATTCTGTTGCATTCAGCCCCGCTCGTCTCGACTTCATGTACACCTGCACGCCGGGTGGGTCCCTCTTCCTCTGCAGCCCAGAGCTCAATTTCCTGCCGAACCTCTTGAAAGGTCTTTGTGGGATGGTCCCGGCTCCACCTGCGTGCTTCACGACGAAGGGTTGAGCTCTTCAAGTTCTCAATGAACTGATCTTTGAGGAGTTGGTCCTTCTCACTTGCTGGCTTTTCAACTCTAGACAGGAGAACCATCAATCCTTGGGCGAAGTCCCGAACGCTTTCCCGTTCACCTTGGCGCCTCCCAAAGAAACGCCTTAGTGTCTGGGTCTGCGTCAGGTGTTCCCCAAATGCCCCCCTCAGTATGGCGAAGACCCCATCTTTCGTTGACCACTCAGTGTGGGACCTCAGCCGCACTTCATCTTTCGCTGCACCGTCCAGGTGGTAAACAAGGCTGTCTACTGCGTCTGCCTCGGACTGGCCAGCTACTGCTCTCGTCGCATCCGCTATCCAGTCCTCCAACACTTTATCATCCCGAACTCCACCATATCGGCCAAACCGACGCTCCCTTGGAACGGTCACTCTGATCTCTGGTTGCGCCTGGGCTGAGCCTTGACTGCTGCTGCTGCTGCCAATGGACGCCTGTTGGAGCTGCTCTTCCAACGCCTTCAGCTTAGCCTCCAAGGCCTTCATCTGGTCCTCTGCTGACATGCTCTGTTGATCCCGTTTCCCACACTCAACTTAAGCAGCTTCAAAAATCACTCAGACCCCACTCCTGGTACCAAAATGTAACCGTGCGGCAGCGGCGCAAGGTTCAATAGGTCTGAGCTGAATATGAAACTACTTTATTATCACTAGAAACGGGACCAACAAGCTAGGACCCAACCTCTACTACCAGAAGTAGTTCTTCGTTATAAATATTATCTTGTAGCCTCCCTTATACATAGCTTCTTGTGCTTGCTCGCTCCAACTCAGTTCTTCTCAACACAAACTCCAAAACTCTACTGAACTAAAGGACGCTTGCCGCTAGCTTTTAGGATAGTTCCTCCGGAAACGACGCGCATTACTGAATTGTTCTAACTATAAGAATGTGAATAGCACCAGCGCACCAGTAATTAAAATAACCCAACCTTAATTTAGGCTGACTGAATCAAAGGCCCCATTGCCGCTAACAGGAAATTAATTAAATAAACTGAACTTAAGCGGTATTAAGCCTATCACCAATTTCCTGATTGGTGACCTGGTCACATATTGTTTTTATTGTTTTTACAGACCTGTTTCTGTTCCAAGAGCAGACATGGTTAGGAACTTGGGACCAAGATCTGGTGAGTGATAATTTGAATAAATTCAAATCCCATTAGTTATCTATTATCAATACTGCATTCTGAGTAGTTGAGCTCTAGTAATAGTAATGGCCTACTATTAACAAAAAAGGTTCTGGGTTGAAGCCTCCAAAATGGCTAATGACCAGCTGACCAACTTTTTGGCTAAATAAATTGACGCAGCAATATTAGCGCAACAATAACTGGCAAACTTTTCGTGCAACCACGTATTGCGAAGGAACGTTTTTTGCTGCGAGTTGTCCCGTGTACACCACCTTTATGGTGTCAGCCGACTTCATTTGGTGGTCACAACTAATTCTCTTTTGACGCCAGGCTTTCCAAATAGAGCAGATTTCGTATGACTGTGAAAAGTACCGTGACACGGCGCGGTACTGTCGCGGTGGCGGTACCGAACCTGTAGATACCGAACGAGATCGCGTAGTCGCGGTACGGTCGCGGCGCGGTACAACTCTTTCGCGGCACTTTTCACAGTCATACGAAATCTGCTCTAACATTAACAAGCAGCACACCCTTACACATGTTACTGTTCTGTGATCCTAGCTCTAGCGGATGATGACGTTGCAGTGCTGGACTTGATTGCCAGGACGGGAGGAGACTTGACACAACCTCGAGGGATATCAGGATCGGCTGCAAGAGGCCCTGATATTGATGACTTTTCTAGAGATGGTAAATATAATACTGGCTCTGCTCTGAAAGGAAACCTATTGGCTTTATTTTAGCATCTTTTGAAAGGTTTGCATGAAATTCGTAACTCGTATTAGTCCCGTTAAGAAGTATTGTAGGAAAATACAAGTTTGAAATACCGGTAATGTTAAAATATTGCACAATTGACATGTAATTCTCGTATTATACTCCAGAGGTTCTAAACTGTATTTGGGCCATTCCATTTTTTATCTGCAAGGCTCTTCCGTAGGTTTTTCCGAGGTGGTGCAATAGAAAAGGGCTCTTCTGTGTTTTTTTTCCGAGGAGGTGCAATCCTAAAAATACTCTTCCATGTGTATTTCCTAGGGGGTAGAGCAAGGGCTTCAGAGGGAGTTACTAAAGAAAATGACCTCTTCCGTAGGAGGGGTGCGGCTGAAAAAATGGCCACTTTTTGTCAAAAATGCTCGAAATTCTGGTAAAATGTCTCTTAATTACTTACAGAGCTTCGCAACATGCGCAATTCACTTGGATCCCCTCCGCCTAGACACAAACCAGAAACCAACCTCACAAGCCCGCGACGCACATCCCCTCGTCAAAAAGATCGCGTGTATGTGCAATTCGCCGACGAAATCAAAGGAGACGCAAATGCGGGTCTTAAATATGCCGACGAGTCTTCTGCTTACTCCTCGTATTCAACTCGAGGTCATTTTACTCCGAATCCTACCGTCATAGGCTCCGCTTCTTCGAGGGATTTCTCGAGCCAACGAACGAGTGATCAAATTGGGGTTCGAACAAGTGATCAATTGGGTTCTCGAACAAGTGATCAATTAATGGCTCGGCGGGATTCTAATCGGGATTCATCTAGATCGAGGACGTATGAGTTTTCTCCGAGGAAGTCTCAAGAATATGATACGACTAGTCCAAGAAGGAGGCTCGACTCGGGCGTGGACAGGGAGGGAGATGTAGGGGTCCCGCACTCGGCACGATCTTATGAGGTATCACCGAGTAGCTACGACAGACGGCAGAGACAAACGTCGCCCGTACAATCTCAAGGTCCTGCTGCAGATAGACTGACGCAGCACCAGGACGAATCCTACTCTAGAATGGTAAGGAACGGTACGCACTTAAAGAGCCTGTGGCAGCCGCCATTTTGACAGCATAGGAACATACCAAGTCCGAGAAACATCCATTTCCATCGGCTGATTTAGAGAATATAAAGCAATATTCTCGATTGAATTTGATAAATCAAATCCTCAACTTTGTTTTTAGATGTAGATTTAAATATTTGTACACGTAATTCGTCTGCTAATATCTTCTAACAATAATAAAGGAGTGGCTTACACGGGCTCTTCAAAGGCTTAGCTTTAAAGCAGTCCTAACCGCAAGAAATAAGCTAAAACAATTGTCTAATTTTGTTAACTAAACCTTCACAGGGATCGAAATGGCGATCGTATCAGCGGCAAAAGCACCATTGAGCTTCAGGAAATGGCGCTATAGAAGTTTTGTATTATTATTATTATTATAAAAGCGACCAGACTATCTCACGCACTTTGCGACAAAGTGATACTCCTTAAGGTTTACCAATTGTGCGAGTAAACCTCTTTTTGCGACGAAACTCATTCTAAAACAAGTCGCAAAATGCGACCTTAAATATCTGTTAATTTCGAGCCCTGCTTCAACTGTCAGTCACCTACAGATTTAGAGTAGTTTTCATTTGCTATTTAGACCCCGTCCACACTACTCCGTTTTCAAACGGAAACGGATACTTTTTGCTCCGGATACGGATAAATCCGAAAACGCTCTCCAGAGTGGAGGGAAATGCAATTTTCTTTATGGCTTATCACGACTTTTCAGTTCGTGACTGATTTTCCAACTATCAAATAAACTCTTATCTTCAATGCGCGGATCAGCGGCTACTCCAGATAATCGGTTTACTCCGGGTGCAGGCAAATTTATAGGTGGGTTCTAAGTCCGGTTTTCACTTGAAAGTTATGCCGCAGCATTTTTCTCGCGTGATTTGGAATTCCAAATTGCTAGTGTAACGAAATCGCTGTGAGCAATCTTGTTAAAAAATCACAACATGTTTGAGAGCAATGCAGAGTGGAGCGATTTGAAAACGGAGCTGTTTGAAAACGCTGTTTTCTAGTGTGGACGGGTGAAAACGATGCTGCGTGAAAACGATGACGTCACCACAGCAAACTCGACCAATTTTGCGGGCCAACAGATCGAAATGCGCATGCGTTGAGCTTATTTGAGCATACCCACTGAGTGCATAATAAGAGCGTTTTCGTACGGATACGCGTTGTAGTGTGGACAGGCGGAAACGCTACGAAAACGATAAGTGTGGACGCAAATCGTTTTGAAAACGGAGCAAAAAGTATCCGCTTTCGTTTGAATGGGGTCTTAGCGGATCGAATTGGATTGCAAATTGACCTTTTTGAAATCTAACCCAAGCTGACAGTTTTCAAACTCTGAATCTATATGACAAAGTTTGCCCCGGGGCCATATAATTTCTGAGCCTTTGTTTGCACTCCGTTCTTTTATAAATAGCTCTCAGCTTCAAGTGTGCTCTCAACATGTGTGATTGAGCATTTTCTTCTTGATTCCTTACTAGTCTGTTCCTGACCAGATCGCCAGTGAGTTGAGTCATTCAGAAGTGCTGGACAAACTACTCGATCTTGTTGATAGGTTCGTATTCGTATTTATGCTGTCGTTGTTTGTGTTGTTGTTCATCCCTATTATCCTGATAATTTTTTCTTCGTTTTCCTCAGATATTGGAATGGATCCAAATCTCTCCATCACAATTCGAAATTTATAGGTGGGTTCTTAAGTCCGGTTTTCACTTGAAAGTTATGCAGCAGCATTTTTCTCGCGCGATTTGGAATTCCAAATCGCTAGTGTAACGAAATCGCTGTGAGCAACCTTGTTTAAAAATCACAGCAGTTGCAAATATTTTTTCCAACATGCTTGAGAGCAATGCGATCGCGACGAATTTATTGCCTCTTGTTTACTCAAGTGACCAAGCTGTATCATGTTAGCAAGGAAAAAATACGACAAATGTTACAAACATCGCAAGTGTAGACCGTCGCGCGTGCTCTAAGAAAAATTGCAAGCCATTTCATTGTACGACGTCTCAGGGCATGTTCGCCAATGGCAACTAGATTTAGGGGTTTGCGAGCAAAAATCCTAGTCGGCAAAGGGCGACTTACCTTTCCAGTCTGTGGGTTTAAAAAAATGCCCTTCTCAAAATTAGCTGTCAGCAGCATTCGTTCGGGAAAATGACAACCCGACGAAACTTCACTATTTGGCGGGCGCCAACGGCACCTCGAAAAAAGTTAATATCGGGCCCTGTGTCTTTATGGCTTATCACAACTTTTCAGTTCGTGACCGATTTTCCAACTCTCATAGGTATGGCAAATAAACTCTTTTCTTCAATGCGCGGATCAGCGGCTACTCCAGATAATCGGTTTACTCCGGGTGCGAACGAGAAATTAAAAGCCGAGTTATCTGAACGAACGGTGGAGCTGTCCAGACTAAGAGAGCAGATGTCAGAACAGCAGAAAAATCTCGACAAAGTGCGGAACAAAATGATGGAACAGGAATCATTACAAGGGTCTTTGGATGTCGCTACTCAAGAATTGGTACGTTTTTTTGTATGCCTGTTATCCGAGTGTGTTTTGTCAAAGAACGTTATTGTAAAACTTACGAAACGAGGAACACGAGGAGGCAATCCCCAATAAAGCATATTTTCCTCAAATGGTGGCGGTGTTTCTGTTTTTAGAATCGTGCACCACAAAAAAGACTATTTCTCTTCTGCACCCTTTTTATTACGGGGGCAGCCCCCCCCCCCCCCAGCAAAGTAAACATTTTAGTTTAAACATGTGAGGAAAAATTTGTTTGCCCCTCCAGCCAAAACAAAGGATAACTAAGGCTTGCTTCCCGACAAAAAAAACTAGCTACGGCCTTGTAGTACTAACGCCAGGAGTAAAGGAACCTCAAACAGAATTTCATATAGTTTGACTGAAACTTTAGCTCATAGTTTATAAGTATCTAAATTCAAAAAAAGAAATTGAACAGTTCAGTGCCTCGCAAACAGATACCCTAACAGTGGACATTTGTACACTTCATGGACTGCATGGATTTAAATTAGCCATTTGGCATGTTGATGCTCCGCAAACATTTCAATGAATGTTGGAATGATCTTCACAGGACAGAACCCATTCATGTTAAAATATTGAACATTGGTCAAGGCCCGTTCACACGGCGCAATCTTAGCTGCGATTTACGCGGTGTGAACAGCCGCGAGGCGGCATCGCCGTGAGATTTGATGTGCAGAAATCGCACATCAAATCGCAGCTGAAATTGCGCCGTGTGGACGGGCCTTTAGAGATGCTGAAAATGTATTTTCTGTCCCCTATGTCCCAGATGGCAGTAAAGACAAGGCTTCAAGAGACACAAGAGGAAAACAGTGCTCTCAGAACAAAAGTTCTGACATTAGAAGCAAGAAATACTAGTGCCAATGAGCAAGAAAAGCAACTAGGTAAACTATAACAACAAAAAAATGTTTCTCAGTAAGGTCACTACCATTCATCAGTCATGGTTCATCTTCATTTTGAATGTATTGTATTTTCCATTTTTTAAATTAAACAATTTAGTCATGATGCTTGGCCCTATTGGGCAATTCCAGAAAATATATGTACCCCACCATGGGTGGCATTCGGAAATTCCGAATGGGAGGGGAGTCGTGGTGGGGGTTACATATATTTTCTGGAATTGCCCATTACTTTTATCTTTGCAGAGGAACTTTTAAGAAAAAATAATGACTTGGAGGAGAAAGTTCGACTTTTCAACCAACAAGTATTACAGCAGAATCAGAACTTAGAACAGTTACAAGAGTTGACCACAATGTTACAAGAAAGCCACAGGTAAAATTAGTATTCTGCTATATTTTTAGTCCATTTTTAGGAGTGTGTTTTGATGTAGCAGTGATTGTCCACCAGGGCTTGAAATTAAGAAATAATCATAGGTCGTAATGTTACATCTTGTACCAACATTATAGGTGTAATTCATCAAATATTTAGGAGTAAATCCACCAGGAGAACACTGTAGAAACTGAAAACACAGTCATTATTTTACGCCTAAGTCTAAAAAGTTAGGAGTAAAAGGAAATTTTTAGGTGTAATTACACCTGTATCGGGTGCAATTTCAAGCCCTGTCCACTGAGTACTGGTGCAATGAAAAGTGCCGCTATGAGCCCCAACTGTTTTGGAAATCAAATACGAAACCCTGTAAATTATACTTTATTTCCTTTTTCTCTCAGATCACTTGTTGCAACTAATGATCACTTGCTGAAGGAGCTGGATGAAACTCGTCAACGCCATAATCATGAGGTACATCAGTTACATTGGAGCTATGACAAACTTAAAAACACTATGGACTGGCTCCCAAATGGGACAAAGTAGTTACAAGCAGATATTTATTTATAAACATGTATATGGATTTTATTGAAGATGATTGTATTGTATATTATTATGATTGCATGGATTGAACTGCACTGAAAATTAGAGTAGATAGTTAAAATGAGATAGTGTGCAATGGGACATCATTTACATTGGGAATTTTCTGATGAAACCCTCGTATGTGCTTTGAAATTGGGAAATGCCAAAGTTTCCCACTCATTGTTCAAATTGAGTTCGAGACAAACCCATTTTTCCATGAAATTTGATCTCCAGGGAGGAGTTATTTCTTAAAACCTGGGAAGTGGTGTGAACATGTATTACTTGATTGATTTCTCTTTTCCATCAGTCAACAAGTCAACACCATTCATAGCAAACATCAGCTTTTTCCCAACTACCATGAAGGTCTTTTTTCCACAAATTTTCTGGTGTTATGGTGCTAAAAATATGGGTTGTGTGCCAACCACTTGTCTGGCAAGGGTTGTTCAAAGGTGTTAAATTTAAACTATCTGAACAAAACAATCCAATCACCATGGTAATTAATCCTGGATTAGTCGTAAACCTGATTTGAATTTAACCCACCTTTAAGCCAACCCACACCTGGAGTACAAAATAAAATTGGACTATGGCAGGCAATGTGGAAATATGATCTTTAAATTGTATCTTCAACAAGCATCTCCACTCAAAGTAGAATCTATGGTTTGTTAAATGTATCTAAGACTGAGCGTATGAGCGTATATTTCTTTGCACATTGTCGGACTCTGGTGTGAACATCACATATTTAACTAATGTCCTCTGATTTTCCGTGGTATGTCCTCTTATATACCACGGAATGACGTAATTAAGTGGTCAAAATGTTGTGGACTCACGAGGCGCAGCCGAGTTGGTCCGTAGTACATTTTGACCACTTTATTACATCATTACGTGGTATATAAGAGGACATACCACGGAAAAACAGAGGACATTTGTTTTATACCACAACAAAGAGGCCAAAATAAATACAAAAACAGAGTGCGTGCGCAGCCAAACAGTGTTTACGTTGGTTCTTTTTAGTGGCGCACTGGTGATGGCGCATTCCGTGTTATATACTTTTATGTACCCATGGCTGAGAGCCAATCAGAATTCGAGAAACGCCCACGTTGTGGTATAAAAACAATATTAATAGTGCATGATAAATATTTATATTTCAAAATGGACATATATGCACCTGATTGGAAAATAAAACACATCAAATTTCAAAGATGTATTGTACATTGATGTATTGAATAGCTAGATTGTAACCCATCCAAAGAAATTTGCTTCTTCAGGGCCCGACACTGCAACCATATGGTCGCCAGTGGCGACTAAATTATGGGGGCTTGGCAACCACAATTTTAGAGCTAGTCACCACATGGCACCCAATCCTTCTGAGTTCAGCTGAGATCCATGTTAATATGGTGACTAAATCTTTGCATTTTGGCGATGAAAACTTTTTAATTAGTCGTCAATGCTGCCTAGCGAAAAAAGTTAATGTTGGGCCCTGTCTTGTTTATGTTAACTAAGCTCTCCATAGAACAACATTGGAATTTCCACACAGTGCCACAAGAGAAATTTGAATTTCCTCAGGGGCCACAAATTTCGACAGGGGTTGTAAAGAAGCCTGGCAATTCCACAGAGGTAGAGCAATTTTTAGATTTTTTTTTTGGGGGGGGGGGGGGGGGGGTAAGTTTTATTGGAACAGCCCATTGACCTTTTTCCAAATACTGTAGTTTTGACTGATATTAATGTAATGTTTAGATTTAGGCGCGAAGCTCCGCATGAAGCCCTGAGCAACCATGAAATTAAACCCTCTTCACCACTTACACAGCATCCTACCGAGGTTGACTGATTAGCCTCATATCCCTTTCTGAGATGTTTATTTTTACAATTTGTTTATATCACCGATGATGTTAAACAATTATGTAACCCTGCAGTTGCACCCCCCTTGCCACTAAGACAACGTCACCCAAGTTTGGTTGTCTGAGGTTCATCCCTTCCCAATATAAACCTTTTCTTGTTTGATGAGGTCATACCATGTGACCACGCAGTTGCACCCTCAAATAAATTACTGACATTTCCAATATTATAAAAAAATATAATATATTATAATTTGAACAACAAAGTTTGCTTTTCAAACATTTTATTTTGTGTTTCCATTTGGAAAGTGTTACACTTTTCTAATAATAATCATTTCAGAAACAAAATACAAAACAGGGTAATAAAGGATTTTTATTCTTTATTAATTTGTAAAAAAAAATGTTAACCTTTTAGAAATACAAAATTCGAGTAGTTTAGGTACTAGTCATATGTGTTAGCTTTGGCTCAAAATATTTTTCATATATAATTTTAGCTCTTTGCTAGATATATTTTTATTTGTATATGAATGGTTTTATATTTTAGAAGTTCGTGTAGAGTTTGCTGAATTATGATAGGTATCATGCATTGATTTTTTGCCCACATAGAGTAGTCAAGTGATGACGACAAAAAAAAAACAAATTTTTGAGTTAGCAATACTTGTCCTTGGATTTGGAAAGGGCATAATAAATGAATGCTACACACAAAACATGAGGCGAATCGGTTGCAACGCGACCAAGATAGATATGGCCCCCTGAATACATAATTTTCTTTAACAAATCACTGTATTTTTGGTAGCTTTCATAAAGTTTTGAACACAGTCTAAAATACAGTGATTTGTTAAAGAAAATTATGTATTCAGGTGGCCATATCTTGGTCGCGTTTCAACCGATTTGCCTCATTTTTTGCATCCGATTCTCTTTCCACTTTGTCTTTCATTATTCGTGGACTAAAAATGGAAATTTAAGGTTTTTCAAATTTATGACGTCACACTTGAGTACTCTATATTTACTGCGGTTTTCATAATTCTGCGAACTCTCGCTAACGATTTCCAACCGTCAAACCGCCTTCTGGCTTCCGTCAATCAAACTCCCGAGTCTTTCCGTCGTTACTCTTTGTGCTTTTTGATTGGCCAGCACGTAACGTTGTTGTCGCGACAGGAAGCCATTTAGCACTGCTTAGGCGCTGGCCAATCAAAAACCAGACAGAGTAACGACGAAAAGACTCGGGAGTTTGATTGACGGAAGCCAGAAGGCGGTTTGACGGTTGGAAATCAATAGCGAGAGTTCGCAGAATTACGAAAACCGCAGTAAGACAGAAAGGAAAGTGGAAATTGTTGTGGCTAAGCATCTTTCCCAGGTATTGGAAAAAATTCACAGGAGTCACAAACTACTTAGAATGATTACTACTTTGTTCCTGGAAAATTTACTTGAGAACCAGCACCAGATATTGACAAAGGTGATAGGTAGAATAAAATCAATATTAGATTTGTTTGCATGACCAGTAAACAATATAAAAACAAACAAAATACAAAAGCTTGAATGTTTGGTATGTACCTGCATAACAGTGACTTGGATCTATAGCAAAGAGAAAACTTAGTGGTTTTTATCCCTTTTTATATGTTGGAAATGAACACCATATTATTCATGTAAACAAACAGTTTTTAAGACAGTAGACTAATGTTTCTTGTCATATGTGTCCTTTCCTTTGTATCCCCCAACATATCCTGATGCAGCTTTGTCGTCAAAATCCTTCCTGCCCTCCAGTCCTTTGCCTTTGCCACTTTCGTCAAACCTTTCCTTGTGTGAACCAGTGTATTTGCTTGTGTCTGTCAGTCTGTCAACACCTCCTGTTTTCGCAGCTTTCTGTGTCAAAATCAGATGTTGAATATAAGAGAGTGCATTGTTTGATTCTAGAAAGTGTCCATACCTAGTGGTGGGTCTATGTAGCTGGGGGAGGAAAAGTTACTTCCAGCTTAAAATGGTAGGGATGACCAGAGGCAGATCCAGGAATTTACTAAGGGGGGTTCCATTTCTTCTTCACTCCTTCAAAAACTGATACGGGCAATATTATATAAGGCGAACGCCTTATAGATATCACAATAAAATCTATATTGTTCTGATGCTCAAGGGGGGTTCCGTGGAACCCCCTCTGGATCCGCCACTGATGACGGTCATATTTACCATCTGAAATCTGAACATAGACATGTTTATTGTGACCTTGTAAATTGATAAATTGATGGGGGGGGGGGGGGGAGTCGAACACCACTGCTGACGGTTGACACGTGGTTTTGATGTGTTTTATTTTGATGCTTGCATAATCCGCCACTGATGACGGTCATACTTACCATCTGCAGGCATCAAAATAAAATCTATATTGTTCTGATGCTGAAGGGGGGTTCTGTGGAACCCCCTCTGGATCCGCCACTGATGACGGTCATACTTACCATCTGAAATCTGAACATAGACATGTTTATTGTGACCTTGTAAATTGATAAATTGATGGGTGGGTGGGGGGGGGGGGGGGGAGGGGGAGTCGAACACCACTGCTGACGGTTGACACGTGGTTTTGATGTGTTTTATTTTGATGCTTGCATAATTTGTACTGACTTACGGTAGTTCCCTTATTGCTTCCCTACTGGCAGAGGCCTCTGCCAGCAGGGTACTTATTGCTGGGCTCTTTCCTGTGCAAATTGCACCTTTCAGCTGTCTTCGTCTTTGTTGCCAATTTATTTCATCGGCGCAGAGTTTCAAAGCCACTTATGCCCGTCGTGAAACCCACTTCACTTATACCATTACTTACCGTAGCACAAGTAGTCCCAGGTCCTTTTCCAGCGCAGATCTTTTCTTTTAGTGTCTCAAAGTCGTCTTTGTTGCTGTCATATTTTTTTTCTCGGCGCAGAGCTTCAAGGCCTTCTTGAACTGCTCAAAATTGATCTTTCGCTCTTTTTTTCTGTCATGTATCAAAATTTTACCAGAAGTTAAAACATTTCGATTTAATCTAACCAGAAAAGGCTACTTAAACTTACGATTTAACTTCTGGTCTGTTAAATATGATATCCGCATCGGTTGGAGTGAATTTTTTGTCAAATATTTTTAGATCCCTGAAAAGCTTAGTAAATTTGGCGTTGTCCATTAAACTTGTTCCTCCTTTGCCTCCTGCACCAAAAGCGCAGAAGGAATCGAACACTTCTTCCAGCTTATCGTCCATGTTTCCGTTATTAGGATAATTCAGCGCTAACTTCGCTGCTAAAACGATAAGCTACAAAATTGCGCTTCGCTTGGCAGAGATAAACATATGCCCCTCTAAACAGAAAATCTGTTTAGCAATTCATCCAGGCGTGCTGTTTCTTGTTTTTTATTGGTTAAAAATCTTTAAAATTGCGTGACTTACAATGCTACACGGAAAGCGGTAAACACGCCATACTTAAGTTAATTAACTCTGGCACCTGCATGTCTTATTATTCCTATTTCTTCTTGCCGTTATAGAATTTGTATATTTACGATATATAAAGTAGAGTGAGGTATTTGGGGTATCAGCAAACAGAAAACTGACATGTTTATTTAAAGTGAAACGTAAATTGGTATATACACTTGAATTCAATTGCATTACAGGAAAATGTTTTATAGTTAATTTGCCTACAGCAAACTAGAGGTTACCTTACCTGAATTGCTGTTGGCAAATTATAAACAACATTTTCGTGTATTTTGTGTAACATTTCAAAGATAACATGGATACCTACCTTATCGCTAACTTCGAGATAGACATTTTTATCTCCATCTCTGCCATCTGTAAAAAGACATTTTCTTCCCTGATAAACTCAATATTATTTGACATTTTATATTTGTTTGTACTTCTAATGTTTTAATCGACAAATTGTAGTACAATGAAATAAAGCTGTGTAAAGTACTAAACGATTTATTTTAATTAAAACTATAGACAATCAGAAGTACATCTTGTTATCAATTATTTTTACACTCGTGTTTATTACATTTTTGTACGTATGTATCGCATGCTTTCACTGTTCATCCTGTTTGTTTTGATCTTTAATAAAGTATCGCTAAAATGCGTTTGCTGTTTACAAGAAGAAAACCAGAAACTTAGGCACAGTCTCTTGCCAGGCTAAATAAAAGCTTTTCAAAAACCATTGTGCTACTTTTTTTATTCTCCATTTCTGTAAGTTATGTTGTGAAGGGAGACAGCATCTAGCTAATCACCCGAACAAATTAAGGGGGTTCGAAAGGGTAAAATATTACATATTAAAATGTTGTAAAAAAATATGGCCAACTCATTTTAGGAGTTTAAAAGTTATGACTAATAATTATGGTCCCTTTTTAAACCATCTTTCATGTAAATAAGCAGTTTTTAAGATAGTAGACTAATGTTTCTTGTCATAGGAGTCCTTCCCTTTGTATCCACCAACATATCCTGATGCAGCTTGGTCATCAAAATCCTTCCTGCCATCCAGCCCTTTGCCTTTGCCACTTTCGTCAAACCTTTCCTTGTGTGAACCAGTGTATTTGCTTGTGTCTGTCAGTCTGTCAACACCTCCTGCCTTAGAAGCTTTCTGTGTTGAAAAAACATTGAATATTAGAGAAGTGCTAGCCTGCTTGCAAGCGGTACTCGGTGTTTTTATCGCGGAAAACCCGGTCCGTTCGCTGACGTCATTCCTAAATGGAGTTTTGATAATATTACTTCAAATTGACCTAAAAACATTCAAAATATCTGAACTATCAAGACTACTAGTCTGGATAAGGGTTAATACATCATTTTAGTATATTTTTATAGTATATGCCTCGTTCTATTAAAGATTAATACTATTAAGGTACGTAATCAATAAAACGAGCTGTCCGAACGAGCGAATTCACTCATAGCGTAGTGGTTAGGGCTTGGGTATAGTAACTGGAGAGTTACAGGTTCGAACCCTGGTGGTTTTCATAATTCTTTTTTCATTTCAGTAGGTGAGCGCTTTTAGAAAAAAAATTCTAAGTGCCAGTGAGCATTCCTCGATTTAGGCGTGTGTTTTCGCTGATCGGGCGCTATCTTGGAATTTTGATGCGTGTGGCCCCTCCCTTTGCCCGATTTGACCGCGCGCGCGCCTCAAAATTACAAGATGGCGCCCGATTTGCGAACTAAGTTGTAGATTTCAAAATTTCTTTCATTTCCTATATCATATTTCAATGCTAACTTTAAAAAACTTCTGTGGTTAAATTGCTTAATAAAAGCTCAATTTTTAAAAACAGAACAAAATATGCCAAGGAAGTGCCTATAGTGCCCAAATTAACTTTGAAGTTTTCAAGTCATAAATGCAGCTTTTATTTTATTATACTGATTTGGTATACAGCATAGGCGGCGGACCCGGGGAGGCAGGAGGGGGTGCTCGAGCACCCCCACTTTTCGTCAAATTTTCATACATTTACCGTATTTTGTGTTTTCACTCTTCCTCTTCCATACATCCTTACTAATGAGCACCCCCTCTTTTTATGGTCCTGCGCCGCCTATGTACAGTAAACTAACGCATCTCGGGATACCCACTACTATTCACCCCCCCCCCCCCCTTCCCTGGGGATAGTTGTTAATTTTAAGACACAAATATGTAAATACTATTGAACAAAAAATGCAGGTCCTGCAGGCTATTGACTCAAGAGGCCATGAGGGCGAGAGGAATAATTGTTTTAGTCAAATCACACTAGCAGGTCAATTTGTATTGCCAAAAAAAAATGTTTTTGTTCTGGTCATTTGCCATTTTCTGGCTTTCAAATCCGACACTTTTCGCTACTAGAGTAGGCTATAACTTAAAGCCTACTAGTAGCTCAACCAATCAGAACGCAGCATTGATTGACGCAGCATTGACCACTAGTGTGATTTGACTAATACATAATACCTTCTATGGTTACCATTGTGCTTTGGCGGCTTCAGAATCCGAATGTATATATATATATATATTTTTTTGTCCTACTTGTCGTTTCAACATGTCGTTGCAGATTCCATAGAATGGACACCGGGAATGGACAACACGTCAAAATATTGCCGGAGGCAAAGCATTAATCATTAACTCCTCAGAAAGCACTCGAATGGCTTCCCTTCTGTCATTTATTTACATAGCAGCTTCATGGAGATTGTATTGAAATGGCTTCCCAATGGCTTCCTTGAATGAAATATTTGTTCTGAATCGAGACCTTCATATAAATAACGCGCCGGATCTATATGTACAATACTTTTCTTTGGAACAAAACCTACTTATAGCTTGGCAATTTATTTAACATCGCCAAAAAACATTAATGGAGCCCTGGCGGTTTCGCTTTGCTGTCGGCTCTATGTGGCTTTTACAAGATACCTGGATGCGAAAAGCAACCACTAAATATTCCACTATGGTAAAAAACCTATTCTACAACTTTTGGTTTCATTTATCGCAAGATTGTCATTATTTCCTAGCTTATACCATGGACGTGACTCTTGGACCTCTTGGCAAACCCCAGAAACAACAGGGGGCATGCATTTATGCCCTTCGTGAAAACCACTGCACATTTTTTTAAGGCTTTATACCATTACTTACCGTAGCACCAGAAGTCCCAGGTCCTTTTCCAGCGCAGATCTTTTCAGTTAGTTTCCCAACATCGTCTTTGCTGCCGTATTTTTTCTCCGCGCAAAGTTCTAGAGCTTTCTTGAACTGAGCGAAGTTGATTTTTCTATCCGTCTTCCTGCAACGACAACAACAACTTTATTTGCATGCTCTAAGAAAGACACCCAGTAATCAATTAGTAATCACTTTACTACAGTGATCGACTGCAAACGTTTTAACTCTCAACGTACCCTTTTACTTCTGGCCTGCTGAAAATAATATCCGTGTCAGTAGACGTGAATTTCTTGTCGTAGAGCTTCAGATCTCTGAACATTTTACCAAACTTCGCGTTGTCCATCATTGCTTGTGCATCTTTCCCCGCGCCGAACGCGCAAAAAGATTTGAACACGACTTCAAGTTCTGACATTTTCCCAGCTTTTAAGCGAGAGGAATTTAGGAAATGATACAAGATGTTCAAGCTGTAATGCTTGGAGATGCAAGTATTATGCTGATTTTAAAGCAGATTTACGACCTATTTTAAGTAATATTTCAAAGGATGTGATTGGCTCCTTTGCTAAGTGGCGTCTATATGGTTGCCATAGTCATTTGTGAAGGGTCATATCATGTCAAGCCAAATTTCATCAAGTTTCTGGTATTTTTTATGATTACAGTAAAATGATACAGCTATACTGGATATAGGAGGTCCCCTACTCTTTGATCCATTTACAGTAATATTAGCTCGGCTCCGCGCAGCAAATACATGTTCGTAACCTCAGATCACTTGGAATGCGGCGTCATTTTATCTATGGCAACTACAGTATTTGCATATTTCAAGCCTTAATTGTTTTCTTAAACCTGCTATTGTTTGGGTAAAATCTGTTAATCAATATCTTCCTTGACATACAATACACGTGAAAAGTGCTAGTATACCAAATCAGTAAAATAAAATACGGTGGATTAAAAACAGTATCGCCTCCGTGCCTCCGATACTGTCGCGATCAGACGACGAGCCGCCATTTTTGTTGGCGCGGATCCAGCCTCTATTTTCGCCCTAGCACAAAAATGCCAAACATACACCGATAGAATACGTTGGGGACAGCAGCCTTGCTACTTCTGTGGTTGGCATTGTGGTAAAAGTCTCGAGTTTTGAGCGTCAGGGTGGGCATTTATGGATTGTGCTTGGCAACTTTTGGGGAACGTTTTAAGCACGTTTTTGGACAATATTTGCGTAATATAAAATTTTGATCTACAAATGCAAGTGCGCCACTAGCCTCTTCCGCTGGCAACTCTGTGGCAGTGGGCTTCCAAGGAAATGGAGGGGGCGCGGCGGGCTTCCTGTGTTTCAGGAAGCCCGCCCGAATCCTTTCTCTCGGAGGCTAGTGCGCCAACTACTTTTAATTTTGGGATCTGCTCTTCTAGGGTGCTCAAGCTACTTTGCCCTTCAATTAGGGATGACCATCGGGAAGCCCGACTTTCTACCCTAAAAATACCTGGTCAAAATTCCAACTGCACTCTAAGGAGAGTTCGGGAAACACGAGTCCAGGAGCCCAAGGTGCAACTAGAGGCAGTTGGAAGTAAATAGCAATTAGCTGGGGGACAGGCCACAGTGTGTGGAAAGCAAAAGAAAGTGATTTGGGCAGAAAATTGCAGAAGCAGAAACTACGCATTTGTTAGTGAATGCAGTAGACGTCGACTTGAACTGCAAGTGTTAATAATAACAATAATAGATTTATAAAGCTAAGATATGTTTAAGGCGCGTTTTAAAAATTAAAAAAGAACTGCTTCTCTTCTTATCCCATAGCTTAGGGGCCAACCATATCCAGTTTAGGGGGTGGGTACCCGAGACCCACCACCTCTCTCAATTTACCTAAAAATCGGATTTTTAACTGCCGATCTCGTGAAATAATTGAGGAATCGTGGTGAAAACCCTACCGTTGTGCGTTACACGAAGAGAACAACACATTTCTGCAATAAAATCGGGTATCCCTTGTTTGCAGTCGGCGGATCCAGGATTTTTCAAAGGGTGGTTCCATTTTTGAACACTACCAAAGTCACCCAACCCTCAAATTGTCGACTGCCCCTATAAAGGACAAGCATCATTTTGCTTAAAAGCCTCGGTATAAAGTGGGTATAACAACTGCACCAAAATAGAACACACTTTGCTGTGCGAAACGCGTGACGCGCGTTCCCCTCGTTTTCATTCGCGCCATAAAGTTGAGCAAGGGTAACCACGACTCTATTATTTGTCAACTACCCGGCACACGATGCTTCTGAATATTTTTGTATATATTATTATTTCAAGGTCAATGGGAGTTTTTTTCTCATCTCAAAAGGGTGGTTCTATTGAACCCAAGGAACCACCCCTGGATCCGCGGCTGATTTGTGCTTCGAGAAAAAAGCCACTGATACTTATGGGGGTAGGTAGTACCCGGTACCCACCACCTAATTCACCACCCCCCCGGATACTTATGGAGTACCGTTGTTTTGACCTCTTCCCTTAGGGGTTATCACAGAGAACCTGTCACCGGAAGTCTTTTGATTAGACCCAGACTCGTCGCGTTATTCGTCACGTTAGGATATGCAAATTAAGCGACACTGAATAACAGTCTACTCAAACAGTAGATAACATTGAACGTGCTCATGCTAGCATAGGGATTTGGCCGAAGTTTCCTACATTTACCGATTCAAGGTACTATATTTTGGTAAGTAGCTATTGTACAATGAGAATTTGAGCCATACAGATCTTTTGAATTGATGATATCGGTGGATTGCTATTTACCATGTGTGTTGTTTGATAATCGTGTCATGTTGCAAGTTTTAGTAACGTAAGTGACTTGACTCGACTGACTATAACAACAAGATATTTGACGAAAAACTGAGTATTCTTTGTACAAATGCTAATAACAGTTTATTCTGAGGTTAGTCTCCATCGCAGCCCGTTCTTTGTGTCGGTCACGCAACGGAAGCGTTGCAAAAAACGGGCTGCGAGGGACTATGAGTGAGCAGATTTGAACTCGGAAACTTGTAAATCAGCTGGTAGATACTTTCATCAGCTAACGAAAAGTCACCCAGTAGACATTAGCATACATTGTAATGCTTTATTGTTTCTTCTACTCTAGTAGTGTAGTAGTAGTGTGGAGGGAATGCCAAAGTCTCGCGCCGAAATCCAGTTTGCATATCGAGAAAGGAAGAAGGCAAGAGACAAAGAATTCCTAAAGAACGAAGCAAAGCGGGTTGCAAAATACCACAAGTCAGATTCAGGGCCAAAAGCTGAGAATTTAGAGGTACACTCAATAGACCAATTTCGATATATTAAAATTCTTACTTGAGCCCGAGCTCAGGGGAATAACGTTAACGGAGTCCAGTGGGTTCAGCAATAGCAAAAAATCGAAAAATAAACTTTGTTGTAACAGCAAGGGAACCATGTGCAAATTGCTGCGAGGTCTCTCAAGAGAAATTTCCCAAATTTGTTCCTTGATATCTTGAAAAGAAAAAAAGTTAAAGCGATTTTAGTGGGATAAACTTTTTTAAAATTCAGGTAAAACAAAATAGACAAAAAACTCAGCTTAACGGCATGATCTATATAGGCCTGTGTGGCAAATGCTTTAAGAAATAAATAAAATGTAATTTGTTACAATTTACAAAACAATTTCCACTTCCAAGTGAAACAACACATTAAATAACTTCCTGTCATTTACGTTATAACGCAAGTCATTTACGTTATATTATACTTAATTGAACATGGTGACCGATACAGTTAAGTATTTTAAAAGTAAACGATTCAATACAAAGCATCCCCTTACACCCATAAAGCCAACATTTTCATTCTGTAGAAACAAAATTCCAAAAGGAAAGCTTTAATTGGAAAATACAGTAAAAGGCTGTCCAGGTGTTCTCTACTTGACTACTTGCTGTTTGGCGCAAAAGAATGAACTTTGAAACTTTAAACGTGCATGCTTTCCATCACCAGGGTAATTAGCAATGAGATCAGACTGATTTCCACTCAACTTCATGAATTCCTTAGGGTTATCTGTAGGTAACGAGATTACACTGTAATCTACGTTATGATAACGTTTCTGACAACAGACATTTGACAAGCCATATTTCAGCAACTGGCTGATAACGTTCATGAATAGCACATTGTTATTACGTGGTGGGTCATGTTCTAAGATAAACTTCATTAGGTTTCAATCTGCTAAAAGTTCAGCACGCTACGTTGACCTTTATCACATAACGTAAATGACGCACACGAAACAATTACACCAAAAAAATTCAAAAGACATGTGTCGTCGACGAGCGATTGTTTTCTTCAGATCAAAAGTATTTTATATCGAAGGTAGGATATTACCAAAGCATAGGATACTCGCCTTTTACTTCAAAAAAAAGGGAGAAAATATCGGCAATTTTGTAGTAAATAACGTATATGACCTATGACCGAAATGTGAGCGACACACTTTCGAGACGACTCAAACAAAAACATTAAGCTCTGGGTCCACCATAGGTCACTCAAATTATGTCTGACATACGTATCTTCAACTTAAACTTTCATCCCGGCCAATGTTGCTTGAGAAAATGATGTTTCATAACTTTTTTGCGTGAAATTTCTTCCGTGCGACACATGTTTTTATCACAATGTTACAGGTAAATGGTATTGAGATGACCTCTGTAAGTCTGCTAACTCCGTAAAGGTGAATTTATTTACATACTACTGGCAAGCTCAGAATAAAATATATTGATATTTTGCCATGCGACATGGGTGGCAATCGTTAACAGAGAATGAGTGAAATCCCATCGGCTCCGGCATTGAAACATGTTGAAAATGACTAATTTAGTTCTTTTGATTGTTCCTCTCTCTGAGCCTCGTATCCAAGTTGGAATTTTGAAATATCGAAATCAATAGACTATTGTTGCTCCGCATTAAAATCATTTTTATTAGGGTAAAAGAACAAAAGAAATCTCTCACGGATTCTCGTACCCAGATCTCCCCGGCTCGTTATATCGCGGGGTAGGCTCTGGCGCATTCTCGTACCCAGAGCTCTCTGGCTCGTCGTCTCTCAGGGTGGCTGATTGTGCACATGAAGCTGATCTTTCTCTCGACGGCTCTGTATCAAATCTTGCCGCATGCGCCACTGAAGCTGCTACGCTCTGGGTTCGCCGGAGAATAGCTCTGGCGTAACAGCTTGATTGACTGCGCTGATTGGCCGATTTTGAACGCTGGTGCGCGCGCCACATTCTTTCTCTCAACGGCCGGCTCTGTATCAAATCTCGCGCATGCGACATTAGCTGTTACGAGAGTCTCTCCATCCTCGTACCCAGAGCTCCCTGGCATCTCCTCGTCCTTGCGAGGGAGGCTCTGTTGACAGCCTGACGCATGCGCGAGATTTAATACTGAGCCGCTGAGAGAGACATCTTCCTGCTCATGCGCCAACATTCAAAATCAGCGAATGTCCTCCAATGGATGTCCCCAGAGCCCTCTCGCGAGCGAACGAGCCGGGCAGCCCTGGGTATGAGAATGGAGCCACTCCGGCGAGGCAACGACACGAGGAGCTTTGAGATTGCAAAGTCCCTCAAATTGCTCGCCACAAAATTGCTCAAGAATACTCTCGCGGGTTCTCAGGAGCGAGGGTGATCTGCTTTAGGGAAAGGCTATATCCCCGGGGGGGGGGGGGGGGGGGGGGGGGGGCTCCCCTATTTTTGGGGCGGGGGTGCTCGTCGGGAACTTTCGATTTTACCCTAAAAGGTACCTAAAATGGCGTCGCTTAGTTGATTTTGAATTTTTTATTTCCCACATGGGACACTCCAATTGTGTTGAAATTTGTTATAGATCAAACAGAGAACATCGCCCAAGTCACGCGCCGAAATCCAACGTGCGTACAGGGAAAGGAAGAAGGCAACAGACACAGAATTTACAAGGAATGAAGCCAGGCGGGTTATAAAAATATTACAAGCCATCCTGCGAGCTAGATGCCGAAGATTTAGAAAAGAGAAGAAAAAGTAACCGAGAAAAGCAGCGTAGTGTTCGGGAAAGGAGAAGGCTCTTGAAGGAGGGAGGTACAAAAACTTCGTCACGGAAAATGAAAATTCCAGCCGGAATGCGCACGAATAAAAAAGACACGTCGATCAAAACACGAAGACTTGAAACTTGTATTGTGAGCCTTTGGAGGAGCCAAAAGAAGGCGTAGTACGTGCGATAAAAATATGTTCAAATGAATTATCTGATCAAATATGAACAAGACTTGGAGCCGGCACTGACGTGGCTGACGACTAGGCTTAACCACAAGCTGCTCGGCAACTTTAATTTCGGGAACTTTTCAATCTCGTTCCCAGAGCATATTCTATGGGCGGTGCATGCGCAGAAAATGCAGAGCCCTGGGAACGGGATTGGGAGCTTTCACTCTCGAACCCAGAGTTCCCCGGCTCGTAATCTCGCGGGGGAGACTCTGGTGACAGCCGTGACGCATGCGCGATATTTAATACAGAGCCGTTGAGAGAAAGACCGTTCAGCGCATGGCTCCAACGCTCAAAATCAGCCAATCAACGATGGCCCTCAAATGGTCGCCACCAAAGCCTTCCCCGCGCGCGAGGTGACGAGTCGGGGAGCTATGGGTACGAGAATTGGGAACTTTTGAGAGAAAAATCTTTCTGCGCATGGTCCATCGTTAATCGAAGGTCCTGAAATAGCTTCAAATGGCTGTCACACCAGAGCCTCTCCTGCCTGCGAGATGACGAGCCGGGGAATTCTGGGTACGAAATTAGGCCAAAGGCTTTGGTGACGACAGCCACTCTCTGACGCGCATTCGAGCTCTGGTGACAGCCACTGACGTATGCGGATCCAAACTCCTCCAACAAGCTCGAATTTTACTAGGTTTTACCAGGGAGTGTTTTACCATGAGTTTTAGTTTTACTCAAATATAATTACAATTTGCTATTTCACATTGATGTTATGTATTAATGGTTTGCAGTCATCTCTTTGAGAATAAAACCACAAAAGCCGGCGGCCATGTTGGTGGACAGAACAATGGGAAAATTTTATCTTCTCGTATTCTCGCTCCCAATCGCGCCCACTCGTGAAAACATTAGTATTTCTACACTCGAATATGATTTGTAACTCGGTGTAGTCATGTAATATTCTCTATTTCATTTTTATGACCTCAGTTTTTTTTTTAATTCTTAAAATAATTGCTTGGAATTTTTGTTTGGGGTAGAAGGGCCCGGCTTGTAGACTTTGTGTCGGATCGGGATTCCTGTGGATCGCGAAGCATTTGAGCCTTCGATCGGAGTCAGCGGCCATACCCATTAGTCAATATCCAAAATGGCGGCCATCCAGAAACGTAAACTTCAAGAAGGTTTACAGTTGATGAAAGAAGCTGAGAAATAGTGAGTAGAACATATTAACTCTCAATATTTTTAAATCTACCTAATCATTTTTTGGATTAGCCTGAATAATGCTTTTTGGACCTTAAAAACACGCCAGCAATATTACAAGATCATGACTGATTTTATTAAAGCTTTACTTATTTCCTGTTTTTCAAAGGTGAAACTAATATATAGATTTAGCCACTGGCTAAAAGCGGAGCTCCTGGTTATAAAATTTTCTATGTGAATGAAAGGGATTCCCATGTGTACATGGTTTATATGGTTGCTTTAGAGTCTTCACGAGATATTAATTTTTCAAGCATAGATGACGTCATCGATGACGTCATATCACGTGACCACTTCATTTCGATCATATGGCGGCCTAGACTACACTACCCAAGTTGGTTCTTTTAGAGTTTTCCCTTCACGAGATATTATTTTTTCAAGCATAGATGACGTCATCGATGACGTCACATCACGTGACCACTTCATTTTGCTCATCTGGTGACCTAGACCACACTACCCAAGTTTGGTTGTTCTAGAGTCTTCTCTTGACGAGATATTCATTTTTCAAGCATAGATGACGTCATCGGTGACGTCACATCACGTGACCACTTCATTTCGCTCATCTGGTGACCAAGACCACACTGCCCAAGTTTGGTTGTTTAGAGTCTTCTCTTCACGAGATATTCATTTTTCAAGCATAGATGACGTCATCGATGACGTCATATCACGTGACCACTTCATTTGGATCATATGGTGGCCTAGACCACACTACCAAGTTTGGTTCTTTAGAGTTTTCCCTTCACGAGATATTATTTTTCAAGCATAGATGACGTCATCGATGACGTCACATCACGTGACCACTTCATTTTGCTCATCTGGTGACCTAGACCACACTACCCAAGTTGGTTGTTCTAGAGTCTTCTCTTGACGAGATATCATTTTTCAAGCATAGATGACGTCAGCGATGACGTCACATCACGTGACCACTTCATTTCGCTCATCTGGTGACCTAGACCACACTACCAAGTTTGGTTGTTTTAGAGTCTTCTCTTCACGAGATATTCATTTTTCAAGCATAGATGACGTCATCGATGACGTCACATCACGTGACCGTGCTACAGCACCCCCTTGTGGCATAGACAAAATATCCCAAGTATGGCTGTCTTAGCATGTTCCCTTGAGGAGATATAATTTTTCTTTGCATACCACAGGGTTCCCATGTGTACACGGACGACGGACGGCGGACGGACGGCGGACGGACGGCGGACGGACGGCGGACACTATAGGTTTAATACCAGAAAAATAAAGAAAAAATCATATCTCCCGAAGGGAAGCTTCTCTAGAAGCCAAACTTGGATAAACTTTCAAAGACCATCAGAGGAACTCTACACCAAAGTCACGTTCCCTCACGCCATCAATGACGTCATCAAAATGATCCAAAATGACCGTGACGTTCAAAAATCAACTCGATGGTATACGTTTTCCCTTAGGTATGGTGCTCCGCTTGCGCGGGCCTTCGGCCCGCGCTGGAGCTCCGCTATAAAGTTAAGTAAAGCTTACATAAGATTACACTTTTAATACAATCTGCTTTAATGTGATGATTACTATTTCACAGATTAATCTAAAACGACTCAATACAGAGGCCTACGTTTCAATTAAAGCCCATTTAGGGAATAAGCGTAATTATTATTAAACTGAAGATTTGGAACGACCATCTACTATTATGCACCTATCAATGTTTTGCCCCAGGGTGGGGGGGGGGGGGGCGGGCAACCCAGGGGGATTTGACTTTTTAAGGCTCTCCGAGGGTGTGATTTTGACATCTACAGCAGTCTCCAGGGTGGGAAATTTGACTCGATTGCCATCTTGGAAAATCCAGGGAACTAGCTTTCCGCCATCTTGGAAAATACCCAGAAACCACTGGAGACAAGATTTCTGCGTTTTCCTCGGCCTTTCTTGTGGAGAACGATGCAGAATGAAAGGTAAGAGCTTCTTGATGTTTGTATCTATGAACGCCTTTACACTGGTCTGGGATCCCCAGGGGCGGGAGTTGATCCTTAATGGAGCTCCAAGGGTGGGGAAATGGCATTTCAAAAGCTAAAAATGTCAAATTCCTGTGGGGTTGCCCGCCCCCCCACCCTAGGGCAAAACATTGATAGGTGCATAATACACTTAAACTCTGTGCTTGCTACTAAGTACTGTACTTTACTTTTAGCATGAAAACAAGTTGGCTCAAATGGAAACCTGACTATGACAGTGCTGCAGATAAATACATGAAGGCAGGTATGTCCAAAAAAATTGACAGGCAGCTTAGAAACCAAAAAAGACATTAAAAACAGAATATCTATGTACTTTTATTATTAAACTAGGGACCAGCTTCAAGGCAGCCAAGTCGTATCCAGAAGCTGAGGATGCTTTTCGTAAAGCTGCAGAAGCTCATTATAATGCGCATGCGTATCCTTTTAGTTGCCGTAATTCCGTCGTTGGCAGAGATGATTTAAATTTTGGTCACAAGTTTGCAGCCAGTTTGCTTGACACCATAATACTAATTATAATAATTGTTGATTAAGCTATTCTGTGTGCTGATTGGTCAAGACTATTAAGAACACAAGAGTACACTATTGTTAGAATTTCCCTCTTTTTCTGTTCTAGTGGTACATGTACATGGAAACTAGCAATTTCAACTTATTACACTTGACTCTTATGATTCTCTATATTAAACAGAGCATTCCACTCAGCAAAGTAAGCATTAGTCTTTTTTCCCCCTAAAACTCGATATTATGCAGTCTCTCTATCTTACATTCTGTAATGTTCCTGAATTTGCCCACTTATTATGGATCAAGGATTTTCTGATTGTTCATCCGAACTGCAGATTTTGATGGTCTTGTCAAGTTATCAGAAAGATACTATTTCACAGTCTGATCTTGTTTCCTAGAGCTTTAGAGCAAGCTGCATCAGTGTTAAAGGAAATGAAGAGAATCCCAGAAGCAGTGGAACTAGTTGAACAAGCTGGGTATGGCGACAGAGCGGAAATGACCAAAAATGAAATGTCTAACTTCGCCATATTTCAATATATAAGCTCAAGATTCCGTATACAAAGAGTTTCTAGACCAAAAGCTTAATTCCAAATTTTCAAGAAATTTGAAGAATATGAATTTTAGATATGATGAACAAAGTTTGCAAAAATCCTGATCAAAGTACCAATTCTCCCATAAAATGGCACAGAAACCAAAGTTTAAAGCCTAATATCTCAAAGACGGATCCATTAGAAAAAAGTCATTTTTGATATTTTGTTTCTAATAAGACAATGAGTCTGTATGCAAAAAATCAAGCTTTTCTTAGTTAACCTGACCTTATTATTTGAAATTTAGTGATCTAAACAGGTCATTTCCGCTCTGTCGGGTATGGCACTTAAATTTGAGAGATTCACAGCGTGTTGAGGATTTCTATTAAAAATTGATATCTCCAACACCAGGCAACTGGACCCTTGTCCCTCTTCCATTTTCTTTGATTGTGTGGTTCCAGAAAATATCCATACCCCCCTCCCCCTATGGAAGGGTGTTAAAAAGTGACCCCCACCCCTCTAAAATTTCCGAGGAAAAATACAGTATTTGTATGGAAATGATCAGGTAAATTGACACCCCACCCCACCCCTCCGGAATTTCCAATGCCCTTCTGTAGGGGGGGGGGGGGGGGGGGTATGGATAATTTCTGGAACCACACATTGGTCGGTGCAATAATGGCTGTGCGATGGTGTGGCTCATTAGTGTAAGCTGCACTTTGCACAGGAAAAAATTGCATAAAAACAATGGTTTTGGTAGCATTTTTCCATTATTGTACATAAAACATTAATGGAAAGGTGTGGTTTTCCCATTAACATTTTTCACACATTAATGGAAACACGCTACCAAAACCATTAGTGTGTTTACGCAACGCAATTTTTCCTGTGTTGTGCCATCTAATGCAGCCTGTCAAGTCCTCCAACCTCTCCTCTCTCTAGCAACTGCCTTGAAAATCACTCACAATGAGAAGAATACCTGTTTTTAGTTCTTATTAAGGGCTTGGCTTTAAGAGTAGCCTTGTTACCATCTGTACTTATATTCTATTGTGCCCTAGAGCTACTTAAATGCTTTACTTATTCCTCACTAGGATGTATTACAGAGAAAGTGGATCACCCGACACTGCTGCCATGGCTCTAGTGCGAGGTGCTAAGTAAGTGAGCCTTACTTGCAAAAAATAGTTTTTTTTATTACATTCTTGTAAGTCTTGCTTGTACATCGCAGTACATAACTAGCAGGGAGGTCCCAGCAAAGTATTTAGTGTCAACATGTGAGGATAAACCTGCCCCCCCCCCCCCCCCCCCCCAGCAAAAAAAAAAAAGATGACGAAGGATTGCACCCCCTCCCCCAGGCAAAATATGTCTAGCTACAGCATTGTAGTTGTGCTATAACAAAACAATTGCCCCAAATTCCCACTTCATATCATATAGTACATAGAATTATGTAAATTCATCTACCCAGTGTTGATTGAATAATATCAGAAACATATACCGTTTCCGGGATACGTTGTCACCCAAAAAGCCTATAAGCTTGGTGCGCTAGGGAGTATGGGTAAAGATTTATTTAAATTTCTGTAAAATATTAGAAACAAACATGCTTGGAAATGTGCTGAAATATAATCATTTCACCTGTGTTTGCGATAACTGTCTGAATTCAGATCAAACAGTAGCAGTTTAAATGCCCCCATCATCCTTTGCGCTTCAAGCTTAGGCTTTTTGGATGACAACGTTTCCCGGAAACGGTATATAAGTGAGTTGAAACATGTAACTGCGCAACAACCTGGGAACAACTCACAATCAATAAACACCATATTTGGAAAGCATCAGGTTCTTCATTTAGCCAATCAGCAACAGGAGATATGACTCGTCATATTTTCTAACAATAACGCACGTGAACTCCTCACAACAGAACAGAAGCACAAAATGAGTTTAGTTCACTGTTTACTTCCATGCTCAAAAACCATCAAAAAGATTTTTCATCATAACTTTTGCTGTTCTTGCAATATGATTGGCTGATTTGCCATGGCAAATAAGAGTGTAGACAACGCTGTTTGCTTCAACACGCGTGCATGCTTCTAAACCAACGGAAAACAGTTTGAATGCGCCTGCAATCCCAAGGGCATTGTTTTCCAAATATGGTGTTTAGTGATTGCGTGTTGTTCGCTGGTTGTCATAATATCAGATTCATTCGTCTGTTACACATTTCAACTAAGTTATATGTTTCTGATAATATACATGTAAAGGTTAACTCTGGATAATATAAAACTTACTACTAAGCTTCCAACTGACACTGCAGTCCTTGTCAGATAGTAATGCCCAAGATAGTGTTGGAGGCTACTAAGCCTGAAGCTAGTTAAAGGGGGTGGACCCCCTAGGCCCCCTATTTTATTTTCTATTATATTTCAGGATGTGTGATAGCTCCGAGCCTGGCAAATCTGTGGAATTGTTTCTTAATGCTGCGGAACTAAATGTTGTAAGTAATGTGATTTTGAAAAATAAAACCCTTTTGGACAATTTAGATCAAATTAATTTTTTCTTTACCCATTTTCAGTTCAATCTTTTTTTGAAACAAGATCCTTTTCCATTACTCTAGGTTCCCACAAAGCCTGTCCTGTGCCAGTAATGCAACACAAAGGACAGGCTGTGTGAGAGACTACATTTTCTCATGTATAAATATATTTTTTAGAGTGAAGAAAAAATCAGAGAGGCCATAGAGCCCATTACCAGTGCATCAAGAATCCAACTTAAATGTAAAAAGTAAGTTTCGTTCATGCAGTGAAGTGTCTCTTACACTTCCCTGCTTCATGCCATTCCCAGGTTCTATGCTTGAGGGTGTGCAGCTCCTTTACAGAGTCTTAGTCAGCTACTCCTTTGTCATTGCTTTCCTTCAGTAGTAGAAGACAAAATGATGTGTAGGAGTCTCTAAATAACATTGTACAAACAAAGTTTTATAATTGATTTATCAACTCCAATCAGAAATATCGCACTACATTTCCTAAATCAGCCGATGGAAATGGATGCTTTCTCTTGTTGCTAGGCTGACAAAGTGGTTTCTGAGTGAGGCTTGTTATGTTCGTTTTTTGGGATCTTGCTGGATCTCTTGCTATGCATTCCTGACCCATGTTCAGAGACCTGGAGCCCCCAAAGGGCCCTCCACGACGTTTTGTTTCTAGTGACAAGAAAATAACTGCTGGATCTATATCCTCAAGCATGGGCTCAAGGGGGAGAGGGTCTTAAAATGGACAGTCACAGAAAAAAATCTGCACCCACCACCCTGGAAATTTCAGGTTCTCCCTACCTGGGTGCGAGTGACTGCCCAATGTCATCAATGTGTGACTTCCTCAATTCAATTTTTTTCATTTTTTTTCATTCAGATATGAGGATGCTGTGAAAAGTTTCAAACGAATCCTGGAGCTCTATGGGGAGATTGAGAATTTTCAGATGATGTACAAGATAGTGTTGAGTCTCATGGTTGTGTACCTTCATGATGGAGATTATGTTGCTGCTGATAACTCATTTAAAGACGCTTGTGGGTGGGTATGGACTCCAATAATGTAGCGGCTGCTCATAAGTTCTAACCCCCAAAGGGGGAACACTCCCCATACATAGACGGGGGTGCTTGTCCTACCCCTTTGGGTGTAAAAATGCACTCATATGCTATCAGGATTTCAAAACATCAAATGCTATCTCTTAATAGGCAATTCTCAAGCAAATGTTAGAACAATTTTCTCCTGTCTGTTTTGATAGGAGTCCCCCCTGGGGTGTCTAAAGCCCTGGCTAAACTAGGACACATGTAGTGCGCAAAATTGTAGCTGGACACATGTTTCCTCTATGTTTCCCAGTTCAGCCATGTGAGAAACATTGTTGCGCGTGACAAATTTTGTAGCCGGAACACAAAGAAATGTTTCTTCTCAAGACAAGAAACATTTGATGTGTCCGAGACACATGCGTGTGATGTTTCCTAGTTTAGCCACTCAGGGAAACATGCAGGACATAAATGTTGCGCGCTACATGTGTCCTAGTTTAGCCGTAGCTTAACACTACTGGATTGATGTACCCCCACGTTGCGTGCATGGCAGAAACTAAGAAGAACAAAATAATTGTGTTACCCCAGTGCAAAAGTTCTTGAGAGAGATTTTTTTAGAATCATTTGCCATAAGCTGGGTGAAAAGTATGTTTTATCCTAAAAGTGTCCATGATTTTGTTTTGGTTTGCACCCATAATGCACTGCATTGCGGTTGAGAATGTGTTTTATTGAATTCTTGTTGTGGTTTTTGTTGTTGTAGATGGTAGATTAGAACAACCAGCGCTGTCTCTTATTTACAGGATTCCGGGTTCACAAGCTCAGAAGAAGCCGAAGCAGCAGAGAAAGTGTTGGAATGTTATGATCAGGGCGACACTGATGGTATCAAGTCTACTACCTCTCAACCGCTATTTACATACCTCGACAATGAGGCAAGTATTGCCGTCTCTGAGATCCGAAGAATGAATGAATGATGTGTTTATTACTTCCCACTCGCAGCTCTATATATAAGAGACTGAATTACTGGGTTCTGGAAAAAAGGGAAAAATTACAAATATGGAAACGTTAAGAAGCGGAACCCCGCTTAGTAAAATCCTGGATCTGCCACTTCTAATATTTCATCCGGGACAGTGACGTAAACTTATCTACGAAGCTGACAAATAGCTAGCCTGGCCGCAGGCTCTCCTTGTTTCTGTTGAAGTTTTAGTTTTGGGCGCGCGGCGGACTACACGCGGCAGGAATGGCAAAGCGCGCGCACGTTGTTTTGAGGCTAGTTTTTTGGTAGAAGCTTTTTGATAGCTTTCGTGTAAATGAGAGTCCACAGGAAACCCACAAAGACGAGAGTGTGCAGAAATCCCATACAACGTGCGCGCGCGGCGTGCTCTGACACTCTGACACCAGAAGAGAGCCTGCGGGGAGGCTAACAAATAGCTGTGAGCAAGTCGTGTTTGCAGTGTAGATACCTGAATGCTTTAATTTTTTAAAGAGTCACGGACCCCCTTCATTTCTGAATCTTACCTGGAGCGGAGACAGGATTTAATGTTCACAATATTTATTGTCCCAAAGAGACACCCCAGGACCCCTCCATAGCTACGCCCTGCTTATCATTCATCGAATCATAACATGCATCTACGTTTCGTAAAACATAATGTACAAGTTTCTTTTTTGTCTGACCCTGTTTATTTATTACACTGATTTTGAGATATAAAACTTTTGTTGCTTTCTTTTACAGATTGCTAAACTTGCCAGACATTTAAGAGCTCCCGGTGACATTCTTGAACAATCCAATACACGGCAGGTGCCAGTCAAACCTGTGATTGACAGCCCAACAATACAGGATGTGACTCCTGGAGCGACTGTCACAGAAATTGAGCCCAGCAGCGAAGAAGGGGAAACTGCTGCAGAACAAATTAGAAGGGAGGGGGAGGGGGAAGATGATGACGAATTTGCCGGAGGACTATGTTGAGGCTGGTCTCTGACGCATTTTTAAGCCTGGTTTTCACTAGAGACGCAACCCTGATTTCCTCTCACAAAACAACAAGACAAGAACTGCTGTTGATGAGTAAAACTCATCTTTGGTATGCACGCTTCTTGGCCTTCTGTCTGCGTCTTTTATCGATTCCAGCCTGGATTGAACAGTACAAAAGTTGTAAAACATTATTGAGCCTAATGGTTTCATGATCATGACGACAGCTCATAGCTTTTTTGCTGGCTTTTTGCTCTCTCCTCGTATCGTCGCTCATTTCGTGTCGTTTCACCCGTTTTTGTCAGTGTCCGGAAATAGGTTTACCTAGAGCAAGTGTAATAGACGTCCTCGGCTTGGGCGTAATGTTTTGCCCATTTCAGATCACGTGTCATTCCATGATAATCTCTCTTTGTTTGGAATGATTCCATATTCATATATCCTTCGGTGCGTAGCAGAAAAAGAAGAGAGAATACTCATGGGAATGCCACGTGATCTGAAATGGGAAAACATTACGCCCAAGCCGAGGAGGTCTATTTCTGGGCTGACTGGACAAAAACAAGTTTATTACCTGGATTATCTTAGCTGCTACATATTCTGGCGGTAGCAAATTCTTCTACACATCCAATACTATTGGTTTTAAACTAATTTAAAAAGAGAAAGCAAAGCAAGAATGTCTAAACTACTCGCCTATGATTGAGAATCTAAATTAAAGAGCCTGTGTCAGCTGCCATTTTGACAGCATAGCAACATACCAAGTCGGTGAAAGCATCCACTTCCATCGGCTGATTTAGAGAATGTACAGCAACTTTCTCGATTGAATTTGGTAAATCAAATTTGAAACTTTGTTTTAGATGTATATTGAACAAAAACAATAACAATGGAGTGGCTGACACGGGCAACTTAAGGCAACTAATTGTAAATAAAGCAAAAAAACAAACAAACAAGAAGTTAATGTTGATCTATGTCTTTATGTCGAAAGTATCGATGTCTTGGTTCCTCTCAGTATGGCATAAACATTCACGCAAATTCTGCCTGCGTTGTTTTTTTCTAAAGTCCATCAAATCTCTGAAGGTTTCCCCCACGCTTACACTTAAGGTGACCCGTGCCTGTTTCACAGGAAAAAGTTACCTTCACTTGATGACGAAAAAAAGTGAAAATTCAAGCCGTCGCACAGTTATGTAGCAGCTACTCATAAGATCTAACGCTATAGGCTTGATGCACCTCATTGTTCTATTGTATTCTCGTTCTATTCTTGTGTTTCCATTTTTTTCACTTAGGTGCATCGATCCTATAGAGTTAGGTCTTCCGATAGCTTCTACATCACCCAGCTGTCGAAAGGACCGCCGAACAGATATTTTACTGAACATTATTGTCGTGGTGCCCTTGATGCTGGCCCCCTATCCCCCCTCCCTTTACAACTTCCGGTTCCGCCTCTGTTGGTTCGTCACGGGTGCTTTGCTTGGGTGCAGAGAAAGGCGCTGAGAACGAGGCTGCTTCCAACAAAAAAACAACAACAACAAAATACTTTATTTGTCCTCTTAAATAATTAGTTACATGTTAAGTTGTATATAGATTATGGCGGATAGATCAAAGCTACTTAAAAATAGCATAGGCTAGTCAAGTTAAGTAGCTAATAAGCTAGTCGAGTTTTTACTTAAAAGTAGCTAAGAATCGATGCTTCCTTTTGAGCTTTGCTTTATGCAATGACATAATCACATGATGCGACGTTCATATATCGGGAAGGGGGACTTCAAAGCAACTGAACTTCAAAGCAGGAAATGTTTAAAGGCCACACGAGGCAATTTTTCTTGCAACTCGCAACACCATGGCTTTGTGGTGTTACGTCACAAATGGCGTCATAGCAATTGGAACAACAGATCGAACTTGCTGTACCTAATTTTTTTACTTATTATTATTACTTATTACCTTCCACACATTGCCACATAGTAACCATCAAAGATGATGAGATAACAATGTATCCAGATAATAAGATGATTGGCATTGTGAAATAGCAATGCATTAGAATTGTGATATGACAATGCGCACAGATAATAAGGCAATTAGAATTGTGACATGACAATGCGCACAGATAATAAGGCAATTGTGAAATGACAATGCGCGCAGATACTAAGGCAATTAGCATTGTGAGATAGCAATGCGCGCAGAGAATAAGCCAATTTAAGAATTGTGAAATGATAATGCGCACAGATAATAAGGCAATTAGGATTGAGAGATGACAATGCGCGCAGAGAATAAGACAATTAGGATTGTGAGATGACAATGCGCACAGATAATAAGGCAATTAGGATTGTGACAAGACAATGCGCACCGATAACAATGCATTAGAATTGTGAGGTGACAATGCGCACTGATAATAAGGCAATTAGGGTTGAGATGACAATGCGCGCAGAGAATAAGCCAATTTAAGAATTGTGAGATGACAATGCGCACAGATAATAAGGCAATTAGGATTGTGAGATGACAATGCGCGCAGAGAATAAGGCAATTAGAATTGTGAAATGACAATGCACGCAGATACAAAGGCAATTAGCATTATGAGATAGCAATGCGCGCAGATAATAAGGCAATTAGCATTGTGATATGACAATGCGCACAGATAATAAGGCAATAGGATTGAGAGATGACATTGGGGACAGAGAATTAGGCAATTAGCATTGTGATATGACAATGCGCACAGAGAATAAGGCAATTAGAATTGTTATATGACAATGCGCACAGATAATTAGGCAATTAGAACTGTGAGATGACAATGCGCACTGATAATAAGGCAATTAGCATTGTGAGATAACAATGCGCGCAGATAATAAGGCAATTAGAATTGAGAGATGACAATGCGCACAGATAAGGCAATTCGAATTGAGAGATGACAATGCGCATAGATAAAAAGCTTTTAGGATTGTGAGATGACAATGCACAAAGATAATAAGGCAATCACAATTGTGAGATGACAATGCGCGCAAAGAATAAGGCAATTAGAATTGTGAGATGACAATGCGCGCAGATAATAAGGCAATTAGCATTGTAATATGACAATGCGCGCAGATAATAAGGCAATTAGAATTATGAGATAACAATGCGCACAGATAATAAGGCAATTAGAATTGATATGACAATGCGCGCAGAGCTAGAATAAGGCAATTAGAATTGTGATATGACAATGCGCGCAAAGAATAAGGCAATTAAAATTGAGAGATGACAATGCGCGCAGATAATAAGGCAATTAGAATTGAGAGATGACAATGCGCATAGATAAAAGGTAATTAGGATTATGAGATGACAATGCGCACAGATAATAAGGCAATCAGAATCTACCGCTGAATAGGCATCAAAGGCGCATAAATACAGTGGGAGCCTCGGATTTGAACCCGAAAGTTGCGATACAAACGAGTCAAAAAAGTTTTGTCTATTGTCTCCATTTCATCAGTTTCTCGTGTCGGTATTCACAACTTTTTCTACTTCAAACTGAGGCTCCCACTGTATTTATGCACCGTCGATGCCTATTCAGCGGTAGAGTAGAGAATTCGAAACTGGACTATTGTGAGATGACAATGCTCGCTGAGAATAAGGTAATTAGGAAGGTGATATGACAGTGCGCACAGATGATAACGCTGTTAGGGTTGTGACATGACAATGTGCACAGATATTAGAATTGTGAGATGACAATGCGCACAGAAAATAAGACAATTAGGATTGTGAGATGACAATGCGCACAGATAATAAGACAATTAGAATTGTGAGATGACAGTGCGCACAGATAATAAGACAATTAGGATAGTGATATGATAATGCGCACAGATAATAAGGCAGTTAGGATTGTGAGATGACAATGCACACAGATAATAGGGCTATTAGGATTGTGATATGACAATGCGCGCAGAGAATAAGGCGATTAGAATCGTAAGATGACAATGCGCACAGATAATAAGGCAATTAGAATTGTGATATGACAATGCGCGCAGAGAATAAGGCAATCAAAATTGTATAAAAAACGAAGCAGAATAAGCCTAGTAAGTTACTAAAATTGTTTGGAAAACAATGCCACCTATTAACCATCCAGTGGTGTACCAGGGCACACACGGCATGATCATGTGCAGTGAGGACTGGGTGCGACTCCCAGCTGGGTTTAAAATATGTGGCTTTGTTAGCACACTAGGTATTACCCCCCTCTCCCCATGTCATCTTTAGTTTTTCCTATTTGATTTGTAGGTTTTCGAGGGTTAGCGCGAAAGCAAAAACAATTGCCGTGAATGTTTTTCAGTGATAATCCAAACTTTATCATAAAAAACGACGCTTGATCAAGTTCACTCGAGTGAGCGCGCAATGAGGTACCTTTCCTGAACTATGGAGAACCAAAACCGCCCGCGTCTCTCCACGTTTGACACGTGGTTAATCCCCCCTTGGTTTGACCCACCTCCATAAAATGGGGGTATCCTTTGTTTGTGCTTGGATACCTATCGAGGACCGCTGTTTTGACCTTTTCCCTGAACAAATTCCTTCGAAAAATTAATACATGTTCAATGACTTTGCATAATGAACGAGCTTGACTAGGCCACCCCCAGACACTTTCAGTGCTTGTTTGCTTGACCCTCCCGTGTTGCACTTTGAAAACGCGCGACCCTGGAAACTAATAGCGCGAAATTTAAAATTCAAATCGTTCGCTTGTTCATTCGGGAAGAACAAATGGCTGCCATGTGCTTCGTACTAAGCCGAGAGGTCAAATGAACGCTCTTGCTTGACCATGAAGTCTCCATACAGTGATGGCAATAGCTCAGGTAAGTACAAATACAGTGTTTAAACAAGAAAGTTTCTAAAGTTGAGTTGGGAAAGTCCAAAACCATGTTCGCAAAGGTTAGACTTCTGACTACAAACAGACGATTGTGCTGTCGTATTTTATTCAATTCCACTGAAGTTAAGCTTGCTAATCTCTAGAACTTGATTTCTTGAAATATTTATTACAATGAATGGTCTGAACCAAGGTGAATGAATAATATATTTGTTATTTTGATCATCCGAGTGGATGTACAAGGCCGTAGCTAGAAATTTTTGTCTGGGGGAGGGGGGGGGGGGGCAAGCCTTGGTCATCCTTTGTTTTTGCCGAGGGGGCAAGCAAGGTTTTTCCCCACATGTTGACACTAAAAAATTTACTTCGCTGGGGTGGCAACTGTCCCCTCTGCCCCCCGCTAGATACAGCCCTGATGTACATGTACAATGCATGATCATGATAATAGTAGGAGTGATCTTCAGAGCTTCTCTTAAATCAGTTTAAATCAGTCAAATCAGACTCTTAGTCTGTGGGCTCCATTCACCCAGATGATCAAATAAAACAAATATTGTAACTTCGACAGATTTCATTAGTTCGACAATTATATTTTGTGAGGAAAAAACATCAAATGGGCAGTTGCATAGACCTTGGGTGGGTGGTTATCAACAATTTGTACTGGAATTACAGAAGGAAGGAGAGGGGGGGGGGCACTGTTGTTCTGAAGCACAATTCCGGTGGTGTCCCAAAAATATTGATTTCCAGGATGGGTACATAATTTCCAGGGTGATCATGAGAAAATTCACTGGAATTCCAATGTGGGTAGGGACAACTTTAAATTTCCAGGGTAGAAGAACCTGGCGCCCTCAACAGGGGGGTGCAGATTGATTGTGTGACTGCCCAATGCTAACAAGTCTTGCGATGTTTTTTGTAATATGCACCCTGTTTTACAAAAAAATTGAAAATCATTTTTAGCCTTAAAAAAACCTAGAGTTGATAATTGTAAGATGTCTAAACAATTAAAATGTTACATTCTATTCACAGGTAGTTTATTCCAATATAATTCGAACATCTTACCCCTTCAAGCTGAGAGTTCAAGATCAGCCAAACCACAGGGAGCCCTGCAGCCTATCTGCCAGACCACTAGGAGCTGAACAGCCTATCAACCAGACCACAAGGAGCTGAACAGCCTATCAACCAGACCACAAGGAGCTGAACAGCCTATCAACCAGACCACAGGGAGCTGAACAGCCTATCAACCAGACCACAGGGAGCTGAACAGCCTATCAACCAGACCACAAGGAGCTGAACAGCCTATCAACCAGACCACAGGGTGCTGAACAGCCTATCAACCAGCCCACAGGGAGCTGAACAGCCTATCAACCAGACCACAAGGAGCTGAACAGCCTATCAACCAGACCATAGGGAGCTGAACAGCCTATCAACCAGACCACAGGGAGCTGAACAGCCTAACAGCCAGACCACAGGGAGCTGAACAGCCTATCAACCAGACCACAGGGTGTTGAACAGCCTATCAACCAGACCACAGGGAGCTGAACAGCCCATCAACCAGACCACAGGGATTTTTGTCGTGTTGAGCTACATTTCAAATGTGCATGTTGTGCCAAGAAGTAGTCATGTTTCTTGCTCTCTGATTGGTTACAATTTTGACCATTATTTTTAGCCCATCAGAGTGTGAGAAACACGACTAGTTTTCAACAAAACGTGCATAGTCCAAAGCATCGGCATGCTTCATTGTTGGACAAAATGCATGGTACAGGGGCAGATCCAAGAATTGGAGGGTGCTTACTGTGATTTCCATAATTCTGCAAACTCTACTCGGACCAGCAAACCACGGTTCAGCTTCTGTCAATCAGTTCCGGGTGATTTCACAAGGCTTTGATAGATCTTCTTGGAATTCCAGGGTGGGTGGTTATCAACAATTTGTACTAGAATTACAGAAGGAAGGAGAGGGGGGGGGGGCACTGTTGTTTTGAAGCACAATTCCGGTGGTGTCCCAAAAATATTGATTTCCAGGATGGGTACATAATTTCCAGGGTGATCATGAGAAAATTCACTGGAATTCCAATGTGGGTAGGGACAACTTTAAATTTCCAGGGTAGAAGAACCTGGCGCCCTCAACAGGGGGGTGCAGATTGATTGTGTGACTGCCCAATGCTAACAAGTCTTGCGATGGTTTTTGTAATATGCACCCTGTTTTACAAAAAAATTGAAAATCGTTTTTAGCCTTAAAAAAACCTAGAGTTGATAATTGTAAGATGTCTAAACAAATAAAATGTTACATTCTATTCACAGGTAGTTTATTCCAATATAATTCGAACATCTTACCCCTTCAAGCTGAGAGTTCAAGATCAACCAAACCACAGGGAGCCCTGCAGCCTATCTGCCAGACCACTAGGAGCTGAACAGCCTATCAACCAGACCACAGGGAGCTGAACAGCCCATCAGCCAGACCACAGGGAGCCCAGCAGCCCATCAACCAGACAACAGGGAGCTGAACAGCCTATCAACCAGACCACAGGGAGCTGAACAGCCTATCAGCCAGACCACAGGGTGCTGAACAGCCCATCAACCAGACCACAGGGAGCTGAACAGCCCATCAACCAGACCACAAGGAGCTGAACAGCCTATCAACCAGACCACAGGGAGCTGAACAGCCTATCAGCCAGACCACAGGGTGTTGAACAGCCTATCAACCAGACCACAGGGAGCTGAACAGCCCATCAACCAGACCACAGGGAGCTGAACAGCCCACCAACCAGACCACAGGGAGCCCTGCAGCCCATCAACCAGACCACAGGGAGCTGAACAGCCTATCAACCAGACCACAGGGTGCTGAACAGCCCATCAACCAGACCACAGGGAGCTGAACAGCCTATCAACCAGACCACAGGGAGCTGAACAGCCTATCAACCAGACCACAAGGAGCTGAACAGCCTATCAACCAGACCACAGGGAGCTGAACAGCCCATCAACCAGACCACAGGGAGCTGGACAGCCCATCAACCAGACCACAGGGAGCTGAACAGCCCATCAACCAGGCCACAGGGAGCTGAACAGCCCACCAACCAGACCACAGGGAGCTGAACAGCCCACCAACCAGACCACAGGGAGCTGAACAGCCCATCAACCAGACCACAGGGAGCTGAACAGCCTATCAACCAGACCACAGGGAGCTGAACAGCCTATCAACCAGACCACAGGGAGCTGAACAGCCCACCAACCAGACCACAGGGAGCTGAACAGCCCACCAACCAGACCACAGGGAGCTGAACAGCCCATCAACCAGACCACAGGGAGCTGAACAGCCTATCAACCAGACCACAGGGAGCTGAACAGCCCATCAACCAGGCCACAGGGAGCTGAACAGCCCACCAACCAGACCACAGGGATTTTTGTCGTGTTGAGCTACTTCAAATGTGCATGTTGTGCCAAGAAGTAGTCATGTTTCTTGCTCTCTGATTGGTTACAATTTTGACCATTATTTTTAGCCCATCAGAGTGTGAGAAACGTGACTAGTTTTCAACAAAACGTGCATAGTCCAAAGCATCGTCATGCTTCATTGTTGGACAAAATGGTACAGGGGCAGATCCAAGAATTGGAGAGTGCTTACTGTGATTTCCATAATTCTGCAAACTCTACTCTGACCAGCAAAGCACGGTTCAGCTTCTGTCAATCAGTTCCGGGTGATTTCACAAGGCTTTGATAGATCTTGTGAGCTGATAGGGGCTAGCTATCAAAACACAATATTTCAACGTAAAATGCAAACCAAACTATAAAAAAAAACATGGTGTTTGATTGACAGAAGCCAAAACGCAGTTTGGTGTTCGGAAATGTAAAGTGTGAGTTTGCAGAATTATGAAAATGATAGTAAAGCAAACATACAAGAAAACAGTTTTTTGGTGACTTTTTTTTAAGGAAAATATATGAGAAATTTGGATCCGCCCCTGTGGTAGTATGAAATGAATAGGCTCTGTCTGTTGACAGTTCGGTGGAATCGGTAGTAGTTGTTCCTGTTTCTTTGGTTGAGTCATTTTATTTCTTTGCAGGCCCTGTAATTATGTATTTTGTCACGTTTCTGTTTTGAAATGTACACTATGTCCAAATCCTAGAGTAGCTTAGAGCAACAAGGGGCGGGTTTAGGAGTGGGCTGAGAGGGCGGCGGTCCCCCTTTCTCGGGAGATTTTCCCATACATTTACTGTATTTGCTGGAGGAAATTTGAAAATTTCTGTCCCATGTTTTCACTATCCCCCCCCCCCCCCCTTTCGGAAATTCCTTGGTCTGCCCCTGGCTTTGGGCAAAACATAATGCTCCCATTTTTTTTTTCTCTTAAAGAGCCTGCGATGTCAGCCGCCATTTTGACAGCATACAAAGTCAGAGAAAGCATCCATTTCCATCGACTGATTTGGATAATATACAACCATGCTTTCCTCAATTGAATTTGGTTCATAAAATCTGCAATTTTGTTTTTAGATGTTGGTTTAGATATTTCTACATGTTTAGTCTTCCATAATATTAAACGAAAACAGCAACAAAAGAGTGGCTGGCGCTGGCTCTTTGAGATTGAAATTCTGGGTAAACAATTGGAAGAAATTGTCTAAAATTGTTATGCTGAATTTCTGGGTTTTTGTTATCAGATGACTCAACCACTGATACGGTACACTGACATTGTGTGGTTCCATAAAATATCCACACACCCCTAATCCCCAATGGAAGGGTGTTGAAAAGTGACCTTCCCTCTGGAATTTCCAAAGTAAAACAAGTCACCCCTCTGGAATTTCCAATCCCTTCCAAGGAAGGGGGGTGAGGGGAAGAGATATTTTCTGGAACCACACATTATTTTTTGATAATATTTTCTTTTTTGTAGAGAAACATGATTGTACATAGTATTGCATGTAAAGAAACAAACTGAAGTCCCATGAGGCCCGGAAGACCCCAGCTGAAAATGGTGCTCCACATGTCAAAACTGGTAGGTGTGTCAGTTCACTGCACTCAATACTGAGGCTCCTGTACAAGTTCCAAACTCACTCATCAGACAGTACCTCTTCAGCTCTCAAAGCTACAACTCCAGGGCATCAGGGCATTGTCATTCACACCCATCAGGTGTCTCACTTGACTGATGTTGTCATGATGGTAGGTACAAATACATGCAGTGCATTGAGCTGATCATATTCTGATTAAGGTAGCATGCCAAGTTGCAAATACATATTCATGCGACGGTGGGCAATACAAATTATTCAAATACTTTTGAAACAATTGTAAGGCATCCTAATATGATCTAAGTCCTTGGCGGGCTCGGATGTGAAGCTCTGCTACTAAAATATTGGGAAATTATTTGGCAAATGCTGGGCAACAAAATTATTCAAAATACTTTTGAATAATCCAATATACACATTTATTTTGGTGCAAAACAAAAACTTTTTTTACACACTCTGTACCTAAATAATAAATAAACAACAATGAAACTTTAGAAAATAAAATAAAACTGATATTTAAACATAGTAAACACTGTCTTAGGAATCAAGTGTCCTTCAATATTTTGAAGGCATAATCTAAAGTTATTCCCAGGCATAACTTTATGTACAAGCTCTATAAATGGAGTTATAAAATGTTCCTGAAATAAAACTAAGGTTGCATATAATTTTTCCATTGGTCACATTAAAACCTTATTAATTAGAATGTGTGACTGTGAATTTTCTGCATAATTATTATATAAGGTGATTTTCTATTACTTTTTTTGTGTGACCATGATGTTGAAAATAAAATTTTATGTTGTAGTAAAAAATGTGAATTATAAAAAATTAACATCCTGAGCATCAAAATGCAAATAAAGCAATATCTCATCTCATTGTGTATATTTGTTTACCAATCTGGCAAAATGTTCCAATAAAGCAGATTTCAGATGACACTGCAGGTTTTTTTCAGAATTGGTGTAATCACTTTGCGATCATATCAAGATAACTGTGTCGCTTTTGTCAATGCCAACCGTGCATGACGTGGGCTACCTGTGTAGGTATTTCCGGGCTCCTTTGGGACCAAAATAAAAATGGCGGCCTACACGAATAACGTTTCTCTCCAAAATCTGCAAGTTTTGCCGAATTTTTTGACAATTTAGGATAAGAAATAAGCTAGGAAAACTTCTGGAACTCCAAATATGGTAAGTAGAAACTTCCATATAAGGAAATTTTAGAAAACGACACATTTCAACGAGAACTATCTTGATATGTGTTTATCTACAGTCGTATGAAATCTGCTCTATTCAAACTTATTAAATGCTTAAATCCCCTAACTGATACATACTAAATTTGGAAAGCTGTTTAAACAATGTGATTCCAAATTCTTTTAGTGGTTATAAACTTGTTCATGTGAAAACCTCCTAAGTTTTATTTATTTTATTTAAAAAACAAAAATCCCATTTGAATTGATTTATATAAGGGGTGGCAAATGGTAATGCAAGATTTCCCGAGAGTGGAGATCAAGCCTTAAAAATTGAGATCTAGATGATCAAATATTGTTTTCCATACATTCTCTGTAATTTGGGTTAATTTGTTAGAAACGATTGCTAGATGAGCTCTGAAAATCCAAGATTCGGGATTCCTGAAGAATTTCGCAAGATATTCTGTAATTTCCAAACGATCATTCGCCACTCCTTATATAGGATTTGTAATGTTATTATAAATTGTAAAAGGCAGGATATTTTTTTCATTTGCCCATTAGTGAATTTATTTGAAAAAGATTCCCTAAATTAAATCCAATTAAAGGGGCACTTGCACGCTAACTAGCCACTTATTCTATGACAAGAAAATAAAACACAAATCGCAATCCAATTCCATCCTCTTAAAAACAGGTCAAAACAACCTAGAATTGCATGTACAATTTATGTGTTTTCACGGTTACAATTTTACTTATTATATGTCCACAGTGGCTGAATATTAAGTGTGCAAGAGCCCCTTTAACAAAAAGTACTTTTGTGAAGTATGCAAAATAATCTAATACAGTGGTCCCAATTATCATTTTGCTTGTGAAACCATGTATCACGACAAATGCTTTATAGTTTGCAATGATATTTTTTCCCTGGAATCGCAGCAAATATTATATTATGCCAAAAGTAAATGTACTAAACACACTTTGCCTTGTTTGAAGTGTAGTTCGGTTTGTAAATTTCGAAAGTGATGATTGTGATGCGTGTTTCATGCTATATACATGGCTCCACGGAGCAACATAAACAAAGCTTTTATTAATAATAAACATTAACTACAGAGATGTGCTGATTGGCATTCCTGAAAGCAGAGTCATGAACCTTCCAGCCCTAATTGTGGGGGAAGTTAGGATGTCTGTTTCAAAAGTCGAATAATCCCACAGGGGGTGGAGAATATGGCGATTTGTTACCCGGCATGTTCCTTTAATAACAAGTATCATCAGCTTTATGATATATGTACTGCATGTAGTTGTACCTATCACCATGACAACATCAATCATGTGAGACACCTGGTAAGTGTGAATGGCAATGTCCTGGTGCCCTGGAGTTGTAGCCTTGAGAGCTGAGGAAATACTGTCTGGTGAGTAGTTTGGAGCTTGTACAGGAGTCTCTATTAGTACTGAGTGCAGTGAGGTTGGCACACTACTGGTGATGACTGGAGCATCAAATGCTGGGGTCTGAAGGGCCTTGTGGGACTTCAGAGTGAATGTCAAAAAAGGTACTTACAGGCATTATAGAGTTGGAATAAATAAGCAACAACATCCAACATTTGCACTTTATTGGTAAACAATTACACATTCCAGTTACAAGGTCTAAGTGCATTTCATATATGATATGACTACCATGTATGGGTGTTCACAGGAGGCTGCCTACAATATTTTCTACCCTCGACCACCAAACTTTGTTTGCCTGCTGTTCAAGTACACAAACTTGTACCGGTCTGAGCTTTCACATGGTTACCCTGGAGGGTTTGAACTTTTTTGTAATGTGTATTTTGTTGTGATCGAAATTGCTTTAGTAATACATGTATAATAACCATGCCCTTGTTTATAATATTAGCAGCCATCAGTTGCATTGCTTGATCTACATCAGTTGCATTGCTTGATCTACATCAGTTGCATTGCTTGATCTACATCAGTTGCATTGCTTGATCACACCACTCACACTAATCCTTGAATAGCTGACAATAATTACAGCAAGTTGGAGAGAATTCATTGGGCCCATTTCATGTTATTCGAGTGGACTTTTGAGGCTCCAAAGCAATGTATCAGCCAAATTTCTCTTCTTAGAATTTTCCTTTGATTTTGTTTGGCATCTATTCAAGTATCAACAAGTAAACTGCAAAAGTTTAGAAATTTTGAACAGAATTCTTAATCTTACATTTTTCTTCTCTGACAAAAAAACAGTCAATGCTTTTGCTACTTCCGTAAATTATTTGTGAATATGTACCAAAGATACATGTGACATTGAAGTTCATTGAAGTATTCTAAGGCACCAAGAAAAAAAAACTTCACTACTCTTTCTGTTTGATCGAGTCAGTTTTTGTCAAATCACAATGACAAACCGTCTCAAGCAGTAAACAAAAAGAGTAATTATTATTTGTAAAGCCCTTAGAACGCTGATATAAGTGCTACAAAAATGTTTATCATTATTATCATGAGGTTTGGAATTCTTTCTCGGTGTCCCGTCTCCCTCCGCTTCCATATCCAATTCGAGGGGGGCGTAAAAGAACCCTGGGATGCTGATACAGATCTTCAGGTCTAACTAAACACTTCACAGACGCACGGGATGAAGAGCCACCTCGTGGATGTGCCCAATGTGCGTAATCCGTTATTATTATTGAGTTTAAGGTGTTAAAAGGTAATACTCAGAATTCTGTCCAAAATGTCTCTACTAATTGCAGTTTACTTGTTGATACTTGAGCACATGCCAAACAAAATTGAAAGCATTCTAAGAAGTGAAAGGCTGGTACACTGCCTTGGGTTTGTAGATCATTCAAGGAACTTATAATTCTGCAAATATCAGCCATTCTTTTAACAGGAAATCTTTGCAGCATAATAATTTTGACATTTTGGAGCAACATCCACTCAAATAACATAAAATTGGCCCAATGGATTCTCTCCAAACTTGCTGTGATTATTGCCAGCTACTCAGGGATTAGTGTGAGTGGTGTGATTTTAAAAGTGTAGATCAGGCAATGCGATGGATGGCTGCTAATTATAAACAAGGACTTGGTTATGATATTACTATAGCAACTCCGATCACAACAAAATACACATTACAAACAAGTTCAAACCCTCCAGGGTAACCATTTGAAAGCTCAGACCAGTACAAGTTTTTGAGCTTGAACATAAACCATATAGGCCACACCAAACCCTAGGATTTCACACTTTTGAGAGAAATGCAAATTAACGAGATTCAGATATTGGGACCCTTAACACTCTATACAGGACTTGAAAATATATACTAATTATATGACATTACTACCCGCCTCGATTAGCCTACTGCTATTGTGGGTAGTAATTTGTCTAATATATTTAAGAAAATAGTAATAAACTGAAAACTGAAACTGAAACTGAAACTTTTTTAGGCAGTTACTCCTGGTGACTAAGTCTGAAAATTTGGTTGCCTTAGCATCATCTTTGGTTGCCTGAAAAACATTTTGATCGCCAAGTAATTTGTTGTCAATTAAGGTTGCCTGTGGTGGAGTTATTTCTGAAACATTTTTGCATTTCGGTTGCCTGTGGTGGTGTTATTTCTGTCCACATTCAACGAATGGGAATGGTAGTGTGCTGTACATATCTGATCTTATTTCTGTTACTAGCGTTTGTGTTTCTGATGTCTTTTTCTCATTTTCTCATTATTGTACTTTTTTCCATGATGAAATTACTTTCAGTTTATGAACATAAAAAAGAAATAACCACATGGCGTGGTTGCCTAGAGGTGACTAAGTTAAAAATTAAAGTCGCATTGGCAACCAGCTGGTCGCAATTTCAACTGTTGCGATATAAGATTTTTTCAAAATCTCCATTTCCAGGGCTTGGAATAAGCCAAATCAGGGTTTAAGAATAGCCGCAAGAGTCCTGGGTTGAGGAAAAAAAAACTTGACCGGAAGTAATTATCTTCCATATGTTTCACTGTAAAATATCTGGATTTTAGGCTCGATTAGTTGTGCTCTGGCGTTGTAATTTGCAGCTTTATGTGGAAATATCGAGCACAGGATTTTAGATCAATCCTTTCTTTGCTAGAATGAAGGGAGTTTTGATCCTGAAATTATTTTCTGTTCAAGAAAACGGGAAAACGAGTCTCGAGGTAAGTTGCTTCTCCGAGCCTAAAACCGAGATCTTTTACAGTGAAAAAATATGGGACATTATTACTTCCGGTCAAGATTTGTCCCCCTTGACCCAGGACTCTCGCGGTTATTCTTAAACCCTGATTAGGCTTATTGCGCCCAATACAGGCATAAATATGCCTAATAATTCTCCTTTTATGTCCAACTTTTCAGACTTAGGCGTAAAATAACGACTGTGTTTTCAGTTTCTACAGTGTTCTCCTAGTGGATTTTTAGTGAGCCTATACCGGCATTGTTGATACAAGGCATAAAATTACGACCATGAATATTTATTTATTTCAAGCCCTGATTTCACTGCTCAAAATTTGGATTTAACAAATTAATTTTGTTTAATTTTGGAAAATCAATTAATGAAAACTTTTAAAAACGGAAATTTTACAAAAAATTCAGTATAAGTTTCCTCTTTGCTTGGTGGGACCCATATGTGTTAATATTTCGGTCTGTTCAATCATAGCATAACATAATTTCGAACGGGGGTGCCAGTTTTGCAATTTTTTACAGCATGTCCATAAGAGCCAAGCCTACCTACTGTTGTACATATTGTATGTATCAATCTTGTGTGCAAACGTCCACAGAAAGATCACTAAACCTGGGGAGAGAGATACAATATTAATAGGCCATTTGTACTAACTGGGTCACGTGACCCCAACTACCTCTTAAAGAGATGTTTTGTCAAAATCAATTCCAGAAATACAAAGAACCAATTGATATTAGTCAGAAATTCAAGTTTCAGCTTACAGCTGAAATCGTTGCATCGCGACCAACCTCTTTCAAAAAAGTCCCACTTTTGCAATGCACTTTCGTTCCGTCAATCAAACGTTGCTAGGTAACCGCTAAAATGTTCCCTCGTCTTTCATCGCCTACGATGAAAAACTCTGCGAAGGGGGATCTTGCAGACCGAAAATCCATAAGAAGTTGGCTCTAAGATGTATTTTGGCAGTCAATATACACATTTGAAAAGGTAGATTTCGGGATTGATGTTCCAAAGCTGTATAAGCGGGACACGAACAAACTCAGTCGTGACTCTGGTTCATTGACAGCACAATGTTAAATTTAATCAGGTTTAATGGAATTTGGAAGATACAGGATTATTGCCTAGAAACTTATCAAAGAAAATCACAAGCAAGATGAACCAGCGAAGCTCGGTGAACACACGAGGTCAGAGAGCGACTGAGACATGAAAGCGAGGCAATGACGTAATTACTAGTTCATTACATAAGCATAAATTAACAGTTCAAGGTCAATGTCAATTTCCAACACTCCTCATTGAGTTTGAAATGTCTTATAGTTTCTGGGTGACTCCAATTAGTTCTCGCAACTTGATAAACTGTGCCTTGGGAAGTCCCTTAGTGAACACATCAGCAAGCATGTCACCAGTTGGACAATAAACAACATCAATTGTTCCATTATTTACTTGATCTCTAATAAAATGGCATTTAATGTCCACATGTTTTGCTCTTCCATGAAACTGTGGATTTTTCGACATTGATATAGCAGCTTGATTGTCCTCCTTGATTATCATGGGTGTGTCACTTTTGACATTCAAATCAGCCAGGAGCTGCCTCATCCATAGAGCCTCCTGAGCAGCTGCAGACAGAGCAACATACTCAGCCTCTGCTGTAGACAATGCAACACATGGTTGCTTCTTGCTTCTCCAACTCACAGTGGCACCATTCATCTGGAATGTGTACCCAGAAGTTGACTTTCTATCATTCGTGTCTCCAGCCCAATCTGCATCACTAAATCCAACACACTTTGGGCTAGCGTCACGAGTGTATAACAGACCGCAGTTCACAGTTCCTCGTAAGTACCTGAAAATTCTCTTCACAGCGGTCCAGTGTTCCTTTGTAGGATTTGAGGAGTACTTTGCAACATAACTGACTGCAAAAGTGATGTCAGGGCGAGTTGTCGAAGACAAATATAACAAACTGCCCACTGCAGACTGATATTCTACTTGATCGTGCATCTCACTATCCTCAGAAGCTTTGACAAGCTTAGAGGTAGAGTCTACTGGAGTGTCCATTGGCTTAGCATTGTTCATGCCAAATTTATTCAGCACATTCTCAGCATAGGTGGGTTGTCCCATCCAGATTTTCCCATTTTGCTGGATTATTTCCACTCCAAGAAAGAACTTTAGCTCTCCAAGATCCTTGACTTCAAAGCGTTCCGCAATGCTTTGTTTCACTTGAGCAATCTTTGCGCTAGTAGGACCCGCAAGAATAATATCATCCACGTATACCGCAATGATAAATGGCCCATCATCCTTTGCAACATAAATACAGGGATCACTTGGAGTTTGAACAAATCCCATAGACTGCAAATGTTCATCCAATACATGGTTCCAACACCTTGGAGACTGCTTTAATCCGTACAAACTCTTGTTTAATTTACAGACCAAATGTTCCTTTCCTTTAACAGCAAAACCTTCAGGCTGTTTCATGTACACTTCTTCTTCTAAGTCTCCATTTAGGAATGCGGAGTTCACATCCATTTGGTGAAGTTCCAGACCCTTTTGAACAGACAGTGCAACAAGAGTTCTCACGGATTCAAATCGGGCAACAGGACTGAACGTTTCGTCATAGTCCTCACCATACTTCTGTGAAAAACCCTGTGCAACAAGTCTAGCCTTGTGCCTCTCCACCGATCCGTCAGCATGGTGTTTAATGCGAAATACCCACTTACTTCCGATTGCCTTTCGCCCTTCAGGCAACTCGGTGAGTTCCCATACATGGTGTTTCTGGAGAGAATCCATCTCCTGCTTCATGGCATTATACCACAGTTCACCATCTGAGCCACTAAGAGCTTCATTTACAGTAGATGGCTCATTCGGGTCATTCGCAACCGCAACCCATTCTCCCAAGCGGTTGGGAGGTCGCCTTTCTCGTGTTGATGCCCGCGGTGCAGAGTTGTCTGCGTCATCAACTGCTGTGACGTCATCATCATCGGTTGACAGTTCAATGGTCACAAGCTTTTCAGCTTGTCCATCAGGTATCTCCTTATGAATACCGAACTCAGACTCATTGAATTTCACATCTCTTCGACAAATAACTCGTCGTTTCTCTAGATCAAATAAGCGGTATCCCTTTGTTCCCGCTTGATATCCCAGGAATATACACTTCCTGGCCTTAGACTGGAGTTTCTTCCTCTCATCCTCTGGAACATGAGCATAAGCAGTGCAGCCAAAACTGCGTAAGTGATTTACATCAGGTTTGGTTCCAAACCAAGCTTCAAAAGGTGTAGCACCATCTACTGCCTTGGTTGGACTCCTGTTATGAAGATAGACAGCAGTGTTGAGTGCTTCCACCCAGAACGACAATGGAAGTTTAGCTTGAACTAGCATTGTTCTTACTGACTCCACAAGTGTTCTATTCAGCCGCTCTGCCACGCCATGTTGTTGCGGGGTTTTGCGTACCGTCCGCTCATGACTTACTCCTTCTGCTTTCAGGAAGTTCTCAAATTCATTTGAGATATATTCTCCACCACCATCCGTACGTAGCGCTTTCAATTTGTAGCCACTAGCATTTTCGACTGATGCTTTCCACTCCACAAATTTCGTGAACGCTTCATCTTTTGTCTTAAGGGCGTAGACCCAAACATAGCGAGTTTTGTCATCAGTCAGCGTCATGAAGTATTCAGCACCACTTGCTGATTTTGGTGACAGTTTTCCACATAAATCACTATGTACTAAGCCTAAAGGCTCATCAGCTCTGGTGCCTCCAGTAGTCGGAAAAGGAATTCTGTGCATTTTTCCATTAACACAAGGTTCACAGAAATCCAAGTCATTATCCACATTATAATTACATCCAGTAACAAGTCCATCCAACTTTTTCATTCCTGAAGCACTCAGGTGACCGTACCTCTGATGCCAGAGCATTTCTTGTGAAATCTTAGCTGAGTTTGACTTTTCAGTGTCCCGTTTATAGTCAAGATAATACAAACTTCCAACTTTATTGCCAACAGCAATTACTACTCCATCTGGTCTTGATATGACACATGATTTGTCCTGAAAGTTCACTTTGTACCCTGATTCGGTTGTCTTGGCGACACTGAGTAAATTGTAACTGAGCTTCGAGACATAAAGAACATCTTTAAGTTTGCACTTCTTGAGTTTACCACCTGGTAAAATTGTAAACACAGTTACTGTGCCTCGACCAGTTGCATTGAGTAACTTTCCATCTCCAAGCTGGACTTCTATTGGACTGCGCAGCTCCTCAAGGTCCATGAACAAATCCTTGTTATAACACATGTGGCACGTGGCTCCAGAGTCAATTATCCACTCGTCAGTTGTTCCTGCTTTAGCTCCTAGGGCCTGGGTTACAATCCCTAAACTCTCAGATGAATCTGAGTCATCAGCAATATTTGCCTTGTGCTTTGCAGGTTTCGAGTTCTGCTTGTTATGTTGTTCTTGTTTACTTTTGTGCTGCTCCTTCTCCTTCTGTAGATTCCAGCAATTACGCTTTATATGACCATTCTTGCCGCAGTGATGACACTTTGGACCTTTCTTAGACTTTCCTATCATCACTTTTTCAGATGGATTTGCAGCATTTTCTTGCTCAGTCAGCTTACTCTCTTGGTGAAACAAACGTTCGGTTACAGTGTCCATGTCTGGTACTTCTGCATTAGCTTCCAGCGCTGTAACCAGCATATCATATGCATCCGGTAAACTAGCCAGTAACGTGACGACTTTATCTTCATCTTCCATCGGCGCTCCGATTACAGCGAGATCATTGAAGATCTCCGTCATCGCCTTCACGTGGTCTTTTACCGAACCTCCTTCTTTCAGTCTCAAATTGTTCAGCCGCCGCCTCAGAGCAAGTTTGTTTGCCCAAGTTTTCTTTTGGAACTGTTCCGACAGCTTCTTCCACACTTCTACTGGATCTTCAGGATCTCCAAGCAAATAGAGAAGCGAGGGATCAACGGCGAGCACAATAATTGCCAATGCCCTGTTCTTGCGAGTCATAAACTTCGCATATTTATCTGCCTCCGCTTGCGCCGGGGCAGTTTCAGTTCCGCTTACAATTCCCCATAGATCGTCCTTCATCAAGGCCATTCTACATTGAACCTTCCAAGTATTGTAGTTCGATCCATTCAACGGAACAACAGACACTGATTTCGAGTCCGCCATCTTGTTTCTCGAGTTCCCTTCCAGCAATGAACAAATCCTAATTCACGTTGATTTCCAAACGTCTAGAGCACTTCCAATCGCGAGACTGGGCCCATAACCTGTTAAATTTAATCAGGTTTAATGGAATTTGGAAGATACAGGATTATTGCCTAGAAACTTATCAAAGAAAATCACAAGCAAGATGAACCAGCGAAGCTCGGTGAACACACGAGGTCAGAGAGCGACTGAGACATGAAAGCGAGGCAATGACGTAATTACTAGTTCATTACATAAGCATAAATTAACAGTTCAAGGTCAATGTCAATTTCCAACACACAAAACTACAAGCTTCGATCCGAGAGACTTCCGAGACTTCAATGGAAAGCATTACATACGAATTACAGTTAGACATGCCACAAGTCGACCTCTTCAAATGGTCACTAATTACGAGCGAAGCAAGCCGAAATGAGTCACAATGCAACGAGAAGCGAGCGAAGAGAAATTACTATTAAAACTGGCAAATGTACGCAAACTGGCAATATGAAAATACATATTGTTTGACCGGAAATGATTGATTCTTGAGATAAAACAATTGTGTCACTCGTCTGTTGCATTTGTTACCTTTCAGCTAGCAGACTGTGAAGGGAAATACCCTCGACTTTGAGATACCACGACGATTTCCAAGAAACAACTATTATAACCGCGCGTGACCGTAGCAGTAATAGCAGTAGAATCTTTTTGATCGCTCCACGCACTCGCTCCTCGTCAAGTTGCGACTCATTTCGACTTGGAAGTAGCGACCTTCAAAGTCCAAGAAGTAATTATTTTCAATGTTTCAAGTCTAACTGCAATGCTTTTCATCAAAGTGTTGGATCGAAGCTCGTACTGTAGTTTTGTGCTGTCAAGGAACCGGTTTAGTTTGTGTCAAGTCAAGACTGAGTTTATTCATGTCCCGCTTCAAACATGTATATTGACTGCCAAAATACAGCTTGGAGCCAATTTATCATGGATTTTCGGTCTGCAAGATCCCCCTTCGCAGAGTTTCTTCGTCGTAGGCGACGGAAGTGGAGGGAACATTAGGAGGAAATTACCTAGCAACCGTTTGATTGACGGAACGGAAGTGGATTGCAAAGTGGGACTTTTTGAAAGATGGTGGTCGTGATGCAACAATTTCAGCTGTAAAATCTCTAACCTGGAGCAAGTGGCAGTGAGTTGAATTTTCAAGAATTTTTATTCAGAATGTATGGGATTTGGGTCACGTGACCCAGGTGGTGCAAATGGCCTATTGGTGCTATTTCACTAAACTTGCAGGGTCATAGCCAGAAGAGGGCCCGGGCTTCCCTCTAAACATAAAATACAGTAAATATATGGGAAAAATTCTAAATTTATATAGATAAAATAGCAACAGAATTGGCAAAAATCTGGCTATACCCCGGACTTGGAGATTCACATGTTGTGCACTATGACCACCATCAATGAATCGTTGCATTTTTCGTTAAAGTGCCACTCAATGCTGAAATTAAATTTTAATGGTCTAGTTGATCGCTCTGTTTTCATCATGATTCGTTCTACCAAAGAAAAGAAGCTCTCTGTGACGCAATAACTCGTGAACAATATACACAGGTTCCGGTTCTTACACCGGGCGAGCCGAATTTTGACTTTGAAAACTCTCTTGAATATTTGAACCCGAAAATATCAAAGTTTTTACACTTTTTATGACCAGCAAACAACAAGGATTAATAAACTCATCTCATACCTTTGTTGCGGGGAGAGCAGTAGCTTCTAAGCTGGAAATTCGGCGGTCTCCTCGAACATATATAACCAACTCGAACTGCACGCTGCACATGTAAGCCGCCATTTTGAAAGTGATACCACAAGGCCCAGGCTCCCTGCGCAGTGACTAATCCTAACACAGGTAGCCTGAAGATTCCATAGTGCCATGCCATCCACTCGATCGCGCAGTCGCGCACCAAAACCCCTCACCTTAGTCTAGTCGGTAGAGGGGGTACAGTCTATAAAATTGCACTACAGTCTCTAAAAATTGCCTCATTGAATAACAAAGGAATCTCATTGAATAAAAAAAATGTCGCAAAATAGGGCCGTGGGACACTTTTTCGAGTGTTAACATCTAAAACCAGTGTCTAGATATCCTAAGGGTTCCAAAAAAGTTTGTCTCGTTACTAGTTCTGGGGGGTGCTCGTGGACCCCCTCTACCGACTAGACTACCTCCCCACATCTTTTTTTTCGCACGAGTAGGGCCGAGTTAGGGTTGAGAAACTCCAGTCATTGGCTTTTCCTCAGGAATTTCCTTCCTCAAAACAAAGCATTTTCCGAAAGAGAGTTTCCGCTTTTTTCCTGCGTTTTCAAGGGGAAAGGTCAAAACAACGATACTTTTATTATAAGTATCTAATTTAGGGAGGTGAGTACTCAAGACCGAGACCGATTTAGTCAACTGTCGTTATCTCGTGAAATATGGGTTGATGCATCACGTGAAAACTTTAGCTACCTTCGTGCTCTGCATGAAGTTCTCTTCATGCAGAGCATGCAACACATTTCTGCAATAGAGCGGTTTTCACATGACCGTCGTGAAAACAATTGCAATCGAGCAATCACTACCCAATCAGAATCGAGAGAAATCACGACTTGCTCCTAAATGGCTTTTTTAAGTAATTGCACAATTGTATTTACTACAGAATTTGATTGGATGAGAAAAACGAGTAGCCAATGAGAACGCAAAGCAATCGCAATTACATAACAAGTGTTGACAGTCATGTGAAATCCGCTCTATCTCCTCACAACTAATTGCTTCATTACCCGCGCGCATTGTGTCCTCACAATCCTAATTGCTTCATTACCCGCGCGCATTGTCTCCTCACAATCCTGATTGCTTCATTACCCGCGTGCATTGTCTCCTCACAATCCTGATTGCTTCATTACCCGCGTGCATTGTCTCCTCACAATCCTAATTGCTTCATTATCCGCGCACATTGTCTCCTCACAATCCTAATTGCTTCATTACCCACGCGCATTGTCTTCTCACATTCCTAGTTGCTTCATTACTCGCGCGCATTGTCTCCTCACAATCCTGATTGCTTCATTATTCGCGCGCATTGTCTCCTCACAATCCTAATTGCTTCATAATCCGCGTAATTGTCTCCTCACTATCATAATTGATTCATTTACCCGCGCGCATTGTCTCCTCACAATCCAAATTGCTTCATTACCCACGCGCATTGTCTTCTCGCATTCCTAGTTGCTTCATTACCCGCGCGCATTGTCTCCTCACAATCCAAATTGCTTCATTACCCGCGCGCATTGTCTCCTCGCAATCCTGATTGCTTCATTATTCGCGCGCATTGTCTCCTCACAATCCTAATTGCTTCATAATCCGCGTAATTGTCTCCTCACTATCATAATTGATTCATTTACCCGCGCGCATTGTCTCCTCACAATCCAAATTGCTTCATTACCCACGCGCATTGTCTTCTCACATTCCTAGTTGCTTCATTACCCGCGCGCATTGTCTCCTCACAATCCAAATTGCTTCATTACCCGCGCGCATTGTCTCCTCACAATCTGATTGCTTCATTATTCGCGCGCATTGTCTCCTCACAATCCAAATTGCTTCATTACCCGCGCGCATTGTCTCCTCACAATCCTGATTGCTTCATTATTCGCGCGCATTGTCTCCTCACAATCCTAATTGCTTCATAATCCGCGTAATTGTCTCCTCACTATCATAATTGATTCATTTACCCGCGCGCATTGTCTCCTCACAATCCAAATTGCTTCATTACTCGCGCGCATTGTCTCCTCACAATCCTGATTGCTTCATTATTCGCGCGCATTGTCTCCTCACAATCCAAATTGCTTCATTACTCGCGCGCATTGTCTCCTCACAATCCTGATTGCTTCATTATTCGCGCGCATTGTCTCCTCACAATCCAAATTGCTTCATTAGTCGCGCGCATTGTCTCCTCACAATCCTGATTGCTTCATTATTCGCGCGCATTGTCTCCTCACAATCCTAATAGCTTCATAATCCGCGTAATTGTCTCCTCACTATCATAATTGATTCATTTACCCGCGCGCATTGTCTCCTCACAATCCAAATTGCTTCATTACTCGCGCGCATTGTCTCCTCACAATCCTGATTGCTTCATTACCCGCGCGCATTGTCTTCTCACATTCCTAGTTGCTTCATTACTCGCGCGCATTGTCTCCTCACAATCCTAATTGCTTCATTACCCGCGCGCATTGTCTCCTCACAATCCTGATTGCTTCATTATTCGCGCGCATTGTCTCCTCACAATCCTAATAGCTTCATTACCCACGCGCATTGTCTTCTCACATTCCTAATTGCTTCATTACTCGCGCGCATTGTCTCCTCACAATCCTGATTGCTTCATAATCCGCGTAATTGTCTCCTCACTATCATAATTGATTCATTTACCCGCGCGCATTGTCTTCTCACATTCCTAATTGCTTCATTACTCGCGCGCATTGTCTCCTCACAATCCTAATTGCTTCATTACCCGCGCGCATTGTCTCCTCACAATCATAATTGATTCATTTACCCGCGCGCATTGTCTCCTCACAATCCTAATTGCTTCATTACCCGCGCGCATTGTCTCCTCACAATCCTAATTGCTTCATTACTCGCGCGCATTGTCTCCTCACAATCCTGATTGCTTCATTATTCGCGCGCATTGTCTCCTCACAATCCTAATTGTTTCATAATCCGCGTAATTGTCTCCTCACTATCATAATTGATTCATTTACCCGCGCGCATTGTCTCCTCACAATCCAAATTGCTTCATTACCCACGCGCATTGTCTTCTCACATTCCTAGTTGCTTCATTACCCGCGCGCATTGTCTCCTCACAATCCAAATTGCTTCATTACCCGCGCGCATTGTCTCCTCACAATCCTGATTGCTTCATTATTCGCGCGCATTGTCTCCTCACAATCCTAATTGCTTCATAATCCGCGTAATTGTCTCCTCACTATCATAATTGATTCATTTACCCGCGCGCATTGTCTCCTCACAATCCAAATTGCTTCATTACCCACGCGCATTGTCTTCTCACATTCCTAGTTGCTTCATTACCCGCGCGCATTGTCTCCTCACAATCCAAATTGCTTCATTACCCGCGCGCATTGTCTCCTCACAATCCTGATTGCTTCATTACCCGCGCGCATTGTCTTCTCACATTCCTAGTTGCTTCATTACTCGCGCGCATTGTCTCCTCACAGTCCTAATTGCTTCATTACCCGCGCGCATTGTCTCCTCACAATCCTGATTGCTTCATTATTCGCGCGCATTGTCTCCTCACAATCTTAATAGCTTCATTACCCACGCGCATTGTCTTCTCACATTCCTAATTGCTTCATTACTCGCGCGCATTGTCTCCTCACAATCCTGATTGCTTCATAATCCGCGTAATTGTCTCCTCACTATCATAATTGATTCATTTACCCGCGCGCATTGTCTTCTCACATTCCTAATTGCTTCATTACTCGCGCGCATTGTCTCCTCACAATCCTAATTGCTTCATTACCCGCGCGCATTGTCTCCTCACAATCATAATTGATTCATTTACCCGCGCGCATTGTCTCCTCACAATCCTAATTGCTTCATTACCCGCGCGCATTGTCTCCTCACAATCCTAATTGCTTCATTACTCGCGCGCATTGTCTCCTCACAATCCTGATTGCTTCATTATTCGCGCGCATTGTCTCCTCACAATCCTAATGGCTTCATAATCCGCGTAATTGTCTCCTCACTATCATAATTGATTCATTTACCCGCGCGCATTGTCTCCTCACAATCCAAATTGCTTCATTACCCACGCGCATTGTCTTCTCACATTCCTAGTTGCTTCATTACCCGCGCGCATTGTCTCCTCACAATCCAAATTGCTTCATTACCCGCGCGCATTGTCTCCTCACAATCCTGATTGCTTCATTATTCGCGCGCATTGTCTCCTCACAATCCTAATTGCTTCATAATCCGCGTAATTGTCTCCTCACTATCATAATTGATTCATTTACCCGCGCGCATTGTCTCCTCACAATCCAAATTGCTTCATTACTCGCGCGCATTGTCTCCTCACAATCCTGATTGCTTCATTATTCGCGCGCATTGTCTCCTCACAATCCAAATTGCTTCATTACCCGCGCGCATTGTCTCCTCACAATCCTGATTGCTTCATTATTCGCGCGCATTGTCTCCTCACAATCCTAATTGCTTCATAATCCGCGTAATTGTCTCCTCACTATCATAATTGATTCATTTACCCGCGCGCATTGTCTCCTCACAATCCAAATTGCTTCATTACCCACGCGCATTGTCTTCTCACATTCCTAGTTGCTTCATTACCCGCGCGCATTGTCTCCTCACAATCCAAATTGCTTCATTACCCGCGCGCATTGTCTCCTCACAATCCTGATTGCTTCATTATTCGCGCGCATTGTCTCCTCACAATCCTAATTGCTTCATAATCCGCGTAATTGTCTCCTCACTATCATAATTGATTCATTTACCCGCGCGCATTGTCTCCTCACAATCCAAATTGCTTCATTACCCACGCGCATTGTCTTCTCACATTCCTAGTTGCTTCATTACCCGCGCGCATTGTCTCCTCACAATCCAAATTGCTTCATTACCCGCGCGCATTGTCTCCTCACAATCCTGATTGCTTCATTATTCGCGCGCATTGTCTCCTCACAATCCAAATTGCTTCATTACCCGCGCGCATTGTCTCCTCACAATCCTGATTGCTTCATTATTCGCGCGCATTGTCTCCTCACAATCCTAATTGCTTCATAATCCGCGTAATTGTCTCCTCACTATCATAATTGATTCATTTACCCGCGCGCATTTTCTCCTCACAATCCAAATTGCTTCATTACTCGCGCGCATTGTCTCCTCACAATCCTGATTACTTCATTATACGCGCGCATTGTCTCATCACAATCCAAATTGCTTCATTACTCGCGCGCATTGTCTCCTCACAATCCTGATTGCTTCATTATTCGCGCGCATTGTCTCCTCACAATCCTAATAGCTTCATTACCCACGCGCATTGTCTTCTCACATTCCTAATTGCTTCATTACTCGCGCGCATTGTCTCCTCACAATCCTGATTGCTTCATAATCCGCGTAATTGTCTCCTCACTATCATAATTGATTCATTTACCCGCGCAATCCTAATTTACCCTCACAATCCTAATTGCCTCATTACTCGAGCGCATTACTCCTCACAATCCTAATTGCTTCATTGTCTCCTCACGATCCTAATTACTTCACCACCCGCGCGCATTGTCTTCTTGCAATCCTAATTGCCTCGTTACATGCGCGCATTGTCTTCCTCAACTGTCAGGGTCGAAATCTCTGGCGTGGGCGCAAGAACCGTACGGTTGCCAAACGACGCTTCGGCTCTGTCTGGAAGTATGGCCCTCCTATTTTACTTATTTTTCTCAAACGTTATTTCCTTAAGAAGGGTTTACAGTCATCTAGCTATTTTGCCGCCCGAAAAGCGTATTTTCCTTTTCACGCGCTCGTTTTCACTGACGTTCGCCAAAGAAGGCAAGCAGTCAAACGGGGGTATTAAATTCCTTATACACTTCAAAAGGGTTTATTGCCAAGAGTTGTTCCAAGTAAAAGTCTAACACTGCCTACACACTTGGTACCCGAGCATTAGCAGTGCCCCAGGTACAAGGTCCGGACCTGCTGTAACCGAAGTTTTAGCTTCGGCACTCGGAAAACTGGCCGGCGTGTTCACATTACTGCCCGTGCTCGGGCACCGTTCCCCCGGGCACCAAGTGTGTACGTAGCCTTAGACTTTTTATGACAGGTTGTACAAAAACTAAGCGTGCGAGTGCCCATTAAAGTACTGGATTACACACGAAAAACAAGCTTGCGCAAGACGCAAGCGCAAGGCAAGTGTAAATCATAGCGACGCACATTCTCGAACCCAGAGCTCCCCGGCTCGAAACCTCGCGGGGGAGGATCTGGTGACAGACACTGACGCATGCGCGAGGTTTAATACAGAGCCTCTGAGAGAAAGACCTTTCAGCGCATGCTCCAACGCTCAAAATCAGCCAATCAGCGAAGGCCCTCAAATGGATGTCCCAGAGCCTCCCCTGCGAGCAGACGAGCACTGGGCACGAGAATGAGCGACCCAAGCGCAAGCCTAAAATCAAAATCAAAGTTTGCTTGCGCTTGCGTTCGCTTGATTCAAGCGTAAGGGAATGACAAAGTGAAGGCTGATTGTTATACAATTGAGAGTTGAATTTTTTTTCTCACATAACACTATCAATCTTACAACTTCAACTTTGAATTGTTTGCCATGCCCTACAATAGTTTCTGCAATTAATTTCTAATAAGAATTACTGCAATTTACAACTGATTCATTTGGGCATCATCATGTTACTGAATCGGCTTCCCTGGGTAATTCATTTATCTTCCCTCTCTGTCATTTTAAGTTTAAGCACTATTTGTTATTGACTTAAAGAGCCTGTGTCAGCCGCCATTTTGACAGCATAGCAACATACCAAGTCGGAGAAAGCATCCATTTCCATCGGCTGATTTAGAGAATATAGAGCAATTTTCTCGAATGAATTTGGTAAATCAAATCTGAAACTTTGTTTTTAGATGTTTATTTTGAGATTTCTACACGTAATTCGTCTTCTAATATCATACGAAAACAATAACAAAGGAGTGGCTGACATGGGCTCTTTAACCTGTACACGATTGATCCCGCGCTATTAGACTACAATACAATCCTTTTCTTATCGCCAGCATCCGTAACAGGAGAGGAAAGTTAAAGGCTGGTTTCCAGAAGATCGTTCAGTCGTCCAAGACCACCGTGAAACAACGGGAATTGGAATTTTTCGATCGTTAAATCACGGTCGACTGATATTAAGCTTAATTAAGACTCTTTCCCCTTCTTCCTTTACGGATGTTCGCGATATCAAAGGGATTGTTTTACAGTCAACGCGCCAATATTCCTATTTAAAAAAACCATTGGTTTGGAAATTGGTCTTTGGCCATCGGGTGACATTGTTTAGTGGTCACTGAATAATACCATTGTATTCCGCGCTACAACGACAAAATCCCAAAGCAACGATTATTGAATAGACCAAATCTAAACGGTATTTACATCTTGTTGCCACCCAATTCAGATCATGTGATGATTCCTCTGGGTGGTTACGATTGACAGTTTTTTTCTCACTCGACCGAGTGCACGAGTGTATATACAGAACTAGCAAAGGATCCACCCAAAGGGCATTGTCTGAATTGGGAAGATAATATGTAAACACCATAACGTTTTCTAGTTTTGTATCTTAGTGCTCGAACGTTTCAGTTTCACTGCGTTGAATTTTCTAGCTCGCCGACGCATACATTTACCAATTTCAAAACGACGGGCCCAACCTACACTACTGAAATATCAAGGTGGTTGTTTACAAACCTCTGAGTGGATATTTATACACTGAGGCGTCAGTACACTAAAAGTGACTTCTTGGTCGATGAGGAGAAAAATAGCCGCGAAAAGTGTAAACCAGCAATACGAGTCGCAAAAACGCCGCTTCTGACAGCCCATCCTACATTGCTCAGCTCCGTCAAAATCCCAAATGAATACAAGCAGGTAAATATTGTGAAAATCACTTGTTATGAAGTAGAACACGTTTTGGTTCCCGGGTTCGCAGATGATCCTCCCGATTTTCAGGTTGGACACGACACGGCAAATGGTGGGTGAAGTGCCAGAGTGGGACAACTCGATAACTTTATTCCGTCTGATATTACTGACGTCGGCTGTGTCCATTGTACATGGCTGCGTAGAGACCTTCATGTTCAACGTTTCAAACGAGCGCCAAGGCATCTCTAAAGAGTCTCCAAACAGTCTCTGTGTTTTCAGGATTTGTCGGACACGACACAGCAAATAGTGGGCGAAAATAACGTAGGACAGAGCGAAAAGCTCGCTAATTTCATTCCGTTTTATACTACTGGCTTTGTATAGACCTTCACGCTCAAGGGTTAACTTTACAGGTTAACTTTATCTGCACTAACACGGGCGTCTCCAAACAGTTTTTCTGTGTTTGGGTTATCACGGTCCACAGCAATCCTGAATACGGTCGGATGAGTGCGGCTATTTGTACATCTTCATATCTAGGTTTTGATACATACACATGTAAGCATCGCCAAATAGTCTCTTCATGTTGGGCGAGAGTTCGCCTCGGTCCATAGCGGAAATGAGGTCCTCGGGCTTGGAGGAGAGCCATTTTGTAGCCTCGGGACACGGCGTGACAGCTGGAATGTTGTACCCGTTAATTTCACCTGTAGTGGGAGAGATAAGAGGTCAGTAAGTTGACCTGCACTGAAGATCACATGGGCAACTTCAGTAGTGCATGTAAGAGGCGGGGCCTACGTTCAACGTTTTTACCCGAGAAGCACGGAGGTCTTAACATTTGGAGATGTTAGAGCAAAGACGGCACGCTCTCATTAATTATTTAGAAAAGGCCCTGAGTGTTGTTGAGCTTGCGTTTCGTCTGGCTAGTAGTCTGCGTAGCGGCTCTGAAGGAAGAGAGTCGGGGCGAGTGAAAAGGGGAGGGAGCGCGACCGCAACGGTTTCGGGGAAGGGAACGCCTTGCGGCAGCGCATCATCCGGTTTTCGCTCGCCCCGACTCCCTCCCCTTTCCTTTAGAGCCGCTACGCAGGCTACCTGGATAGGGTAACCCTGTGCATAAAAAGCCTCAGCAAGCCGCCATTTGTCAGCCTAGCAATATAAGGGCTCGGAGAAAGCATCCATTTCCATCGGCTGATTTAAAGCATTATACAGCTTTGTTTGTAGTTGGTTATTTCGAGATTTATACACATAATTCGTCTTCTAATATCAAATAAAAACAATGCAAAGAAAAACCTGACGGGAGCTCTTTACAGCTAAAACCATCGTATCGCGACCCATGTTTTCAAAAACATTTTTGACTTTGCTGTTCCGCCAATCAAACTATCTGAGCTAATGAAACTCTTGCCCTGTATCGCCTAGTGCAGTCAACTGGCTTCCCTTTGAACTAAAACCAGACAACGTCGCGGCGGAAAGCCAGACTAATGCACTAGGCGAAACAGGGTAAGAATCTGATTGGCTCACTGTTTTGAGAACGCAGGTCGCGATGTGCTAATGTGCCAAACACCATACAACTATGTAACACTTACCTATTCTATCAGCCATGCTATCAAAGAAACACCATTCAGAGCCTTCCTCAATGCCACACTTCACAAACGCCACGTAGTGACTGGTTTTTATACACACAACAGCGAAAAGCTCCATGGTATGTTTGTCAATCTTATAACCTGCGTCCGCTCGAGCATACTGACTGTATTCGCGCGGTACAGGAATAGGCTTGACTTTGTGCTTGGATCTGTCCGGGTGTTTGTGCACCGTCGCTTTGCAGTCGCTACATAAGCTTGTTATGTTATCGTTGAAGGTTTTCTCCATGTAGCAATCCTTACATTCGAAAGTGGAGGCGTGCTCTCCACACACGGAACATGGCCGAGGCACTGTGGGGTAATAACAATCAATAAATGTAAGCACTTATATACCGAAAATTCTTATATGGATCTCTCGGACCGAAACAAAACAACCAGTCGAAATACCGGAGACGCGAAAAGCTTTGCTAGTTAATAAAAAGAAACCTCTGCTCACATAGCCTGAACCAGGCGTTTTTTTTTTTTGGCGTTTTTTTTATCGCGAAAAACCCCAGAGTTCGAAGTCGTGAGCGCCATTCGCCGCCCCTTTGAGTGCGCGCTGCAGGTCATTTCCTCCGCGCGTCAAAGATGGCGGCGAACGGCGGCCGCGACTACGAAACCGGGGTTTTTTCGCGATAAAAAAAAACGCCAAAAAACAACGCCTGTGTGCAAGCTACTGCACGCCACCGTAACTCTGTTTTCCGATGCCTTCGTTGCTGCAGGGAATTTAACTTCAGCCTTTTCCCTCACTATATACCATCTCACGAGAATCCCGTAGACTGGCACCCTCAAGGACTACCTAGCCTGCTAGCCGGCTCTCCAGTGGGTTTTTTCAGATATTTGATATTTGGCGTGCGGGATTCCTGTGTCTTCTTTTCCCCCGCGAGACAGGAATCCCGCACGCCAATTTTTTTTTCAAATATCCGAAAACAAACACTGGATAGCCGGCTAGGACTACCCTGCGAGCAAACACAATGCTGCTACGTACCGTTTTCTAGTATATGAGTGATATCAAGAGTGAGATTGGGAAGGATAATGTCATACATCTTGTACTTGTTACCAAACCGTGGCATCTGTAGGATCAAACAGGACGGTACCTGCCAACAGAAGAGCATCACAGTCATCTCATAAAGGCTTGAAATGGAGACAGAGACGGCTTGAAGATATATACTCAAATTTAAAGGTTGCACCGTCACAATATTTTAAAACAATTATTCCTCGAGCCCGAATGGCCTCTGAGTCTATAGCCTATGGGACCGAAGGCCGCCCTCATGGCCTCTGAGTCAATAGCCCATTCGAGAGGAATAATTGTTTTAGTCAAATCACACTAGTAGGTCAATTTGTATAGCCAAAACGTTTTCTGGTGTGGTCATTTGGCATTTTCTCGCTTTTAAATCCGACACTTTTCGCTACTAGTAGGCTATAACTTATAGCCTACTAGTCGCTCTACCAATACCAGAACGCAGCATTGACAATAGACCACTAGTGTGATTTGACAATGTATGTTGTAGTCCGCGATGCGTCATGGGAAGAAATAGATACAGCTATTTCAATAAAGGTTGTCGGTGCTGTGAGCGCTAAGCCTACGCGCCCAGACCGAAAAGCAATACGGGTAGAAACTAAATATCCTATTTTGATTATACCTCGCTGGTCTGAGTGCTAAATTCTACGAAAGAGAGCTTTGTTTCAAGCTAGTAATGTCTCGAGTAGTTCATTAGCGTCGTACTCAAGCAGTGAGCCGATTGAAGACCTCCTATACCAGACTCGTACCCGTCGCTAGGTCGTCAAATCAGTCGTCAAATAACTGCTTTGCTGCTCTCTAGTAGAAAAGTCGAGGAACGCAGGGGATTATGGGAAGGATCAGCGCGGCGCGCAATGCATTCTTTCACCCGGTCCACAATCCATTGCGCGCCTTGCGAAATCTTCCCACAATGCATTGCGCGCCGCGCTAATCCTTCCCATAATCCCCTGCGTTCCTCGACTTTTCTACTAGAGAGCAGCAAAGCAGTTATTTGACGACTGATTTGACGACCTAGCGACGGGTACGAGTCTGCTCCTATACCCAGACAACTTTGCGGTCTGGGCGAGTACGTTTTTTGAAATAGTTCTGTTAGTACATAATATTTTAGAGATGGCTTGAGTAGTGGGTGGAAAGTGTTTTGATACCTGGGCTAGCTTGATATCTGCCGATACAAAGGATTGCTCCAACAGTCTCTGGACAGTAGCCAGCTTGATAGACTCGTCTTTCTCGGTGATAATTTGATAATAATTGGACTCTTCACATCTGTTGCCGTGTGACCTAATAAAAATAAGAAGAACCGGTCCACATTATTAGCATCTTAGTGAAACATCGGGGAAGGGGGGGGGGGATCCCATCTTGGTCAGGCGGCAGTGCTCGTCGTATGTTTTAGGGAGTAAAAATATAAAAGCCAGGAAATTTTGTTATCTGCTATCTTTTAGGGTAAGCAACTGTGCCCTTCAAGTTAAGAAAAGAGCACTTTGAATCGCTGCCAAACCTCTATTAGTTTTGAGGCGCTGTATGGAGTAGTTGGGAAAAGATGAATTGACATTTTCCGTGTGTGTTATTTTTTAGGGGTTATTCTAAAGCTTGGCCACACCAATTTTGGTATCTTTTAGGGGTCAAATTCGATTTTCTCGACGAGCACCCCCGCCCCCAAAAATATTGCAGTACCTTTAATAAATTCACGGGCCTAGTGTCTATTTATAAAAACAAGGCTACGTGATCTATGAAGCATAAAGTGCTGCGCGGTTGCAAGATGGATGTCACTTTGTTGCTGTCACACAATAACCAATTGTGGAAGATTTTTGTCACGATGAGAAGCGATTTGTTTGTCGCGCGCATCCACAACCTAGCCTATTTTTTCTCGCCCGAAGTTTGAAAATCAAAAATAAATCTTTTCGAAACGTTTTCGGCTTTACCACACTAGGCCGATCACTCGATTTTTGCACGTGGAAAATCGGCTAGTGGAGTGGCGGCCTTTACACGTCCGAGTACTCACTTTAGCTGCAGCAACGACTCTGATTTGAGAACTTGCTGCAATAAAGTATTAAGAAACTCCTCCGGATCTAAAATAAAGAAGGCAAAGTTACATCGTGTTTTAATAACATGGAGAAAATCAGGGGAATACGAGAGATAGACCATGGGATTGCTACTGTGTACCTTTCTCCTCGTGGGTAAGACCGGAAGTAGAGCCGAGCTTGTCGAGAAGTGTTCGCAGCTTTAGGACTCGATCTGCACGTACAAAACCATGCCTGAAAAAACGCAACAGCAAGATAAATCATTTCATGGCGAGGCCACTTTTATATATCTTGCTTTGTGTTTTGAAGAGTGTCCGGCCTACTCACACGAACCTGATTTTACACACCATTTAAACCTTTTTTTATTACTTTTATTATTTTATTCATTTATTTATTTATTATTATTATTATTATTATTATTTTCTTCCACCCCCCCCCCCCTTATTTTCTGTTAATCCCCACTAAATGTCTTGCATGATGGGTAACCCCCGTTGCAAGGTCCCCCATTTGTAGATGTAGACGAGAAAACGGATATACCCTGCTCTATTAGAGTCTCAACAACGTCATTTTAACTACCCCTCCCTAAAACTAATTATGACAAGAGGCATTTCGAGTATAGAGGTACATTTGTATGGAATCGGCTTCCAGAAAACTTGCGTCAATGCAAATCAATGAACTCTTTTAAGTCTAAACTTAATGAGTTGCCCTCCAGCTTCTTCGATTCTCTTAATTGATTATATACGAAAATTTATAATCTGGACTTTCTATTTACTATTTTTACTATATTTCACGGCTTTTTTTTTGTGAAACAACGTAAGCTGTAAAAAAAAACGTGATCTATTTTATATATCTACACAAATGTCACAACCTCGGCCAGCATCGTGGACGTACTTGACTGGATGGCTGTTTTACCTCAGTGTTCTGCGTACAACTTTTCCTTGGACCCAATCCCATATCCAAGCATGATTTTGAGAGAAAAATTAAACCAATATCTAACATTTTCTCTGCAGACCCAAGATGTTCGGTGGACGCCTAGAATTTTTCGCCGATTTGCTTTGTTCTGTTGTTTTTTTGATCAAGAAAAAATGATGTTTTCGCGAAGATATTGCACCCTCCTTGTTGCCGTGTTTACGGTAGATTGTTGTGCTCTAGTCAGCCACACCTTCGGATATTGTTTTCCTTTCATAGTAGACGACGAATTAAGGTGGCTCCCGAGTATTTATTTCAGAAATAGACCTCAACTTCTAGCGTATGTTTGACCCTGAAAAAATCTTCCGATTTCCATAATTGTTCTCACAGAGCTTAAGGTAATTCCCCTGAAATAAAACTTGTCGTAGAATTTTTTTCTTAATTTGTCTATTTACTATTTAGTAAATAAGAAATGAAAATATGAAATAAAAAGAGGGGGTGCCCATGCTCGTTTAGAAACTGTGATGGCGCAAACATACCCCATTTTTAGTGCCTGAGGGCTATTTTGTGAAGGAATACGTGAAACAAGAAAGTTGTGATAAAACGCTCACTAATGAAGCAATCCAGTTCGCTTGCAAGTTTGAACAGAACTGTTGGATGCTTCACTACCTAGGACGAACATTGGAATGTTTAATTTTCTATGTGTGTTGACGCTACTCTTGAAAATGTGCAAAAATGTGCGCACCGCTCGTGATAATTTGAGAGTCTTTTGTGTCTCATTTTGGGGCTTTTTATGACGATAGCTCAAAAACTTGTCGTGGAAATTTCTTTAAACTTTTTTTATAACAGGGGGATGATAGTCTTATGAAAATGGTAAAATAAAAAATGGGGGTGGCCAATCTTGTTTTCGCGCAATATCCCAAAAAGCGACTTTTTCTTGGTGTTTCTCGCTCAAATGGGGATATTTAGCTTGCGCGCGCGCGCTCGATTGCGTCATTTTCGAACGAATTGATCGCGCGTCCATGCGCAGAACAGCGTGCGCCGTGCAAAACAGGGGAATAACCTTAAGCAACCTCTGCACTACCAAATGGTGTTGTTCATTTGATATATTAAGCTCGTCTGTTTGGGATATTTTAAATTTTCCAAAGGAGGTGTTTTTAGATTAATTGTTATAACTTGAAAATTCGACCGTGAATGATCTTATTACCAGCTAAAATCGCATCCATAGTAACAAAGGTTTCCTCAGAGAAATGCCCAGGTCAGCTTTTCCCATGCGATTTAAGTTGTAAACGATGTAATAATTTTACCTCTAAAAATGTCTTATTCCACTTCTGTTTAGTGTGCCGAGCGCGGATATCAGAAAAGTAGGGAAGCTCTTCAGGATTATATCGGCTAATGTTCACTTTTAATTATATAAAAGAGAAAATAGAATCGAGTATCTACAGAAAGCGATGTTTAATAAACGAATGAGAGCAGCTTCTTGTCCAGAATGTGCTGTTGCTATAATATTTAATTCGAGCTCGAAATAACTAAATTGCTGGAATTTCGTAAGTTTCTTCCGTGAGAGGTAGAGTACAACTAAATGAGAAGACTTACCAAGTTTGGACTCGTCTTTCCAATACTATGTTGAGAAACATTATCCAAAGGAGTCAGAGTTTCGTTGCTCCAACACAAACGCCAAGAAAACCCATATATTATGAGCGCAGTGCACTTCGCTAGAAATTCTTCACGTGCGACGCTTCCGAGTCCCGAAGTAAGACAGGTTAATAACCGGTAGCTTTTCCGATCCCGCGGGTCGAGAAAGCGTCGCACGTGAAGTATTTAGCAACCATGTGCACTGAGACGAGAACGCTGAGTTCATAAACATATGGGTTTTCTTGGTAATAAGTCAGTGTTTCGTTGCTCCAACACAAACGCCAAGAAAACCCATATATTATGAGCGCAGTGTTCTCGCCTCAGTGCACTTTGCTAGAAATTCTTCACGTGCGACGCTTCCGAGTCCCGAAGTAAGACAGGTTAATAACCGGTAGCTTTTCCGATCCCGCGGGTCGAGAAAGCGTCGCACGTGAAGTATTTAGCAACCATGTGCACTGAGACGAGAACGCTGAGTTCATAAACATATGGGTTTTCTTGGCGTTTGTGTTGGAGCAACGAAACACTGACTCCTTTTGGATAATGTTTCTCAACATAGTATTGGAAAGACGAGTCCAAACTTGGTAAGTTTTCTCAGTTAGTTGTACTCTACCTCTCACGAAAGAAACTTACGAAACAATTCCAGCAATTTAGTTATTTCCAGCTCGAATTGAATATTATAGCAACAGCACATTCTGGGCAAGAAGCTGCTCTCATTCGTTTATTAAATATCGCTTTCTGTAGATACTCGATTCTATTTTCTCTTTTATATAATTAAGAGTGAACATTAGCCGATATAATCCTGAAGAACTCCCCTACTTTTCTGATATCCGCGCTCGGCACATTAAACTGAAGCGGAATAAGACATTTTTAGAGGTAAAATTATTACATCGTTTACAACTTTAATCGCATGGTAAAAGCTGACCTGGGCATTTCTCTAAGTAAACCCTTATTACTATGGATGCGATTTTAGCTGGTAATAAGATCATTCACGGTCGAATTATCAAGTTATAACAATTATCCTAAAAACACCTCCTTTGGAAAATTTAAAATATCCCAAACAGACGAGCTTAATATATCAAATGAACTACACCATTTGGTAGTGCAGAGGTTGCTTAAGCTCTGTGAGAACAATTATGGAAATCGGAAGATTTTTTCAGGGTCAAACATACGCTAGAAGTTGAGGTCTATTTCTGAAATAAATACTCGGGAGCCACCTTAAGAGCAGAAATCTCAAAATAACTATCTACAAACAAAGTGTTCTTCTTGATTTACCTAATTGAATTGAAAATATCGCACTACATTCCCTAAATCAGCCGATGGAAATGGATTCTCTCTCTGACTCATATGTCGCTAGGCTGACAAAATGGCGGCCTACCGAGGCACTTTAAAGGGAGGCTGTTACGCAACTGCGCAGCTGTTCTGCGCATCTCAAAACAAAGAAGTATCGTCCCGTAACGATGGCCAGCGAGGGCTGAGAACAACGAAAACAATCAGTCTTAATCTAGCTATTTCTCGATCCATCCGACCAAATGTTTACGTTTTACATATTCTTCAATAGTTTTCTGATAGGATGGTCTACATAGTTTTGCTCAGTGATCGTTCCTGTAGCATGCGCGTATACTCACTTCCTCAAAGGATTGACAATCTCATTTCGTAAGACTGTCTGCACCTCTTCATACTCTGCCAAGTCTGTAGCATCCTTCTCGCGATGCAGTAAGGTGTCGAACACCGTACTGAAGGCGAACATGCTGTAGAGGGTGGAGTCCAGGTAGCAAGAGTTGTGATGACCCTGAATGCCTCTCTTAAGGCCACTCCTATGCGCGTCAAGACCAGTCGGAGGTGGGACGGTTCCCGTGATTGAAGGTGACTCCATGCTCCCAAAACCTAATTAATGAAGATATTAAGTTAAAACGTATACAGGGTCCGTAGTCTCTGAAGAAACATTTCCCAAGTCAGTTCAACTTAAATCATACTTCAATGAACTTTTGGACTAGTCCAATACTTGTAGTGCAATACAAATTTAGGTACAACATGAAGTTCTTTTTCACTGTTTTATGTATTGTTCAGGGATACCTACTTTTTCCAGATGCTATGGCCATGGGTGACTCTGACCCAAATCGTGAATCTTTGTGACAGTTGTTCAAAAAGACAAAGAAGCCTCTTCCTGCGGGACAGGTGAAGTATCTCTGCCCTTGGAAGGTGCCATCAGAACAGCCTGCTTGCTCTTTCTCCTAAAAAGCAAATAGAATCAGGAGCATTGTGGCGTCATAAGATTTTCAATTTCGCATGGACTTTTGCGGTATAAAAGTACATACATGTACATTTCAGGGCTCAAAATAAACGCAATTATTGGATGAGGTTGAGCATGGCAGTCGTGAATTAGCAAAACCACCGAGGCCTGTGTTATCTGCGAATTAATTTTAGGTGTTGAAATCAAGTTTTCCGAAAATGCCACTAAAACTTTATCTGAAAATTCGAGGTGATCTTTTTCATGGCAAAAATACCCCCCAAACTAGTAAAATTACACCTTTTGTGTAATTCGAAACATCCATGGGATCATGTAATATGCATACGAAAATTAAAGCTTTAAATTCTGAAGCAAAAATTTCAGCTCTTTTAGCGCCATCTGAACAGATATTTTACCGAAAATGATCGTTGGGTGTCCCTGTTTAAAGAGCCTGTATCAGTCACCCCTTTGTTTCGTTCTATATTATTAGAAGACAAAATTATGTGTAGAAATTTCTTAACGTCGTCTAAAAACAAAGTTCAGTTTGATTTACCAAATTCAATCGAGCAAATTGCTCTATATTCTCTAAATCAGCCGATGGAAATGGATGCTTTTTCTGACTTGGTATGTTGCTATACTGTCAAAATGGCGGCTGACACAGCTGTTTAAAGCAACTTTGTACCAACTCAATCATTTACTGTGATTTGCATATCCTCACCAGCTCCAAACCTGCGGCTATCTTCCTTTTAATAATGGGAGCTCTCCTACCCAACGAATGACACCATAACGCGTTTCCGACCCTACCCCCGTAGTGGGGATTTCTACCATACTGCCGACGCCAAGGTCATGGTCAAAGGGTAATTCAGGTGAAGGCTCCATCTGGATTAGCTGTTCTGTAGGTGAAAATGGCTGCTCCCCAATTTGATGCACTTCCACTGCATCGGTTCTTTCAACATTAACAAATCCCTCATTTTGCCATTCATCATTGTCACTGACGCCAAAGTTTGGTATTTCTTCATAGTATTTTTCATTTCGTGTGATGAAGTTGCTATTGTTGTAAAGACCACCAGGTAAGGTGGTCATCATTGGTGAAGCAACTGGACTTCTGTGCATACCTCTAGCCATAACTGTAGTTTGAATAATTCAAAATTCACAAAGTTGTTTACATTGAATGGAACATAACGACCATAAAGCCACAACTAAAAAATCTGCACTGTTATTTTTCACAAATCAAGGAAGGGGTGGGAATCGTGAAACAGGGTGGCACCTCAATCAAATTGCATGATCAGGCTCCATTGGCAATTACTGTACGCACTGGCAGACCAGGCTCGAATTATTAGTAAATAAAGTAATAAAGACTCATTACCTCTAAATGTCTCCTGAGTTGTTTCTGGCCTTCCATTCACTCGGTCACTCGTGGTACTCCCCATAAAAACTAATTGTGTGTTTCCAAAAAATATCCATACCCCCCCCCCCCCCCTATGGAAGGGATTGGAAATTCCAGAGGGGTGGGGGTGGGGGGGGGGGGGGTCACTTTACCTGATCTTTTCCATACAAACACTGTATTTTTCTTCGGAAATTCCAGAGGGGAGGGGGGTCATTTCTCAACACCCTTCCGTGGGGTGGTATGGATATTCTTTGGAAACACACATTCACTTGCAGTACTCCCAATAAAAATATATGGGGATGCTCGTCCTATCCCTTAGGGTATAAAATTCACCCAACTGATATCTGTTTGGGATGTCCAAAGAGTCTGCTATCCCTTAGGGGTTCTCACCCCAAAGGTGACCTAGAAATTCAGCGACAACAGAATAGATTGTTTCAGCTCAATGGTAATTAACCTAAGGACCTCAAAAACATTAGGATTTCCCATATCCAATTTGCTATCTCTTAGGGTTAAAATTCACTGTTGACAACACTCAATTTGCTATCCCTTAGGGTTAAAAAAAATCCAGACAATGTTACTTCCCAAATAAGCTGTTGGCTCTTGTCCAATCATAAAGAGAACATTGAGGACAATGTGTATTGTCATTAATGATTATTATTGTTATTGATTAATATTCCTATACCTTCATAGTAGCCATTACTTGAAGGGGCGACAGGCTGCCTAATGTCTGAGTTCCATGCAGATGACTTCCCGTCTTGGCCAACTGGATTCACATCATGAATATTTGGGCGCCCACTCACCCAACGGTAACTGTCAGCATTCAATCTAGTAGATGTTTTGTTGAAATGATCTTCCTCAAACTCTATTGTTTCTTCTTTGCTTGTAACCTCTTTGCCTTGATCTTCAAGTTTATTTCTTAAATCTTGATCTGCCTTTATTTGAGCTAGAATGTCTGCCTGTTTCCTGCAAATAGCCTCTGTGGAATCCCCCTGTGCTCCAGCCGCTACTCTCAATGCCTCCTCACTGGAGATTGATACTGTCGATGAGGCTGAATTGGATCTCCTACGTTCTTTTGGGTGAGCTGTGGACAAATTGTCACAGTCATTACAAAACAGCAACAATGTGATGATGACAAGGCTACAATCATGTGGCGAGATTTCACAGACTTTGCGTGGTCAATTGCGTGGTATTTCTCTGATTTACCTAGTAAATTTCGCAGGCCCGCACCCGCACGAAATATCAGAAGGCCTGTAAGAACAATTTAGCCAATAAAGCTCCATCACACATACACACTTTATCAGGGCCTGCGGTTTGATGCGCTGGCGCGGAAATGCATAATTCTGTCAAATCCCGCATAATCGCGGATAATTTCCCAAAATTTTGCGAAAAACATCAAAAGGCATCATTACTTGGTGAATTTTAAACTTTCCTTCCTATTTTTTCTCACAAAAGTGATACATTTCTTCTGAAATCGTCTGTCCAGCGTCAAACAACTCGATAGAAATGAGAATAACATGGCGTTCTATGCTTACAGCGTCGCGCTGGGAACTGATATCGAAAAGCAATAAAACGTGCCTAATTGGCCAACTAACTAATATTTCCAGCTGAGCAAGATAGATTCAAACACATGTTTGCGCTTTGGATATTTTACAAAGTAAAATCAAGGCGGGAAAAAATGCTAACTGCGATGAAACGGTCGGCTTTATGCAGTTCACATTGGTCACATGGCATTACGCTTTTTTATGGATCTTTGTTATTGTTACAGACAGCAAATTTTATTTCACAAACAACAACGCGAAAAATACCAGGCACACGAACAGCTCCCTCGATAACAAAAAAAAACACTGACAGAATAACGTGGCACCTTTCCGGTTTTATAAAAGCTCTTACACTACCTCCGACGATAGTGCCGATCTCTTTTGGGATCAGGATTAATTTTGATAATTACGCGCAGAACGACGGCAAACAAGCGCAACGATGTTTGTGATATGAGAGATTGTAACGATAGCTCTGTTAGTCAGCGTATAGCTCTTGTGAGCGTGGTTGGATACGAGTGCGTTGCTACGATCCTTGGGGTATGAAAAAAGTGTAACATATTATGTTACGGCACTTGTAAAACAATATTGCGCAATCCCGCATAATTTCGTATTTTTAGCGCATAATTTTGAATTTTTAGCACATAATTTCAGAAAAAATCCCACATCAACCACGGGCCCTGCTTTATCAACAAACTTTCATTACACACTTTATTTATAAATACACGTTAAAATATCAGCCCTTAAACAGAATTTCATACTTCCGTCTCTACTTTCATGTCATCCACCATGATCATGTTCCTTGACCATGCATGCCCCAGTATCTCCATCCTAAATGGCAGAATTTATTGCCAAAACGTTTCAAGTTTGATTTGCCATCTAGTCATGCAAACTCAAACAACAGAAAAGGAGAGGAACTGTGATACCACTATTTCTTACTTTTACTGAAAAATGAGCTTTAAGTAATGGTCCGTATAAGAACTACCCAAGCCAACGGCAGAGCATGCTGGAATGCAATTATTTTCTATTGAAAATATTGGCGATTTCATTGGCTTAGACACAAAAATTGGTCAAATTACCATGAAAGAAAGACTTTTCTCAGGATTTATGGTAAGATATAAGCTCATATACATATACAGGAAATACGATTTTTAAAGACTTCGTATACGGGGAACCTGTAAAATAGTGATTCTCTTTCCTTTGTTTTTCTTTAATCTGATTGGTCTGGAGAGTTATTATCGCCATATTTTCTCAAGCAAGTCAAAATCAATAATTATTTCACTTGTATTATGTTACTAGTCATGACAACTTTCTGTGGTAAAAGAATGGAACACATCCTATGTGGGGAACCCTGAATGCCATAGAACAATGGCATTTCGGTTCCTTCTTGCATGGATGATTACTTAACAATATTAGGGTGTATACACGGGTGTGTATTATAGTATCACCTGTTAACCCAACTTTGTCAAAAATCTTGAGATTCTCCCTCACATGGGAGGTAAATACACAAAATGTATGCAAAAATCCCGAGAGTGACAATGCAGGTGAAATACAGTAAAAATGTATGAGAATTTTCGCAAACATTATGCAGGTGACAGGCTTCAAAATCTTGTGACACCCGCCTAATGCAGGTGAGTTGACAGCTATGTAATATGCTCTTAAATAATATGGTAGTGCACGTTGGGTACTTACACTTGCTTTCATTGACATCATAGTAACCTAATGAAGCACTCAGGTTGGTGTCTTTAGAGAGCTTTGACTCCTGCTTTTGTGGTTGAGAATCAAAGTCTTGTTCAGGAATTACTTCATCAGCACGCTTAAATAAAGCAAAATCTTTCTTGCAATCAAATCGCTGATGATTTCTGAAATAGCCACTTCCTTTGCCCATTCGTTGGTCCTAAAAGCAAAGTTTGAGTAGTTTATATCAATCAAAATATTATCGTTATTAGGGACCGTTCATTTTTTATCAGGGAGAGGGGGCTGGTGGAAATGAGGGGGGGTCACCCAAAAAAATACGGCCTCAAAGGGGGGTCACCCAAAAAAAATACGCCACTAAAGGGGGGGTCACCCAAAAAAATACAAGCACATAACAGGGAGGAAAGGAAAAGTTTGTATTTTTTACAGCATGCAATATGTTTGTTACATGTTTCAACTCGCTTATGTTTCTAATTTCACTCAATACTTAATAAAAATTTCGGGGCGCTTCGCGCGCATGGAGAATTTAATACCTAATATGTCCTGCACTGATAGGCCTGCCGGGCAGTCTCTATGTTTGAAAGAACACACCTTAGGTAAGAGTGAGGTCAACCTTTAGTCATTTGGGCCGCGCTTCACGCACATGAATAATAATAATTATATCTTCATTTGCGGAGCGCACAAAAAATATTACCTAAAGGCTCAGGAGCCCTTTACTAGGAGCTTTCATCTAACCTATATAATTAGCGTATTTCCTGGTCTCCCTTCATTTCCACCAGCCCCCTCTCCCTGATAAAAATGAACGGTCCCTTAACTTGTCATTACTGAGAAGCAAACATAAAAATCGGAATTCCACAACAGCACCCTGCACAATTTCTTCAAGAAACTGCTACTGGTATAATATTGAGAGGTTGATGGATAATTGGCTGCTGCCATGCAGGGCTTGAAAAAAAAATCATAGTCATAATTTTACGCCTTGTACAAGTATTAGAAGATGGATGGCTAGTCCACTAGGACTGAACAACACAAAAACTGAAAATACAGTCCTTATTTCACACGTCATAGGTGAAAAAAGTTAGGTGTACATGTAAGACAAAGTTAAAACACTTTTGGCCATATAAATGCCTGTATCAGGCACAATTTAGAGCCCTGTCACAGTGTTTTTGTCATAAGACAATCAAGGTCTGATGATGAAATAAACCACATCATGTGATACTTTCATCTAACCACCTCAATAATGTTGTTCAGATAAATATTCCAAAACGTTTGGGTTTGCAAACTGGAAAAATGATTGGGCCAACTTAAAGGACGTAATAAATTCTAATTAAATACTCAAGGATAAGCTGTTATGAATGCAAAAATGGCCCAGACTATTTGATGCACTTCTACTCATCAGTTCTTTCAACATTAAATGTCTCATTTTGCCATGAGTCTGTGACATCATCATTTGACACCAACATGTCGATGTGCTTATCATTGCATGTTCTTTCATTAATTTCAGTGCAACTTACCAGTTCAATTCCAACAGCTATCCATCCTTCGTCATCTGGTTTTTCAGCAATATACCTCACAGATCCCCTAGCCACTTTTTCACCAACAAATGTCACAACCCTCTGGTCAATTCTAAGTGGATAAACTGGTCTGGGATGCTTGTCTTTTTGCTCATGCTAAATACAGATGGCAGTTCTGGAAGATAACTCTTAAAGCCAGATTTTGACTTGTTTCCTGAAGAACCTGAGTCCTTTTTGGGAGAATGTACATTTTGCCCTTCTTGTAAGCGAATTTTGTCTACTGCCACAAAAACACCACAATCATCTTGGCATATGAAGTACTCCTTGTTTCTGAACATCCCATTAGATGTCCCAAGACCTTGAAACTCCTGAAATAAAAGGTGCACTGTGATATCAAGCAATTTTGATGAACGAGACTTTTAAAACAAAAAGACATGTTTCTGCATCTCCTGTGCCATCGTCAGTTATGAACAATTTACAATGGAATGGGTATGTATGCTTAGAGTAGACTACGAAATTACAATAACAATGATGTTGTAATAACTTAACCTAATTACAAAGAAAGTATTAAATTTAAATGGTAGAGTTGTTGGTTTACAACTACCCACTCACTTATAGATAACAACAGCCCTGAATGTTTTTTCGTCAAATTACCATTTTGTAGGTAAATTCTCTGTCATTGCACAAAGCGTATTCGTAAAACAGTTTAACGCTTGTGACAATAGTGTTTTTTTTTGTGCCAATGGTATTTTCTTCATTCAAAGTTGATTCTTTGTTTGGTGTGAAGGCCCCCACCCCTAAAGAGCTCAATCATGCGTTACGTTTACAAAATTTCGTGTGCAGGCTGCAGTGCCTGTTATGTTGGTGAGACCTCGATCCCGACACCTACAAACATGTATCAATGAGCACTTTAGTAGACAAGGCCTCTCATATTTTCAAACACCTTCAGGGTTCACCTAATTGTCAAGCACTTTGTTCCAGAGATTCTTTTGTTATATTAGATCAAACATCCACTCCTGCACAATTAAAAATTAAGGAGGTGATACATATCCTCTGGGAGTAACCCTCCTTAAACCAACAACTCTACCATTTAAATTTAAAACTTTCTTTGTAATTAGGTTATTACCACATTATTATTGTAATTTCGCAGTCTACTCTTAGCATACATATCCATTCCATTGTAAATTGTTCATAACTGGCGATGGCACAGGAGATGCAGAAACACGTCTTTTTGTTTTAAAAGTCTCTTTGTCTTCATCAAAATCGCAGTAAAATTGGGGAGAGGACAAAACATGGAGTACTACTCCATGGAGTACCCTTTTGGAGTACCTAAAATGGAGTACCCCTAAAAGTGCCCATGATCATTTCCATGTACGTACCTTTATTCATTTCAAGCGTGAATGCACAATGTTCGAGTATTAAAGTTCAGCTATTTTGGCCGCCATCTTGAAATTTAGATGTACCAGTAATGCACCAGTCAAAGTAAACCCCGACCCCGCACCATCACCAGCTATCTGCACCATCACCAGCTATCCGCACCATCACCAGCTATCCACACTATCATCACCTATCCACACCATCACCAGCTATCCATTTTATTACCAGCTATCTACACCAACAGCTATCCACGCTATCACCAGCTATCATCACCTATCCACACTATCAACAGCTATCCAAGCCATAGTCACCTATCAACATGCACTATCATCACTATCATGGATAGGTGACGATAGTGGGGATAGCTGATGATGGTGTGGATAGTTGGTAATAGTGTGGATAGGTGATGACGGTGTTGATAGGTGATGACAGTATGGATAGGTGATGATGGTGTGGATAAGTGATGATAGTATGGATAGCGGATGATGGTGTGGATAGGTGATGATAGTGTGGATAGCTGTTGATATTGTGGATAGGTGATGATAGTGTGGATAGCTGGTGATGGTGCGGAAAGGTGACGATGATAGTGTGGATTGGTGACAATGGTGTGGATAGCGGATGATGGTGTGGATAGCCGTTGATGGTGTGGATAGCTGTTGATGGTGTGGATAAATGTAGATGTTGTACTAACCGATACTAACACGATACACTAACATGATGCGTACTTGAAGTACCAACCGCTAAATTTCAAGATGGCGGCCAAAATCGCTGAACTTTAATACTTGAACATCAATGAGCATTCACGCTTGAAATAAACAAAGGTGCGTACATGAAAATGATCACGGACACTTTTCAGAGGTACTCCATTTTAGGTACTCCAAAGGGTACTCCATGGAGTAGTACTCCATGTTTTGTCCTCTCCCGTAAAATTGCTGCTCTTATGTCCTTTTGGTAATATCAAGCAGTTTGTAGGCTATAACAAGTTGCAAAAAAGTAATAATATGGAATTGCACTAGTCATTGGCTCATTTTAGTCAATACATGGATGTCATGACAGACAAGTTTTTGCCAATGATTTGGTCAGGATTTCCCTGCTAGCAGAGGCCTCTTTTCTCTGCATTTCGCTAGCTGAGGGCCGTGAGTGAAACCCCAGTGCTGCCCTGGGTTGAAACTTTCTTTGTTTTGCCACTGTCCACAACCTTGAATGGTTTTCTGACAGTTTCTTGAGCCCATTAAATGCACACACATATCTACAGGGACGTTGTCCACTAATAATTATGTGAGGCCCCCAGCGGGAAAGGTTGGTAGATATGCGTGCGCATATAGTGGGCTCAAGAAATAGTTTATCATTCATACCAATTCTTGAAGAACACAACACCTATTTGTATCTCCATCCTCTCTGTGATTTGCTAAAAAATGACCAAATAGACTCTTTGACCAACTTTTTCAAGCTTATTTCACTTACTCCTTTTGGTTAAATTTCCAGATATTTTTAAGCATTGAAACAATTGTGTAATGCTATACTTATTATTATTATATAATTTATTTGTAAAAATATGTAAAATGTGTAATATTTTGTTTTTGTTAGTCACATCCCCACCCTGCCTAACTTGACTAGCTTCTGCTATTTGTAGGCAGGCTGGATGTGTAAATAATTTGTAAATATGAATAAAAAAATTGAAGTTGGTATTGTTTTAGTAAACTGACTTTTGCTTTGTGTGAAGAAAAAGAGGTCAACATGAAAATCACACAAAGAAAAACAAAGCCAGCCAAGTAACTTTTCAGACCTTTATTTTCAAAGCCCTTGAAAATATTTTCCTCACATAAAAATTGGACTACCATGCTATGAGTAAAGATAACTATGTAAAATACGGAATAATGTTCATACCTTTCCAACAAGCTCTATGCCAAACATCGTCCCATTATGGGTTGGCAGCTCCCCTTTATACCACACAACTCCAGGAACCTCCTTCGGAGCACCCTTAACTTTCACAAGAACTTTACTCTGGACGTTAATTTTCAAACTCAACTCCAGACGGTTTCTTTCTCGAAAATACGATATCTCTCTTCGGCACTAGTTATGGCAAAAAGCAAATTCGCTGAATTTTCTGCTAGTTTTGCCACATCAGTAGTCGGACAGAGAAGTCTACCTTTCCCTTCTATCTCGGTGAGGCATATTTGAGAATTGTCTTCTGGTTGTTCGGTTTCAGGCAGTGCTACAAGTATCTGACCTCTCAGAAATTGTGCAGGAACAGTTTTAGATGTTAGCATCAACATTCCCTTTTCAATATGTTCCCCGACTCGATCTTGAAGCAGAATGTATTTGTGTTGTTTGTCATCCATTTTGTGTGTCAAACTACCGCATTATATTCAAGATAGAGCGAGAATAATCAAGAAAGGCGTCGTAAACACCATTTTCAAATCAACTTCCGCCATTTTGGCCTCTCGTCGTCTCACTGATGATGATGGGAAATTCCCGCCTAGCCTCGCTTCCATGCTTTCACTTTCTATTTTCATGCCATTACGTCATTATCAAGAGAAAAACACAGGAAGCCCAGTCAGGTGCACAGGAGCCCAAATGAGACCTGCCGTCATCATTTCGTTCTCTGAAATAGCTACATAGCTTATTTTACTATGTAAGCTAATTCTTGTGTTAACATGGTGTTTTCGGTGATCAAAAGTCAAAGATTACATCATAAATAAGGTAAAAACGTATTGAACCGGGGGGGGGGGGGGGGGGGGGGGGGGGGGGGGGGGGGGAGGAGGGATATGACTCATGCATCAGCAATTTATTGGAGTTATGCTTATGTAAATATTTTTACACGTTCCAATAAAATCTATCTATCTATCTATCTATCTATCAAGCAAGTGCTTAGATGTTTTTTTTTAGAGCCAAAAACTTTTATGTGTCTGCTATGATTTTTTTAAGGAAAAAAACATTGAAAAGGAAATCGAATTTCCAAATCCCCGACATGGTTTTCTACAACGCACCTTAGCCAACGCTTGAAATTGGTGTAAAAAAGGGGAGGGCCACTAGGTAGCGTTCGGCACAAGTAAGCAAATTGCTCAAAAGTTGCCGATAAAAGTGCTTAAAAGTTGCCGAAAAGTTGCTACTTTTTTCAAAATTTCACACATTCTTGTCTTGTTTCTTATCAAAATTAATATCAAAGTTATTGTAAAAAAAAATACCATATTTATTATATGGTATTTTTTTTACAATAACTTTGATATTAATTTTGATAAATATGATAAATATAAATATGATATGCGTAAAATAAATATAAATATGATGATATGCGTAACTGTTTTTTTCTGGTAGAATAATTTAAGTAAATATCTATCGAAAGTTAATAAATGTGCCCAAAAAGTAAAAAAAAAAAATTTTTGGTTGAAAAAGTCAAAAGTTGCCGGAAATCTAAAACGTTGCTGAAAATCCAAAAAGTTGCCGAAAATCTAAAAAGTGCCGAAAAGTTGCCGAGCAACTTGTGCCGAACCCTATACCACTCGGCACATACCCTGAGGGGGATACTTGTTTTAGTATAGTATATACCAAATCAGTAGAATAAAATACGGTGGATTAAGGTTCAAACGCAATAACACGCGCGAAACGAGCCGCCATTTTGAGAGTTTTCTCAAAACAGTAAATAGTGATGGATATCTAGCCTGAATTTCAGCCGTCTTTTCTTCCTACACTCCGAACGTTCGGAGTGTAGGAAGAAAAGACGGCTGAAATTCAGGCTACTGGATATCTACTATTTCAGTAACCAATCAGAGCGCGCGAAAATGACTATTCACTGATTTGGTATATACTAATATTGTATATTCGCGAGGGTGGAGCTCTCAAAAGTTGAACTGATGCACTGCGCGGAAAAGGAAGTTTTAGCCCCGCTCGCAGCACACTCACAGTAGATTTCTGTAGAAACCCATTTATGGGAAAAGCTGATTTTCACATGGCGCAAGAATGTGTTCGGGATTCACGTGTTTGTCGTCCATGGGAAAGCCGAACACTTCACATTCTTGTGTCGTGGGAAGTTCGGCTTTTCCCACAAACGGGTTTCTGTAAAGATTTGCTGTGACTCGGCCCGGCAAGTTCGGTGCATCCAGGAGAGAACGTACTCTGAAAGCTTTTTTCTTGAAGGTGAATTCATATGTAACACTACTTGGAAAAAGAAGTAGTGTAAGTTTATTGGTGCAGGCTATCAGAGAGATACATTTGTGTTTTGTATATATTTTACATCAGCAAGTAGTCCAATAAAGTTGTTTTAAAACACAAAAATTTCAATGACACAGATGCACACATCAAAAACATAGAATTTGACCCCCTACCACATTGCACATTTTCTGAATGCGACCCTGTTGGCTGGACAGTAGATTTTGTATCACGGAGAGAAGGTGAGAAAAAGGCGCTAGATTCTAACTGTAAGAAAAGCAAAGTGAAACTTCTAGAGCTGTGATCACAACACAATTGGGGGCAGATACACGTACCGAAAAGGAAGTGAGTTCAATAGTTGTTGACTGAAATTTGGGAGTAAAATAGTGCGAACAATTAAATGACCCTCTCCTTTGCTCAACATCTTTTCAAAATGACCCCCTCACTAAAATTTCCGGCCCCCACATCGACCCACGCACAGATTATAAACGACCAGCCCCAGGCGCTATAAACGACCAGGCGCTATAAAATGCTCTTCTCCAATTATTATGATTGCATTTTGACCTGTGTAAAAACTCTCTTCTATTTTATGTGCAAAATGGCATGTTATTTCTATCAAGGCCGTAGCTAGAAATTTGTGTCTGGGGGCAAGCCATTGGTCTCCAATGTTGACACTAAAAATATTACGTCGGGGGGGGGGGACTCTCACTCTGCCCCCCTTCCCGCTAGCTACGGCACCGCTATAGTTGCAGACTTTTAAACTAAAATTTGCTACTTTTTTGGTAGTTTCTAGCATGCTATATATATCGTACATTCAAATTTTGATTCAGATTCAGATTTTATTATTCGAGTACATGGAACATTGATTTACTGAGTGCAACAAAAGAAAATACAAAGTTCTCGAGCCTGTTTGTGATTCTTTCACTATAGACGTGAATCATAAAAAATCTGCTAAATTTAGAGTTTCGACTAAAGTGAAAATGGTATAAACATTGAGCTAAAAAAGTATATTTCTAGGAGCCCAATCTCTCTCCAACTTTTCTTCCTATCCTTTTATTTCACTCATGTAACAACGTATTTTTCTTTTTTCCGAATCCAGGTACTATAGAGACAATTTAATTGAAACACAATAATCTCACTAGAATACACAAATGTGCCCAAATAACTGTGGACACTTTTCTGAGTAAATTAGAAAAGAGTGTTCCTTTGGCATCAGTGGGTTCCCGGCCATCACAGTCAGCAATATTCTATTTTTAGAAAACCGAGACAATAGACAATTTAGAATTGGAAGAAGTAATCAGGGGCGGATTTAGGGTGGTGGAGGAGCCCCCTCTCTCGGGAGATTTTTCTAACATTTACTGTATTTCCGGAAGGAAATTTGCTTCATGGTCCCTCGGGGCCCCCCTTTCTGAAATTTTCTGTATCCGCCCCTACTAATTGGCTCTATATACATCTGGCAATTTTTAGATGACAGAAACCACGATAAACATGAAAACTGTTATCTGATGGACGATTCCCAGCTATAAGCGCGCGCGCTCGTCTTTATTCAAAAATGTCCTTGTCGTGTCCCACAATACCAGAAAGCAGCGCGCGCGTGCGTTATAGCTGGAATCGTCCATTTACTCTTGACCTAAAGGAATTCCACTTGAGTGGAGGTGTAAGTGCATAAATTGGTGGTAAAATTGGACAAGCATTTAGTTTGATCCCTTGTCCAATCCCTTGTTGGGGAGGCCGGGATGCAAAATAGATCTAATGGCATTCTTGCTATAATTAATCAATGAGGATAACTCGAAGAGTCTTTGATTGCGACTGGTTATTTTTAGGATTGACAACAAAGCGGTTGAGTGAAGCTCGTGAAAAGTATATTTTATCACTTCCGCCACCCACCCCACCCTTTTGAAATTCCCTGGATCCGCCCCGGTTGCCTTATTGTAGGGTTTCCAGATCATTAATGATATCCTCCATCGAGGGCCGTTCTTCGGGTTGCCTGTGCACACATCTGGTGATCAGATTTCTCAGACCGTGGTTTGTTACCATGGCAACTTGCTGTTGGGTGTGCTCGGGAACGGGAAGTTCCCGGATGCACATTTCACAGAGTAGCAAACCAAAGCTGAACACGTCAATCTATAATAACAAAAAGGCATCAATAAATGCACTAACAAATACCAAATATAATTTTTCTATTATAATAAAATGGATCGCATCGAGTCCTCTCATCAATGGCTCAATGGTTTTCGCGAGTTTTTTTTAAAAACAATTATGGCGTTTTTAAGACCTCGTCGCCATCCTAGTCATCAGCACAAGCTTACTAACAGCCGATTGCGTTTGACTGTTTAACCCAAACAGTTCGCACGTTACGTTTGACAATAGTTAATGGTTTTTGAACATTTGAACGCTGCGTTGTGAGAGAGAAAGTGAGACGTTTCTAAGGGCAACCGCCATGTTGTTTTTTCACTGACCAATCAGAGAAGACAGAACTCTTTGGTTCTCCATAGAAACGTCTCGTTCCTTCCTAGAAACGCAACGTTCAAACGTTCAAACGTAACGTACGAACTGTTGGGGTTAAACAGTCAAACGTAATCGGCTGTAAGTAACTTAGAATATTATCCTATTAGTTAAAATCAAGTCGCCTCATCAGCCCGTCAACAGGAGCCTCCATCACTAAGTGACGGGCGTCCAAAGCACAGGGAGCCCATCACCAAGTGACGGGCGTCCAAAGCACAGGGAGCCCATCACCAAGTGACGGGCGTCCAAAGCACAGGGAGCCCATCACCAAGTGACGGGCGTCCAAAGCACAGGAGTAGATGAATGTGTTTTTAGAATGTAGAATTTACCAATATATCCCCTCTCTCAAAGAAAGATGGCTGAAATAAGCGCCGCCATTGCACACTGCATTGAACTCTATATTTTCACTCTCAAAATACTTTTACTTCTATGTATATGAGTATACCTAGTGGAGTAAACAGAGGCTCCTGTTGATGGATAGATAGATAGATACTTTATTAGCTATTGCTGACGTGAATAGAGCACCAGCTTTTCCCAAGCAGAAAGGCATTATTCTTTTTTCACAGAAAGAACGCAATGCAAGTTCGTGAAATGTACGGGACGAATTTCTTCATTTTTTGCAAGAACAAAATGAAGTTAGAGCTAAAACCGTTGTATCGCGACCCACATTTCAAAAACATCATTATTTTAGGATTTTTGACTTTGCTGTTCCGCCAATCAAACGATCTGAGCCAATAAAACTCTTGTCCTGTTTCGCCTAGAGCAGTCAACTGGCTTCCCTCTGAACTGAAACCAGACAATGTCGCGACGGAAAGCCAGGCGACTGCACCAGGCGAAACCAGAGCAAGAATCTGATTGGCTCATAAGATTTGACTGGCGGAACAGCAAAGCCAAAAACAAATCGATGTTTTGTAAACGCGGGTCGCGATGCAACGATTTTAGCTGTAAACAAATGATTCGGACTAAAATAGCATGCGCACTGAACACGAAATTTAAACTCCAACTAGGCCTTTTGTGACAAAACAGCGGCAAATGCAAGTGCTTAGATTGCTTTTCTTATGGCAGGGTTTTCTTTTAATTTTATTTGAATTTTGACCGTTTAAACGGGAAGTCGTTGGTTCTATTATGGATTTCTCCAGTCTTTGGCCCATCGCCCACTGGCATGTCCAGACGACCGAAGCTCTAGGGACGAGATTCGAACTGCCTGAGCATCAAATGGAAAACCTGCAGGTCTGTATGATTTTATTCACTTGGGTAACACGTAACAAGGGACCAAAAGTTTATCCCGCATCTAAACCTTTATCAGTCTAATACCTATTCGTTACTTACGGACAGTTCCAGAGTTATCGAAAGGACGTAAGCAATTGCACAAAGGCTTATGGCAAAGGCCTCTGCCCTTGCTGCATTGTGTGCCGATGCTGAAGCTTTACCTTGGAGGTCTGCTGCGCCGAGAAAGCCTCGGGAGCAGAGTAGATCACAGCGCCAGGGTTAATCGTCTTGCACTGCCTCATGAAGTTAGCCGCGCCGTAGTCAGACACCTTGGCTCGCCAGCGGTCATCTCGTCTCCATAGCAACACGTTAGCGCTGCTAATGTCGCGGTGTATTATGGGTAGTGGTTTATGGAGGTGAAGGTAATTAAGCGCCTTGGCAACGTCAAGAGCAATGGTGACTATCTCAGTCTCCATCAAAGCTCTAGATTCCAGCACGGACCTGAGGTTGGTATCAAGTAACTCCATCACAAAAAGAGGAGTTCCATTGTCATTTGTAGCGCCAATGAATTGAAGCAGACAAGGGTGTCTGCAGCGAGAAGCGATCGTCATTTCACGTTCAAACAGTCGTCGGTTGTGCGGCGAGAGAATAAGTTCGTGAATTTGCTTGACAGCCACATCACAGCCTCTGAATTTCCCCTCTAGTACTTCCCCCCATCCGCCGACCCCAAGCCTCTTTTCAGTCACGTGAATTTCGTCCCGGGCGATGATCCAATCAGAAGGCGCGCTTCGCGCATGCTCAGGGGACTCGTCCACGTGACCATCGCGTGGTGATGCCTCCAATTCGCGAATGCGCCATTCAAGAATTTCTTTTTGCCGCTGCGATTCTCTCTCTTGTGTGCGAGCGCTGTCCTGAAATGAGTTGAATTCTTCCTCCACGGCCACCTTTGCGGCTTTTTCAACTTCGTTCTCTCTTCCATGTTGCCAAGTTGCTCCTCCACTCGAGTTCTCTCTGCTCTTTCTTCAAGCAAACGTCGTTCAAATTCTCTCTCTTGTGTGCGGGCGCTGTCCTTAAATGAGTCAAATTCTTCTTGCAAGGCCACCTTCACGGTTTTTTCAGCTTCTAGCTCTCTTCCCATGTTGCCAAGTTGCTCCTCCACTCGAATTCTCTCTGCTAGTCTTTCTTCAAGCAAATGTCGTTCAACTTCTCTCTCTCGTGTGCGAGCGCAGTCCTTAAATGACTTAAATTCTTCTTGCAAGGCAACATTCACGGCTTTTTCAGCTTCTAACTCTTTTTCCATGTTGCCAAGTTGCTCCTCCACTCGAGTTCTCTCTGCTCTTTCTTCAAGCAAACGTCGTTCAAATTCTCTCTCTTGTGTGCGGGCGCTCTCCTTAAATGAGTCAAATTCTTCTTGCAAGGCCACCTTCGCGGCTTTTTCAGCTTCTAACTCTCTTCCAATGTTGCCAAGTTGCTCCTCCACTCGAGGTCTCTCTGCTGAGCGAGAAAATTTATTCAGAGGATATATATTGCAGCGCGAAATTGAAATCATGATCAGAGAGCAAACAGCAGACGGCAAAACGTAATAACCCAGTTAGTCAGTTACTGTATCTACATATAAAATGGCTGTTCCTTTTCCCAAACGTATAATATTTAAAATAGATAGCTGATATTTAACCATTATCCTGCGAGATTGCGCAGAATATCGTCTGATACGCAGTCCCGAGTTGGCTAAAATCAGACGATATTCTGCAAAATCGAGCAGGATAATGGTTTTATTATTCAGCACATCGATAGCACAAAACCCCCCCGAAAAACATGACTTTTGTGTATTATTTACGAGCTCAAAACATCATATTTCGCTCAGAGACGGATATCGCAGGATAGCTGTCATGTACAGAAGACAGCTATTGGCGTTCCAATGACCATATTTGGGCAGTGCATCGATGTGCTGAATAATAAAGGTCAATACTGGCCGAGAGGAAATGCTATATCTGATCATAAAACATCGGAATTTTGGCTTTAAGGTGATTCCGTTGAAAAAGATGTACTACCTAGATTTTTTTCAAACTTGGTACAATTGATGCCCATGAACAGAACATTCAAAAAATCATATCAAGCTTTCGCTGCTCATTTCAACCGCTCGACCAGAATCCCGGGAGTCTAGGAACTATAGATAACATGACTTGTAGGTCAAGTGTGTGTTTATTAGTATCCCGCCGCAATAACTGCCGTAATTTTCCCTTTTTTGCCCAAGAAACCGGTTTAATACTTTTAGCGCTATTTTAGCCTAGATTTGCCCTTTTAAGAAAACTAACTACGATTCACAATGTTTTGGTGTGCTTTGATGCAAAATATCACGGATAAAAGACGTTAGCCACTTGAGCTCGTTTAGAGATTTTGACCTCGAGGGTAGGCAAACAGCACGCGTATAATCTCCCAAATTAGGAAAGTAACTTCCTTTGGGACACGGCCTTATGAGCAACATTTGTGGGGCAAAAGCTTGATAATAAAAAGATGGGGTCACCATGCTCGTTTTCGCGCTGTTGGACCGTTATTTACGTGATATTTGACTGTGACGAAATATGTTCGAAGTTCAAAAATTACGAAAAAGTTTGCTTTCTTGCCTGCAATAGTGATATTAAATGGTATTTACTTTGTGTAGGTAATTATGTAATATTCTCTCAAGATTTTGATCCGATTGCGCTAATAGAGCAAGAAAATGGACCGCTAATACTCAGCTCGAATACTCCACGCTTGCTCCAAAGTACATAGTTTTACGCACATTAGGCTGAAAAAATACATGTTCTACTATACCAGAAACATATAAATGAGTTGAAACGTGTAACACACATACATTGCTATAAGTGCCAAGCTGCGGAACATTCGCAGAATAAACAATTGAACTGATTTTGAAAATAATGTTGTTGAAAGACTTCAAGATGTTAAATGTTAGTACATTATCACTTTCCACTCTTGCTCTACTTTATTTAAGCGAAAAATGAAATATTATGCAAAGAAAACCTGCTTGGGTTAGCAGTCGAGAGTTCATTATTGACCAAATATGGTCATAAACGCGATACGAATAATCCGAATTGGTTCACCGTTACATGTTTCAACTCGCTGGTAAGGATATCGAAAGCCTAAAGAAAGATGAACTGAAACAGGAGCTCGATAAAAGAGGTTTGAAGAAATCCGGCAACCGAGAGGAACTTTTAAATCGCCTGAAGTGGGTCCTCGGAAACACTCATGATGAAGAAGGCGCCATTAATGCAAATTCAGCAAAACCTGGACAAAAGACTCTAATGAAGCTAATATCGGAGACCAACAACTTAGTATCAACAGTACTGAATGAAGTCGTTGGATTAGCAAAGGGCATGGAAATAATTACGCGTGAATTGAAAATAATGAAAGAGGCTCAGGAGGAGAATAAAACGGCGATTACTGATGTCTGTAAACGTAGCGAGGAAATACTGGAAAAAATACCAAGTGTGATAAATACAACAGTCACGCGAATAAACGATTTGAACCAGGAATTACCTGTCGAGCTTATAAGCGATACTGATAGCTCAGTTTCTGAATCTGATACCGACGATCGTGCAATTGTTGAAACAGAAAGTCATACAGAATCAAACCCCCGCCATATGCAAATTTGTGAGCAAGTGGGGCAGCCAGGGCAATCAGGCGAATCATCGATCCAACAGCCCATTGTCGTTGATTGTTCTCAAGACTCACAAGTCGCTGATTTACATGAAGCCCCTTCGTATCAAGACCAGATTGGAGAGTACAGGGCAAAAAAGAAAAACAGCTTTGCCTCCAAGGCTGGAGTCGAGGAGCAACATAAAAAATCTGCGACAACGAAAAGAGTTCTGGTGATCGGCGACTCAATGATAAAAAACATAAGTTCAAAAAGGCTAGAAAGAGCAAGCGGCGGCAGTGTAGATTGCAAATCATTAAGAGGCGCCAGGATTGAAGCTGTCCGAAAAGAAGTTTGCTCGCAAGTGGCCGCGGAGGAAATAGATTCTTTGGTCTTGCATTCTGGAACAAATAATTTGTCAGAGCGCAGTACTGGGAATATTGCCAGGGAATTGGAAGATCTCGTGGCCGAGCTGAAGCCGGTGGTAAAGTCTGTGGCCATCTCTAGTGTTATTATGAGATCTGACCGGCCAGCACTTGCTAGGAAAGTGGAAGATCTTAATTGCCGTATTAAAGATCTGTGTTACAGACAAGGAATTGTCATGATCGACAACAACAACATTCGGGAGGAGCACCTGAACGGATCTGGACTACACTTAAATAGAAATGGAGACAGGATTCTTGGAGCCAATCTCTGCCGGTATCTGCGCGGTGCTAGAGTCAACAAAGAACAGGGGAAACATCCAAGGGATTTTCAACAGCCAAACAACAATCACGAACCACGGAAGTGGGGCAAGCACTCTCAGTACGTGAACAAACCGAATCCACAGCCGAGCAGTTACAGCCAAACCCAGGACCAGAGCTGGATAAAGTACCTGAGGCAAGTAAGGCGCGAGATGAGGACTCAGTAAATAAATCATCGGTATGTAGAGAGCCTTTAAAAGTGATTAGCTGGAATGTCAACTGTTTAAAAGACAGTTTAGAAGATGGTTTTAAGATTTATAACTCTGAAATCAGGAGCAGCCTCCTGGAATTTGATATTATTTTTCTTTCTGAAACTAAGTTGAATGACACAGTCTGTGTTGAATTTGAGGGTTACGAGTCGTTTAAGCAGGGCCGCAAACAAGAGCTTAGAAACACCCGGTCAAATTCAGGGGGACTTCTCCTTCTATATAGAAGTAGCCTTAAAGATGGGGTCACCATAATGGGTTCCGAGTCTGAGGATCTGATATGGATTAAGCTAGATAAACAATTTTTCCAACTTGAGAGAGATCTTTTCCTAGGCATGATCTATGTTATCCCACATGGGTCCTCTAGCCTCTCCTGGAGAGAAGGGAATACGTTCGAAATCATGGAAAATGAAAGCGCAAAATATAATGCAATAGGAAATGTGGCTATTTTCGGCGATTTTAATTCGAGAACAGGTGAAACTGTAGATTTTATAGAAGATGATAATAATCACTTCCTACCCCTACCGGAAGACTATGTCCCGGATGAGAACATTCGAAAAAGAAGTTCTCAGGATAAAACGATAAACGAATATGGGAGTAATTTGATTGATTTTTGTAAAGCTTCGGGAATGCGGATCGTTAACGGTAGAACTAAGGGGGATGAATCTGGAAGTTTCACCTGTCATCGTTATAACGGCTCGAGCGTGGTTGATTATCTACTTGTAGAACAAGAGTTACTAGAGAGCGTCTTAGAATTTAAGGTTCATCCACTTAACATATTGTCTGACCACTGCCCGATATCTTTCATTATCAAATGTGACCTTGATCAAAGCTCTGATGCAGCCACTGAGTTCACTGAACTTGCAAACAAAGAGCAAGGGGGCAACAATTATGCACCCTTTATATGCACCTCAGAGACAGATCATGCGAAGTATAAAGAATCCATTAGTAACGTAAATAGTACCAACTTGTTGCATGCTTTTTTAGAACGTAATTACGAAGGTACCCAAATAGGCATTGAATCAGCAACGAGCGATATCACAGAAATTCTGAGAACAATAGGCTTATCCGCGCTTAAAGTAAAACAGCCGGCTAATTTAAAAGCAACAAAACGGAAGCGGCATAAGCCATGGTTCAATTCCGACTGCAAATCTCTCAAAAAAGCACTAAAAAAGCTGGCCAAGTCATTGTCTAAAGACCCTCTGAATAACAAGTTAAGGGGTCAGTATTATCTAACAAAAAGAAACTATCGGAAGTTGGTAAGGGCGCGTAAATTAGGGTTAGCACAAAAGCAAGTCAATCAGTTAGTTCACGCTAGCAATGAAAAGAATAGCAAACATTTTTGGTCGAGGCTAAAGAAAATGAAAAACAATTCAGCCCGTGATTGTGACCAAGCGGTAGAACCGAACATTAGTAATAAACAATGGACCGATTACTTTAGTGCACTTTACAATAGCCCAATTAACGAGAGTGAGAAAAGTGACGAATTTATCGAAGTTGAACGATATTGCAAAGAGGATAATACACTCGTTGACGTCTTAGACGCAGAAATTACGCAGGAAGAAATAAAAAGCGCAATTAACAAACTCAAAAGAGGAAAAAGCGGCGGTGTAGACGGCCTTATAAATGAAATGTTTATTCATGGTCAAGAGCAGCTGTTATTACCTCTTGCAAAGTTGTTCGGCCTTATCATGAGTAGTGGCAATTACCCTAGCGCTTGGTCAACCGGAATGCTTGTAACTATCTTTAAATCGGGCAAAAAGGACAATCCTGCCAATTATAGAGGAATTACGTTGCTTAACTGTCTAGGGAAGTTACTGATAGGAATTCTGACTACCCGATTGTATTGCTTTTGTGATGAACACGGGATTTTAGTAGACAACCAAGCAGGCTTCAGACAAGGATATAGTACTGTTGACAATATATTTATATTAAAGGCAATCACAGATAAATATTTGCAAGAAGGCAAAAAAGTTTACGCATGCTTTGTGGATTTCAAAAAGGCGTTTGATTCGATAAATAGGGACTTGTTATGGTTGAAGCTCATGAAAACCGGAGTTTCTCCAAGGTTCCTTGGCCTCATAAGAAATATGTACTCCTCCACAAAAGCTTGCGTTAAAACAAAACAAGGCCTTTCTGATTTCTTCGAGTGTAATACAGGTGTGATGCAGGGGAGTAACCTCAGCCCGTTGCTATTCAATTTATACATAAATGACGTCGAAGAGGTTCTCTCGGAATCGAGCAAAAATGGTGGTGTCACCCTCGAAGAAAACAAAGTGCATTCCTTGTTATATGCTGACGACTTAGTCATGCTGTCTAGTAATCCTGTAGGACTACAAGAGTCAATTAATACCTTGAGCGAATACTGTTCAAAATGGAAGTTAACAATCAACCTTTCGAAGACAAAAACCATGGTCTTTCGGAAAGGTGGTCGCCTTAAAGATTCCGATAGTGATTTTAGGTTGGAGGGTCAAAATATCAAATCAACAAATGCCTTCACCTACCTCGGAATAACTTTCAATACCACGGGAACATTTGGTAACACCAAAACGAATTTAGCAGAGAAGGCGAAAAAAGCTCTGTATACGCTCAAGAAGAGTATCTTCTCTGATAATATAAATGCAGACCCGGACGTTCTGGCTAAACTATTCGACTCCCTTATAAAACCCATCTTGCTGTACGGCTCAGCAGTATGGGGGACAGAATCCTTAAAAGCGATTGAGGCTGTACATATAAAAATGTGCAAATGGATTCTGGGGGTACATAGTAAAGCTAGTAATATAGCTGTTTTATCAGAATTAGGGAGATTCCCCCTAGAGATCGATATTAAAGGCATTGTTCTTAAGTATTGGTCACACCTTGTGCACTCCGAACCCTCGAGACTTATAAGTCAAGCATACAGGGTGTCACAAGCCCTGGCGGACAAGGGCCAGAAAAGCTGGTCAGCAAGTGTGCGATCATTACTGAATCACGCCGGTAGAAGCTATGTCTGGATGCAAGAGATAACACTTACACGTTTTTTACTTAGCAGTATAAAAGACACACTGCGTGACTCTTACATCCAGGCATGGCAACATTCTAAACAAAATAGCGGTAAACTCTGCACTTATGACATTATAAAAGATACATATAAAAAGGAAAGGTATCTGTCTGTGGTCAAGAGCAGAGAAAGAAGGACAGCCTTAACAAAATTTCGAGTCAGCGCTCATAAACTAAGGGTCGAAACGGGGCGGTACGAGAAACCAAAGCCAACTCCGAGAGAAGAAAGGCATTGTATGGCTTGTAGTGATGGGGAAGTGGAAGATGAGATGCACTTCCTCATTAACTGCAAGCTATACGATGTTGAACGAAAGAAACTTTTCGACGTGGCAGTGGGACTTATCCCATTCTTTGCGGCTCTGCCATGTCTAGAAAAGTTCAAATGGCTTCTGACCTCAGAAGGTTTAGAAAACCCTTTGGCGAAATATATTTCTCGGTGTTTTAAAATACGCTCCAATAAGCTGACTCAAACGCTCTAAGACGCATTTAATAATTTATATATAATATATATTATAGTATTTTTTTAACTTAAAAGATTTGTATTTATATTACTACAATTTTAGTATAGTGACCATTGAACGCTATAGCGTTGTAAACGTCAATAAAGGTTATTATTTTTTTTTTTTTTTATGTTTCTGACTATACCTAACTCTTTTCTGCTTCAAATATATTGTCTGTAGCGGTATGATGGCCGATTTCAAAGAAAAAAAACTTGGGGGTCACCATCCTTGTTTTTCTGTAATGTCACTAATAATACACATGAAAAAATCTCTGGATTCTGATTGGCTGAGAGCAGTACAGTTTTTAGGTAACAAAGTGCCAAAAAGGTAACAAAGTGCAAAAATGGTTAACAAAATGCAAATTTTCTTTTGAAATCCTTAATTTTTTTGATAACATGGAGCTATATTATGGAAACTTTGTTTTTGGTAATGCTCAAATTCTGTCAGGTTTTGGTCCAGATTTCGGCAATCAAGGAAACATGCGTGCGGCTTGTTCAGTTTGTAAGCAGATTTGTGAATGACTCCTTGGAATTTTTTTCATGTGTATTATTAAAAGGAAATCATCCGACTTTTCTCGTTCAATTTGGAGTTTATTTACACTCGTGGGTTTTTCAAAAAGCTCACTAATTGCACTCGCCATGCAATTTTGATACTTTTTGAAAATCCCACTCGTGATTTCCTATACTAAAACCATAAATCGCGCGCTTTTTATGTTGTTTGTTTGGCCTGATTTTGCTCGCACGCGCACTTTTCAACGGTTATTTCGAACGAAATGTTTAAAATGGCATAATTTCACAAAAATGGTCGTATCTTTACAAGTGATACCTCATTTTAAAGCTTATATCCTGGGCTAAACTATGGTATATAATTTTATTTAAATTTACAAAACAATTTGTAAAAAGTTCCCTTTCCGGTGCATCAGTTCAAACTTTTTTTTAGAGTTCCAGCCTCGTGAATATTTGCTATTTTTCGTTTATTACCCCACCACGGCGGGCCTAAACGCGCGCCAAAGCGGGAAGTTGAATCGTGGCAGCTTTGCGGCTCGGACGTGAGGCCTTTTTGGTAGCCTGGTGACTAATTTGCGGACTCATCCGACAATCCACTTCGGCAGCTCGTTTTTCACTCGTTGTTTACCGAAGAAAAGATCGGAAGGCGGGAAGCCATGGCCGAAGGAAGAAGCTTTGTTCTGATACCAAACATGACGGGTTTCGGAAAACAGAAGGCAGATTTCTGCTCCACTGGAAAGTGGCAAAATTCGAAAAACACAGAACATAGTCGTCAGCAGCTATTTTGACCCTTGTTTTACTTTTTCCATGGAGTTATTAATCCTTTTGCATTAATGTTCAGTGCGTTCTTGAGTCTTCAAACCAAAACGCTATGTTTTTAGTTTTTTGAATTTCCGTTTTGATTTCGCGCGAGACCATTTCTAGTTCTTTAGAAATCTGTGTTTTGGACGAAAATATCGCTCAGAATCAGTTGGTCAGGTTCATTTGAAATGGGAAAATCTTACGGAGCTTAGAAGAATTTTGAAGGCATGGCAGCGAGTGGAATACTTCCAGTTCAGCAAGATAATGCTGGTAGATGTGAAGCAATTAGGGCTTACTTCAGAAGGAAGAGTCTTGGCTAGAAAAGGTAAGAACTGAACAACAGAAATATCAAAACATTTCTCCTGATTCTTCTGTCATTTTCGCGGGTTTTTCACTGCAGAGCCATGTGTTTTTATTTTCGTGTGTCGGTTGTAAGCTTACATCTTTCTGTGGATAAACTGCACTTCGCTATAACAGATTAGTTGAAGATATTTCGAGTTAATAATCCTCCTTGTATTATGCAGTACTTAAATTTATTTCCTTTTCTCCATTTACTACCTTGAAGCGATTGTAAAAATCGTTAGAAAAGTTAGCTCTTTTAATTCACATCCGAGCGGCTCAAACCGCGCGTTTCGTTTCGTCTGTGAACTTAAACTAGCACTACAACTCCAAAATTGCATCTCCAAATTGCTCAAACAATATTACAGCTCAAAGAAGTTGAAATCATAGTCCACTGCAGTTTGATAAATCTTTTTCCCGCATAGAATTGAGAATGTATAGTAGTAGGTGTTTTTAAGCTAAACTCAAGTTAGAAGTCTGAACAGCATCCAGAAAAGCATTTTGACAGAAATGAAAATCAGTGTAAATCCAATTTCCCAATCATTCAGAAAGTAAACTTATGGTCTACACTTCCACAGGAAGTTATGCTTTTGTTTATCTCAAAGTAACTAAAAGGAGAAGCTTCCATTTAACTGAAAGGAATGATTTTCAGCACAAAAGAGGCCAATGTCTTACTTATGAGATTGATGTGCAATTTTTTCCCCTGCATATTTTTCTATGCTTATAAAATGCTTGACACTTGTGTCTATCAGAATGTTTCTGTACTTACAGAATCCTGCACTGTATATTTTAATTGAAAAAATAATAATAAGTGACACAATGATGCTTTTGTTTATCCCACTGCCATTTCATTAATTGAATGGGATGATCTTCAGTACAAAGGAGTCCAAAGTCTTCTACTGTGTAATTTGCCCCCTGCATATTTTTTCTGTGCTTAAATTCAGTGATACTAGTGTCTATCAAATCCTGCACTGTATATTTGAATTGTAAAAAAAAAAATAAGTGACACAAAAGTATAAAAGATTAAGAATTATCAGGCATTCAAATGGGACTGGATAAGAAAATAAGGCACGTCAGACACTTTCAAATAAATTAGGTAATAAGCATTGGATAGAAAATACAACATAAATCACACAAAAACTATATTACAGTTACAACTAATATATTTCATTTGTCAGGTTGATAAATATAATTTTCATAACATTCAGACAATTCTGTCAAACAAAATGTTACTGAATTAAAAATGAGGTCCTATGTTTTGCCCCGTTTCAAGTTGGCCATAATAGTTGACTGAAATAGCAGACCTCCTCACTTGGTTGAGAGCAGTAAATGACACAAGATATTTTTTCTTGTTCAAGTATGATTTAGCTACTATGGATTCTTCACAAGCTTTCTACTACTGAAGGTCAGCTGTCTCGGTTTTGGAATCTGCACTGCAGATAACAAGGAATTAAGTGACTGATGTAAAAATATTGATGTTACCTTACAAGATCTAGTAACCACCACCTTTTTAAATGGTAACATGCTTCTACTGAGTTAATTCAAAATTGAATGGCAAAACTTCAATTTGTAAACTTCTCCTGGATAGAGGACAGATAGAGGACCATTGTATTAATGCTTTGGCAACTCCATGAAAGAGCAAGTGCCAGTTAAATAAATTAGTACCCTGATAACAGTGATAAGTTCAGAAGAGCACTGAAATGACAATCAACTGTCCCATAAGTGGGTTGAAAAGTTTTTATTAAAACCTGAAGCAATCCATTTTACCAATGTTGACATTCTTTGCTTTTCATCAGTTCTAAATAATATTCTCGTACAAGTATATCACAATTTCTAAGAAGTGCAAAAAGCTGGTAGTCATCAGAGTTTGATCAGCTACTTTGGAAACATTTTACTGCTGGCTCATTTCCATCTGCTAACAGTCAAGGCAAAAATGAGGTATTTGTTGTCAATAGATGTATTTGTTAAAACAGAGAATAAAATAATATTATTTCATTTTTCTAGCTTATTTTATTAGGAGTCAATATAAGCAAACAGAATTTATGTCAAAATCAAACAAACCAACTTGCTTATAATACTGTTCTGTCAGATATCCCCCTCAAAAAGAAGGCAGAGATGTTTTCCATGACAGATATAGTTGCCACAGTGAGGGTGAAATATGTAAACTGGATGGTACTGAAGTTACCCCAAGCTTCACTCATGTCACGCCAAGAAACTGTGAGCATGCACGTAAAGCAAGTGAAGTTTAGAAAGTATGCAAGTTCAGACAATCATTCATTCTTGAGTTTCGAGGTGTTATAGTCCATTTTTTAATTACTCCTTGATTTATTTATACTGTAGTTTTTATTATCATTTTACCTTGAATGTTATTGGCCTATCTTCTAGTATGAATGAAAGCTTTTATAGAAGGTCTAAGCTCTAAGAATAGCCTCTCACAGGTTCTGAAATCTAGGCATTATAACACAAAGGCAGTCATTACTAGCAACAATTTTCCTCTGGTAATCCTGGTATTCTTTTTATCTCATTTGAGACTGACATGCTTTAGATGTGCCAGACTGACAAGTTTCCGTAACGCAGAATGCATACAAATATCCATGTGTCCATGACCATGTCCCTAGTCAAATAACAAGGCCCCATTCAACAGTGCAGTTCTTCGTGGTGTTAGTTTTTTAAATCAATTTTTGACAAACTCTTGTATCTTAGTTACACTCCATGACCGAGCAGCATACTCAAATCTTGAAATATGTCAATCGCTATCTTCAGGCAGTTCTTGTAAGCCATAATCATCGCTTGTGACGAAAAGTACGCTTTGAAATTGCAAGGAATGGGAAGGAATTTACAGAGGAAGACGATAAATAGGAGACGTGGTGGCGAACTTTTACACGAGTCCAACTCATTTTGTTGAAATTCAAGAGAATCTGTACAGTAAATGTTTTGTTTCTCGACAACAACATCCCCTGAAGCTTTTTCTTGCAAAAGTCCTCATCATGGGCAGGGTATGACGGTTAAACTCATTATAAATATTGAGAAAACATCCTTCCTTTGCACTTTTCCGTGTTCGAACGCGCCGCCATCTTGCTACTATCACAGAAATATGCAACCGCTGACCGCGCCTCAAGTCTTTGTAACTTACCGCTTTGGCGCGCATTTGGGCCCGCTGTGCACATTAGCATTGACTAAGATGTGTTCTAAAAAACCGTGTCAGGGATTTTGGAAATTCGATCTCCTTTTCAAGTTATGATTTTTTAAATATTTTTTTCCTTTTTTTTAATATATGGATTTAGCCACTGGCTAAAAGCGGAGCTCCAGGTTACATCATAGCCGGTCACCATCATACCACGTGACCAAACACTACTACCAACCCCCTTGCCACTTAGATAATTTCACCCAAGTTTGTTTCTCTGAGGTTCATCCCTTCCCAAGATTTATACCTTTTCTGATTTGATGATGTCATCGATGACGTCATACCACGTGATGACGCCGTTGCACCTCCATTGCCACTTAAGCAACTTCACGAAAGTTTGGTTGTCTGAGGTTCCTCCTTTCCAAAGATTTTCAAAGATATAAACCTTTTCTCGTTTGATGACGTCATCGATGACATCATACCATGTGACTAGGCCATCGTACCCCCCTTGTCACTTTAACAACTTCATCCAAGTTTGGTTGTCTAATAAGGTTCCAGTCTACAACTTTTTCTAACCCGCGACTTCAAATCTACAACTTTTTAAAACCCTCCAAACCCGCGACTTCAAACCCGCGACACGCGACCATTAGGGAAACTCCAGAATCGGTCGATGGATATACACTTTTGTTTTGTTCCTTCTTCTCCTGCATGTAGCTATGGGGCTCCGCTATAAAAAAAAAAACGTAACGGACACACAAAATTGGCTCGTTTTAAAATTTCAAGAATCCCCAAACGGTTTTTTAGAACACATCTAACCCCATGGTAAAATGTTGTTAAAGAACAAAAGCGTCCTGAATCCGCGTGCGTGGAGCTCTCGAAGCGTGACCCGATGCGTCGGAAAGGAAACTCCCTCAATTGTTTTTTTTAATCAAATTGCAGAAATAAACTATTCACAGTCGAGAAGAAAAAATAAGCTTTAAAATGAGGTATCACTTGTCAATATGCCGGCGAAAGTACGAAAGTAGTCCGTAACCTTAAATAAAAGTAGGTATGGGTTTACCTAAAAGTCGAGATAATTTTCAAGCAAAAATACAAAAAATAAATCAGAAAACTTTCTATACGCTTATCTTATAACTTTTAAGGTGATCTCTCCGGGCAACTTCACACGTGAACTAATAATATCTCCCGCACAAATCTTCACACTGTGAAATATACTAGTATTCATTCAACAGCCTGGTCCCAGGAGTCCCCTGTATCTTGTATGCAGTGAGAAGATAAACCGCTGGATGTGCGCGGGCGCTCGAGACACTGCGAGAGAGGTTCCCTGTGACGTCCCAACCTAACCACAGGAAAACCGCCCAGAACCCAGGGACTAGGCTGTTTATTCAGGCGGATTGGTTGAGGGGCACCGGCGAATTCTTGGTGTTTTTAAAGGCGAGCGACTTATTCTATCGATGATGTCAAAGATTGGAAACGAGGCAAACTGCCTACTGCCGATGCCTGCGAGGCAAAGTGCCACTAGTACCCAATTTGTCGCTTACCCGAAATTCCACCAAATTCGTCCTCGTATTCATACAGTACGGCTCCAAAGGGACACAGCGCGTGTGACACGTGATCCCAACACAGGGAGCTCGAACTGCAGATCTTTGCGTTTTTTCACTATTTTTTAGGGCAGCTCTCCAAAAAAATAAGTCGTACTGTAATATGTCTTAGTTCTCCGGTTATAGTCGACGCATTGTACCAGTTTTAAGTGGTATTTATAAAACGAGCTTGAGTGTTTATCGGGTGATATCACCCGATAAAACACGACATGCGAGTTTTATAAATCACTTCTGAAATTTATATTACAAGATGCGGAAAGTTATAACTTGAATTAGTCATACGAAATTAATTTTACGAGTAGGAAGGACTAGGCGCTATACATAGTGTACGCCGTCATGAAGTCCACTAAGGAATAGTCATCTAATTCGACAGAGTTTGACGCATTCTTTTTATCCAAAGACTAGGAAACTGTAAAGAATTCATTCAAACAATTTTCTCAAACACAATAAAATCCCTCTCGGGGTCAGAGATTTTTTCTCTTTCTCCGCTTACTAGGGCTAACGCTCAGAAGCACACATGGGACCATTTCATTAGCACGTTAGCTCTCACACAAGGTTAATTCCTTATCTCCACAATAAAATGTAGTTATGAAAAAATTTCGACACCCACAGAGTATGGCTAGTATGACGTAGACGCCAAGGATGCGCAGATACAGAACCAAACAAGTGCAGATACAGAATAAGCATCCCACATGGATCAGTGTTGTGTTTTTGGTGACCAGTGTTCACGAAATACTGGGGTACCGTGTCTATAACTACGATATAGACACTCATTAATTAAACATGTTATAAACACGGCACGTGACCATGGTCACAAACCTTATGAATAATTCATGAATTTTAGAAGTGGTATTTAAATAGACTTCCTATATGCAAAAACCTATCGATTAATTTTGCTGTCGATTTCTGTGTTTCAGTTGGATTGAAGTTCACGGCAATTGAAAAGGCCAATCCGAACGCCTGCCCAATTGAAGGTTTTTAAGTCGCCCCCAAAAAAATCCAAAGTTCTCTGTTGGTCGTGCTTCTCTAGCTCACGGTCTGTTGGTTTGACTTGACTGTATCTTTCATGCAACATTCCATTCCCTGATTCCACTTCACGAGATAGACTAGACGAAATATCAGAAAATTGCAATATTTAAGGCGCATTCGCTACTTTTGCTTATAAGTTCAAAGTTGCTACGACCAGGCTATAAAAAAAAATTCGGAAAATGCTGGAGCAACGCCGAAATTGCCATAGAATGATTTCCCCCTTTATCCCTGCTTTTTTCTTATCATTATTATTCCTGTGTGTGTAAGAGGAATATTCTGCATGCATTTAAAACAATAGTCGTAGATGTAGTTGACTCAGTGATAGGCTTTGAAATCAATAATCATAGTGAGAACTTTTACAGTAGGGACGACTAAGTTGCTATAATTTTGTGGATTGCGCTTCCTACCTAAATTCACTAACAGCAATCATAATTTGCCTATATATTATTGTCTTTCCACCATAATCGTCAGTTGCTACTTTTTATGTATTGCAAAATCGTTTAAGTTTTGTCTTTTAGTTTTTTTTAGTTTAGCCTTTGAACGTGATGGCCTCAAACAATCAACAGATATCCAAAATGGCGGCACGGCGGCCATCTTGGATCCGCCATTTTGGATGACGTTCTACGCCCATCAATCACCCTATCCCATAATATAGATACATTTTTTTGAATATCACATTGCCACTTATACATTTGAATTTCACTGGCCGTTAAAATTTGAAAAGAAAAATCGGCGAAAAATTCATTAGAGGTTTGTGTGACAGCTGTCAATCATGACGTCATTTCACCTCTTAAAATGCAAAATCTGCGTTGGCAACAAAAAAAATTCGGATTCAGCGTAAACTTTCGCATAAGATGGCACTTGTTGCCAGCTTTTACTAAAAAATGCCTCATGGAGTACGATTTTCCGAAAGTTCGTCTAGTCTAAGACAGTTTATTCTGGATATCACAAAATCGAATTCAATAATTGTTTTATTATACATTGATTCAGTAGAATACTTTTTTCTGTCAAGCATATTCTTTTACACAAGCGCCTTGTTAAATAGGGAAAACCTTCAAGTGCTCCATGATGCATTGCGCGCGTAGAATCAAGAGACTCAAAGTGCGTGATTCCCAAGGTAAAGCGCGCGCTCTTAGACAATCAGAATCGAGATAGTGAGTACAATGTATAATAACAGCTGTAAAGCGCAACTTCAAATGACTTTAACGGCGAGATTGGGCATATTATTGCACTTTTCACCCAAACTTACCCTTCGTTTTCCTGTACATTACCATGAACATCATATAGTCATGTACTTACGCTTGCTTTCACTGACATCATAATAACCTAATGAAGCACTTAGGTTGGTGTCTTTAGAGAGCTTTGACTCCTGCTTTTGTGGTTGAAAATCAAAGTCTTGTTCAGGAATTACTTCATCAGCACGCACAAATAAAGCAAAATCTTTCTTGCAATCAAATCGCTGACGATTTCTGAAATAGCCACTTCCTTTGCTCACTTTTCTGTCCTAAAAGCAAAGTTTGAGTAGTTTATATCAATCAAATCATAGTCATAATTTTACACCTTGTACAAGCATTAGAAGATGCCCGGAGGGGGGGGGGACTCCCATATTTTTTGACCGGGGATGATCGTCGGAAATTTCAGTTTCACCCCTAAAAGATACCAAACATGGCGGGCCATGGCGTGGCTCAAATAATTTCTTACCCTAAAAGATACCCTAAAAGATGAGGCCTTATGTGCAAAGTAGGCGCGAAGGAGACAGGTAACAAGTAAAAGATACCCATCAAGAAATTTCCGTGTTTGTTTCTAATTTATCGTCTTCTCATCGAGTAATCTCTCTTTCTTACACGGTTTTTAGAAGCACCATCATGAGAGAAAACAATTTGGACACATATTTCGGCCCTAAAAGATACCAATCTCCCTAATTTTATTGAAGATTAAGATCACCCCTAAAAGAGACCAAGGCCCCGTGATTTTAACCCCTAAAAGATACGACGATCATCCCCGGTCAAAAAATATGGGAGTCCCCCCTCCCCCCCCGGGAGAAGATGGCTAATCCATTAGGACTGAACAACACAAAAAACTGAAACTGCAGTGAAAAAAGTTAGGTGTAAGGGACGAGTCATTATTTAGTGGGGGGGGGGGGGGGGGGGGGTTACTGAGAACGTTCGCGCAAGTGCTCGAAAAAAAAATCATACATGTCCTTAGTTTTACCAAAACATGTCAACCTATATATCGTTCGAAAGCTTATAAAATTGACTAGCGGGCTGTGGCAAAAAGCAATAATTTTTTCATAAATATAATTTTTTTTAAGGTTTTTAAAAAAAATTGGGGTGTGACATTTTCAAGAGATAACGCTGTCGAACTGCTGGACCTTGACTCCCAAGTAACACATTGTTTTAATCCTTAAAAGTGTTTCTCAAAAACCGTGTCTGCGTTTTTTAAAATTTTGCTTTGTTCAAAAGTTATGAAACTTCGAAGGTCAAATTTCGAAGGTCAAATTTCGAAGGTCAATTTTATAGAATTTTAACGCTCTAAAAATTTTAAAAATTCATAACTTTTGAACTGAACAAAATTTAAAAAAACGCAGACACGGTTTTTGAGAAACACCTTTAAGGATTATGTATCAGTCAATTCCAGCGCGCGGTGACCATTCCCCCCCCCGGGACACCGTGGGGCATTTGCACACCACTGCCTTCCCTGGGGTGGGGAATTTTGAAAATTTTGCTGGCCCCGGGGTCGGGATTTGTTTTTCCCGGGGGGGGGGGGGGGGGGGGGGTGGGGAAGTTTGGTTTTCTCATAGTCAAGCGCGTCGGGTTTTGCGGAACTTCAACACCAGTTATAATAACTATTGGCAGTTACAGAAAATAACGCCACATAAAATATAATGCAGAGCATCTCGTATACACCACATTTGGGGAAGACACATTTGCAAATTTCGCAATTAATTCGCAAAAAGACAAGTAACATAACTGCGAAATAGTAATTGCTCTGCAATCAGAATAAAGGTATATTTCGCATTGAGAGATTCCGGGGACAATTTGCAGCCAAATGGCTACAACCGCCTAGGAATGTCTACCGATATTATACCATAGTTTCAATTCTTTATTTATATTTTGTCTCACTTTCAGTGAATTGAGAACTCGACGAGAAAACTAAAGTACATTTAAAAACGAATTATAAATCCTCGGACAGTATAAATGGAGTTGAAGTTTTTGTTGTGAACAGGGTCCTGAAGGGGGGGTCCCAATCCCGTTTCCCGGCCGTTTTTTGGGCAAAATCCCGTTCCCAAAAGGTAAAATCCGGATCCCGGTAGGATCAATAGGTAAAATCCCGGCGCGCGAAAACTGCGATGTAGAAATTGAGATTTCTGCTTTTATGGGCACTATCTCCCAATTTATCGAAACTTTTAAAACGAATGTAATATGTCTATTTAACAATTAGACCTCGAGGCCGAATGTGCTATGATGAATAGACCATGAGGCCGAAGGCCGAATGGTCTATTGACATCATAGCACATGAGGACAAGAGGTCTAATTGTTTTAGTATAAACCAACTAGTTGGTCGGTTTTGGCAATAAATACCATTATTTTATGTTGAAAAATCATGTTTTCTTGCAAAGAAAGGTGGTGGTTTTGCCAGGTACGGTCTATCAATAATAGACCATTAATAGCTCAGCCAATCAGAGTGCACGATTTGTAATAGACCATTAGTTGGTTTATACTAAAAGCCTTTAGCTGACTCGGGGAATGTTAAGGCAGGCCTGATTGCGATAAACACAGTTCCTCAAGCCTCAAAGAGAAGGTCGATGAACATTGCATTTTTTGTATATAGTCAATAAAGCCTGTAGTTTTATTCTTCATGCACGCCGCAAATGACGAAATTGTTATTATTGCGGCCCAAATGACGAATTTGTATGCTTAACGTCGATCTCACCGCTTACAGTATAATTTTTCTTATGCGCTTCAAGCGCGCAGAAATTTTTTGCGTAATAACTACGTAGAAAATTTCTAGTGATCCCCCTTTCAGGGCTTCTTTACATACATACATACATACAATTTTATTTAGGCACAGTGGCCTCACACAACAAGTACAGTAATTTACCTAATACTGTAAACGCTGGTTTCCAGGGGGGCTGTGCTTATTAAAAAACTGTATTATAATACTGGATTAAGAATCACTGATTGCAGACACCTTTAAAAACATAGGTACGCAATGCGTACGGGAAGCTATTTGCAAGGGTCTTGTTCGTCCAAGGTGTACAGATGCATGGGCGTTGGCAGAAATGGGACGTACGGAAGGGCTGAGACACGAATTTAAAGAGCACAGGGAAAACTTTTCGCTTTTTTTGTTGACATTACAACTAAATGTTTGTTATTACTATCATGCTGATCCTCAAGAAATATGGAGCCCAAGCTTTTCAAGAGCATATGACCCAATCCAGTTTTTATTACTTGAGAAAGCCCATGGGAAAATACCAATAATATTAAGAACATAATAATGAGGTTTTCCTGATTCGGAATGATGATGTCATCATGTTATGAAATATCTAATATTTTGTATTATAGTCCCTAGTTAAGTCAACATGATGATGCCATCAGTCAATATCTTGGGAACCAAAAAAGATATCAAGGAGCTGTAAATGGCATTCAGTATATTTCGAAAGGGCTATTTGCTAGGTATTATAACTGATCATATGCTCTTTTAGTTGTAAAGAATAAAATCTTAAATTTTTTAAGGGTTTATGTGGCTGAAGTGATTGAAAAATTGCTGGATTTTTTTGTACTTGAGAATCAAGTCATGTTTTATCTAATATTTTTATTTCTGCTAGCCTGAGTTAACCGACTCGCCTTCTCTCCAGTCAAAAAGTTCCATCTGCAAAAGAGAGGTGTGAGCAACATAGCCCCAGATAAGTCTCATACAGGTTGCATGACACTAACCAGATCTGGTTAGTGATTCTGGCTGGTCTTTTGGATGTGAAAAATGTTCAATAACCCCTGGAATGTTAAATACATTACCAGATCTGGGTAGTGTCAAAAGTGTTATATGACATCTGGCTCTCGTTGAGGATACGTTTGGACCAGAGCAAAGGAGACTTATGTTAACTTAGGGTACATTTTTGCCAGTTCCTATGTTTTAGAGAAATCACAATTTTAGCAAGTTTTAGTAATTCTTTTAAAACACTACAAGCTATAGGTATACTGTTTCAAAGCAGTGGCTCACATTTTCTTGAACAATATTGTTTCTTACAAATTAATATTTTATTAGCTTGGGCTCTGATGGTCTTCAAGGGTCAAAATGCTGTTGAAGAAATACCCATTGAGTGGTCATGGAAAAACTAAGACCCGGCTGAGACACAGGAAAACTGCAGACCCCCTGGTGCCTGTGAGCCAACCTATCTGTTATTTTCCAGAGGTTCTGCATTTTCCTGGCTCCCAGCAGGTCTAATGGGTCTTTATTTTCAGGTCTTCATTTTCCATACACCCCCTGTTGAGTTTGTAATATGGCAGGACTCGAAATTAAATTTTATGCATAGTTTGACAATTTTAGACTTGATGTATCCCCCAAATTTAGGCGCGTTAGGACTAAAACGAAAAAAAATCTAAGCATATTTACATTCATATCGGGTACAATTTCGAGCCCTGCCTCAAAGGTGGCAAGATCCAGTTTTCATTAGGTGGAGTTTACATGGGGAGCAATGTCACTCCTAAGAGGGATAACTTATTTTGTTTTGTTATCCTCCCTAATGAAGCATATCCCTTCCCATGTAAAGGCCCTTAGATGACAAATAAACCATATTGTGATCTTATGGTTGTAAGTAAAAATAAAGTTACTATGTTGAGTTTACAAGTATTCTCCTGTTTTGGTAGCATGATACATGGCGCCTAATTGAGGTCTTTGTCTTTATTTTGGAGTTTTATTTTGAAAGAGTTTCATGAAGGCTACATTGAAAACCAAGCTCTGAGACCAGCTCGGACGACAACAAATCCCAGGAACAAATAGTCCACCAGTGGCGGATCAAGAAATGAAAAATGGGGGTTGATAATACAAAGAATGTACCAGACATTTAAAAACAAGGGGGGTGGCTAATACAAAGAATATACCAGAAAGATGAGAAAAAAAGGGGGGGGGGGCTGGTCCACTTCTCAGTCAAACTATAAACTTCCAAGTATAAAATTTAGTTTTTATTTAGGCCCCAAAAAGTAATTGTATGGAAAAGATAGAGGGAAAATCAGCTAACAGTGTTTACATCCCAAATGGGGCCTAATTATTAGATGGCACCAACAGGATCATTTGATGATTCATTAGGCAAGTTACAATTGTTATGCATCCTAAAAAACAATTGTAACCTCCCTAACGAATCACCGTTGCCCCCAGGGATACTTGGATATAAAATGACAGGGGTCTGACGGCGCTCCAAATTTCATACCCCAAAAAATACCTGAGCCAATAACTTTTATACCCAAAAAAATACTTGCTCCCAAAATTTTATACCCAAAAAATACCCAACTTTTTTGGCCTAAAACGGCTATTTAATACCAGCATACACATGATGCTGAGCTGCTTATGTTGCCTGGAAATAGCCTAATATCTTGATGATCAACTACTAGCCTGTAAGAAGTTTCAACCGCAAAAAAATACCCGTGGATTTTTCAACCGCAAAAAAATACCTGATAGAAAGTTAAACCCCAAAAAATACTTTTCCTACAAATTTCATACCAAAAAAAATATGTCGGACCTCCCTGTCATTTTTATATCCGAGTACCCCCCTGGGTCATTGCCCCTTTGTCTAATAGGGTTTTGTTAGGGACAAAAAAGACCTGAACGTGTGTGCACATTGGTACACCCCCTGAAATTGTTTTGTACAACCAAAGTAACAATTGGGCCAAGTTTAGTACCATATCCTAATAGTGCACAATAAAATAGCTAACAGACCCTACTATAAAGGGTAAGACCTATTCTGTTATTGGTGAACTACTCGGTATAAACAATTTTGCCAAGTTTAGTACCTGTGCCCCAAAGTGCACGATTAAATCGCTAAAAGACCCTACTATAAAGGGTAAGAGCTATTCTGTTACAGGTGAACTACTTGGTATTCAGTTACTAAACAGCAATATCAGTTTGTGTTTTGTTAATTCTTAATTATTCTTTTGTAACATTACATATTATGGAAATTTGTTAGCGATTTTCATTTTGGACTCCGTGTTGTGGCACCATACAGTTGTTATCACTTCAGTGTTCTCTTGAATTAACTGAGTCGATGTACCAATGTAAAGAGGGCACGAGTTGGCCCCCAGCGTGGGTCTTGATCAGTTTTTCTTTGCAGTCTGCTAATCTTTTTGAGCAGCCGCCTACTTCAAAACATTATCGGGATATGAAAATCTATCGGGATGTAAAAATCTATCGGGCCAGTGACTATATTTGCATTTTCTGGTCTACGTTTTCCGGTATGCATTTCTGGTATGCATTTTGGACCTGCCGGTTTATTTATCGAGTAAGCTAAAGGCTAAGCATAAAACCCACCATTTTTACGTGCTTCTCGGAACGAACGAACTTGGATATCCATGTCAGAATCTTCACACAACTCTACTTCGTCTATCTGTCAGAAATCCTGCTTTGAAGAGTGAGTTTAAAGCTAAGATATAGGCTATTTTGCTTCACATTTTGTAAATTCAAGATGGCGTCTCTGGATACGTCTAAACCATAGCTGAGTTGGACAAAATTGCCCCTCCCTCCCCCTGCTGCAGGAACAAGACCCCGCTTGTGCAGAGTCAACATGGAGAGGTCCCAATACAAGTTGCATTGTAAATGGGTTGCGAAATCGAGTAATATGAAGTACCGTCCGCCAAAAAGAAAGTCCATTGTTCGCCATGACAAACACCGCAGATAGGCAGATAGAAACACATTCACAGTAGCGCCGACTAAGGAAGCATATTTGTAAACAAATAGCTTCAAAAAGAGTCAGCATGTCTCCGTGGAAGAGGTCAAGTCAATCAGGCACTTGAATTCCTTAATTGAATTTGCCTTCTTGGCAGTTGTTGGTAGGCTGTTCCATAGCATTGCACCACTGTACTTAAAGCTACGTTTAAGGAAATTCGTGTTCGGCCTTGGGAGCACTAGGTCAGTTTCACAGCTTCTCAGGATATATTTATCCCTGTATCCTGTAGCCTCGTAAAGCTTTCCCTTAGGTTAGGTGCGGAGTGCCCGTTTAATATTTTAAAAATATATGTACCCTTAGACTTTACATGTCTCCTATCAAGTTTCTCCCATTCAAGTTTTTCAAGGATCATTTGAGATGGGGAATCGTAATTTGCACCCGTTATGACTCGTGCGGCCCGGTTCTGCAGTCTCTGAAGCTTGTCCTTAAGAGTTTTACCACAGGTATCCCACAAGGGGGAACAATAATCAAAGTATGGGAGAACCAGAGACTTATACAGGGCCTCACGAGACCATAACGGGACAAAGGGCCTGACACGCTTAATAGCACCAATGCCGGAGCAGACTTTCTTACACATTTCCTCTATGTGAGTCTTAAAATTAAGCCTTTTGTCAACTTCGACACCAAGGCACTTCTGAGAGTCAACATGGGTGATATTTTTATCGCCCAACTTGATGGTATTAGTCAGGGCCCCGGCTTTGGAACTTAAGTTGTGATCAGACCCTATAATCATCACTTTGATTTAGAAGTATGTGACTGGAGTTTGTTGACCGCAAGCCAGTCAGATATGTTTTCAAGGTCAGTGCAGAGGATAGTTCATCAGTTTCTTTAGAGGAGGCAAACATTTGGGTGTCATCAGCATAGAGACAAGGAGTGGTATGTCCCGGGGGGGGTTCTTCATATGTCGACCTGATAGGGGTGCTTGTCGTATTTTTTAGGGGTCAAAATCGACTCTCAGGTATCTTTTAGGGGGTATCGGAGAAACATTGTGGCTTTCACTAATAAATGGTATTTTTTAGGGGTACTCAAATGAATAAAAGGGTCACAAACCAAGTAAAACGTTTTCTTTCTTTCTTTGTTCATTTATAGCTCTAAATAAGCTTGTTTTGAGATGAAAAACAATAAACAATAACAAAAAAGGTTTATTGTTGGTATTTTTTAGGGGTCATTTTGTTTTATAAGGTATTTTTTAGGGGTTGGATTTTTTGTGTCCTGGTATTTTTTAGGGTATATTTTCCGATGTCCCGACGAGCACCCCTATCACTCTTACATGGGAGAACCCCCCCCGGGTGGTATGTTCAAGACATTCTGGCAAATCGTTTATATATATAAGGAAGAGTAAAGGGCCAAGTATGGAGCCCTGTGGGATTCCGCACACAATCTGTTGTTGTTCTGAAAGAACACCATTAACAAAGCATTGTTGCTGGCGATTTTTGAGGTAGGAATGGAACCACAAGAGCTCCATACCCGAAATCCCATAGAATCCCAACTTCTCAAGTAAAATTTTGTGATTGACAGAATCAAATGCTTTTCGGATGTCCAAAAATACCACTCCTGTCAATTCCCCTTTGTCTAAATTCTCAAACCAGGCATCAACCATTTGTATAAGGGCTGAAACCGTAGAATGTTGAGGACGAAAACCGGATTGAAATTTAGACAACAGGGAATTGTCATTCAGATAGTTATACATTTGTCGGAAAATTTCTCTCTCAAATATTTTGCTGATGACTGGAAGAACAGAAATCGGTCTGTAGTTACCACAATAACGCCGCTCGTCACTTTTATAGATAGAGAGAGAGATCCTTTCTTTATCCCAAAAATGAAATGATCCCCCCCCCCGAATCCTCTGCCCGTATGATATCTCGTCCTAAATTTTGACACAAAAGAGATATCATACGATTCTATTTATAGTGGATCAGCCACTTTAAAAATGCCTATGCAAATTTATCAAACCGTTGTCCGAAACCTCGCAGATTGCGAGGGATCAGAAGTAAAATTCTCTTTCAGGTTGAAGTCCGTTGAACAGTCTCAAAATGCGAAAAATGGAGATAAATTAACGACTTTTTATTAGGATATACAAGGGGAGATTTGAAAAATCCCGTCCCCGTTGAAGCATCTTCCCATTCCCGGTAGACAAATCCCGTTCCCGGTAATCCAAATCCCGTTTTCCCGGCCTAAAAAAAGGCGAATCCCGGCTCCCGTTTTACCCCTTCAGGACCCTGTGTGAAGCTTTGTCATGCAGAGTCGATAGAATCTGCCGTCTTTTTCTCGTCCCGGGGGAGGGGGGGGGGGGCATGTAAGATTCAAAACGCTGTAATTACTTCCGGTTCTGACGTCAGACGCGTGACGTCACTCACGCCATGCTCGAAAACAGTTCAGAACACGAGTCAACTTCAAGATGGCAGACTATCGTAAGTCCTCTCGTTATTTATTGTTAATATAGCTCAGTATTGACATTGTTATTTGTTTACACAGTCAAACCACAAACACACATACACGGATACGGATACTCTACTAGTCCTGAAGGAATTACTGAAAGATTTTACAGCATACCAGAAGGAAATAAAGTCTTGAGTTGTGCGTATTGAGAGTCTCCACTTAGTCTGCAAGTCTATCGAATCATAGTCGGATTCAAGAGTCAGATTCAAGTCTACATTTTAGTTTGAGATAAGCCCTCATGGAAGAAGTTCGTCCAGAAGACTCGGTGAGTAATCTATCGTTGAACTTTAGTAAAAGCCGAGTATCTCGCGGCTCGTCCAGCTCGTCGAAACGAAAAGCCGCCTTGGCAAAACGAGCTGTCTTGGAGCTCGAAGCTGCCAGTTTGGCGAGACGCCAAGCCATAGAAAGAGAGGAACTATTGTTGTCTCAGAGAAAGGAAAAACTTTTACTAGAAACTGAGGTCGCGAAAGCGGCCGCCGAGGAAGAGGCTTTCGGAGAAACTAGTGAAGTTGGGAGTAGAAAGTTTCAGTCTGAATTATTGTTTGTTCGCGAGCCGGCGCTTGGCGAGCGAGAAAAGACTCGCCCGCTCTCGGACACAGAGATCCCGAAGCCGCCGTCTCACCCTCCAAATGAAAGAAAGGTCCCCTCTGACCTTGAACCAAAGTCAATGACTAATGAAGAAAGAAAATAAATCATGATTTGTTGCATTGGTTATCTGCGTCTAGTGATAGTCAATTAGACTTTCCCAAAGTCCGCTGTTCCTCTTTTTTTTTTTATTGGCTTATTTTGTACAACGGACTTTTCTCGCTCGCTTCCCGCCAGTTTTTACCGACCTAAATTTAGGTCGGGGGTGTGTTGGAGGTGTGTCTGATAAACATCCAATCCGAGTGAGAGAAAGTTTGACGTCACATTTTACGCCATCGTCGTTCATTCGCGCGATTTGAAACGGAAAATATTTTTCGCACAAACAAACATCCTCTGTTGGGCAAAAACATCTCTTAGGTATCAAACGCTGTGCTTCAAAGTCTTTCCACTTGTAGATCTATTCTGATGAATTTCCGTAAGCATTTCTTAAGATAAATTTTCCAAAACTAGCATTATAACACGACGAAATCATGCAACAAAAGTCTTGATTCTTAGGCAAATGTTCAGTTGTTGACAAAATTCATGGCGCGCACTGCTGACGAAGATCACGCCACTTTGAGCGCGCGCTGTTTGCATTCGTTTTTCGCGGCAAAAATATGCAAATTAAAATCGAAAGCGTGCGAGCGAAACAAGTCGTACTCTCCCGCGCTTCACCGGGCCGTGTGCTTTTTTTTACTTTGTTCTAAGGAAAAACATTGAGTACGACTTGGGGCAAGTCTAATAGTCAATCTAATGCACGCGCTGAAGTTATCACCCACGCTGGCGTTGCCACAGGGAGCCCGTTAACAAGGACACGCGCGCTATCTGCGGATCAGGAGATAACATTTCCTAACTTAAAGGGTGTGGCTACCCAGATACCTTAGCTCCCGAGCCCCCCAATGTTAATGGCGGTCCATCGAACGAATTCACTGCATTTTCTGAAAGTCAAATAACGTCCCCAGCCATATCAAGAAAGTGCTGTCGTTTTTATGGCAAATCCGCGCGGGTTGCCTGTGGTGTTCAAAACGTGACTCAGGCCCCTCGGCGGGGGGTTAAAACAAAATGGCGATCAAGAGAAGGATGTTTCTCGAGTATCTGGAAGTTTTGATCAATTTTCCTGCTTTTTTCGCTAAGATATGAGGAAAAGTACTTACAGACCTTCCAAATAAGGTAAGGGGGGATTTCCTAATAAGGAAGTTTTGCAACGTCGGCAAAACGACAGCTTTTGGCGAAATTTTCTTGATATGATTTGTCAGGCACGAATCAGCTCCATATCTGTTTGAACCCGAGGTGACAGCCACTGAAGGCACTCCTCAAAGGAGAAATCCAAACCCCTTTGTGGACCCGGATTTGATGTTTTCAACTTCAAACTTGAATTATTCCGAAGCCTTTACCCATTCTCCCCCATATGTGGTAACAGCAATCCCAACAGAAGATTGTCGTCCCAGTCAAAGAACCCCGGAAATAAGATCCCCAGTCATAGTGAACACTGGTTTATCACAAAAACCCGCCTCTCTGCAATGGATGCCTGGTACGGGTAACCCTTCCGGGAAAGTGGATGCAGTGTCTGGTAAGGGGGGAGGAACGTATCCAGTCTTAACAAGCGCTGAATTACCCCGGTCCCAGGCTCGTCGCGGTCAATGGTCAACACAGGGCGCCCATTGGGAAATGTATATACAGTTTCTGGGGGAGGGGGAAGAACAATTTCTGTCTCAAAAGAGAGTGGCCTAATGACGGGCACAGGCTACGCCCGGTTCCTAAATGCCACAGGCAACCCACAAGAAATTTCTGCCACAAACTTTGGAACTCCACGAAGGAATTTTGAACTTGCCCAGGGGGGTGTGGTAGATTACGGACCCGAAGGCACAACAGGTACCCCACAGGCGGTATATCCTGAAATCCCCTCTAGTGGTGGGTATAGCAAATCAAACCCAAAGGTAACAAGTTATTTTCAGAAGTCGTCTAACACCCCCATGATGCTAAGTCCCGACACTCACACCCTTGGGGATGGTAATGTTGGGGTCACCTCTACACCGAACTTGCAACCTGCTAGCAGCGAATCGATGGCGTTATCACAGCATTTGAAGGAGCTGACGCTTCCGCAAGCGTCGGTCCCGCTGTTCGCTGGTGATCCTTTGGAATACAGCAATTTCATGCGAAGTTTCGAACGGCTTATAGAGTCAAAAACGGATAGTCCAAGCGCCAGGCTGTACTACTTGGTTCAGTTCACGGACGGTGATGTTAAGCAACTAGTAAAGAGTTGCTTGTCAATGAGTTCTGATGAGGGTTACGCGACCGCGCGCGCGCTTCTGAAGTCACGTTTTGGTCAAAATTACAAGATCGCGTCCGCGCACGCCGACCGTATTATGAACACTGCTCCTATCAAACCCGACGATTCAGTGTCCTTGCAAAGGTTCTCGATCATGCTAACAAGTTGCAAGAACGCGCTACAAGAAATCGGGTATCTAAATAAGATCGAGAACCCGGAGATGATGCGTAAGGTAATTGCAAAGCTGCCTTATGGCCTGCAACTCAAGTGGCGCGACAAGGCGGACGAAATTACAGAAGCGCGTGGACGGGAAGTAAGCATCTCAGATATCACGGACTTTGTAGAAAGGAAAGCGAGAGTTGCAAATCACCCGATTTTCGGCAAGATCGAACGCGGTGCCTCGCGAAGTTCGGGAAATCGTAAGGATAAGCCTATTACGAACAGGGCTTCGTCTTTTGCTACTGACGGAAGTGCCGCCCCTGGAGTAATAGAAGGCAAGGAGAGACAGGGTGACTCAAACGAGAATTCAGGACGACCGAAGAAAGAAGTCAAATGTTATTGTTGCGATGGGCCGCACTGGATCACTCGGTGCGACGTGTTCAAGTCCAAATCGATAGAAGAGAGAATTCAGATAACACGGAAGAAAGGCTTGTGCGACAACTGTCTGATGCCGTCCCACACAGCGGCGAAATGTCCGAAAGATAGCTTTTGTAAGAAGGACAACTGTAGAATCAAGAGAAAACACTCGTCGTTTCTTCATCCGAGGGACCACCCTGAACAGCGATCGCCAACTCCAGCGTCTCAAGCTCAACCGAGCTCAGAGGAAACGCAAAGATCTGACCAGACACAAAACCGTAACACCGGAGTCGAGGGACTTTGTGGATCCATAGGGGCCGGAACCCCAGCGACAGGACTAGCGGTAGTCCCAGTGAGAGTCAGGGCAAAAGGAGGTAAACAGGAAGTCACAACCTACGCCTTTCTTGACTCAGGGTCGAACACAACATTTTGCACTGAACGATTGATCTCCCAAATCCAAGCTGAAGGAACTATGACCACATTGTCTTTGACGACTATGGATAACGAGAATGTTGAGAGTGACTGTCAGGTAGTTCATCTCGAAGTGTGCGATTTGTCAGGAGACAATAGCGTAGACTTACCGAGCGTTTTCTCGAGAAGAAAACTCCCAGTTACTGTGGAAGATATACCACGGCAGAGTGACGTCGATCGTTGGCCATATCTGAGAGGAGTGGAACTTCAACGGGTTGACAGTACTGGTATCGACTTGTTGATCGGCAATGACGTTCCTCTAGCACATGAACCACGTGAAGTGAAGAGGAGCGAAGGCGGAGGTCCTTACGCCGTGAGGACTATGCTTGGTTGGACGATTTGCGGTCCCCTAGGAAGAGATGAGCGAAGTACCCGAACCGTGAATCGCATCGATGCACACGAGTTGAACGCGCAGTTTGAGAGATTTTGTTCTATAGAATTCAATGATGTACAGTTCAGTGAGGAGAAAGCGATGTCTGTGGAAGACAGGAAGGCGCTGTCGAGTATGGAAAAGTCTGTCAAGCTGGAAAATGGACATTACCATATCGCAATGCCATGGAGAGTGTATCCTCCACCCCTACAGAACAACAAGTTACAGGCTGAATACCGATTGAAGAAGTTGAAGGGCAACCTTAAGAAAAATCCCGAGCTGCATCGCAAGTACACCGCGTTTATGGATGACTTGAGTGTCAAGGGCTACTCCCGCAAGGTACCAGTCTCGGAGTTATCGGAAGTAGGAGGTCCCTCATGGTTTTTGTGTCACCACCCTGTCGAAAATCCAAACAAGAATAAAGTGAGAGTCGTCTTCGATTGCGCCGCTAGATTCAATGGCACGTCTCTGAATGATCAGCTTATGCAAGGCCCGGACATGACCAACACACTCGTAGGAGTTCTAACAAGATTCAGGAAGGAAAATACGGCTATGATGGCGGATGTGGAATCTATGTTCCATCAGGTTCATGTAAGGGTTGAGACCGACTCGACGTATCTGCGCTTTCTATGGTGGCCGGGAGGAGATCTAGAAAAGACCCCAGAAGAACACCAGATGCTAGTACACATCTTCGGTGCGACGTCATCTCCGAGTTGTGCCAGTTTCGGTTTGCGGCAAGCGGCCGACGATAACGAGGACCACTTCTCACCTGAAGCGATCGAAACAGTGAAAAGGAACTTCTATGTGGATGATTGTCTTCGTTCTGTTGAGGGAGAAAGTAAAGCTATTACGTTAGCCAAGGAGCTCCGTGAGGTGCTAAGCGAAGCGGGATTCAGACTTACGAAATGGATCTCGAACTCTAGTGTGGTGATTCAGTCTATTCCATCGTCAGAGAGAGCAGAGTCCATCAGGGAACTCGATCTCGATTATTTACCAGTAGAGCGAGCGCTAGGAATCCAATGGGATGTAAACTCGGATGTCTTTGGCTTCAAAATAGATATAAAGAATCGGCCAGCTACTAGAAGAGGACTGTTGTCGGTTCTAAGTTCTATTTATGACCCGTTAGGGTTCGTCGCACCTGTGATTCTGCGCGCGAGAATCATCCTCCAAGACCTTTGCCGAAAGGGACTGGGTTGGGATGATCCCATTCCTGATGATGATCTGGAGCGATGGAAGGCGTGGCTGGAAGACTTGACGAGGCTGCGCGAGTTCTCCGTACAGCGTTGTGTCAAACCCAAGAACTTCGGAGATGTGGTATCAGTTCAATTACACAACTTCTCCGACGCTTCGCAAGTTGGATACGGGGCAGCATCGTACCTACGTTTAGTCAACGCCAGAGGGGAAATCACCTGCTCCCTCCTGATAGGAAAGTCGAGGCAAGCGCCCAAGAAAGCGGTTACTGTACCGCGCCTAGAGTTGTCCGCTGCAGTCGTCGCGACAAGATTGTGCAGAATGATGCGTCAGGAACTAGACATGGAAATAGACGAAGTATTTTTTTGGACTGATAGTACTTGTGTGCTTAAGTATATATCTAATGAAGATAAAAGGTTCCATATCTTTGTTGCGAACAGGATCGCGAAGATTCACGAGGCGTCGAGAGTTAGTCAATGGAAGTACGTGAACACCAGTTGTAACCCAGCGGATGAGGCGTCGCGAGGTATGACCGCGCAAGAGCTCATCGAGAACGATCGTTGGAACAAGGGTCCGCCGTTTCTCTTGAAGGACAGGAGTGAGTGGCCGAGGCAACCAGAAGCTTTGGGCGCTTTGGACGAGGGAGACCCGGAAATAAAGAAGGATGTTAAGTCGTGTGTCACCGTCAGCAGTGGCTCCGATGCAATAGATAAGATGATTGTTCACTTCTCGTCTTGGTACCGACTTAGAAAGTTCGTAGCGTGGATTCTCAGGTACAAGGCCAAGCTTCGAAACGCGAGTGCGAAACGCAAGCAACGCGCCATTCTTGAGTTTACAACGGAAGCCGTTCCCCCGATAACGGTCGAAGAGCTCGACACAGCCGAGAAGGAGTTACTTCGTTACATCCAGCAAAGGAGCTTTGGAGAAGAGCTGTCTGAAGTCCCACGTGTAACAACCGAAGAGATGGAGAAGAAGACGAAGAGAGAGTCTACTCGCGGAAACAAGAGGCTAAAGAGATCGAGTGCGATTCGGAAGCTTAATCCAGTGTTACTGGACGGATTACTATGCGTCGGGGCCGACTGAAGCATGCTCCCATCGCGAAGGGTGCCAAGTATCCCGTGATAATCCCGAAGAGCCACCATATCGTGCCCTTGCTTGTGAGGCACTATCACGACTTGTCGGGACATTCTGGTCAAGAGCATACGCTATCACTGATGCGGGAGAGGTTCTGGATCCTTAAGGCGAGGCAGCAGTGAAGAGCGTCCTTCACCGGTGTGTCGATTGCAGGAAAAGACAAGGTCCAGTCGGCCAGCAAAAAATGGCAGACCTTCCGGAGGACAGAGTCACACCCGGGAATCCTCCGTTCAGTTCAGTAGGACTAGACTGTTTTGGCCCGTTTGCAGTACAGAGGGCAGGAGTGAAGTGAAACGCTATGGTGTCTTGTTTACCTGTCTGACTATGAGAGCTATACATATCGAAGTCGCGAGCAGCTTAGAAACCGACTCGTTTATTAACTCTCTGAGGCGTTTCATGGCGAGACGAGGTCCACCAGAGATTATAAGATGTGACAACGGCTCCAACTTCGTCGGTGGCTGCCGCGAATTGAGGGAGGCCCTTGCTAATTGGAATCAAGAGCAATTCACGAGTACCTACTGCAGCGCGGTGTTAGGCCCGTTTCAAACGTCGATCTTTTGCCGCGTCGAATCTAATTCAGCCGACTAGCTTTCTCTATTTTACAGGCAAAGGAAAAATAAAAAGGAAAACAAACTTTACATTTCATGATATTCGGCTATGGTTCAGCTAGATTTACCTTTGTACTAAACAAGTGTCCTCTAAGTTGGAAATAAAATGTCTAACAATTGGATTCGACGCGGCAAAAGATCGACGTTTGAAACGGGCCTTACATGGAAGTTCAATCAACCTACTGCCTCCCACCACGGAGGCGCTTGGGAACGTTGTATTAGGACTGTGCGTAAAGTTCTCGGGGCTGTGATGAACGAGCAGCGACTCGACGACGACGGATTGACAACATTAATGTGCGAGGTTGAATCGATGGTGAACAGTAGACCGCTGACCAAGATATCAGACGACCCGGCAGACTGTGAGGCATTGACCCCCAACCATCTACTTTTGCTGCGCAAGGGAGGAAGTCTTCCACCAGGATTGTTCAGGAAGAGATATGTACGTGAGAAAGAGATGGCGTCAAGTCCAATATTTTGCGGATGTGTTTTGGCGCAGATGGGTTAAAGAATACTTACCGCAGTTGCAAGAGCGTCAAAAGTGGACGAATCCGAAGAGGTGTTTCAAGGTGAACGACATTGTTCTCTTGGTCGACAACAAGCTCCCAAGGGCGAAGTGGTCCCTTGGTCGTGTCATCGAAGTGTTCAAGAATCGCAGAGACGGTCTAGTGAGAAGTGTCAAGGTAAAGACCCAGGACTCGGCCTACGACCGACCTATTAGCAAGATAGTACTGTTGGAAGGCGATATCGAGGCGTAAACGCCGGACATTCTGACATATTAAGATATAGTGAAACTGCGTTATATTAGTTTATATATGTATGAATCTTTCATGTATAAGGAATAGACATTGCTTGTCTATAGGGCCGGAATGTAAGATTCAAAACGCTGTAATTACTTCCGGTTCTGACGTCAGACGCGTGACGTCACTCACGCCATGCTCGAAAACAGTTCAGAACACGAGTCAACTTCAAGATGGCAGACTATCGTAAGTCCTCTCGTTATTTATTGTTAATATAGCTCAGTATTGACATTGTTATTTTTTACACAGTCAAACCACAAACACACATACACGGATACGGATACTCTACTAGTCCTGAAGGAATTACTGAAAGATTTTACAGCATACCAGAAGAAATAAAGTCTTGAGTTGTGCGTATTGAGAGTCTCCACTTAGTCTGCAAGTCTATCGAATCATAGTCGGATTCAAGAGTCAGATTCAGTCTACAGGGCATTTGTCCGCTTTTTTGGTCCCCGCCGTGGGGTATTTTGCATTTTTGCTAGCCCGGGTGTGGGGAATTTTCAGTTTTATTTTTAGAAATGACCAAAATCCCGGGGGTTGCCTCCCACATCCCAACATCTCCCTCGTGCTCCCAACATCCCCCTCGTGTTTGTAAGAAACCAGAGAGCACGCGGAATGTACTTTATTGCTTAAATATGCTATATGTAGCACATTCCGACGCTGCTGTATGCAAGCGAGACCTGGACGACTTATAGGCGTCACTTGAACAGCCTGGAAAAATACAATCAAAGATGTCTTCGAAGAATCAGCTGGCAAGATAAGCGGACAAACATAAGTGTTTTGGAAGAGGCCAACTCTACAAGTATAGAAACCATGATTGTCCGAAACCAGTTGCGCTGGACAGGTCACGTCCTGCGGATGTCTAATCATCGCTTACCCAAGCAGCTACTGTTTTCCCAGTTACAGTATGGCCAACGGACTCAAGGTGGCCAACGCAAACGTTTCAAATATAATCTTAAGTTTAACCTCAAGAGATGTGGCACAGACGTTGACAATTGGGAAGGCCTAGCCACAGACCGTCCTGTTTGGAGGCGCTTGGTGTCTGAGGGCACTCTTTATGAAGAGAGCTTACGTCGAGATGCTACCAGAAGAGAGAGAGAAGGAAAGAACGGCAATGTAGCATCACCCCTCTCTTTCGGGGACTACTACCGAAGTCCACACTGCCACAGGATTGCAAATCCAGGATCGGCCTCGTCAGCCATCTGCGGGTCCACAGACAATAATAGAGAACCATCCTACTCGTTCGCGAGTGATAGCTGATGATGATGACTTTCATTTAGCGTGAATAGAGTTTCCTTTCACTAACTTTTTTCCCAAGATTCTTTGGAGATGGTAATTTCGGATTTAGTAATGACACTTTGTTACGTATCAAATGGCTATTGAATAGACTAGATAGAAGAGGAAGAGCTACATGTAATTCAATGACAATTTATCCAATCAGTATATAGCTGCCCGCCAGCTTTCGGCTGACCGTTCGTTCGATTGTAACATGGCCGTGGTATGATTACAGAATTACGGAACATTACGGAATTACAGTTACAGAACCAGAGAGGGTTCCCCTTTGAGCATCAGAACAGTTTTTTAGAACAAGGATCTCATTGTGATACCTCTCCAGAATACTCATGGCCGTATCAGTCTTCGAAGGAGTGAAGAAGAAACGGACCCCCCCCCCCCCCCCCCCCCCCCCCTCCTCATTTTAAGAACAACGAAATTTAAGATTTAAGAACACTGAAGTTCACTTTAAGAACAACGAAATTTAAGAACTCTGAAGCCAATTTTAAGAACAGCGAATTTAAGAACTCTGAAGTCAATTTTAAGAACACGAATTTAAGAACTCTGAACTCAATTTAAGAACACTGAAGTTCATTTAAGAACAACGAAATCCAATGTCCCTTCTCGGCTTTCGTAAAAATATAGTTCTTGTCGTTTCATAGTGAACCGATTTCGTAAGTTCACTTTGCAATTCTAATAATCCCCGCATCTTTGTCATTAATTGTGGCATCCAAAATATTGTAACTTTATCTGAGAGCAATATTCATATGATTTTTAGTCAAGAAACCACGTAGTTTCCTTTATCGGAATGCTGGAAAGGGCCACCATACATTTATACAGATGTGACTCCCCCCCCCCCCCCCTCCCTCTTCTCAAATCCTGGCTACAGCCCTGCAAAGTAGAACCTATGGAATTTACTCAAAGCAGAAGCTCAAAGCAAATGAAGTTCGCTCTTTTAAGCACAAAACACATGTACGCATTCCTGTAAGGAGAGAACAAGTCTTTCAGGGCCATAGCAACAGCAACATGCATGTATGCATGCCTATTTTTATTCACTGGTGTTATCACATGGTATCTGGTCACAGTATATAATAGAATGTCTTATTTATCCTTGCATTCATTTTTCAAAATGTAAGTCGTAAAGCATGTTCTTTCATTTATTTTAGTGCAACTTACCAGTTCAATTCCAACAGCTATCCATCCTTCGTCATCTGGTTTATCAGCATATACCTCACAGATCCCCTAGCCACTTTTCACCAACAAATGTCACAACCCTCTGGTCAATTCTAAGTGGATAAACTGGTCTGGGATGCTTGTCTTTTTTGCTCATGCTAAATACAGATGGCAGTTCTGGAAGATAACTCTTAAGCCAGATTTTGACTTGTTTCCTGAAGAACCTGAGTCCTTTTTGGGAGAATGTACATTTTGCCTTCTTGTAAGCGAATTTTTGCTACTGCCACAAAAACCACAATCATCTTGGCATATGAAGTACTCCTTGTTTCTGAACATCCCATTAGATGTCCCAAGACCTTGAAACTCCTGAAATAAAAGTAATATCAAGCAGTTTGTAGGTTATAACAATTGCAAAAATATATTTGGAATTGCATAGGTTTCGTTTTTAGTCTCTAGTATGATTTGTGACCGGGTCACTTTGTGACAATTTTGGAATCATTTCTAAAGTAGTTTTTATGGACGTTTTTGAGCAATTTTTTGGCTTATCATTTTAAGCTAAGATTTTCCTGGTTTACGTGAGTTAGATTTTCAAGCATTTCTGCTTCTATCAACACGCCTGTTAACTTGTTTTGATTAGATTTTGTCAGTGCATATTTGTAATGCCTTTATCATTTAGGAAGGGTTGGCAATTCAGCTTTTGGTCACGTTCATGCTAAAATGAGTCATAGTATTGTTTAGTCACGTGAATCACGTTTAAATGTTTTACCTGCTTTTGGAAGGCAAAGGAATTTGGGTTTGACCTTGTCAAACAAGATTAGCTGTTGTAACAATTTCCTGTTGTATTAGCCTGAGTATCAGGACCCTCCCCCCTCCTCGAAAAAAAAAATGAGAGAAGGAGGGAGAGGGCCTGACCACAGGCTCCCCAGGTCATTGAGCGAACTCCAGAGTTGATAGTTTGCAGTTTTCCTGTGTCACTGTGTGAAGTTTGACTGAGTTCGATGAGCGCTAAAATGAAAGTACCTACGAAAAATAAAAAAATTGAAAAACGCCCTTATCTAGTCCTTTCGTACCTAAATAAACCACTACTAGCATTTTATTTGGTCAGAATGCACTTTTAGCGAGTTTTAGCCAATTTTATTGTCACCTCTTACTCGTACTATATGTTCTGAAAGGCTGCAAACTGCAAAATTCCGAACACTCGGCGATCCAAAACTATCCCGCGATTTTTTCCCTAAAATCATGATCGCTTGCTCAAACAAACCTCACAGAATTAAAGTACAACTATTAAGCTATCTTGTTTACCTTTTTCGTGGATAACACCTCTCTGAATGATATAAATGCGAATCTTTTCAGCCTCTCGATTCGGCTGAAATCACCGGCAGGACGTGCCCCGACTCCGTGGAAAAAAACAACCGTTGTGACGTTTTTGCTCCGTCTAGGGGTGGGCCACACATTGTCTCAGGCTCTCACCACTTGTCCTTCTAGTCTGCGACATGTCTGGCCCACCCCTAGACGGGAGCAAAACGTCACAACGGTTTGTTTTTTTCCAAGGAGTCGGGGGCCGTCCCTGCCGTGGATTTCAGGCCGAATCGACGAGGCTGAAAAGATTCGCATTTATATCATTCAGAGAGGGTTGTTATCCACGAAAAAGGTAAACAGATAGCTTAATAGCTGTACTTTAATTCTGTGAGGTTTGTTTGAGCAAGCGACCATGATTTTAGGGAAAAAATCGCGGGATAGTTTTTGATCGCCGAGTGTTCGGAATTTTGCAGTTTGCAGCCTTCCAGAACATATAGTAAGAGTAAGAGGTGACAATAAATTGGCTAAAACTCGCTTAAAAGTGCATTTCTGACCAAATAAATGCTAGTAGTGGTTTATTTAGGTACTAAAGGACTAGATAAGGGCGTTTTTCAATTTTTTTTATTTTTCGTAGGTACTTTCATTTTAGCGCTCATCGAACTCAGTCAAACTTCACACAGTGACACAAGAAAACTGCAAACTATCAACTCTGGAGTTCGCTCAATGATCCTGGGGAGCCTGTGGCCTGACACAAATGCATTCAAAAGTTCATGTTCAACATTCAGAATCTGAATGCTGCGCTGATTGGCCAAAAGACAAAGGGACGCGTCACGTCAGTTAAACCGGAAGCGAAACTGGAAGCGTTTTGCTCGTTCGAGTACAAGCCGCGATGGGAGAGAGGAATCTTTCGGGAACACGAACGCAAAGATTTTAATAAATTCGTCCTTTCAAATTCGGAATATGGACGAAAGAGAGTTTGAAGATGATGTAGAATCTGGAATACAGTTTACAGTTTTTTTCCTGCTATACAAGTAAAAGAAGAGCAGACTGCGTGCCTCAAATTCTAGTAGTTTTGCCAACTGCTTGACAAACGCTAAATTTATATCAACACCGATGGTTCTTTCTTGATGTAAAAGTCCCGAAACTTTACTCCAGAATCATTTTTTTTTTTCTCCCGCAACGTTGGAGTGTAGTAAAAAAAGACGGCTGAAATTCAGGCTAGTGCAGACACAAACCTTTTTGCTTTTGTCTACGAATATTCCAGGAATCGGGTTTGAATATCCCGACTATCACGTCAACTAACATATTATTATTATGTTCATCTTGTTAACTCTGTATCTTGTTAAGTCTGCCTTTGCCAAATTCAGTAAACATATGGACAGCTAGGACAGCTAGGACACGTAGGACAGCTAGGACAACTAGGACAGCTAGGACAACTAGGACAGCTAGGACAACTAGGACAGCTAGGACAGCTAGGACACGTAGGACAGCTAGGACACGTAGGACACGTAGGACAGCTAGGACAGCTAGGACACGTAGGACAGCTAGGGCAACTAGGACAGCTAGGACACGTAGGACACGCAGGACAGCTAAGACACGCAGGACAGCTAGGAACACGCAGGACAGCTAGGACACCTAGGACAGCTAGGACACGTAGGACAGCTAGGACAGCAGGACACGTAGGACGTAGGACAGCTAGGACACGTAGGACAGCTAGGACACGAAGGACAGCTAGGACACGAAGGACAGCTAGGACACGTAGGACAGCTAGGACACGTAGGACAGCTAGGACACGTAGGACAGCTAGACACGAAGGACAGCTAGGACACGTAGGACAGCTAGGACACGTAGGACACGTAGGACAGCTAGGACACTTAGGACAGCTAGGACACGTAGGACAGCTAGGACACGTAGGACAGCTAGGACACGTAGGACAGCTAGGACACGTAGGACAGCTAGGACACGTAGGACAGCTAGGACGCGTAGGACAGCTAGGACGCGTAGGACAGCTAGGACACGTAGGACAGCTAGGACACGTAGGACAGCTAGGACACGTAGGACAGCTACGACACGTAGGACAGCTACGACACGTAGGACAGCTAGGACACGTAGGACAGCTAGGACACGTAGGACACGTAGGACAGCTAGGACACGTAGGACAGCTAGGACACGTAGGACAGCTAGGACACGTAGGACAGCTAGGACAGCTAGGACACGTAGGACACGTAGGACACGTAGGAAAGCTAGGACACGTAGGACAGCTAGGACACGTAGGACAGCTAGACACGTAGGACAGCTAGGACACGTAGGACAGCTAGGACAGCTAGGACACGTAGGACAGCTAGGACACGTAGGACAGCTAGGACACGTAGGACAGCTAGGACACGTAGGACAGCTAGGACACGTAGGACAGCTAGGACACGTAGGACAGCTAGGACAGCTAGACACGTAGGATACCTGTATCTGATTCAAAAAATAAAAGTTGCTTTACAGGGCTCGAAAGTAAGAAAAGCCTCGGTGGAATTTTTCAGCCCAAATATGACAAACTTAGTAGGGGCGAATCCATTAATATAAGCAATATAATTGACCGTGTACACGGTCAAGGAACCAGGCGTCGTTACTTTCTATGCATATGGAGCTCCGCTATAAACTGAAATTAATTTGATTTTGCTTTCGAATATGCTGTATTAACATTCCCGGCACGGCTCGTCGATCCAGAATTCTGGTCATCGACCCATCAATTAGGCCGATCTCGTGCGCGGCAAACGCCGTGCTACACATGCACTTCAGCCGAACTTTCTTGGTTCAGCTCGAAAAGAGCCATTAGGCCTAGGCATACGTCGAATCTCACTCGCATTGAATCTATTTAATAATTGCTTCGAAGGAGATTCGACTTTAATTAATTCTGCAGCAAAACGTAAAATTGTTGTACAACACGCCCTTCATATGATTCCGGAATAAATTACAAGCGCGCTTTCCCTGCACTTTTCGTACAACAAGGTGCGCATAAAGGAATGCGTGAGGCAGTTTCTTCTATAAAAGAATTCATTTCCCCGTGCATGCGGCGGTCCAGTTGAGCGTGCATTTTGAATAATTTGACCTGTTGACACAACCAAACCAAAACAATGTGATAGAAAAATTATACTTTTATTTATTATACTGGTCTGAGCAGCCTGTTCATCATCGCGACTTTCATTACATCGGCCGGGTGCTCTTTCTTTAGAGCAATTTTCGCAATATCCAAACATTCTCCCGTGCTTTCAGTTCCATCCATTCGTCTGTGTCTCGTCATTTTCGAATACGCCGCATTTATTTGCAAACCTGTATTTCGCAAGTGAAACATAAATATTTAGTGAGCTCGAAATAGGAACAGGTTCAGAGAGAGTTTGCGATACTTTTATGTTTATCGGGTCTTCTGTAGGTACCAGAGACTATTGTATTCTGTGTTAGCTTCGTTCTTTGTGTTACTTGGAGTCCTTTGTCTCGGGTCCATTGTCTCTATTTAATTACGTATACTGTGCTCCGGTCAACTCCGGTACCTACAGAACGAGGTTTATCCGTGCCATTTTATCTTTTTGAAGGCAAGTTAACATAGAACGCATGCTCTGTAAGGGGGGGAATCCAGGTTTTTGTAGATGGGGAGAGGCTATTTTCACGACGTTTGCACAATATATCAAATTTGAATCAATTATTTTCTAATTTGCATGATTTATGAATTGAATTCGATGCGTGTATAATGCGACGTTTGCCGCTTGATCGCACCACAGTCGTATTATCCGAGTTGGCCACTCGAATTCAAGTCGAAGTCGAACCTATTAATTAGAGTCGAACTAATTTGATAATTTGCAGCAAACGTCGCATTATACATGTACCTATTTCAGGATAAATAGCTTCGACTGAATTAAATACGAGTAAAATTCGAAGATGCCCTAGCCTTACTCATTTAACCATGAATATAACTTGTTTCGCAAACCAAGCCCCACGGTTTTAAGGTGGCTCCCGAGTATTTATTGGAGAAATAGACCTCAACTTCTAGCGTATGTTTGACCCTGAAAAAATTTTCCGATTTCCGTAATTGTTCTCACAGAGCTAAAGCAACCTCTACACTTCCAAATGGTGTAGTTCATTGGATATATTAAGCTTTTCTGTTTGGGATATTTTAAATTTTGCAAAGGAGGTGTTTTTAAAATAATTGGTATAACTTGAAAATTCGACCGTGAATGATCTTATTACCAGCTAAAATCGCATCCATGTTAATAAGGGTTTACTCAGAGAAATGCCCAGGTCAGCTTTTCCCATGCGATTTAAGTTGTAAACGATGTAATAATTTTACCTCTAAAATTGTCTTATTCCACTTCTGTTTAGGGTGGCGAGCGCGGATACCAGAAAAGTACGGGAGCTCTTCAGGATTATATCGGCTAATGTTCACTCTTAATTATATAAAAGAGAAAATAGAATCGAGTATCTACAGAAAAGCGGTATTTAATAAACGAATGAGAGCAGCTTCTTGTCCAGAATGTGCTGTTGCTATAATATTCAATTCGAGCTCGAAATAACTAAATAGCTGGAATTGTTTCATAAGTTTCTTTCGTGAGAGGTAGAGTACAACTAACTGAAAGACTTACCAAGTCTGGGCTCGTCTTTCCAATACTATGTTGAGAAACATTATCCAAAAGGAGTCAGTGTTTCGTTGCTCCAACACAAACGCCAAGAAACCCACATGTTATGAGCGCAGTGTTCTTGCCTCAGTGCACTCGCTAAATTCTTCACGTGCGACGCTTCCTAGTCCCGAAGTAAGACAAGTTAATACCGGTAGCTGTTCCGCGATCCCGCGGGTCGAGAAAGCGTCGCACGTGAAGTATTTAGCACCATGTGCACTGAGACGAGAACGCTGAGTTCATAACATATGGGTTTTCTTGGCGTTGTGTTGGAGCGAGAAATACTGACTACTTGTGGATAATTTTCTCAACATAGTATTGGAAAGACGAGCCCCAACTTGGTAAGTCTTCTCAGTTGGTTGTACTCTACCTCTCACGAAAGAAACTTGCGAAACAATTCCAGCAATTTAGGTATTTCGAGCTCGAATTGAATATTATAGCAACAGCACATTCTGGACAAGACGTTGCTCTCATTCGTTTATTAAATATTGCTTTCTGTAGATACTCGATTCTATTTTCTCTTTTATATAATTAAGAGTGAACATTAGCCTATATAATCCTGTAGAGCTCCCGTACTTTTCTGGTATCCGCGCTCGGCACACTAAACAGAAGTGGAATAAGACAATTTTAGAGGTAAAATTATTACATCGTTTACAACTTAAATCGCATGGGAAAGCTGACCTGGGCATTTCTCTGAGTAAACCCTTATTACCATGGATGCGATTTTAGCTGGTAATAAGATCATTCACGGTCGAATTTTCAAGTTATACCAATTATTCTAAAAACACCTCCTTTGGAGAATTTAAAATATCCTTAACAGACGAGCTTAATATATCAAATGAACTACACCGTTTGGTAGTGCAGAGGTTGCTTAAGCTCTGTGAGAACAATTATGGAAATCGGAATATTTTTTCAGGGTCAACATACGCTAGAAGTTGAGGTCTATTTCTGCAATAAATACTCGGGAGCCACCTTAAGCATGCTCCCAATCAGCTAACCCCAAATAGTCAGTACAGAGCGCAGAGAGCGCGTGCTCTTCTGGTGCTGTTTAAGTCGCTTCAGGTTGACGTTGAGGCCTCTGACCCTTGAAAAACTGGACATCAAAATGTAAGTTTAATTGCTCATACAAAGCTTGACCGATCGAGAAACAGCGCTCAAGCGAAACTACACAGGCGAACAACAGACCGTAGATAACAATAATGCCACTGTTCGGAATAGTTTCATAACAAAAAGCAAAGGTATATTATGCTACTAATTTTTTAATTGTATTGTTCCAGATTTATTCCCTGTCTTCACCTTCCAACATAACTTCGGGAATAACTCTCCCATTGATTTCTTAGCTTTTATGGCGGAGCTCTAGCTCAGTCATACGTGTCATAGCCCAGTCATACGTGTCCTAGCTGTCCTGCATGTAATAGCTCAGTCATACGTGTCCTAGCTCAGTCATACGTGTCCTAGCTCAGTCATACGTGTCCTAGCTCAGTCATACGTGTCCTAGCTGTCCTTCGTGTCCTAGCTGTCCTACGTGTCCTAGCTGTCCTACGTGTCCTAGCTGTCCTAGTTTATAGCTGTCCTAGTTGTCCTAGTTTCCTAGTTGTCCTAGCTGTCCTAGCTGTCCTAGCTGTCCTAGCTGTCCTACGTGTCCTAGCTGTCCTAGCTGTCCTAGTTGTCCTAGCTGTCCTACGTGTCCTAGCTGTCCTAGCTGTCCTAGTGTCCTAGCTGTCCTAGCTGTCCTTGCTCTCCATATGTTTACTGAATTTGGCAAAGGCAGACTTAACAAGATACAGAGTTAACAAGATGAACATAATAATAATAATATGTTAGTTGACGTGATAGTCGGGATATTCAACCCGATTCGTGAATCGTAGACCAAAGCAAAAAGGTTTGTGTCTGCACTAGCCTGAATTTAGCCGTCTTTTCTTCCTACACTCCAACGTTACGGGAGAAAAAAAATGATTCTGGAGTAACGTTTCGGGACTTTTACATCAAGAAAGAACCACACCGATGCTGTACGCTAGCTTCTGGCTTTAGAAAGATGCAGAGAAGACCATTGCGAGTATCGTTACTAGGCCCGAAAGCAGCAAGTCGTGCTAAAGCGTAGGGAATTTCAACGGCATCCCTCGAAGATCAACGATAACAAAGAAATCCTGCTCGGCAGCGCTAAATTTTCTTCTAGCTCAGGCTAAATTGTTCCGCAGGATTCGGCAGCTTTCGCTAGAAAAAACGGTCCTTTGAGCTCGTGATAAGCTTATGCAGTTCTGTAGTAGAAATTTCCTTGCGGAATTCCTGCACGCATCGAGACCCGCTCGCCGAAGTTCCCACGCAGTCCACACTTTCAAGCAGGTTTCCCAAAATAACCGACCGAGCTCCAAGCTTTCCAGATACTTTTGTTGGAGAAAATAAGTGTACTGATCCGGATTTGAGCCATATTTAATAAGCTTGATCTTTTACAAACGAAAGAAACAAGCAAGCTTGACTGTTTTGGTTTTGGTTCAGGGAAACGTACTCCAGCGAGACAATAGGCGATGACAGCTGACGACAATTTTTGATATGATTTTGACAGCCGCCTTGAAGGGGGCGGAAGGCGCCGCGACAAGTGATTGTGTCAGGCCAGGTCAGGCATAATTCTATTTTTCCTCTCTCATTTTCTCACAGAAAAATAAAATTCCGCCTGATACTCAGGCTACTGTTGTATGATCAGTAGTGAACTTAATTGACTTTTGTTCAGCATAATACTTCTGAACACTGTTCCAATTTATGTTCGTGGAAAATAACTTTCTAGGTTTGCATTAGAATTCTTTTAGAGTTTAGTTTCTCTAAACGTTTCTAGTTTTGCTTCTCAAAATTTTGACCCCCCCTCAAATGCTAGCCCAAAAAATATGACCCCCCCCCCCCCTCTCATAGTGTTATTATGCCATGTGAATATAAAATCACAGTTTTTTCGAACTCTTAAAAGAGTTGATTGATCCACGCAAAACTGATAATCACTATTGAACTAAAGTTTTAGGATTCGTGGAAAAAAGATGTTGCAATTCCTCCTTCTTGTACATCGGACATTATCAACGTGTGTTACTATGCAGTTAGGGACGGACGGATGCTACTTATAGCATCTCCGGAACAGTTCAGGTTTTTGGTCACGGGATTTTGGATTTTCGCTACTATGAAGATATTCGAATTCAGGATTCTATTTCTTATCCAAGTGCTCTTTGGTGTATCAGTACAGAGCCTTGTGTTTGGATTTGTTAAAAATCTGCACAATTTGTTAAAAAATCTGATGCGCGCGAAGCGCGCCGCGATTTTGAAAATCAAACTTAACGCGGTTAATGAAATTATCATTTCTGGGACACGAAAATCACGCTGAAGACATGGAGTTACGGAAGAAACATAATAGAAAATTTCCAAAATTAAACATAGTCCAGTACGGTGTTTTAGTTTGGAAATGCTACACCAAAGTATCCTCTTTGCGCGCGAAGCGCGCTGCAAATTTTTGACATATAAGTTTAAAGAATGGGAAAAGTCCAGGAGTAAATGAGAACTTGGTGTCTAACAATTGGGGTTCCTGACATTTGCTAAACCTTATTTACTGCTGGCTGATAGTAAATTTACTCAATTTAAAAAAACATTTTAATGTTGTAGATGGCGAGCGCGCAGCGCGAGCCGACAAAAAAACCCAGTCTATTTATAAGGACTTCGGGTTCCCTAAAAAGCAGTCAGGAGACAATCGAGTATCAAATGGTCCGTCCCTAATGACCAGCTTTCACGTTTCACGAATCTCTAGGCCTGTAATCACGAGTCACGTAAGAGAAATTCGTAAATCACGGGTCACGAGGGCATGAGATTTCCGCGGATCACGGCAATAATTTTCCTGTTTTCACGAACGAAGCAAATTTGGGGTGAATCACGGAAACCCCTTCACCACTCTGTCCTACCCTACTAACCACCGCAGTTGTTCTATTTCCAAAGGTAAAGTTGAATTTCAAATAGAATAGAGACTTCTAAGATTGCGCGGGTCGAAGCATCTTTAATAATGCTTTGTAAACTTTCATTTTGCTCAAGCCTCAGGCAGTGGCGAGGGCTGACCAACTGAGTAGTTTGCTTGTATGTTTCCCGATGCGCGCGTAGTTTGCTTGTATGATTTACGAGGCGAATGAAATTCTTATTTCTGAGAGACGAAATCACGCTGAAGAAATGGAGTTACTGAAAAAACATCATAAAAATTTTCCAAAATTAATCATAGCCATACGATGTTTTAGTTTGTAAGTACTACACCGACCATCCGCTTTTTATGCGCGCGCAAGCTAGTAAAGTTATTTATTGTTGTAGATGGCGAGCGCGCAGCGCGAGCCGACCAAAAAAACACTCTGTTTATAAAGGCATCAGGTACCCTAAAAGCAGCCATCGATGTCACCCTGTCTAACAATCAGCGCCCAAAAAATTTGGCCCCCCCTCAAACGTAAGCCCAAAAATTTGAGCTCCCCCCCTAAATCGGCGCCCAAAAAATCAAAGCCCCCCCCATATATTGCCGGCCCCCCCCCCCCCCCCCCCCCCCCACCCCCCCGTTAAATAATGACCACTCAGCTCACACTGATCCTATTTTTAAGGAATTGCAAATCCTAAAATTTCATGATAATCTACTTATTTCATATCGGCAAATTTATGTTTACTTCCAAGAGCTTTTAAAATATTAGAAAATTTGCTATACGGTTTCAAGGTCCTATTTTTTTAAATCGCTTAAGAAAGAAATTCAAAATTCAATTCCTATTTCTCTATTTAAATCAAGACTGAAAACATTTCTTCGAAGCTAATTAGTTACTTCTCTCTATGCTCTATCTGCTGGGCTTTCTTTTTTTTTTTTTTTTGCTTCGCTTTTGTGTCATCTGTCTGTGTTGCTTGTTTTTATTATAAATTCATTTTATCATTACATTATGTGCAGTCTGTTCGTAAGCTTATGTTCAATTATTTAAGATGAGGAGGGAGCTCATGGTTATAAGCCCTAAAGGACGGTGCCTACAAAAACGAGTATTTTTTTCGCACTTAATGACTATGTGGCAATGAAAGGTAATGTGAAAGGCTATCGATTTCCGATAATAAAAGGTAGGGTACCCACGCAAGTTTTCGAGATAACACATCCCCAACACCCTAAAAAAGCAGAATTATCGTTTTTTTAGAAATTACGAAAAAAAATATTTTTTCTCGATAGTTTTATTTAAATTCTACTTTCGCTCGTAAAATCAGCAGCTGTTATTACATTTGTTGGATTCCATAACAAATAAATGTAAATTTCGGCTTTTAAAGTTATTTTAGGGGTTAAAATTTCTTCAGAAGGCCCAAAATCTACCCTGACACCCGCTACTTTATGCGTTAAAAAATAGCCTCAGCATATTTTTCGCACGTTAAAAAAATGCAAATACGCTGCAGAGGATTCATATTTTCGATTGATGTAAAAAAATATAGGGGTAGCCACGCAATTTTTAGAACTATCATGCATTTTAACAGCAGGTAGAATGGTTAAGTGACAAATCTGCGCAGCCCTCCCCTGTGAGTAGAAATTGACATTCAAAATGGCGACTATTTAAGTAAGAGGGGAAAAGTGGAAAAATCAAGGTAACTAGGTGGTACATTGACTAAAAATCATTTAAACATTGATTTTAGACAAAAATGTAGTATATTTGATTCCACAATTAATAACAAGCAGGTCGAGATTATTGAAATTAGCAAGGCGAAGTTACGAAGTCAGGTTCTCTTTCAAACGATAACAACGACGTTTTTGTCATTTACAAAGCGAGACTTGTACAAACATTATTGAAGTGAAACTGCATGTACGCCATATAACTTAAAGTATAAATATACATTAAGTTTTCTGATTAATTTGTGGTATTTTTTTGCGTAAAGATATCTAGACTTTAGTATCAAACGGATGGCTACTTTTACTCAGAGAAAAATCCCGATATTTTTACTAAATGTAAACTTTTGTAGGAAATTTCCCCAAGAAAGTTCCAACTGAAGGTAATTCACAGAGAAAAACAAAGAAAAAAGCAGAAAAATGAGAAAAAAGAAAAAAAAAATCCACGGCCCGAGTGAGTTCCGAACCTGGAGTACTTGCAGTCCATCTAGCGCGCTAAGCACTTGCGCCATCGAAACATAGATGAAAATCTGGTCGAGAAAATGCTACATATACAGACATCCGTATAGAATGCGCGAGCAGGATGTGCAGTAGCAATTGTAGGCACCGTCCTTAAGGTTTCTTATGAGCTTCCTCGCCTGGAAAAATTTTTTTTGATCTTTTGATATTTATATATGAGCGCTGGCAACTGAAAAGGGAGACATCACTTCGAGGTCAAAATAACCCCCATTTCGCTATTCTTCCCAGTCGCCTGTGAAACCCCCTTTTCAGTTGCACGCGCTCATCTCATCAATCGCATCTCCTTTCCCAGAGCTGTTTTGCTTGCAATAGTGGCACGCAAGCCCTTACTGAGGCTGATATGTCGTCATTCAATGCTTTGAGTGGAGTTGCGCGAAATGAGAAGAGTCGTATTTCTAGCCCTTATTTCCCGCTTCTTATTCTAGTCAATTTCAGGGTACGAAGTCGCTCTGGGATAGCATCGCATGGATTCGGGGGGAGCCTTAGTTCGTTGGGCGAGCTCTTTACCAAGAAACAGGCGTGGTGCCGTTTGCCAAGGCCTCTTATACCAAGCCTCTTAAGCGCAGAGTCATGACATCGCGTAAGTAGGCTGTCAGAGGGAAGACGAGAATGCAACATGAGCGCTGGCAACTGAAAAGGGAGACATCACTTCGAGGTCAAAATAACCCCCATTTCGCTATTCTTCCCAGTCGCCTGTGAAACCCCCTTTTCAGTGCGCGCGCTCATATATATATAGAAATTTTTTTTGATCTTTTGATATTTATATATATATATATTTATTATATAGACACGAGTGTTTACTGGGAAATACGCCACTCGTAGATCTCATACGAAGCTACATCCGGGTCCTCAGTGACAAAAGTGCTTGGAAATCAATGTTGAATAATTTTTTCTGGTTTGTCTATATAATAAAAAGAAAATTACACGGTGGCTTGAAGATATGAATTTTATTTTCTCGTGTCAAAAGCAATATTTTACTCACTCGCTGCGCTCGTTCGTAAAATATTGCTATTGCCACTCGAAAATAACATTCATATCTTCGCGCCACCGTGTAATATCCTCTATATATATATATATATATTGCCTGGCCAAAAAATTATGAATAAACTGAACTGACTAAACTCTGTGACTCTCACCATGCTGCATTAGCAGACATCTTCAATCACAGCATCTCATTTTGATTTTTCTTGCGTGATTTAGGATTCAGTCTTTTTTTATTCTCAACAGAATTGAAGGATACCCTACTGAGTCAAGTGGCAACTGCCTAAAAAGCTTGTTTCGCATCCACACGTATCCGGTTATTTTATAATCCGCAACTTTTTCTTTCCGGATACAGCTATTGTCCACACGCATCCGGTGAATTCGCAGACAAATCCGGATATTTTTTAATCCGATCTCAAAAGTGGAAATTTTTGAATCCGATAACATTTCGGATACGTGCTGTGGACGGTCGAATCCGGATATTTTCTGATTCGGTATACGTGTGGATGGTCGAATCCGGATATTTTCTGATACGGATGACCAGATGTGCCTGCAAATTCGCCCGGATGCGTGTGGACGATAGCCGTATCCGGAAAGAAAAAGTTTCGGATTCATAAATATCCGGATACATGTGGACAGGTGAATTCGATTTGAATATTTTCATATCCGGAAAGAAAAAGTTTCGGATTCAAAAATATCTGGATATGTGTGGATGGGGCCTCAGTGGCCTACTTCCAAACTTAGCCTGCTACTTCAAAACTTGTAAACTACTTCCCCCAAGCACAAAACTGTCACAACACAATCAACATATTCTTCACTGCTCTCTGGCATTTAATGGCTCTGTGGCCATGATGAAAGTGTGTCACACAAAAACACTTCAATTTCAAGAACCTATTTAATTGTATATTCCACTCCTGTATCTGCCCTACGGTATATGCCCTGTATCTGCCCTAAGCTACCTCATCTCTCGTTCATCATCTATTCATGAATTGTGCCTCCTGTGCAAGCACACGGTTTTCTCCAATCACAGGGGGAGTACATGGATATAAAAATGATTGGAGGGGGGGGGGGGGGGGGGGAGCAACAGAGCTCCAAATGGCATAATCACCAAAATGCGGGATCAATCTGCCACCATATATACAAAAGGGAGCAGCTAAATTAATTTACGACTGTTTCAAACTGAGGGACCAAAATTCAAATTAATTATTGTTTTTTTTTTCATCACTAATATTTATTGGACAAATGCCAATGTAATAATTAATTTACAATGTACCAAAAACATGTCTATGTCTATGGCCAAAAGAATACCCAACTTTTTTAGCCTAAAAAGGCTATTTAATACCAGCATACACATGATGCCCATCCCATTATGTTTACCATCCCGTTATGCTTTCACAGAAAAACTAGAACTGCTATGACTTTCTATATTCTATATGAGCTCCCTCCTCATCTTAAATAATACGATGTTTTTTACTTAACTTAGTTTTTGAACACATTTTTTGACTATGTTGTAGATCGTACAGAAAAACATCGACGAACCGTCACACACGGCCAACAGAAAAGGGATCTGGACACCACAAAGTACAAACACTGAACTTGGGCCACCTGTGATCACATGTTGAATTTAGTCTAGTTTCTAGTTTTATTTTTCTCTGTGTCTGGGCATCATCTGGTATAAATATGAATAATGTTCATACCTTTCCAACAAGCTCTACGCCAAACATCGTCCCATTATGGGTTGGCAGCTCCCCTTTATACCACACAATTCCAGGAACCTCCTCCCGAGCACCCTTAACTTTCACAAGAACTTTACTGTGGACGTTAATTTTCAAACTTAAGTCCAGACGGTTTGTCTCTCGAAAAATACGATATCTCTCTTCGGCACTAGTAATGGCAAAAAGCAAATTCGCTGCATCTTCTACTAGTTTTGCCACATTAGTAGTCGGACAGAGAAGTCTACCTTTCCCTTCTATCTCGGTGAGGCATATTTGAGAATTATCTTCTGGTTGTTCGGTTTCAGGCAGTGCTACAAACATCTGACCTCTCAGAAATTGTGTAGGAACACTTTTAATTGTTCGCGGCAAAATTTCATTTTCAGTGCGTTCTCCGACTCGAACTTGAAGTAGAATGTATTTGTGTTGTTTGTCATCCATTTTGTGTGTCTATCTTGAATAGAATCCGGTAGTTTGAGGGAGAAACACCATTTTCAAATCAACTTCCGCTTTGGTCTCTCGTCTCACTCTGATGATGGAAAATTCCCGCCTAGTCTCGCTTCCATGCTTTCACTTTCTATTTTCATGTCATTACGTCATTTTCAAAAGTGAAAAACACAGGAAGCCCATGGCCTCTACACTGCAAACTTTTAAGTAATTGTATTATTAATCATTGGATGAAAAAGATTAATATATAGATTTAGCCACTGGCTAAAAGCGGAGCTCCTGGTTATAAAATTTTCTGTGTGAATGAAAGGGATTCCCATGTGTACATGGTTGCTTTAGAGTCTTCCCTTCACGAGATATTAATTTTTGAAGCATAGATGACGTCATCGATGACGTCATATCACGAGACCACCTCATTTCGCTCAACTGTTGACCTAGACTACACTACCAAAGTTTGGTTGTTATAGAGTCTTCCCTTCTCGAGCTATTGATTTTTCAAGCATAGATGACATCATCGACGACGTCACATCACGTGAGCACTTCATTTCGCTCATCTGGTGACCTGGACTAAATTACCCAAGTTTGGTTGTTTTAGAGTCTTCCTTTCATGAGATATTCATTTTTCAAGCAGATGACGTCATCGATGACGTCATATCACGTGACCACCTCATTTCGCTCATCTGGTGTCCTAGATTACACTACCCACGTGTCTGGTTGTTTTAGAGTCTTCCCTTCATGAGATATTAATTTTTCAAGCATAGATGACGTCATCGATGACGTCATATCACGTGACCACTTTATTTCGCTCAACTGGTGACCTAGACTACACTACCAAAGTTTGGTTATTTTAGAGTCTCCCCTTCACGAGATATTAGTTTTTCAAACACAGATGACGTCATCGATGACGTCACATCACGTGACCGTGTCACAGCACCCCCCTTGTGGCATAGACAAAATATCCCAAGTATGGTTGTCTTAGCATGTTCCCTTGAGGAGATATAATTTTTTCTTTGCATACCACAGGGTTCCCATGTGTACACGGACGGACGGACGACTAGACGGACGGACGGACGGCGTACGCTATAGGTTTAATACCAGAAACATAAAGAAAAAATCATATCTCCCGAAGGGTAGCTTCTATAGAAGCCAAACTTGGACAAACGTTTAAAGACCATAAGGGGAACTCTACACTAAAATCACGTGCCCTTACGTCGTAAATGACGTCATCAAAATGATCCATAATGCCCGTGACGTTCAAAAATCAACTTGATAGTATACTATACGTTTTTTCCTTAGGTATGGTGCTCCGCTAGCGCGGGCCTTCGGCCCGCGCTGGAGCTCCGCTATGATGTTTGTATTATTATTAGCGAAAAGGGACCTTATACGGTATTTTTGTCAAATCTGTTTTGAAGTGTAAAATATATTATGTGTAATCAGCTAAATTTTTTCGCACAGCAGTCTATAAATTTTGCAATTCAAGAATGGTTTATATGGATATTCTGAAACTCTTTTGCAGTTTTCTTGAAAGGAATTCATGCTTGCGTACCTCGAGTCATGAAGCCAAATGGGCAGCAGAAATGAGACCGACGTGATGGAAACAAACAATGCATGCAGTGTACGCCTTCTTAGCAGCTACAGACAAGTTCGTGGACAGAAAGGGGGATCGAAGGGGTCATGGTCAGGATACAATGATCCCCATAGAGGGAAGGCATCAGGACACAGGATTCCCAAAGGGAAAGGGGTCCGGGCGCAGGATCCCCATGTGAAAGGAGACTCCATAGATTCCCAAAAGGGGAGGGGGGCTGCTAGACTTGCCCCAAGTCGTCCTATGTTTTTCCTTAGAGCAATTAAATGAAGAAAAAGGCGCACGGTCCAAAGCAAAAGCGACCCGAGTTCTGAACATTTTTCAACGTAGCCTTTCCTCGTGTACACCTGAAGTTAAGGAAAAAGCGTACTTGTGCCTGGTAAGACCAATCGCAGAGTACGCGTCTGTCGCATGGAGCCCCTACACCCAGCAAGATATTAAAGGCGTAGAGGCAGTCCAGCGCCGTGCCGCCCGCTTCGTCTGCGGCGATTATCGCAGGGACAGTAGCGTGACAAATTATCATTTTTTTTTTCGTTCTGTTCCTTTATGGAATTGTATCCCACAAACCCTGTTCGTAGAAACCGACAATGTAAAGCAGTTTTGTGCCCTTTTTGCGAGCGAGCTAGTTCGGCCTTGAGTGTCATGCTCCTCGTTGCACTTTGTCCATTTATTTATTACTTATTATTCGTCCGTTATTTATTTATTTATTTTAATCCTTCGTTGTCAGTGTAGCCGGTGTGCACGTGCCACCACCGACCCTGATCATTACCGGATTAGCTCGCGCTATTGGCAATTATAACATTTAAAGCATTTAAAGGTCCCGCATGGCGCGCGGGAGAGTACAACAAAAGGCAATTAAAACAAAAAGAGGAACAACGGACTTTGGGAAAGTATAGGGGGCTGCCAAAGAAGTGAGGATCAGAGAGTAACATGTGCTCCATGCCTGACTCAGCCTACGTAGCAGCAAACGGAATGCCACGAGTAAAGAACGGAGAGAATAAAGGGCCAGCGAAGCCGAAAGGGAAAACGCAACCACTCGATCCCCCTCCTGTTCCCTTTCCGGATAGAACAGCTGTGGCAATGTTAGAGTGCGTGGTCCCATGTGGTCATGGGTAATCAGGCCCACGATCAGGGGTTGTCAATAGATTTATCAGTGAAATGCCGGCTGCTGTAGTTATGTGGTTCTTCTGTGGGAGATCGAGCATTTTGAAAAATGTACACTTAGGAAACTTTCGAACACTTTTTGCGAGCACTAGCCTGTATCAACAGGCGATAGTGATAACGGGGAAGCCGGAACAAGCCCAGCTTGGGAGACACGGCGCGCAGAGCGCTAGACCAGCTTCAGATACGGCTTTCCGGGAGTTTTTCGTTGCGCTTTCCGAGAGGCTGTTCCGCAGGCTATGCGAGCACTTACAACCACCACTGCTCATCTTGGCGAGCAATCGCGAGCACCGAATAATACTGCGCTAGCAAGCGAGCACCGCAAAAATCGTTGCGCGAACTGTGAGCACAGTCGATTTTTAATAGACTATTTGGGAGCCCTTTATGAGATGTGTGAGTGCCGAACTTTGAAATTGTGGGGATGTAGATACGTTTTCCGTCATTTTGATAGCAAGAGTGCATGCTGAAGTAGCCAGCGATCAGTAGTGAAGTAGACGGCGATATACTGCCGATAGCCGCCTTCCATTTTTTTTTAGGGTAGAGAGACTTTTGAAAATTTCAAGGGTTTGGTATACTAGGGTTCTTTCTCCGGAATCCAGACTACTGTCACTACCACTTTACTAATTGATTAAACCAACTAGCTGCGACGCGAGCACATGGCCCCTTCCTTTCTCTCATTTATTACTATTCACTACCTCAATTTCATCACAATTTTCTGGAATGACAAAAACTAATATATACTAGCACAAAGTAACAAAAACAAAAAGAATGTCGACACATTTTCCGAGATCAAGCCCTTTTTTCACACCAGTCCGTAATCGTCTAGCCCGCTGTACTAGCTAAGAGGATCGTGGGAACAAGATTGACCAGTCATCAGGCAATCTCGTACCCAGAGCTCGTCATCTTTTGGCGAGCGGGCTCTGGGTACGAAATGGTGAAATTGAGTTATCAGGGCATTGGGAGCATGCGCATGGAACTCCCTGAATGATTTCCCGTGAATCTTTGCAAACCATGTAGTAAAACAAAGGCCTTCCGCCAAAAACACTTTGATGTTTGGTGATTTCTTGCGTCTTTCGCTGACCTCGATTTCACGTTACGGCCGCAAAGCTTTCCGGGAATTAAATTACGATATCATAATGCCTGCAAAGCATGCTGGATCCTCGAGCACGTACAGTAAAAAAATGAGTTGTCACATCCCTTACATTTTTTTCTTTAAAAAAAATTGTTTCGACTAGATACAAACCAGTGGACTGTCTGATTGGCAGAGAAAGATGGAAAAACTCTACATGATGACTTTATAAGCAATAATAGCAACCGCCACGACGATCGCCGCAGGTAATAGAATCGTCTGAACCCTGCAAGATATAAAAAGAATAATTCATTCGGGCATGACATTAATTTTTACCGGACCCTACTTTCGGGTGTTGGTGGTTACTAGTAAAAGATCCGGAGCTCGTACGTAATATCTTTTAGTATTATTACTCAAGCGATTCCGCGCGCTGATTGGTCGAGACGTTCGTCATATTTTGCTATAGGTGAATATAACATTGAAAGCATTGGGGATCGCGCGCGCACTTTATTATGAGAAACCATAGTTAGTAGTTTCCCTCTACTAACTATGGAGAAACTACAAAAATACCCCCAAACACGAAATTTGACCGAAAAGTCACTTTAGTAATTATACTAAAACAATTAGTCGCCTCAGGCTCCGCAAATATCGGCGGAGCCTGAGATGACTAATTGTTAAATGACATTAAAGCAAGATCATGATACAGTTTCAATGGATAAGATGGTGTAGCCATCAAACGAAAATCAAGGGACAGGTGATGGGATGACCTTGGCGTGTGGGGATAAAGATAACATGGCTGTTTTACCTATTGTGAAAGCAAATAGATACGCTGCTTCCTAAATCAACTTATTAATTTTACATGCAAATTACCGTTAACAGAAGTTCATGCAATTTAAATTAATGTGATTGTTACAATATGGTGTCAATTTGGAATCAGCCTTTATATCCATACTTCTATTCAAAAGCGCTTCACCTGGTATCAGTTGCTGATCCAGGATTTCACTATGGGGGTTCTGTTTCTTCTTCACTCCCTATGGGCAATATCTTATGTAGAGCTCGTCCACAAGCGGTCTGGGTATCACAATAAAATCCTTACTGTTCTGATGCTAAAGGGAACCCCCTGGATCTGCCACTAGGTATTTTAAAATGCTGCAAGGCGAGTTGTACAATACCTGGTGAGCTGACCTAGCAATGCTAGGGCTTGGTTATTACTGCAGTGTGCTGTAAAACCAAGTATGCCCACAATAAAATTAATGTTACTTCACAAGCAGATTTATTGCACTGAACAGATGAGAATGGTTATTGGCTTCCTGTTACAACTGAAACTATCTGATTTATCAGCAGGTTTTTTTATAGCCACTTAAGCAAAATTAACACTTTACTTCTGTTTAAGTTTTACTTAATATTAAATTCATATTAATTTCAAATTGTTGTTTTAGTAAAGTCAATTATTTGCAGGCACTGAAATAAATATGCTCCCTGAGATCTTACCAATTTGCTCCTTGGTCATCTGGTGAAGGATAAACTGTGTCTTTTTGCTGCAATAAAGCATTTCTTGGGTCAAATTACATTGTGCAATTCCAGAAAAAATCCAAACCCGGTACCACCACCACAGAGGGAATGGGAAATTCTAGATTTTTCAGAGGGTTAAGACATTATTTTCCATACAAATACTGTATTTTTCCTTTGGAAATTCCAGTAGGGGTAGGGGGTCTTTAAGTGCATTCCCTCCTATTTCCCTCCTACATTTTCTGAGGAGATGGAATCTGTTTGGAAACTTTGCTGTGCAAGAAAAATCGTTCTGATTCGCTAATTTGAGAGCAAGAAATCAGCTGGTACTTTATGACATTGACAGAGACAAGAGAGGCCATGCAGGAGACCCACCCACTTATGTACCACGCTCTCTCACATTTACTTGAAATTTCCTGCATTTGATAGAAATACTAGTTTTTGTTGAGATATTTCACAAAACAAGGACATTTAGGGGTAAAAAAATATATATATCCCCATCTCCCTCATTTCAAAGACTGGCATCTCTGCAGAGGTGTTTTACAAACCTGTATAGCATCTTTTCTGTCAGACTACAAAATAAAAGGAAAATGTCACTTTAACCAAGTTCAAATTTTAACAGCTGCAGGGTCAGAAATTATCTAGTTATTCAAGTTGCCAGTTGGCTCTTAATCTTGATATAATTTAAGTGGTCACCAAATTGAACAACTTTGCCACCAGAGTTTGTCCTAGAGAGGTTGTTTTATGAAATTAAGTTGAAAAATGACTAATTAAAAACCAAGAAGATTAAATTAAATTAGACGACCAATTAAAAAAAAAACAGACTAAAAGTTAGTCGCCAAAGATAAAGCCTTGTTGCATTGGGCTGATCCAAAAATAGCTGTACTCCCCTATCAGGGAACTCCAAATTTGCTCTACCCCTGTGGAAACTCCAGTCTTCTGTTCAACCCCTGCGGCAATTTGAAGCAACCACTGTGGAAATTTCTCATTCACTTGTGGGCCTGCGGAAATTCCACAGTTTCAAGTGAATATCCTGTGGAAATCCTGGTCAAAATTAATGTCCCTGTGGAAATTCTAGCTTCCTCGATCTGGGGTAATGGATATAATATGGAACAGCCCATTCCAGGCCCTTCAGTCATATAAAATCATTCTAAATTCATCCAGTACCTTACCTCTATTAAATCCCCAATATAGTAGTTCTCCATTAACTCCTTGCATCTGCAGAGTGCCCAACATCTTCAAAGCTCTCTGATGCATCACCACCTGAAACAAATAGAGGAAAGCTATTTTTAATAGGTTTAGTTAATACTACCATGATTTACCACAAGTGTATGAAGAAACATGGACAGCAGAGCTGGGGGAAGCACATTTTTATATGTTTTCTGTAAACTCAGTCCCCCACGTTGCCATACATTGTCTCTAATGAGAACCCTCACTTGTTCTACCACCCATGAGGAACCAAGAACTCTTATTATGTAGTCAGATAAATTGCTTCTGAAAGTGCAGATCTACTGTAATGTGCAATTCCAGAAAAAAATCCATACCCCCACCCCAGACCCCCCACACCTCTGGAATTCAAAGAAAAATACAGTTTGCATGGAAAAAAAACAGGTAAATTGACTCCCCACCCCTCTGGAATTGGGCAATTCCAGAAAATAAAGGTACCCTCCCCACGGGCAGCACTAGTTTTTGACCCCCCCATGCATCCAGAATTTCCAAAATGGTTTACCCCCCCATGCATATAGAATTCTGGGCAGGTTAAAGAAATCCAGCTTTGAAAACCCCCCTTGCAATCAGAATTTTGAGCTCTTAAACCCCCCCATCCCATCGGAATTTCCAAATGCCTCCCTCTATGATGGGATATGGAATTTTCCTGGAACTGCACAATACTGTCTTCTGAATATGGTTAAGGTTTGTCCAGGATTATGTCTAGGACCTTGATAACAAGGAAGGTGGTATGGATGTGGAATTATGGCAGTAATATGGGAGAAAGAGGAAAACCCCAGCCCCAACAAGGAGGGCTCCAGTACTGTACAAGCAAAAAGGTATGCAAAAAGGTATTTTTTCACCAAAAATAACAATGTTTTTAGTATTATTATTATTATAACACTTCAGCATTGATAATGTGCTCTTTAGTATTTTACGGGAATACCAGTGCTTTACATACTGGAACCGTAGGCCCCATTCATGCTAGGGAATTTATTACCCTGCGCTGATTGAGGCCTACAGTCCCAAAACCCTATACCCTTTGGTGTGGAATAAGTTTACAATGTGTGGTTCCAGAAAATATCCATACCCCCACCACGGAAGGGTGTTGAAAAGTGACCCCCCCCCCCCCCCCCACCCCTCTGGAATTTCTGAGGAAAAATACAGTATTTGTATGAAAATGATCAGGTAAATTGACCCCTCCAGTATTTCCAATGCCCTTCCGTAGGGGGGGTATGGATAATTTCTGGAACCACACAATATGTGATCACATGGTTCACCTGCTTGCTCTAACAACACCTCTTCACCTCCAGGATGCTGTTAAAAGAAAAAGACCACAAATTTAAAGTTACAGATATCAATATATTTGGTGTCACAGGGCTGCAAATAAAAAAAGTCTATTCTAGTCGCATTTCTAAAATGTTAGTCGCAAAAATTGAACTTGCGCCAGCGAGTTAGACAAGAAGTGAGTCACAAAACTTTGACTGACTAACAAAGTTTAGTCACAAAAGAGAAAAACTTAGTCGCAAAAGCGACCCCCACAGGCGCAATTTGCAGCCCTGCTGTCATCACATTATATATTTCATATTGTATAATGTGTTATAGGTACAATTTAATTTGTGAAGGTAGGTGGTCATGCATGATACCATGTATGTAGGAAGATACCATTACATGCCTGCTGGATTTCATATGTAAAATAAAAGGAAAATGACTGCAAGGACAGAAGCAAACATAATTTATGCATGGTATTGTTCTTCTCCATTGTATTGCCTTGTTCTATAATATACTCCATTGTTTTGGACAATGCCTTGCATAAATTTGTCAGTGTATTGGACAACCCTCCTGCTTGCAGGCGTTGGTTTTTTATCGCGAAAACCCCCAAAGCCCCAGAGTTCATAGTCGTGGCAGCAATCTTGGATGCGTGCCAGAAATACCTGGAGCGAGAGACAAAGTGAGGGGGAGGGGCCCTTCCTTGCAAATGGAACAAGCAAGGGTATGTGCAATCCTTTAGGGTATGATTTTCAAGTGCCATGGTCTGGGATTTTTTAACAATCATTGTCTTATTTGAACTGGTAAACAACGTCATGAGCTGGTTCATAAGGCACAATAAAGTAAGTAAAAATTTCACAGTAAATAGTAGAGTTTTTAAGTTGGTGAAGAATCAATTTAAGATATTTTCGGGGCTAAGACAGGGGGATAGAGCCAGGGTTTCCAGATATGGTCAGCACATCCTAACTAAAAATCTGAGGACCCCCTCCCCTGGGCACATGGACAGGCATATGGACAGTTGAAATGACTCTAGAACAAGTGTATCCACGCCTCACTTTGAAGAAGAGATTGTCTAAACAATGGTCAACAAACGATCGAAACAGGAACATATTAAAGCTACCTAGATTGAAGCCTAAACCTAGACAATCTTAAACTGTTTCGGCGAACAGCGACCAAGCTTATTTAATATTTGTTAAAGTTGCATTTGAAAGTAAGCTTAAGGTAAATAGACCCTCAAGATCTCAGTCCTTTACCTATCTCATCCCGATTACATCAGACTTTATCAAAATGTGCTAGTTAGTGGATACAGTACATATGCAAACCTTTACACCCTACAAAATCGAGATATTGTGACAATCTGCGGCATCGCGGCCCAACACAAAGTGACTCGAACTCGAAGGTCACTTTCGCTGGCCGAAGAACTGCGTGCAACTTCTCACTCACCTCATCAAGAAATTTAGTTACATCGAAAACTTTATTATGGATCACTAGCCAGCAACCTCCAGCTTTGTTATGATCTTTTACTTCATCGAAACTGATGAGTTTTTTCTCTGCCATCTTGCACAATCGCCGGCAAACCAACACACTAGATCTGCTTCTGTCCAAAGGCCGTGTGATCCGTGTGATGTAATTTTGCTCCAGTGCGCAGACTCGTGTAAATAGTACAGTGGGCTCCCTGTGGTTATCACCAACCATAGCTCTCTGGGGAACGGATGTCATCCTTCAGAAGGAGGGATCGAGAGGGACTAGTTCCGAAGATAACTTCGGAAATCGTCGGAAAACAAGATGGCGGCCTACGGTCCTCTCGCTACTTTACCACTATTTTGCTGATTTATATGGAGTGTGTTGGCTAAGAATCAAGGAGAACCAACTGAGATATTGCATTTATGCCCAATCGTTTATGTGTATAATTAAGATTTGCCAATTTGAGCCAGATTCATCAGCAGAAGGATTTTACATGTATAAAGATAAAGCGACATCCGTCAAAAGGAGGTTTGTTAGAAAATGGCATCTTCCCGGGGGGGGACTCCCAATATTTTAGACGGGGGTGCTCGTCGGGAAAATTGATTTTGACCCTAAGGGATAGCAAAATGGGTGTGGCAAACAGCAAATTTACCCCTAAAAGAAAGCAAATTTGGCGTGGCGACCGCCGAATTTACCCCTAAAAGATAGCAAATTTGGCAGGTCAAAACAAATAAAAGCGAAATTTTAGGTCTTTTAGGGTTTTCAACCAAGTTTCCTTTGTAAATATCGGTTCTGGTGTCAGTACCAATATATTTCTGGGCAAGGATTGGTCTGAGACTTCCCTTAGGGATAGGTCTGATTTTAAACACCCCTAAGAGATAGCACGTCTGTCAATTTTATACCCTAAGGGATAGGACGAGCACCCCCGTCTGAAAATATGGGGAGTCCCCCCCCGGGGGCATCTTCCACAAGGAGGTTCTCACTTTTTAAATATCACCTTTCAAGGTAAAGATCCAACTTGAAAACCACGCTTTGCCTGATAAAGGGAGAGAGAGCAACTCTTATTACCGCTTTAAACCTTTGAAATGATTATTTCTACCCATAATTTTGAGGAAAACTTTTTGTGCACAAGACTTTGCTTCGTGTTTTCATGAGCTGACAACTTCATATGACATCATACTTCATATTCTCGAGGCAACAATTCAGGGTTAAAGTGCCTTATAATGTGAAAATCGCCAAGGGGGACTCCCATATTTTGTGGCGGGGGTGCTCGTCAAACCTTTTAGGGTTTAAAATCAGGCCTCTGGTACCTTTTAGGGGGTAAAATTCAAAAACTTGCAATAGTTACATGTTAGAGGTCCGTTCTATAGGTAAATCCATTGCCTGACGAGGGAATTCCACGCTAAATTTCACGCGAAAAACCGATATCGCTCGAGTCGCGCAGCGACGAGAGCGATATCGGTTTTTCAAGTGAAATTTAGCGTGGAATTCCCGAGTCAGGTAACGGATTTTCTTTGAATCCCATACCGGACATTTTTAGAGAATATAAGTCTAAATTTAAGGGAATTGACAGTGGATTTCGAGTGCTTGAAAGCCGCGCTAGTGCGAAAGCGATGGAATTTTCTGAATCTCAAAACGAAAGTCCCTTGAAATTAGGCTTTGCTGCAATAGCGAATCTTTAAAACATGAAATTACAATATATAAATGTTTAGATGAGAGAAAATTCATTCAGTTCAGTGTTCAGTGTTCATTCAGTTCAGTGTCAACACACTGAAGTGACTGAAGCCAATTTGACTATGAAAGCGATCGAGTCTACAAAGAGTTTCAAATGATTTGAATTAGTAGAATTATCTTACTGATCGAAAATGTTTTAACTTTTAAAGCTTACTTGTTTGATTTCTTGTTCCTTTACGGCTTTCTATCCCCTTTTTTTCTTGGTAAAAAGTGCAGCTCCTGTAGTGTTTTTCGTTTTGCATGTGCTTTCCACCTCTAACATTTGACACAACTTTTCAATCGATGACAGAACTTTTAAGTCGAACTAGCCAACAGCTTCTCGTTGAAATTATCTTGTAAAGTAAATATCTGGACATTGCCTTGCATACCCAGGGTAGAAATACCCGAAACGTTGGAGGAACCAGAGAGATTTTGTTTCCAAAACTTGTTGTGTTGACCAGACGAGAGTTTTGTGTCTTGTGGAGGCGCGTGTGCCCACGTTTCACAAAGCGCGCGAAAAACTGTGATACGAAAAATGTAGATAAATACATTTCCCTGCTTTTATCGTAGCTAACTTCTATAGGTAAATCCATTACCCGACGAGGGAATTCCACACTAAATCTCACGCGAAAATTCGATATCGCCCGAGTCGCGCAGCGACGAAATTTGATTTCGTAGAAACTTAATTTCGTGGGCGTCCTGTGTTTTCATTAGATTCTACTTTTGCAGCCATGTAATTCCACAAAAAATCTCCCTCGATTTCAGCCAATCAGCGCGCGAGATAGAGTCATAGCATGGGATTCTATAGCAAATCACACTTGTTGGTAGCCTGAATTTCAGACGCATTTTCCCTCGTAAAAAAATATGAGAGAAAATTATGAGGGAAAATAATATGTCTTCTTGGTACCTTTTAGGTCAAAATCAACTAAGCGATGCCATTTTAGGTACCTTTCAGGGGTAGAATTGAAAGTTCCTGACAAGCACCCCTGCCCCAAAAATTGGGGAGTCCCATCGACAACTTTTCTCAAAATCACACATTCACATGACTAAAAAAAGATAAATTTAATGATCTTTCTTTCATACATAGATGCCATTCAGCCGCTTAACAAAATTATTGGCGATTGTTTTAGGACAAGGTAAAATAACTAGTTCAAGTTGTGTAGCAGGTTGCATTGAATTTGGTCAAAATAAACTTACTTTTTACTTGTGTGTGTGTGGGGGGGGGGGGGGGGGGGGGATGGACATTTTCTGAACCCCACATTGTATCCCATGGTGCATAAAATCATGTTGCTTCCATGTTATAGCCACTCAATAGATTCAGTCAGCCTCAACATGTTGTCTATGGATACCAAGTTAGGTGATTTTTAGCCTAGCCTCCGAAAAGATGAAACATTGTTATCGTTCGGCAATTGGTGAGAATTTCCATTGAAGAAAAATGTTTTGTTAATCTCCTTTTTAGGATGACATGATAAAAACTGTACAAAACAACAGCTTCCTTCTGAAGGATGACATGATAAAAGTATAAAAGCACAGCCCCCTTCTGAAGGATGACACAATAAAAAGTTTTAAATTCACAGCCTCCTTGTGGAGGATGACACAATAAAAAGTTTTAAAATCACAGACTCCTTCTGAAAGATGACATGATAAAAAGTTTTAAAATCACAGCTTCCTTCTTAAGGATGACACAATAAATAATTTTAAAACTATAGCCTTCTGAAGGATGACACAATAAATGTTTTAAAATCATAGCCCCTTATGACACAATCAACGTTTTAAAATCATAGCCTCCTTCTGAAGGGTGCCACAATAAATGTTTTAAAATCATAACCTCCTTCTGAAGGATGACATGATAAAAAGTTTTAAAATCACAGCCTCCTGAAGGATGACACAATAAATGTTTTAAAATCATAGCCTCCTTCTGAAGGATGACACAATAAATGTTTTAAAATCATAGCCTCTTTCTGAAGGATGACACTAAAATGTTTTAAAATCACAGCCTCCTTCTGAAGGATGACACTAAAATGTTTTAAAATCACAGCCTCCTTCTGAAGGATGACATGGTAAAAAGTTTTAAAATCACAGCCTCTCCTGAAGGATGACAAAACAAATGTTTTAAAATCACAGCCTCCTTCTGAAGGATGACACTAAAATGTTTTAAAATCACAGCCTCCTTCTGAAGGATGACATGGTAAAAAGTTTTAAAATCACAGCCTCTTCTGAAGGATGACAAAACAAATGTTTTAAAATCACAGCCTCCTTCTGAAGGATGACACTAAAATGTTTTATATTATAAATCACAGCCTCCTTCTGAAGGATGACACTAAAATGTTTTAATATAAATCACAGCCTCCTTCTGAAGGATGACACAATAAATGTTTTAAAATCATAGCCTCCTTCTGAAGGATGACACAATAAATATTTTAAAATCATAACCTCCTTCTGATGGATGACACAATAAATGTTCTAATTTAAATCGCAGCCTCCTTCTGAAGGATGACATGATAAAAAATTATAAAACCACAGCCTCCTTCTGAAGGATGACCTGATAAAAAGTTTTAAAGTCGCAGCCTCCTTCTGAAGGATGACATGATAAAAAGTTTTAAAATCACAGCCTCCTGAAGGATGACACAATAAATGTTTTAAAATCATAGCCTCCTTCTGAAGGATGACACAATAAATGTTTTAAAATCACAGCCTCCTTCTGAAGGATGACACTAAAATGTTTTAAAATCATAGCCTCCTTCTGAAGGATGACACAATAAATGTTTTAAAATCACAGCCTCCTTCTGAAGGATGACACTAAAATGTTTTAAAATCACAGCCTCCTTCTGAAGGATGACACTAAAATGTTTTATATTATAAATCACAGCCTCCTTCTGAAGGATGACACTAAAATGTTTTAATATAAATCACAGCCTCCTTCTGAAGGATGACACAATAAATGTTTTAAAATCATAGCCTCCTTCTGAAGGATGACACAATAAATATTTTAAAATCATAACCTCCTTCTGATGGATGACACAATAAATGTTCTAATTTAAATCGCAGCCTCCTTCTGAAGGATGACATGATAAAAAATTATAAAACCACAGCCTCCTTCTGAAGGATGACCTGATAAAAAGTTTTAAAGTCGCAGCCTCCTTCTGAAGGATGACATGATAAAAAGTTTTAAAATCACAGCCTCCTGAAGGATGACACAATAAATGTTTTAAAATCATAGCCTCCTTCTGAAGGATGACACAATAAATGTTTTAAAATCACAGCCTCCTTCTGAAGGATGACACTAAAATGTTTTAAAATCATAGCCTCCTTCTGAAGGATGACACAATAAATGTTTTAAAATCACAGCCTCCTTCTGAAGGATGACACTAAAATGTTTTAAAATCACAGCCTCCTTCTGAAGGATGACACTAAAATGTTTTAAAATCACAGCCTCCTTCTGAAGGATGACATGGTAAAAAGTTTTAAAATCACAGCCTCTTCTGAAGGATGACACTAAAATGTTTTAATATAAATCACAGCCTCCTTCTGAAGGATGACACTAAAATGTTTTATTATAAATCACAGCCTCCTTCTGAAGGATGACACTAAAATGTTTTATTATAAATCAAAGCCTCCTTCTGAAGGATGACAAAACAAATGTTTTAAAATCACAGCCTCCTTCTGAAGGATGACACTAAAATGTTTTATTATAAATCACAGCCTCCTTCTGAAGGATGACACTAAAATGTTTTAATATAAATCACAGCCTCCTTCTGAAGGATGACACAATAAATGTTTTAAAATCATAGCCTCCTTCTGAAGGATGACATGATAAAAAATTATAAAACCACAGCCTCCTTCTGAAGGATGACCTGATAAAAAGTTTTAAAGTCACAGCCTCCTTCTGAAGGATGACATGATAAAAGGGTATTATTTTTATTATTGAACACAAAGTTTGCTTGTCTTTGACTCCTTGGTATGCTCATGTGCTATGTTATCAGCCACTCAAAATCAACATGAAAAACATTAAAAGCGCAAAAGCCTTCAGAATATGTGTAGAAACGCCTTAAATAACAAATGTGTGTTTCCAAAAATATCCATACTTACTTTGCATTAATACTACCTACTAGTGTACATACACACCCCCATTGGTGTGTTTTGTGAGAAATAAAGACTATATTTTGTATCTGTATCTGTTATTGACGGGGATCTATAGGGATGTATTTTTTTTTCATGGCGAGGGTATTCCTTCCGTTGTGATGGACCTGAGAGGGAAGCAACCGACTGTTTCCTAGAATGCACATTGTTTGGTTCCAGAAATTATCCATACCCCCCTATGGGAGGGATTGGAAATTCCAGAGGGGTGGGGTCAATTTACCTGATTATTTCCATACAAATACTTTTTTTGGGGGGGGGGGAAATTCCAGAGAGGTGGAGGGGTCACTTTTCAACACCCTTCCGTGGAGGGGGTATGGAAATTTTTTTGGAACCACACATTATAAATACAAAAATCAGAACAAAATGACAGCATAGAATAATTCAGTGAAAATCCATTTATTATGAAAGTCAAGCTTTAAAAAAACACTCTTCATATACATGCTGTATGTAATGGTGGTTCCCTCCTTTATATCGAATAATTCTGGGCACAGACCATTAGAATCTAATAGTTTAGATAGTTTAAGGGGCAGGATACAGCAAACAGTTTAGTTTTCAGGGCATTTTTGTAAGAACGTATTCTGTCCTCACTGCAAGCCTCCTCCCCCCCCCCCCCTAAAACTGGTCTGGGGGGCCTGCCCTCCCTCCCCCCTTTCTCGGAAATTTTCCCATACATTTACTGTATTTGCTGGAGAAAATTTGCGCATTTTCGTCTTATGTCGTCTTATGTTTTCACTATCCTGGATCCACCCCTGGGAGGTCACTCCCAGAAAACAAAATCACCTTCCATGCATTGGGCAGTCGCAAAAAAAATCCGCACCCCCCTGTTGAGGACCCCAGTCACAGCTACCCACCCTGGACTTTTATAATTTGAACCACCCACCCTGGAATTCCAGTGATTTTCTCATGACCACCCTGGAAATTGCACTTACCCACCCTGGAATTTCTTATTTTAAGGGTGTCTACCCTGGAATTCCAGGCTCTACATTGACCACCCACCCTGGAATTCCAAGCTCCATTTTGACCACCCACCCTGGAATTCCAGAGGTCCTCAACAGGGGGGGTGCAAATTTTTTTTGCGACTGCCCATTGTTCTCATTCCTAGAAGTTTAGCCTTACTTTAAAAGAAAATGAATGGAATGCATTTTGACATTTGCCATTTCAGACAGAAAGACAGACAGATTTATTTGGCACCTTATACAAGAACAGTACATAACTGTTGGTCCAAATAATTCGATAAAACACACACTATTTACATATTATACATATTTAGAAGCACTTAACCTTTTAGTATCATTTGCCATTTCAATTTGTGTTAGCAATCAGTCATCCCCCCCCCCCCCACACACACACACACACACTGAAGGGATTGGAAATTAGAAAAGACATTTTACTGGTACATAATTATATCTGTATAATTATGCTTCTCCTTTTTTAAATAAGTTATAATTGGACCTGTTTCACCAATGTACACTTATGCATACAATATCTGTCTGTCTGTGTTACAGGAGAGGGGGTCAATTTACCTGATCAAGGCTCGAGACTGCAACTGCTACGGTTACAAAATTGACTAGATTTTTCTGTTTTGCAACTAAGAAATACATGTTAGTCGCAAAATCGCTAGTGATCAGATGTGATTCAAGAGTGGAGAAGGGCTGCTCTGAAATGCCTTACTTTTATTGATATCGAAAAAAAGTTCATAGCTGGTTCAGTGACTAGGAGGCTGTAGGCACATATCTTATGACATTCCGCTGCAAATCACTCTCCGGCGCATGTATTATGGACATTGGCCATCTCACATGAATGTGCGCCATGGCTGCAATTTTTTAAGGAAATGCGACTAACTTTTCTCATTTTGCAATGCTGACTTTCCAGAGGGTTAAGACCTTATTTTCCATACAGTGTATTGTATTTTAGGGGTGGGGGGTGGGGGGGAGGGGGGTGGTCAATTTACCTGTATTTATTTTGCCTTTTTTTTGGGGGGGGGGGGGGGGGGGGGTCTGGAATGTGTGGTTCCAAAAAAACATCCATATTTCTTGTCCCAGGGACAAGAACAATTGTCTATCAATCAGCTGTCAACATGTCGGAACATTGGTCTTACTGTTAAATTCAAAATTTTATATTCAATTTGCATATTAAATTTAGTATTCATAGTTTCTGGCTTTTTCCACCTAAAACATTTCTATTGATTGCATTGCATAGGATTTTATACCAAGCTGTTTGCATTCTAAAATAAGAGCATGTTTACAGCCACCCAGACCGGTGTCACACTATGCTCTCCCCCATCAGGAGCAGCCCTCCCCCATCAGGAGAACAACTTATGCAGATGAGTTAGAATATTGACATCATGAATTATTAAGGACCAAAGTCATGAGCAAATTACCTACTTATTTGCCAGTTCTCCACACACACCTTTTTTATCTGTGCAATTAAAATAATATTTTTCCTGACAGGCACGCCTCTGAGATAAGTATTTTTGCAGGAGACTGAACATTTATTGACATATTGTTTGCCATTTTTGTCTAGAGTGTTTTGATTATGATTGCAAATTCAAGTGCAGAAGTGGGAGGAACTATCAACTATCAAATTTATTAACTTTCAACAGAATTGGCTCAAAATGTATTTTACAGTAGGGTAAAATAGATTTCTTTCATTCTATCAGAGTAACTTATAAGCTTACCATTTTTTTTTAGGAAAAACATTTTGTGAACACTATTTTAAAGTTTAAGTTTAACAATTATTATTTCTCCCTTCTTCCCATATTTTGCGCAAAGTATTAGTAATTATAAAAAATATGGTTCTTGGTATCGCTTGCAAGCCGTCCTACTCTAGTGCAAGCTTCCAGTAACTTATTTTACTTGTTTTTTGGATAATGTGAGAACCTCCTTGTGGAAGATGCCATTTTCTACCAAACCTCCTTTTGACGGATGTCGCTTTATTTTATACATGTAAAATCCTTCTGCTGATGAATCTGGCTCAAATTGGCACATCTTAATTGTACACATAAACGATTGGACATAAATGCAATATCTTAGTTGGTTTTTCTTGATTCTTAGCCAACACACTCCATATAAATCAGCAAAATAGTGGTAAAGTAGCGAGAGGACCGTAGGCCGCCATGTTGTTTTCCGACGATTTCCGAACCTTTCCGAAGTTACCTCCCGAAGTAGTCCCGAAGATCACCTCCTTCTGAAGGATGACATCTAGCCACGACCAACATCAATAGTCCATTACCCAAAATTCCTGCATTTTCTTTAAGTTTCTATCAGCTCTAGCAGGACTTACCCTTTCTAGTCTAGGTAATATTTTTATTAATTTAACACCGGCGGGGAGGGGGACTCCCATATTTTTTGGGCTCCTGTCGGGATGATTTTTGGAAATTTTCAGTTTCACCCCTAATATAAATATATGCAAACATGGTGTGGCTCAAATAATTAGTTACCCTAAAAGATACTCTAAAACTGCTAAAAGATGATGCCTCAAGTAAATGATACCCATCAAGAAATTTCTTAGTCCCCTCCAGCCCATGTTTTGTGTCGGTCATGCAATGCTGTTTGACTAAAATGCTGTCATTATTTTTTACATGATTTTTATTTTACCTGTCTTTTTCTTGAATCAATCCTAAAAACTACCACACTGTACCCCTTAAAAATTTTAAATGTTCACCTCTATCAGTCGAGTATAGGGAACAACCCATCCTGTTGATTAAGGCTCTAGTACATTAGGGGTAACGATGGGTAAATCCGAGACTTGTCGAGATGCTGAGACTGGCAGTTTAAAATCCGAGCCCGAGACGGAGAGAAAATTTCAGCTCATATATTTACTGTATTACAAGTTTGAGAGTTAAAATCCGAGATTCCGAGACGCACGTTAAAAAATCCGAGATTCCGAGACTCTGCTAAAATTTGGCGGGACTCTTGATATTTTAGGGACCCATCGCTACCCCTTACATTAACTGCTAGGTGGCTAGTAACAAATTTTCCAGAAAAAATCCATACCCCACCACAGAGGGAATGCACTTAAAGAATTTCAAAATAATTGACTGTATGGAAAATAATAAGTAATTTGTAATTCCACCCCCCCCCCCCCCCCCCCCCCCCCCCAGAATTTCCAATTCCCTCTGTGGAGGGGGTATGAAATTTTTATGGAATTGCACAATTCAAGAACACAAGTCAAGAACAGAGGGTGGCATTAGCCATTCTTCCCCTCTTCCCCCTTTTTATCAACCCAAGAAAAATGAGTGAGGACTGGAAATTGCACCTGTTTGGGATTAATTGTTTTCACTTGCAACTAAAATTTTAGGTACTTTGTCACCCAGTCTGTAACAAGAAACTGAAAATTGAAGCTTTTAGCTACAATCACTTATATGTTTCTGCCACAATGTAACTTCATTTTTCCTAGCCTTTTTTTCATTTCTAGCCCTATGTGTGATTTTTCATCCATGTCCCTTTTATTAGTGAAGATGAAAGGTGAAGTCACCAAGTTCATTTTATTGGAAATTTTAATTGACTGTTTCATATTTAAATTGTTTTTTTAATGTGTTTATCTGTTTCTGCAAAACAAAATGGACAATTACAAGTACACAGAAAACGTTATACCTGCCAATTTATCTCTGGCATTAGCGCCACACCTATATACCTGATTATCTAACCTATTATTTTAGGGTGAATGTTATGTCTCGATAGTAACAGTGACTGTTATAGTCTCTGTTTTACATGTTTGCCAAGCAATAACGTTTTTAAGACATGATCTACTTCTTTTAATATTGCAATGGTGGAAAGAAATCACCAATGTCAAGGGAAGGCTGGCCTAAGGAAACACTTTTTGTTTTGCATTGTTGATGGTTCTGATGTTGATAAACTTATTAGTATTTGCTAGTCTGTTGCACAACGTCCCATTACTCCAAATGGGCCCACCATCTCATCAATTTTACACCTGACCCATATTCGATACTTAGTTCCTTTTTCCAAACCAGTGGTGAAAATATACTCAGTGGCAGTTAAAATGAATGCTAAATAATCATCAGATGATTCTTTTTGAATCCATACTTCATATCTTGTTTCTGACTTTTCCTCTAAGTACATGACATTTATAGGCGGTTTCCATGACACCCATAGGGCTGGTTGTGTGTGATATGTTTTTGGCCAGACACAGGTTACATTAAGAACTTTTCCAGGAACTAATTTTTCATTTACAGTCTTGAATCCATTTGAAATAAGCTCACTGCTTTTCTCGATGCCAATGCTTAGAGCTTTTAGAAAAGAAGCTTCATCTACAACTGTATCTTGATAAATTCTAAATAACCAGTATGGGTCACTGCAGCACAAATGTGGAGGGACCTCTTTGGTTTGCAAGATCACTTCCTGTTCCCTTATGTCAAGGTGCTTAATACCACCAAGTTCAGGGTCATTATCTGGGTTTACCACTGTGTTCTTCTCAAAAGAGTTCCTCCAAGGCACATATACTAGATTCATTTCTGACAAACCAGCTAGTGTTCTGTAAGGCTGGTATCTATCTGGATTGATTCCAAAAGGAAATAGCTCCATGACAAATGAACCCTGTGGCAGGAATATTGCCATGATCAGAACTGAGCCATGCATTCCAATGAGTCCTGAAGATTTGCTGATTATTTTGATAACCTCTCTTAGGGACTGCATTTCAAAGCTAACTGTTACTACAGTTTTGTTGAGTTTTGTAGCAATACTAAAGGACAAGTTGGCCTCATTTAGTATTTTTCTATTGTAACGTCTTGAGCAAAGTGCAATCTGTGGAGTAAAAGGTATATCACTGCTTTGTTTAGTTTCCTCTAAGTCAAGTCGCTCTCTTATAAACTTTGTAAACTCTCTGACTTGAGCTCCTGTCAAAGGAATATCAGCAAGTGGACCTTGAGGTTCTTTAAACCCATATTGATACCAAGTTGTGTATTTCGAAAGTCCCACTACAGCATTTTGAAAACATTTCAAGTTGTTATTCTGAGTCAAGTCATGTTTCAGCATTGGAATTTTACTGCTAAAAAGCTGATAGAGTTCAAAGTAAGGTCCTGGTTCCCATCCTTCCATTAGAACAAGTCTGCTATCCAAATCTATAGGTCCAGTACCTCTAGTTGAATATTGCTTCATTGTGTGAAATAATGGCAATAAATCATCATGTATTACGTGCATAATATTCTCAGCGTTAAAGCGATGAAAAATAAAACTGATTCCTTCCAATATCGTGATGTTTTTAAAAGTATCTAAGGAATGCGCTGGGAAGTCTATGTAATTGAAGTATTGCGCATTATGATCTTCAAGTGAAGATAAGTCCAACAAAGCAGGATTAAAGCGATCTTTTGGAATTCCATCCAAAACGGAATTTACGCCATGAAAGAACATGTATTCGCTAAAACCAGGATGGTAACACAAGTTCTTGAATTTACAAACTCTTTCGTTCTTGTTTGCCCCTGAGCACCATACGCTTGAACCTTCGCGTAGGCTTTGGAGGGGAGTGAGTTTAGAAAGTTTTTTGTTTCTGCAAGAAGAGCTGGAAGTTATCCCAGACAAGCTGCTGAAATTCCAATGATGAACCACGACATTGTAAGTGATTTGTATGGCGAAAAAAACGCAAACATGGAAAATAACGGGAAGAATCGCTGACTCCTTCATCTCTTTAGCAACTCGTTTGTAAGATATGCACAGATATGGTCCAACACTCAAAGCAAATGAGCCGAAAACTCGGTTCCCGAGTGGCGGAGATTTGACAACAGCCGCCATTTTGGATTAACCGCAGTGAGTGACACCACAGGGATACCAATTGTGAACATCAACCGGGGGCACACAGGAAGCCCAAGTGCAATTTTTCTCTTGATTTGTTTTTTGTTTTTGGTGATTATCATGACTAAACTTCTAAGCAAGCTTTTTATGCCTGGCATAGACAATATATTTTTGTTGCTTAGCCTTACCTTACCATCACCAAACGTTTTCCAAACGCCAAATACTGAAACACGCGTGGGAAAGTCCCGGCCGTGTCACGTGATCTTTCTCGGAAATACACACGACAAGGGCATGACTTCAGTCGTTATTTATCCTTCGATAGTTTCTGGGAATTTTCCCCTAAATATGAGCTTCCCGGAAATGAATACTTACTTGCACTCATGCACGGACTTGATATTTAGTGAAAGGCAGAGAGAAAGACACTGTTTTAAAGGTAAGACGTTTGCTAAATCCTATCTTCAATCGAGTGAAGACTCGTCCAGAAAGGAGAAACATGACGATTCGTACTGGTTGGCCTATGTGATGTAGCGATGACTCAGTAGTTCTTATACAATAGCGTCTAGTTGCTGTGTACGTACGTCTCAAAGTGTTTTCTGTTTAGACTTAACCGCCGCGATACGTTCGAAAGATTTGATTGCCAACTTTGGAGACTATATTTTGGAGACCACATTTCTCAATGTACCACCACTGCCACTGCAAGTACAATATAAAAAGCTTTTGCTGAGCTAAAAGTTGCAAATTCTGCATTTCAAAACATTGTGGTTGTTTAAGAGACCACAACCATTGGGTTATGGATATTACTTTCATTTTCTCAATGTAACTGGACTAAGTTTTAATGAAATCATTCCCCTTCACCATTAACTTGCAATATTTATAGCTGAAGACTGAAAAGCCTATATGCACACGTTGCTTTAGGATTTTGTTGTTGAGGTGCTGAATACAATGGGATTCTTTGCTTGAGTGTCCATGAGACAATGGCATTCGACGACCAAAGACCAATAGTCCAGTTTCAAATTCTCTGATCTACCACTGAATAGGCATCGATGGTGCATAAATACAGTGGGAGCCTCAATTTAAACCTGAAAGTTGCAAATACCAATGAGTCCAAAAAGTTTTGTCTATGTTTCCATTCAAGCTTCGTCAGTTTCTCATTGGTATTCACAACTTTTTCTACTTCAAACTGAGGCTCCCACTGTATTTATGTGCCGTCAATGCCTATTGAGCGGTAGATAAGAGAATTCAAAACAGGACTATTCCCAAAGCAACCTTTTTTGAAATGGAGGTGTGTATTCATGCAGTGCTGTTGAAAAGCTGGTCATTTTCAATTATTGGGTGTGGTTGCCTTCATATGTCTTATTTACTGTATTTTTTACTAGGGTAAAAAATATAGTTTAAATAAAAAATTCTGCTATCTTAAGAGGGATCTGTCACTAACTGTCTTCTACTATCCAAAATTATTCATTTTAATATTCACTTATGTAGTCAGATTTTTCAAATGAATTTATTGACCACTGGATGAATCCTTGTTATGTTCCAGACTAATAACACAAATTATTGTCCAGTGAAGCATGCAATACTTATTATAAAAACAAATTAGCTAGAACGCGGGGAAGCTTGCTGTATTTTTAGTATGAAAGTCTAATTATATGACCTAGACGTTTGTGATTCTAATTTGTTCTTGCTCTCAGTTTCTTGTTTAGGCAAGCAATCTCAAGAATCAACCAGATAAAGCTTAATTCAACCATGATTTATCAGCCCACATGATGGCATCTACAATCCTGGCTTGTATTACTCTACCTTCGTTGCTTACTATAAAAAAATAATTCCGTTAACATGACAGAAAATGAACTAGTGACGAACTGGCTTATGGATAGGCCCTCTCAAAATACCACAGGAAGCCCAAGACAGATGTCTGACATTCCATCATCACAGAGAACCACAGGGATACCAAGATTCATGGCTGATACAGCTGGAGAGACAATTATGATTAGCATAATAAGAAGAAACCAAAAAGCTCAAAACAATGATGCTAATATGTCTAAGAGGGAAGTCACATCTGCGAAAATCAGAGAACTAAGAACTAAGTTTTTAGAAGTGTATTTTACACCTTCAGAAAATAACACAGTGCGCAGAGCACAAATATGTCAGATACTTATAAATACTGATGCAGAAATGAATGAAAAATACAAAGAACTGAATCTGCAGTGGTTACTGGATATAAACAAGGTAAGTTAAGCTATGGCTAAACTGGGTCACATTGTAGCACACAACATTTGTGTCCTGCATGTTTCCCCAAGTAGCTAAACTAGGAACATCACACATGTTTCTTGGACACATGAAATGTTTCTTTTCTTGCGAAAAAGCAACTTTTACTGGTATGTGTCCCGGCTACAAAATATGTCGCACACAATTTCATGTATGTTTCTCACATGATTAAACTGGAAAACATGAAGGAAACATGTGTTGGCTACAATGTTGCACGTTACATGCGTCCTAGTTTAGCCAGGGATTTAGTGCTCTGTCCTTTCTGATATAGAAAAAGGATACCCTTATTTCTTTATTTATTTATATCAATGAAATAAAGTTTAACTTTGGAAACACACTTGTAAAAGTACCTTTCTGAAGAAAGTCAAGCTTTAAACTCTTAAACTCTTGCCAAGAGTTTTAATCACATAGCATGAAGATGGGGTCACATTAATCATTGTCCCACACATGAAGTAGCTGTTGTTCGGTCACCATTTTATTTTATTTAAGCAATTTTCTATAATAATGCAATTTTACTGCCTTTCTTTTGCAGGACAAACCCAAAATTGAATACCTTGTGCAAGCGCTTGCTATTCTTGAAAAATATGCTTCCAATCTTATTAAGCCTGTAAGGCCACCTTACTGGAGAATGGTGAAGTTTACTAGTCCTCTTGTTAAAACGTACCTGGAAAACGTGCAAGGAAGCTTCCATATACTTCAACAAATGGGCTATACTAAGGAAATCATGGGCGGACTTTCATTCCCTGATGAAATATTAGAGCCTGATATTATGAGGCTTAGAGAACTTGCTGCAGATTTGTATCTTGCTAGAAATGAAGTAGAGGAACTGATATTTAATCGTCATCCACACTTGTGTCTAAAGGAAGAGCAGGTTGATAATACAAGGTCTGAGATTGGAGAGACTAGAAGAAGTGGTACTGATGGCGGCACAAGCCATGAAGTACAGGATTCTCCAATGAAGGTAAAAGAAACATGACCAACATTTTATTACTTGGGATTGCAGGGCTAAAAAATGATGGTCAGAATGATGTTGGAGGTTAAGTACTTACATCAGTTTGAGTTTGGTCTCATACCCTTGGTATTGACTGGCCATAATCATTTGCTAAAAGATGAAGACTTGTGTTAAATGTGGCAGGTCAAAATGTCTAGCCAGACAGAGATTTTTTCCATCCACCAATTTCGGACAGACTTTGTCTGATGCATGACCAGCTCTTTTTTAGCCAGCGGGATTGGAAACACTCTACTTCCACATATCACTTCTCTAGTAATACATTGTATGTGCAACATTAGTCTAGTAGGTAATGTGACAAGAGGGATATTCCCTGGTGTGCCACAATAAAAAATCATTGTTAACAGCTAATCTATCCAAATCTTTCCAAAATATCAGAATGCTAAGTTCTTGCATAGAAAGGACCCCAAAAATACATGCATTTTGGTACCCAGTAATCAATCTTTCTTTCACCATATTATCCAGGGATTGAAATTGTGACCAGCTGGTCACCAATGTGACTAGATTTTTGGCTCAGGCGATTAGAATTTTTAATGGTGATCATGCCTTGCCATATTTTGCAGATAAAAATGCATTAAAAAATAGTTTTCCAGTGTTGCTATCTGAGCCAATCATGTACCCTGTCCATGCACGATAGCCACAAAAGTGAGGTTCTGCTTCACGCAGACAAGCATTTTGTTAGGTGCAGAACTCTAACATGCAATCAGATTATTGTTGAGCACTATCAAGGCTATTGAGACATGCTTCAGGGGACCACAATTGGTGTCCAGGTGGTAGATTCATAGAATTATATGCTGTATGGAATTTGACCAGGTGCTTTTTTACCTTTGTTCCCTGTAGACTGTGTTAAAGACAGGAGATGACTCTGGCCCTGACAGTGAATCAGATTACGAAGATGCACTAGAAGAAGCACCCCCATTTCACAATCCATCCTCAGTCCCTAAGGCCTTATGTTACATCTGCGGTGAAAACAATGTGGAATTTGACTGCCAAGATTGTGATAATGGTCATAATACATTTTGTAAGACATGTGATAGTCGCTTTCACAATCATGTTAACCGGGCTCATCATGTACGACGACAGTTTGACAGGAAAGCACTATTTGGAAAGGATGCTGCCAAGAAAAAGAGCTCTCCACCCTCTATCAGTGTTGCCACAAGTCAAACGGCAACATTACATCATCCTGTACCCAGCCCAGCCTTCCCTCCCAGAAATGACCCATCTTTGAAGTAAGTAAAGCATCTTTTATCGTCACCCAGGGAATTCCCCATCTTTTCCACAGACATCAATTATCGGGTCATAGATAACTGGGGCATTTGATCTGTCATCCCCTTTGCAATTCATTATTACTTCTCCTTTATCAGAAGCAAAAGGCCTATACCCACTCCTCGAAAAAATGTGCCACGCCCTACTCCAGGACCAGAATCACCCACAAAAACAGCCAAACTATTGTCCATACTTGAGCGACAGAAGCCAACTCAGGCACAAGAGCGTGCTAGCATTGAGCAAGCCACATCAACGACAGACACTGAAGGTAAGTTTTCTTACATTTTAACCGACCAAGAGTTTTCCTCAAGCCCATGGTAGACTGCTTGCAGAACCTTCTTTTGCAAACATCCATGAAAACAAGCATGTGAAAAAACAAGTGCCACCATAGGATGCCAGCATCATGACTTCAGTGCCAGGGACGGCAGAGCCGGGGGAGTTAGGGGGGCTTTAGCCCCCCCACCACCCCCCCCCCCCCCCCCCCACATTTCACAAAGTTTTCATACATGTTCACTACACTCAGCCCTACCACCTTGCCATACAATCTTACTAATGAGCCCCCCCCCCACTTTGAAAACTGCCCGCTGTCCCTGGGTGCTCCTCTGGCGTTTCACATGCTCGATTTCACAGATATGTTCCAAAGAAGGGCCTGCAAGCATTCTAGCCCATAGGAAAGATTGGAGAATTTAATTAAAACTCTTATAGCTGTGACCAAAATTGACCAATACTTCACGCTGCATCTTTCTATTTCAGGTATGAAAAGGCGGGTCTTGTTACCACCCAGCTTTGATGGCCAGATTGGTAAAGAAGAAGATGAGCGTCTATATGAATCTCTGAAGTGGGTCAATTATCAACCTCCCAAAAAGAAAGTTGAAGGTGAGACCAATCATTAGTCAGTGAGCTGCACAGACAGAGAGACTGCTAGACATATCGGTAGATGAGAAGATAGACAATAATGATACTTCATACAAATAATTGGGCTTCTAATGATTGGTGGCATACAACCAGGAAATGGAATACCCATCATGTCTGTTGGTGGGGCGGGAGGTAGGGATTAGAGGAACCCTATTTAGTGTTTTAAAAGGTCCATGCGTTCTTTATGTTTTGGTCTGCTTCAGTGGAAGGAGAAACACCTCTAGTCCATATATTCCTCTTAGAATGCCCCCTCCCCCTCTGTTACAGAAGGAGAACATGGCAGATAGACTGTAGACCATGCACAACACAAATTGTGGCATAAAGACATATACAGGCAGACAACGGATATGAGCAGCTCAATTCACATGCAACATAATTTAATTTATAGATTTTTTGCTGAAGTGATGCAATCATTACTGTAATCCAACTTACATAATTTATGAGTTAAAAAATAAACGTCACATCTAGTGGCCGAAAATCCCAACCGAGCGAGTACATGTTTTGGTCTTTCTCCCTTTAGCAAAACGGAGCACGGCGCATAGCGGAGCTCGCACCTTTTCCCGCTTTTCCAGATATCTTGCTGAGAGAAGTGCGGGGATAAATAATGTTTCGTTTCTCTTTAAAGATGCTAATGTTCCTCCTGCGCTACCACCAAAACCAAGGCCAAAGCAAGGTTCCAGTAGTTCCAGCAACATGGACAGCATATTGTCTTGTCCCAAGTGCTTTGTTCTAATTGCTGGCAATAGTGATCGATGCCAAGTATGCCAGACACCTCTACAACAGGCTACCCAATTTACCAAGACAAATCCCTCAGCAGCACATGTTGGGTTCCCTGTGCCTGTAGCTCAGAAGCCCCAACACTCGGTTCAACCCGGTCCTGGTCTTAGCTACCTACAGTATGCGGCGGCTAAGAGTGGTACCAGTGACCAGGAATTCCTAAAAAAAGCCATTCCAAGATTTCCTGAAAGCGCTGCATTTCCTCGTCAGTATCCTGGAGCTGCTGACAATGTACCTGAAGATCTGTCTAAACAATATACATTTCCAGGCCCAGAGAAGGAAATTCCAGGAAATCATGGCTTCAAGTTTGCAGGTAAACCACAGCAAATGTCTCCAGCCAAGAAAGAGTCATCAAAGGCTGCTGAATCACAATGGGCGTGTGAGTTTTGTACGCTTCTAAACCCAGAGAGCAACAACATATGTGACATGTGCTACAAAACGAGAACTGAAAATGCAGAGATTGTAAGGAGTGTTGAACCGGATCTTTCACCAGTATATAAGGTACGTTTATAACTGTTTTATCCAGACGGGCCCTAAGTGAATATTTTGAGATATTTGTTCAACGTTTCTTGATGAACACGGTTCGACATCCTGATAAAACTTTTTTGATGTTAGTAACTTTAAAGAGCCTCATTCACCCTCCATTTTGTCAGCCTAGCAACATACTGAGACAGAGAAAGCATCCATTTCCATCGGCTGATTTAGGAAATGTAGTGCAATATTTGCGATTGAATTCGATAATGAATAATAAAACTTTGTTTTTAGAAGGCCATTTCAAGATTTCTATACAAAACAATAACAAAAGAGTGAATGACTAGGGCTGTTTAAGGTCTCTGTAAACCCGTGAATGCAGATTGACAATAGACCAGTGTGATTTAACTAAATGGTTATATTGTACAGGAGAATCCTTGTCAGAGTCCTGCACCAACTCAGACCCATTACGCATCTTATCAGCCCAGTTTGATCACGAAACTTCAACAGGAAGAAGAAGAACGCATTTCTGGAGCTCGGCGTGACACTGGACGGACATCTAGAGATCCGGTACAAAACATGGGGACAAGTTTTGCATACTCAACTGGGCCCCAAGCGATGCCTTACCAAGGTTCTCCACCAATGACAATGGAGCCTCCGGCATACTCGCAAGTCATGAAGGTGAACAAAATATCAAAGGATATTCTTCATTTACTTGTTTTCTGTATATCGGTTCAAAACGAATTACACATTTTGTTTTGCGCTTTTCAGAGCGGATCTCAGATGATTATCGAAAGTACAACACTTTGTTTTTGCGTTTACTTCGCGTTTCAACTGAGCATCGCGAATTTGCTCTCCTAGCCAATCAGATTGCAAGCAAAGACCAAACAAATGATTACTTGCGTTTAGTCCGGCAATCGTCAGTGTTTTCTTGGGTCACGACTAAACGCAAAGGGCAAGTCGCCTCCTGATTGGTTGTTACATGGGTTTCGTTTCTGATTGGCTAAGTGTATTTACTTAAGTTTAGTTTTTTTTAATGTTGTTTTCGGGCCCTGTAAGCTACGCACCGTTTTCACTCGACACAAATGTTTTATTTGTTGCAGTCAAGAGAATTGTACCCTAAAGTTACATCACATTTACCTATGGATTTACCTCCTGCGCCGAACACTTCCCAAACCTTACCGCTCGCTAGCCAAGCCGCACCCCTTGCGACCCAAGTCACACCCCTCAGTGCAGAACAGCTGCCTCCAGCTCCACCAATGCAGCAGTACGTCTCTACCAGCCTGCCTCAGCCGCCAGTGATGGCTACTTCTGTTTATACCCAGGCGGGAGTGACACCACAGCACCTTTCCTCCCAACTACCACCCCCTCCAGCAGACCCATCTATGTACTTGGTACTGCTTCTCCTCAGTATTCTGGTTGGAGAGGTGTCGATGAGGATATGTGGCGCGAGAAAGAAGAGATGCGAATCAGCGGCAAACGTTATGTGGACTTACTAAAGGTAGTTTTGATGTGCCATCTTCTGTCTCATTTACACGTTGAATTTGTCGGGTAGCGAGTTTTACTAATTGATTTGTCCATATATGCACAGGAAAATCGGGCTCGACACGAAAATGTTACGTAATCACATATTTATCACAGAGGGTGACGGGCAGACACCAAGTGATTTTTTTTTTTGTTGCGACGAGTCGCAGGCTCGCAGCGTCTAAGGGACCGGTCATTAATTAAGTAGGAGGGGGGGGGGGGGGGAGAAAATGGGGGGCCCTGAAATTTTTTAAGCGAACACAAGGGGGGTCTTGAAAGGCGAAAATGGCAGTTAAGGGGGGTCTTGAGAAAAATTATTTTGTCTTTATCAGCAAAAAGTCTAAAAAAAATTCGGCTCGCGCTGCGCGCTCGCCATCTACTCAATCTTAACACTCCTGATCATTTTAAGAGACCCACATACTGCCTTCAAAAAAGAGGGGGAGGGGGGGGTGACTTGCCATGACATATCCATTGTGGGAGACCTTATGTTAGGCCTGGAAATGGGATTGGAGTCACTGGGACTGGGATTTGGCCAATAGAACTAGAAATGGGGAAAATGTTAAGAAAGGTTAGTTTTCCTTTAACTGAACCAACAATCAAATATCAATGTCTGTGAAGAGTGGCTTTAAAAATTTGTGAACTGCTTTTAAAATGTTCCCTACGACTGCAATACAAACACTCTGTACACATGTCTAAAAGTCACTTTTTAACGCTGGGAATTTGAAAACTTTGACTGGGATATCTGTGAAAAAAAACTTCAGGACTGGGATCTTGCGAAACTTTTACAATGAGGAATGGGATTTGGACCCCCTTCAGGACCTGTTTGAATAATTTTACCTGACATGGATGGAGGGGAAGGGGGTCCTGAAATGTTTCAGTCTCTCAGAGGGGGGCTCCCGAAAACAATCAATGCTATTAGGTGGGGTTCTTGAAAATTTTTGGATCACAGGTATTTTCTCCTCCACTCCCCTCTCCGACATAAATAATGACCGGTCCCTAATTCAGCCATAGCCTCGTCCCCAAGCGCCTTGTATCAACTCTGTCTCTGTGTCAGGCAAGTTCACTGTGTTTTGAGCGGCAAATAATCTGTGACGTCACTAACCGACAAGCCGCGCAGCCAGAAGGAACCTGGGGACGAGGCTAATTCAACCAATTTCTCCAGCCTAGTCCTTGGCGCTCTGGGTGGGGTTTCTGTGGTTGGGTAGGAGATGGTGAGCTCGGCCCAGCCCTCACGGTTCATCGAGCACAGGAAGCCCGCTCAGAGCCCTGGTAACTAGGCTGTCGTTTCTCGACATATACGGCTATTTCTAAGCGTGTTATCTTCCACGCACATAAGGCTTGACTGCTTTATTGGTTATTCTTATTTCAGAAAGCTGAAGCTTCAAATTTTCTTCCCGAGGAGCTAAACATCGCGATTTCTCTGAGCCACGGTCACCCGTCAGGCCCAATAGAATGGCTAAAGAGCACGTGGTTAGACTTTATCCACACTGTTATGGTCAAAGTGACGGAGAAGGCGGTCGAGCACGATATTGGTAACATCAGTCCCGAAGAGGCCAGACAAGCGCTTATAGAGTACACTGGTGATATACCACGCGCCGTGACACATTGCGTGACCGAGAGAGAGAAAAAGGTACGGCAGTAGTGCAGCCCCTGAACTCTCCTTTCGCGGCTAGTGTAAGCTAGACCACAGCCTACCCGAGCCACGGACTAGATATGACAGTCACAGGGAATTTCTTCAGAAACCCATTCATGGGAAAGGCTGAATTTCCCATGACACAAGAATGGGAAGTGTTCGGAATTCACATGTATAGCGATGGGAAAGCCGAACACATCCCAATCTTGTGTCATGGGAAATTCAGTATTTCCCATGAATGGGTTTCTGCAGAAATTCCCTGTGAGTTGCTGGTCTTGCTGGAAGAGCCGGGTAGCTCTGGATATGAGAATGGATCAGGCGTAGATGCTTTCATTCGTGTAGGTTTGTTCCAGAGTTGAGTTCAACGGTTTGACGACTTTTTGTTGTTGTTGTTGTTATTGCAGTTAAAGGAAGTGATGGAGTCTGGATTTTACGTCAGAACTGACTGCATCCGGGCACTCGACACACGTGACGGTAACGTGGAGCTTGCCATCCGGGACCTTGAGATCATGACCTTTGAACCCATGAGGCAACGCATCCTGGACACCTGTACTCCGGAGGGGGGAGAAGAAGGGGCAACCCCTGCGCCTCCGGTCAGACAATTGAGCCAACAGCAAGCAATATTTGAGTCGATTGTGTCTGATAAACAACTGAATATGGAGGTATGTTTTTTTCTTCAATTATTACCCAACTGATAAATTCATGCATCTCTGCTCATGCACTGTAGCTACAAGCAAAATATATTGTAATGTTCCCTTACTACAAGTTGTGGGCGTGTTACAGTTGCAGTTATGCATGTGTTACAGTTAACGGAAGGATGGAGTCTAGATTTTAAGTCAGAACTGACTGTATCCGGGCACTCGAATGGAAATTTCTGGTTCATCGACAGTGGGATAACGGATATTGAATAGAACAGCAGGGCCGGACAACAGGACCGGATAACAGGACCGGACAGGGCCGGACATTGCGACAATATGGTCACCATTGGCGACTCGATTTAGGGTTTGGCGAACAAACATTTCAACCTAGTCGCCAAATCTCGACCAGATTTCTATAACGACGACCAAAATTCACTCTCACTCTCAGGGCCCGGACTCCAATGTCGAGCCCTGAGCAGCTTTTCTTATTTTCTTTATTGTATTGCTTTTTTTAGCGGCGAATCCGGGTGATGTTCGCCGAGCGTGCTATGAGGTCGTGGGGGCGCGCTATGACTGCCATAAGGCTGATCGACATGAATTTCTCGGTAGAGGACTCCATCCAAGCGGCGGAGGCTAGCGGCCATCTTGAGCTTGCCCTTAAGTTCCTGCAGCGTGAGTGTGTGCTGTGTACAGAAATTAAAGCCGAGACTCATGTGAGTATGGACAGCAGATGCAAGAGTTTCAGGGGGGGGGGGTAGTGATAGGGACCAAAGAAAACGTGTATTTCGGATGATACCGCGTTACTTGATATGTGTTGTGTAACTGTGCTGCGTTATGTTTCAGATGGTTACTATGCTGTACTGCCAGTGTCAGTTTTGCAGTGACTGCGTAGCGCAATACATCACGATCACCATTCAGGAGCGCAACATTATGCACTTGGTGTGCCCTGCATGTAGCGAGCCTAAGAACTTGGACGATGACAACGTAGCTACAGCCTATTTCAACAACCTCGACATCCTGGTAGGTCTATCTGAGATTCTCGTTACATATAAAAAATATGCTGTCGTTTTTGTCAAATGGTTATAAGGAGCCTGGGGCGAGCCGCGCGGGTTCCCTGTGGATACTAAAAATTTATATGGCCGGGCTACTAAGCTAGATCCAACATGGAGGATCATGAAGGATGCATCGAAAAATCGCAAACATTTCTGGACGCTCTAGCTCAAAAGTCAGTGTTTTTCGCCGAAATTCTTATCTGAAGGGTACCCACCGTCACTTCCAAATAAGGTAAATACTGAACATTTCAAAAACAGCTGTTTTGTTCAGAGTATTTTTTATGACTGGCCCGGGTAGTTGGAAATGAGAAGATTGTTGGTTGCGTGGAGGAGTGGGAACACTTCATGGCACAATTACAATTTACATGTGATTACCTCCCATTTAATCTATGTATTCTCTCTAGCGTAACCAGCAAACAAAGAATTAAAGGCCCATCACCAACCGAGAGCCTTTGCAAACTCTTAGCCAATCGGAGCACCCGAAAAACAATGGATCAATTTGAAAACAAAAGAAAACGGGGCGCAAAGGCTCCGGTTGGTGATGGGCCTTTAACCTAGCAAATCTATCATTCTAAAAATAGATAGGCTAGGAAAAACGTTGCCTCAATTTTATAATCCAGTCGGAGGCTCCTTCTTATGGGCTTCAGATGCGGTATTTTACTCACGAACTTCTCTTTTCTCAATTCCAGATTCGTCCGCTTGTCAACCAAGAGACGCACGATCTCTTCCAGCGAAAGCTGAGGGACCGCACTCTCATGAAGGAGCCTAACTTTCGGTGGTGTTCACATGTGAGTGAACTACGTTTACTTGATCGCGCGCTGTATACTCCGTGTTTTGGCGCTAGATTTGTTGACTCAACGTTACTCGATTTTCTAGCGGATCCTCTCTTAAGCAAAACTGCAGCGTATCGTTGTGTTAGATGGCAAAACGGTGGGGGGAGTGGGGGAGGCAACGGGAGTTTGATCTTGACAATTTTCCAGACGACCCCACTACAAGATCCAGACTTTTCCCTCGGGGACCCGTATTTTTTCGTTGGCACTTTACATTAGTGTCCGCACCGTGCCTTGTGTGAACTCGGTCTTAACGCTAAATCGGTGTTCGTTCTTTGTTTGTTCTCCATGCAGTGTTCTTCAGGCTTTATCAATGAGCGACCTGGAATAATCAAGATGGCGTGTCCACACTGCCGTAGATACACCTGCTTCAAATGTAAAAAACAGGTATGGAACGAGCGCATGTGCGTGGGTTCATATGCTGGTTTTTCTTTTCGCTGAAGCGCCCGGAGCCAACACAACACGTTCGTGTCGCGCCTATGTTCCTTTAAAATGCGCGTGCTTTACTTGGGTTGTTTGGTAACCTGGGTGTAGATGGTCGAAAGTGGCTTAATTACCATGGTGACGCGATGTTTTTGTTTAAAACTAAACCTGGTTTAAAATTAACCCACCTTTGGACAGCCCGCGCCTGAATTTTAAAATGTTGCATTAGTAACACGCCGTTTCAGAAGCTTTATTAGAAAACAGTTCCCGGGTGCCGGTGCAAGTCTAGTGGCCGTGATTGGCTTTTTTGGACGCTTTTTCCACATAATTTCAGACATTTTGGTACATAATTTCCTTGAATGAAAATTGTTCTCCCTGCAGTGGGAAGACCAACACGAGGGAATCACATGCGAACAGTTTGCTGCGTGGAAAGAAGCCAACGACCCCGAAGCGCAAGCAACTGGTCTGGCAGCGCATCTGAAACACAACGGCATTGGTTAGTTCTGAAAAAAATAGCACCATATCATTAGTCCAGTACTTGGATACTCCTCCTTATTTGTTTGTGTTTTTGTTTGTGTTCGTTCGTTCGTTCGTTCGTTCGCTTGCTTGTTTGTTTTGTTTGTTTGTTTGTTTGTTTGTTCATTCGTTCGTTCGTTTGCTTGTTTGTTTGTTTGTTTGTTTGTTTGTTTGTTTGCTTGCTTGCTTGCTTGCTTGCTTGTTTGTTTGTTTGTGTTTGTTTGTTTGCTTGTCTCATAGCGTACCCGTGTCTCATAGCTTTCCCGAGCCGCAAAGGAAAGTTCAGGTATTGATCTAACTATATTGTTCGCTTTCCTCTTTGTAATTCCATAATGATGGAATTATTGCCTCTAAAAGAGACGCGCGATCACCTGCTTGGATCCCTGCTGTCTTCAACAGTATAAAGTGCGAGTCTGGAAATCGCTTGAATAGCCCGTTGCTTCATTTTTCGTATGGAAATTTTGATAGCAAAGAAGGGAAAACGTTTTGTGGCCGATAAACGTTCGGATGAAACTCCGTTTACAATGAGAGAAAGCAAGATGGTCATGTTGTTTCAGAATTCGCAGGCTTAGCTATTATTAACGAGCCATTTATTAAAATATTGACTCATTTCTCAATTCCTAAATCGTTCATGCGTCATTTAAAAAAGTGGACCTAGAATTGAAACTGAGGTACTCCACATTTTGATGTTTCGACTCGACGTTGCGACCTTATTGTCGCCAATGGCGACTAGATTTAGGGTTTGGCAAGCACACATTCAACTTAGTCGACAAATGGCGACTTACCTTTCCAGTCTGTAGGTTTTTAAAGAAAGCCCTTTATAGCTGTCAAAAAAAGATGGGAATCAGATTTCTATTAAAGTGATCAAAGTTCACTGTTTGGCGACTAGAATTTTTTATTTAGGTGCAAATGAGACCTCTCTAAAAATGTGAAAAAACATTAATTAGACGAATTTAATTGATCAATTAAATTCGTCTGTGCGACGTATAAAATAGAGGTTCGTTTTATACGACGAATAAAAAAAAAACGAAGACATACTTCAGACGTGTATACGTCCAGAGTCGACGGATACAACGTCTTGGACGGAGTTAATTTTCGACCTTTTTAAGCTCGTTTTATACGTCGCATTTCTGACGAATTTATTTGTGATAATTAAATTCGTCTGAATTAAATTCGTCCGAAATACGACGTATAAACTAGGCCTAAGTTGAAGTTAATCTGGTGTGTGTGCTTGACCCCACTTTTCAGAATGCCCTAACTGCAAGTTCCGCTATGACTTGGCGAAGGGTGGCTGTATGCATTTCAAGTGTGGTCAGTGCAGCCATGAGTACTGTAGTGGGTGTTATGGACCGTACAGACATGGCGAGGTGAGTAATCTCGGGGGGAGGGGGGAGGGGGGGGGGCGAAGGGTGGCTGTATGCATTTCAAGTGTGGTCAGTGCAGCCATGAGTACTGTAGTGGGTGTTATGGACCGTACAGACATGGGGAGTTGAGTAATCTCGGGGGGGGGGGGGGGAAGGGGGGGCGAAGGGTGGCTGTATGCATTTCAAGTGTGGTCAGTGCAGCCATGAGTACTGTAGTGGGTGTTATGGACCGTACAGTCATGGCGAGGTGAGTAATCTCGGGGGGGGGGGAGGGGGGCGAAGGGTGGCTGTATGCATTTCAAGTGTGGTCAGTGCAGCCATGAGTACTGTAGTGGGTGTTATGGACCGTACAGACATGGGGAGGTGAGTAATACAACGAGCAGAGCTAGTTTCTCTATGCTTCCTCGTATTTTCTTGTCTCGGTGATTGATAGCTCGATGTGCCTGAGTGGCTCAAACTAATTATCTATTCAGCTGTCACTAGCCAGGGTGGCAAGCGTTTCCGTGTGATTTCAGGGTCAGAGAAAAGTCGAAAGTACGAAGAACCGAGGTTTTGGGTTCTAAGAAAATATGCGCGAAATATGGGTTCTGAGAAAATCATATCGAAACTTTTATATTTTTCAAAAAATAATAGCTTTTCTAACCGACACGTCACAAAACTTTCGCGTCTTTTTGCCTGAGAGAAAAAACGCTCTACAAGCAGACGGTTTCATGGGAGGTTTTGAAAAAAGTATGTCTGGTTGAAAATTGATGACATACTAATTTGAATTGTTGAAATACCGTGGAGAGCATTGGTTTTAGGGTTTGTTTCTTTATAACGGAAATCTGACATTTCCCTATAACAGTGGAAACTTTGTTGAAACAATCTTGCCATGTTTTGTTCAACCAATTTTAGCGAGCAAATAATCTGATTGGTTGGTTGCGTTTCCTTGTAGCACTGTCGCGTGTCCGCTTCCTGCGCCGGAAGTGGTCTGCATGCTCATCACCCACGTGACTGTCTGTTCTACCTGAGAGACAGGGATCCCGAAGAGCTTAAAAAGCTTCTCGATGACCATAACGTGGAATACAACACAGAGCCTCCACAGGGACTCAACAGAGGTGAAACCAACACACAAAATTACTACCTTGTCCTTTATTACCAACCTCATATGAGGGTTGACGCCCTTTGTCATTCGTTCCATATAAGACGACGAATTGCGTGTAAAAATATCTTAATAAGCATCTAAAAACAAAGTTTCAGATTTGATTTACCAAAGTCAATCGAGAACATTGCTCTATATTCTCTAAATCAGCCGATGGAAATGGATGTTTCTGCGACTTGGTATGTTGCTATGATCCGGCCATACATGTACTTGCTTCGTCAGTTTTAAACTTATAAGAGTATTTTTTCAACTGAAACAGGCGAGGGCCATGTAAACGCAGGTCTGGACTCAGAAGACGAAGAGGAAGGTGCAGCCGCGGGGCCAGGCCCAGGCCCTTGTCAAGTGATGGAGCAAGCTGAGGCTGGGGCCAGGGACAAGGAATGTGGGCGCCCTACGCCTGCTGGGTACGCTGGCTTGTGTAGGTAAGTCAAATGTTGTTTCAGCATTGGCTTTATGTTTACCTTCCACGCGATGGCTTCCTATAACGCGCGAAAAGCTCCGGCGTGGATCGTTTCTCTAATACCAGGTTATTCCTTACTCCTAGGGCAAGGACTTAATATATTTGAAAACATTTTCAAAAAAATGTGAACGAATGAGAACCTGAGCGAATTGTATTCATAGCGCATCTATGAACAACATTCGTGACACTCACGGGGAATTTCTGCAGAATCCCATTCATGGGAGAAGCTGAATTTCCCATGGTATTAAACAGAATGGGAAGTGTTTGGATTTCCCATGGCTATCCTTGTGAATTCCGAACACTTCCCATACGTGTGCCTTGGGAAATTCAGCTTTTCCCATGGATGGGTTTCTGTTTTTAAGTTCCATCCCTGTTCAATGGACATTCTCGTAAACAGAGCTCCCCGGCTCGTCTGCTCGCAGGGGAGCCTCTGGGGACGTCCATTTGAGGGCCGTCGCTGATCGGTTGGTTTTTAGCGTTGGAGCATGCGCTGTAAGGTCTTTCTCTCAGCGGCTCTGTATTAAATCTAGCGCATGCGTCAGTGGCTGTCATCAGAGCCTCCTCCGCGAGGTTACGAGCCGGGGAGCTCTGGGTTCGAGATTGTTAAATGGCCGATTCCAGCTATAAGGGCGCGCACTCCATTTGCTTTAGAAATGACCATCAAAACTACCAGGATGCAACGCGCGCATACAAGGCACTTCATTCGTAAATGTGACACAACTACCGACATGCAACGCGTGCATTCATTATAGCTGCAATCGTTCACTGCCCATCTAATCATATGCGGTTTTTAATACCATTTCTTTGTAATCCTTGACTATAGGATTCATTTTACTGAGTACCTGGTAGAGCGCATCAACTCGAATCTGATCGACCCAGTGGGGATTCTCAGTACTAGAGATCTGGAGCTGGTGTTAAGACGTGAGGAGAAGGAGGTGCCTCCAAAACAGCGCGGAGAGACGGACGAACAATTCCATAAGAGGTTGATACAGGTATGGCAATGGCGGTGACGATGAGGTTGACACTGACGATGAATTCGGTGGCGTTGATGCTGCTGTTGTTAGTGGAGGGGATAATACTGGTGATGGTGGTGGTGGTGGTGTGCTCGCAGCTCTTTGAAGAACAAAGTACTCGCGCTCGCCAAAAAGGGTAGTGCTCGCATTGACCACTTGCTGCCCTTACTTGTCGCGGTCTTCAAGAGAAAGTGCTGGCGTTTTCTACGATTCTTCACGGGCTGCCTGTGGTTTATTTCAAATTCTCGACCCAGGCCCCTGCCTCGTACCCAGGCGCGTTCTAGTGATTTTCTAGGCGAGAGCGACTGGGAGCGAACTAGCGCGAAAGGCATCATCGGAAGGGCGAGTTTCTTTCTCTCGTTTGAGCCTTCCAATGATCATTTGCGTCAACGAGCCGTTGCCAAGATTCATTGCGCGCTCGCTACCAGAGCACTAAGTTTTCCTCTCTGTTCCTACTAAATAGAGGCGCTTAGGGACGAGGCAGCCCAGGCTCTTTGGTCGAGAAAACATGGCGACCAAGAGCACGATGTTTCTCGAACATCTGCAAGTTTTGATGAAATTGTCTGCTTTATTAATTCTCTGAGATATGAAGAAAATACTTTTAAAGACTTTCCAAATATGGTAAAGGGGATTTCCTAATCAGGAAGTTTTGCAACGTCGGCAAGTCGTTTTTGGCGACAATGTTCTTAATGTGGGTGGGAATAACGATTTACGGCCAGTTCTTTCCATAACCCTTCTTGGAACGTTCCGCCGTATCGAGGTTGATCTGCATTGTTTGCTTCCTTTGCAACTATACGTCATACAGTTTCGCCTACAGTTAATATCACACAACTGCCTTTTATCTTTTCAGTTTGTGAAAACAGAACTGCCATTGCCAAGAAAACCGCCCCGTAAGCGTATTCTGGATATCGAAGAGGAGTTACAAGCACAGCGCATGCCTGAAAATCCCCCGCTTGCCGAGGGACCGCCGGCGCGCGTCAGACCTCAGGGCTTTGTTCTTCTCGACGACGAAGATGATGAAGATTAAGGTGACTCATTCGAAATTCAAAATGCACCCAACTGTGTCTAGAGCGCAAATCTGCGTCGCCAAACTCAAGGCTATAACTTTTGTGTCTTTTCCCCTATTGTTATAATTCTTTTTTCAAATCCTACTTTAATGATGTATAAATCAGTTATTAATAACCGATCTTCTTGGAAACTTTTTTAGAAGTCACAATCAAAATTTTTGTGAGGCCCTAATTTCATATTCAGGTCGTACTAGAAAAAAAATTTGCCGGTTTTTTTTGGCTCAAACTCCAGGAATCGATTCCAGTTGAAGTAATCTCAAATCGAGCTAAGTTACAGAAAATTCGTCGCAACAGAAACGCGGTAATAAAAATACCGTCAACTTTGGCCAAATTAGAAGGCTGATTCAGCTTGGCTTGAATTGAATTTTAATAGTGCTCCGAAAACTCATTATTTGGGGCTCTTCCTTCGGCACTATATTGTATAGTAACGTATTAAACTTTACCGAAGGTCAGATTGTAAACACCATGAACTACTAAAATGTTGGAAAATTATCTACCGAGGAAAGAAATCGTGAAAGCGCAATGAATTTATTACAAGAATGTCGCGTTAAAATGTGTCGTTATTACGTATAATTTCTTGCTAAGATTTATATAGACGAAAAGCTTGTGGCATTGGTAAAACTAAGTAACCAAATTTGACCATTATATGTGCTTGTTTGGTGTAGAAGAAAATTACAAAGTTACGACATTCACCCTCTAGTCTTGCACGCAGAATTGAAGCTCTCTTGTTTATGAATGGTAATGAAATCTGACGTTTCGCCAGGGGGAGCACATTTAGGCCTACTCTAATCAGCGAACAAAGAAAGCTTTATCATAGAAGTTTTTATGTTCCATAGGGACTTAATCAGACAATTGCTATTTTCGGAGCGTGACTGCTATTGATTAGATTTCGCCTAATGAGCTCCCCCTGGAAAAACGTCAGATTTCATTATCATTCATAAACAAGAGAGCTTCAAATCTGCGTGCAAGAGTAGAGGGTGAATGTCGTAACTTTGTAATTTTCTTCTATACCAAATAAGCACACATAATGGTCAAACTTGGTTACGAAGGTTTACCATTGCCACAAGGTTAACGTCTATATATATCTTAGCAAGAAATACTACGTAAAGCAACACATTTTAACGCGACATTCTTGTAATTCTTCGTTTGCAACTGACGTCACTAATACGTTCTGGTGGATGATTAACAAAAGATATGTAATCAGCGTCCATTCTGGTACCAGCAGTCATGCATTACGTGCATTGTCTTTTGATTCTCTAGAGATGGTTGAAAACCAAGAATAAATTCATTGCGCTTTTACGATTTCTTTCCTCGGTAAATAATTTTCCAACACTTTAGTAGTTCATGGTATTTACAATCTGACCTTCCGTTAAGTTTAATACATTACTATACAATATAGTGCCGAAGGAAGAGCCCCAAATAATGAGTTTTCGGAGCACTATTAAAATTCAATTCAAGCCAAGCTGAATCAGCCTTCTAATTTGGCCAAAGTTGACGGCATTTTTATTACCGCGTTTCTGTTCCGACGAATTTTCTGTAACTTAGCTCGATTTGAGATTACTTCAACTGGAATCGATTCCTGGAGTTTGAGCCAAAAAAACCGGCCAATTTTTTTCTAGTACGACCTGAATATGAAATTAGGGCCTCACAAAAATTTAGATTGTGACTTCTAAAAAAGTTTCCAAGAAGATCGGTTATTAAGAACTTATCTATACATCATTAAGGTAGGATTTGAAAAAAGAATTATAACAATAGAGGAAAAGACACAAAAGTTATAGCCTTGAGTTTAGCGACGCAGATTTGCGCTCTAGACACAGTTGGGTGCATTTTGAATTTCGAATGAGTCACCTTAAAGGTAGTCAGCCACCCTGCCCTTTAGGCTACCTCTGGTGCTCACTAACACAAGCAGCCCATGCGTTTGAGTCAGAAAGTCCCAGTTCTGCACCATTAATTATTGATTAAAGATCGCAACTTGCGGTACTTAGATTCGGTGGAGTGTGTGGAAGAACTCCAACTTTTTCGTAGAATTCAGACGTCCCCTAGTGTTTATTCCTATTTTCCTTTGAAACTCCAGTCGCGGGGACTCTATTTTTCGTCACTTAGACGATTCCCAGTTAGACTGGTTTGGTTGAGACAAATTGTCCAAGACTATATTTCAGAAACTTAGACTGCTACCAATACATGATTGTGAAGCGATTTGACTAGCAGCTCAGCATTGTAGCAATTTACTTTTTTACCAGTAAAAGCGAACAAAGAATCACGAATCAAAGAAGCTAAACAACCTCAAACAAAGTCCATAAAAACAATCTCAAAACTGTTCGCTCCGAGCGAGCACATTTCTTGTAAGCCCGCAAGGCATCTTGGGGGAGAAGCTTTCCAAAAGAACACATTTCTTTTACGCCCGCAAGGCATCTTGGGAGGAACTCCTAAGCCCCAGATTTACGTCCCTTGTATGCCCGCAATGCATCTTGGGGAAGAGCTCTCCCGAGCCCCATATTTACGTCCCTTGTAGATTAAAATGTCCAATAAGCATCATTTTAGCCTTTATAGAGATTAGATTGTAAATGTTCTGTATTTAGTACCGTATAGAAATATTTTGTATAAGAAGGTCAGATAAAGAGGTACAACGAATAAACATTGCCAATAGAGTTTTGCGTGTCCTTGTCTCCTCGCCCTCGAAAAACCCACGCCGGAAAAAAGCTCTAGGCAGAGGAATACCCTGGGTTTCACGAGAAAGTCATGGGAAAGCTGATTTTTCTATGGGAAGTGCTGGGGTTTCCATGGGGAGTGCTCGAATTTCCTATGCATGGGAAGTGTTCGGGTTTCCCATGCATTTCCTACCAGTGACTATATAACATTGAAAATTCCAAAAAGGCGAATGCTTGCTTATTAAATAGAAATTGCTTTCATCACTCCCAAAACTGGCCAACTCGCCAAAACTGACCCACTCGCCATCCAAAACTGACCCACTCTCCAAAACTGACCCACTGGCCATCCAAAACTGTTTCCCAGTTTAGCCACGCTAGAAACGTTGCGGCGCGCGACAATTATTTTGCAGCCGGGACACAAAGAACTTGTGTTTCCGAAACGCGTGCGGTATTTCCTAGTTTAGCCTAGACTTTCTCAATGTCCTTTAAATTTTAGTGATCCTTTGAGAGGTCGACTTGTGGCAAGTCAAAGTTTAGCCACTCGGCCGGGGAAACATGCAGGACAAAAATGTTGCGCGCTACATGTCCTAGTTGAGCCGTAGCTTTATACTCGGGTCTTACTGTAGTCACAATTATAGCCTTGTGGAGGCCCGCTAGCCGACTCTCCAGTTTTGTTCGGATATTTGAATTTTTAGGCAGGGGGTTTCCTGTGGCGCGAGGACGCTGCGTTTAGACTCGCAAAACCTGTTCGACTGGAATTGTGGCAAGTGCCCGGAAGTAGCCGTATGACCCCTAAGCACTCTGCTAGCTAAAGACGCCGACGGTACCCGTTGGTCTGATTACCCAGACAGCACGTGGCCTCTCTACTTCGCAGTCAACTGAATGAAGAATACGCAATACTGTTTACCAATTGTAAACACGACTAAACTCGACTGGGAAACTCACACACGAAAATCAAAGTGAGACTGTCCCTAACAACGATAATTTGGCTCTGAGGCTTTTGAGGTTATGCAGCGTGACAAATGGAGTGTATGGTGTTTGTTATTATGGACAGAGGTAAGCAACAGAAGCGACTCTATTCCTAGAATATGGAATGTTTCACAGGCGGGCCGGGATAGTTTAGATTCTCAGAGCACCGCGTGGCGTTCACCACGGTCACTACTAAAACTAATGTGAACGTATTCGTAGAAATTTATACCAGAAGACGCCGTCATGTTTTCCTTCGGCTTGACTTGTTATATTTTCCTGATTCCTTTACAAAATCACAGCGATTTTGGGATTCCCATCAAAAGGCGGCGAATTGTAAATGCGAGAGTTTCTGAGAGTGAGATCAAGGGTTAAAAATTCGAGATCTAGACGATCAAAGATAGCTAGTTCCTCATAAGACATTCTTTGAGAGAATTTCGCGGGCTTTTGGATTTTTCGAACGGCCACTGGTAAGGGGTGGCATGTGTTTCATACTCCTAGTAAAACTATCTAGTCCAATGATTTTGCTCAGGGCGCTTGCGTGTGGCTTGAAATCCAAAATGCCTTAGGCCTGTTTCAAACGTCGATCTTTAGTCTGCTTGACTCATCTAGATTTACCTTTTGCACTAGAAGTGTCCTAGGAGCTGCAAATGAAGTTTCTAAAAAATTCGACGCGGCAAAAGTTCGACGTCTGAAACTGGTCTTGTGAGTTATGGTTCTTTACGATGGGTCTGACTCGAATCTGACGCGTTTAAGTCGCATCTTGACTTTGTTAGCGATTATGAAATGAACTGTACGAAACGCACAGCGACGGCGAACACACCAACCGAATACAAAAAAAAAAGAAAATACAAAATTTTGACCAAGACTCTTGGCAAAAGTCGCGTAAAGCTCATATTTGTGAAGGTACTTTATACCGTGTTTCCGAAGTCAAATTTCTTCATAGATAGTTTCTAATATGAACTCTTCGCCGACACATGATATATATAAACGTTTTGTTATTTCATATTGAGTAACAGTTGCGAAACCCTAGTATTTGTTTTGAGTATATTCTCACGCACGTTTTCCTCACTCTTATCAGAGAGTAGCTCTCAAGATCTGACGATGGCAATTCCTTTAATGGTAAGGTCATCTCTCTCCGCTTCACCAGTTTTTCCTCGGTAATCAGACTAATATACAGTACTATCTGATTGTCAGTTTATTTTTACCCCGTGTGATTTTGAGAAACTCACTGCAAATATAAAGTGTTTTTTACAGCTTTTGTGGGACTTTTAAGTACAGTTACATGCATGGGTCCGATTGTTGACCCCGACTCAGTTATGGCCTAAGAATCTTTTTGAAAGTGAATTGGCTTTTGAGAGTAATGATATATGAATTACAAGAACACACATTACACATTGTTTATACACGCATGCATTGCCTTTTATCCTCTCCTCGTCACGATATAAGTTATATATTCAACAAAGATTATCCACACTATACTTGTAGTCATAACGGCAAGGGGATCAAATATAGGCTATGCTTCGTTATTCAGCGCGTCTTTCTTTTTAACCAAATATATGAAACAAGAAACCTCAGAGGTAGAAAAATGAGTGCGTTGTGTGATTAAGGGTATTAATTTACAAGCATTACTTCCATTTCCATAACCATTTCCATAATTCTGCAAACTATACGCCAACTAACCGAACGCGGTTTTACCTGGGGTTTGGCTCGTTCAATCAAACGAGTGATTTATTCGCGCATGCTTTTTTGAACAATAAGGGCATTAAAATTAACTTTTTTCACCATGAAACGCAAACGGAACTAAGAAAAAGTCCATGCCCATACCCCGGGGGGGAAGGGGGGTCTCCCAAGTAAGAGTGATAGGGGTGCTCGTCGGGACATCGGAAAATATACCCGCTAAAAAATACCAGGGCAAAAAATACCTTATAAAACAAAATGAACCCTAAAAAATACCCTTTGTTATTGTTATTGTGACACGGCTGACGACAGACTGCTTTATGAAACAAGCTTGTTTTTAGAGCTATAAATGAATAAAAAAAAGCCAGAAAAACGTTTTGCTTGGTTTGTGACCCTTTCATTCATTTGCGTAACCCTAAAAAATAATACCATTTATTAGTGAAAGCCACAATGTTTCGAGTCGATTTTGTCCCCTAAAAAAATACGACGAGCACCCCTCGGGGGGGGGGGGGGGGGGGCATATGCTCCATATGCGTCTGGGTTGATGATCTGAAGCTAAAACGCAGTTTGGCGTTCACAAATGAGTGTGAGTTCGCAGAATTATGAAAACTTGGAAGAATCATTATTTCATTGGTCCGCTGCAGATTTTTCTTCCGCTACAGATATTTACTGATCGGAGCGGTATTTGATCAACTGTGAACATCTCTATAGTATACGGTAAAAGGAGCGAAAAGCATCATGGACCTGACAAAAACCGGGCTAGCCTGTGGACGAGTCTCATATTCTTGAATCTTAAATTAGTCGAAGGTCTCGAAGAAAATTATCATTAAGAGAACCGAACTAGCGGCATTGACCCCGTGTGCGATCACTCTGCATTCTCTCCTTTGCATATTTTCCGGTTGGCGCCACGGCAGATGTTTTTACAATCCACTCGACGAACTCCCAGATAGCTTCTGTTGATTTTTCAGCCTCCTTACAGTACTCACCATATGAAACTAGCAATTGACACAGCGAGGGTCTGCCGTTAAGGTTAAATACCCCGTGCATACCGCACGGACAACGTAATTCATAATATAAATACTTCACCAAAAGATTATACATCAGAATAGTTGTATTTCTTATAGCAAAGAATAACTCTCGATTGCTTTCTTTGCTTGCCGACGGCTGTAAATGCGATTACAGAGGATATCCGGCTGGGCATGGATTAGGAAAAAAATGCACTCGTGACTTGCTCGCATAGCGTTCTAGCGCCACTAGCCTGTGTAGCTTACTGCACAGCAAGCGTTTAATTTCCGTCGTGTTTCAGAGTGAACAGGGGCCTTTAAAATTACGAGGTTTTCGATGATTTGGCCGCGCAAAATATGTCAAATATGGGGCGAGGGGTGATCGCAAGGACAGAAATTCACTCCGTCCTCTGAACCCCACGGGAAATGCTATTATATTATGTGACAGAAAATGAAAAAGGAGCTGGCATGATTAATTGCCCATAATAGGCGAGTTTCCAACCTGTTCGTGCAGTGGTTTTCAGGGGCGTAGCCAGCACTATGAGAGGGGGGGGGGGGGGGGGGGGGGGGTTCCAAAATTAAAAAAAATTAAAAACTCCACATAGATCTCGGGGAAAAACTAGCGTTTGAAGAAATTTGCTACATTTATTGGAGCTTTTATTTGTTGTCTATTAAATATTTACAATTTTAGTAGTAAGTCGGTCCAGAACAGAGGCGAGGGGGGTTCCGCTGCGGGAGAGGGGGGTTCCGGAACCCCTGGAACCTCCCCCTGGCTACGCCCCTGGGTTTTGCCACGTGCATTTCCGAAAGGGTTGTATCAACTGTATCGATAACCTTGTCAGAAATAAACTTAGAACACCAACATGCTGCGAGTGGAGAATATCCTTAGTTGGATCCGGGTGGGGGAGTTAAAATCGGCTATCCACCATTTATTAGGTGTTTTCTGAACGAAAACGATACGCTGAAGAAAATCCGGTATTGTGTAGGGGTTCTTTGAACTAAAACAGTACGCTGAAGAGGGTATTTTAGAACCGAGGAGTTTTTTTTAATGTGGAAATTTATTCTTGTCAGGTATTTGTTTTTTACGGTGGAAATTCGGGCTTTCCGAAGGGAATCCGGATTCCAAAATGAGCACTGCTAAAAGCATATGCTACTTTTACAAGCACAATCTGTTCGAGCCTAACATGAGTAATCTGACCGGACTAAATTTTGGTCTCATCCGCAGATAATGTTGCTACTTCCTGTAGTTCGCGCAGGCGTAGTGGTATCCGTGCGCATGATGTCCTACTCAAACCCGCATAACTTGGATATCGCGGGCGCGTGCTGTGATCCTGGCTGCGCAAGGTGTAACTATTTCTTTAAAGTTTGCGTCTCTGACGCGGCAAGAGGATGCTTGATGTCTGGACTACAGACCGCTGGAATATATCAACGATATAGTTTTCACTACTGGGAACCTTGGGGGAGGCATTCATAACCCCATGGTGTCGACACTAAAGACTTGGAAGGTGAGTGTAGGTCAAGTCCTGCACTCTAACTTGAAACACGCACGGGCTTGTCACCGAGTCTTCACTAGACAGCAAAATAAACCCTTTAATATCGCGAACTTCCCCCAAAGGAGTGAAACGTCACGCTAACAAAGCGCACGCGAAGAACCGTATTTGCCTAATATCATGGAGGTTATAAGAGCAATTGTCTTGCTACAGCTGCTTGAGTGTTAGGTACTCTGCCATAGTGCCCCCGCACCCCCCCCCTCCCCACCACCACCACCACCACTCCCCATCGAGAAAATCAAAATCTGCAAAAATTGTTCTACCCTGTAGAATTTCTACGCTCCTGCACAACCCCCGAGGAAATTTCAAGTTCTCTTGTGGCCCCTGTGGAAATTCCAGCGCCAAAAAGAGCGACCCCTGTGTTTGTCCCCAGGGGGATAACGTTATTTCGATAGGGGGATAACCGATATTTAATGGAACAGGCCATTACAGCCCGTTTGATCGACCGATTTCCTTGTTGTTTCAGGGGATGCTACGAATTAATATAGAAGTGCGCGACTACGACTACTGGTCTGGAGCGGACCTCGTGGATAGGTTGTCATTTAGTAACAAAATTGTCCCGACTGCAGGCGTTCTGGCGCAAAAGTGGACCGAGGCAAAAATGACGGTAAGTATCTGAGAGGTGTGCTCTCCGTTGAGTTTTGGTGGAGAACCCGGGCAGCGAGTACAACTTCAAGAGGGCTGAAAGAAAAATACGTTCACGTGAAAGCAAGAGTTAAATTATTTATTTTTTTCCTCGAGGGCACGGTAACAAATTCTGCATTCTGATTGGTTCTCAGAGCGCGCGCGCGGGGGCAATATTTTCCTATCTCTGACCTACTGTAGGTCACAGTAACCATTTTCGCGCGCTTGTTTTCATTGAAAAAATCAAATTTTAGAGTTGGAAAAAAAAAAAGTTATTTACCGGCTTTAGGTCGGTCCGTATAGGGAAAAAACTGTGACCTTGGCCTGGAAAATGTTGACCCCGGCCTCCTCACAGTTTTTCCCTATACGGACCGACCTAAAGCCGGTAAATAACATATATTTATCGGAGGATGTGATCGTAAATAGGAGTACACGATTTTGAAGGCTAGAAATTCTAAGAAAGGGTTTTTTAGAGGTTTTGAAAGTCCAGTGGAGCTGGACTGGACGTTCGCAATTATATTGTTACTCGTAAATCCCCCCTCTGCTAGAGAAATGTTAACTCGCGCTCTTGCAGTTGCGTAGCCAGGGGGATTCCAAAGATACTGGAATCCCCCGAATCTAGGGACAAAAACAATCGGCCATTTTGACAGCTCAGTTCGAATAAGAAATCAAATGGTACATTCTTCATATTTGTCAGGGTCGATCAAGTTCTCTGACTGTTCGCTACAGTGTTCAGTGCACCAGGAACTACTACGATCCCAGCTGTACTACCTACTGCATACCACGTGACGACAGCCTTGGGCACTATACGTGTGACCTCGGGACAGGGGGGAAGGTATGCAGGTCGGGTTGGCATGGGAACGACTGTCTGGTGTACTGTATCCCGCACGATGACGTCATGAATGGACACTACACTTGTGACAAGAACACAGGAGCCAAGGTATATAGACCCAACCTAGTCCCTGGCGTTCTGAGTGGGCTTCCTGTGGTTGGTAAAACATTTGTGACGTGACGTCACAGGAGAGACCTCGACCCAGTGCTCGCGCATCCTCACGGTCCATCTCCGAGCACAGGAAGCCCACCCAGAACGCCAGGGACTATGTTGATAAAGACCAGGAGCCTGTAAAGACCCATATTGCCAGTTTTGTATTCTCTTTTTGTCATACCACAAAACATGGGCAGCGGAACCGGGGGGCTGGGCCCCCTAATAATGTTATGGCAAACAACATAAACTCAGCACTTCTGAGTAAACGTTTCCAATATGTTATGTTTGCACTGTGCCCCCCCCCCCCCCCATGATTTTTTCCTCAGCCACCTATGCAAAATATTAAGCTCGTAAAACGCAGGGGACGTTGTCAATGTTTTGTATGCCTATGTTCAAAGTGGCAGCGTACCTGTTAATTGTGTTGTAGATTTGCCTTGACGACTGGTATGGGCCAAACTGCAAACTCACTGTCGGGCTAGAAACGACTCGTCTGCTGGCTACTCTTGTGACGTCACTGGGTCACGTGTTTGCCTTCCCAGATGGTATCCCACGAGCCAGTGCGAAACGCATTGCATTCCACGCAATGACTCTACGGCCGGGTACTACTGTGACATCCAAACCGGACGCAAAACCTGTTTGACTGGTTGGTTTGGACCAGAGTGCAATTGCCGGCCAAACAATGACTCAAGTGCAGCGTATAAATGTAATAAGACAACGGGTGATAAAATATGCTACCCAGGGTGGTATGGAAAAGATTGTGATGTTGCTTGCTCCCCCGGAATGACTCTAAGGCAAAATACACTTGTAACCCTGAGACGGGGGAGAAGGAATGTCTTAACAATTGGTTCGGAGAAAATTGTGAAATTTACTGCGCAAGGGACCAACTGACAACTGAATGCATTGTCAATGGAACCATGCTATGTCGGCGGCATTGGTACGGTGTTAACTGTTCAGTCTTCTGCAAACCTGGCTATGATGACCACTTTAGGTGCCACCAGAAAACTGGCGCAAAACTCTGCTTACAGGGGTGGTATGGGGAACATTGCGACAAGTCCTGCATTCCCCATGATGACGGCTGGTTCGGGCACTACAACTGTAGTTATGAGGGCACTAAAATGTGTTATTTATTTTGGTTCGGGCCTCATTGCAATGTGTTCTGCAAACCCAAGCGTGACGAATTTCTCGGACATTATAACTGTAAAGCCACCACCGGTAAGCCTGTGTGCGTGAGAGACTGGTACGGGCAAAAATGTACAACATATTGCCGTGCTCAAGATAACGAGGAGGGACACTATAGCTGTGGTGTTGTGGACGGGAGAAAGGTGTGCTTGGAGGACTGGTACGGAGTTAACTGTACAGTTAAGTGCGTGTCACGTGACGAAGAAGGAGGTCATTACACGTGTGATGTACAGTCAGGGCAAAAGATCTGTATGCCGGGATGGACTGGCGAGAGTTGCCAGGAATGTAAGTATATAGTAAAAATCCTCGTATAAGAACCTGGAATTTTAGCCGAAAGAAGTTCCTTATTTGATTAAAAAAACACAGGAAACATAGGGTTGGTATAGACCATCTTTTGGTTGGCCCGGGCAGTTCTAAAAATAGCTTGGTCTGTGAAAATGCTCTCTCCAGGTAGTATATAAAAGCTGTTTGCTCTTAGTAAGGTTCCTTGACCTGAACAATGTTTCATGGTGAAAAGCTATATTAAAAACCTAAATAATTTCCAAATCTTTTCATGTGTACAGCCATAACAACTGAGATGCCTCCCAAATCTTCTCTGGCACCAACTAGCGAGCGTGGAATCACTACAATCACGACCTCCACCACCCCTCCCATGAAAGGGCGGACTGACCATAGTCGCATGGGCGTTGCTGTCATGTCTGATTTGGAGCTGTCAATCATGGTGGGAGGGTTTATACTGCTGTTCTTGTTGTCAGCGGTTATCGCCGTTATAATATGCAAGTAAGTTTTGCATTGATATTTTTATGAGGTACTTTCGTTTCGCAATTGAAACGTAAAAATTGACTCAAGCGCCATTTTCCTTTCAGCCGACGGCAAAATAAAATGCCCGCGAAGCCCTTTCCATACAGAAGACAGAACAATAGATGTATATCAGAATCAAGGGACTCTTTCACTGAGGAGTACCAAGTCGACTCTCATTATCATACCCCTGGCCCTTTCTCCAACTCAAAAAGGCGCACAAGCAAGAGGAAAGAAGGCGCTTGTAGCAAAGTCTCTGATATTCTAGGCCAGTATGAGGATGTTAAAGAATTAAAGGCCCTAGAGTTAAGCCTTAAGGAACACCATGTACCAATAGAGATTCTTCACAAGCAGTCAATTCAAAGCGATGACGGAGAAGTGCGACCTGTGCAGCAAAATGGCGTCAATTTGTTTGCAAAGTATGATGATGAGGCTGCTCGTAAATCTAATGATAATGTGTATGTTAACATGAAGGAAGTAACATGGTACGTATTTTACATACCAATAGATCATTCCACATATAATGATAATGTGTATGTTAACATGAAGCATGAAGGAAGTAACATGGTACGTATTTTACATATCAATAGAACATTCAACATATAATGATAATGTGTATATGTTAACGTGAAGGAAGTAACATGGTGCGTATTTTACATACCAATAGAACATTCAACATCTTTAAGACAACATCATCATTCCAATCATTCCATTGCATTTTGGTCCAATATCGTCCTTCCGTTCCGTCTCGTCCCTTCGATCCGTTGTCTGTTCTGTTCTCTGTGTTCTGTTCTCTGTGTTCTGTTCTCTGTGTTCTGTTCTCTGTGTTCTGTTCTCTGTGTTCTGTTCTCTGTGTTCTGTTCTCTGTGTTCTGTTCTCTGTGTTCTGTTCTCTGTGTTCTGTTCTCTGTGTTCTGTTCTCTGTGTTCTGTTCTCTGTGTTCTGTTCTCTGTGTTCTGTTCTCTGTGTTCTGTTCTCTGTGTTCTGTTCTCTGTGTTCTGTTCTCTGTGTTCTGTTCTCTGTGTTCTGTTCTCTGTGTTCTGTTCTCTGTGTTCTGTTCTCTGTGTTCTGTTCTCTGTGTTCTGTTCTCTGTGTTCTGTTCTCTGTGTTCTGTTGTCTGTGTTCTGTTCTCTGTGTTCTGTTGTCTGTGTTCTGTTGTCTGTGTTCTGTTCTCTGTGTTCTGTTCTCTGTGTTCTGTTCTCTGTGTTCTGTTCTCTGTGTTCTGTTCTCTGTGTTCTGTTCTCTGTGTTCTGTTCTCTGTGTTCTGTTCTCTGTGTTCTGTTCTCTGTGTTCTGTTCTCTGTGTTCTGTTCTCTGTGTTCTGTTCTCTGTGTTCTGTTCTCTGTTCCGTTATCTCTGTTGCGTTATCTCTGTCCCGTTATCTGTGTTCCGTTCTCTGTGTTCCGTTCTCTGTGTTCTGTTTTCTGTTCCGTTCTCTGTTCTCTGAATATTTGTTAAACCTTGTATGCCGTTTCATACATATTCACCGGTGTTCAGTATGAGTTTACTTATCACTGTTAACTGACAAAACGAATACTTCACTTCGCCGTGTCCAAGCGTGATATATCCCTAAAGAATATCCCATAGATTTTAGCTTGACTCCCCCCAACCCCCCTACGCTTAGTCGATTACCTTCAGGGAAGAAATCATTTGAAAGAAAAATCACATGTTAGCGGTTACGGCTCTGACAACCTCCTTAAAATTACGATAACACTTTACATTGTACGCAGTAATTCGCAACAAGACATTAGACCGCATGATAGGGGAAACAATACTTAGTGAAGTTATTTTGCTGTTTTCAGGGACGACGAAGTCAATCAACAAGTCGATAATTCCCTGGTAATGTATCACAACCCTCTGTTCGTGGAATCGCGCAACCCGACAGCGGAGTTGCGAGTTAACTCACGAGTCGACCCGAAGACAGGACTAAGGGATAACAGTGACTGGGTAGCAATATTCAACTCTTATAAATAGCAATGGGCGCGTGGGTGACGCCCTTATAGTATAGAGCTGTATAGGCATAAGCATAGATTGACGAAGATGGAAACTCCAGTTCTGATCGATAACCAAGACTAACAATACGGGGCAAAACCCCATTGCTAAATTCTCGCTGTTTCACCAAGACGAAGGCTTATAATTTTGAGCCTCATTTATGACGGAAGAAAACAATATTTTAACAAGGCAATAACCATGATTGCTGATATCTCAATTTTGACAATGATGAAGAACAAATGCTGCGGAATAATCAAAAACGAAATTTTGTAGGCAACGAAACTTGACAACTTCTGGCAATTTGAACGAAGATCCAATTTTGATCCATAATCAAGAAAATATGACAAATAAACAAGAGTTGCTCACTTTTGGCTATTTATCAAAGATGAAGGCTTCGACTTTTGAGCCCAAATGATTCAACAAAGATTAAAAACCCGAATTAAACCAGCACCTGTTTGACTGAAGTGCTCAGTTATAAAATATAAATTAAAACTTTTCCAGGTCAATTTTGTTAGTATAAATTATTAGTATTTGTACTATTCATGCATATACGCTGCGAAAAATCTGTAAGTTTCAATTGATAGGAAAGATGATTCTAAAATAAGCAAAGCCTTTTTAACTCTGATAAGTAGTATAAGGCGCACGACAAATATCATTTGTTTTTATATCGTGCCGCATAGTTGTATAAATATTTTGGTGATGTATCAGGGAATTTAAGAAGTGGTTTCCTAACTTGAACAGGTTTAGAAGACCTTACACTTCCAAACTGTACATAGTCTATTGTTTGACACCCTCGATACCCGTCTTGTCGAGTTTATCGAGAATTTTTTCGACGCGTTTGATTTGTCTTGTTACGGGACAGTCTAAAATAAAGGTCGAAGCAATTTTTATTTATTCCAATAAACTTGCTAGCATGAAAGCGTCTCTTGAATTCATTTGTCAGGGGCGGATCTAGGGAGTGTGGGCGGGGGGGGGGGGGGGCTTTTTCTATAGATTTTCCCATACCTTTACTGTATTTGCTGGAGCAAGTTTCAAACTTTGGCCTCCATTATTTTCACTTTGCCCCCCCCCCCCCCTTTCTGGAGATCCTGGATCCGCCCCTGTTTGTTTGAGGAAACTGGGTCTGAATCAGGGACGTAGCCAAGAAGGGGAAAGGGGAGCCAGGAAGGGGGAAAGGGGAGCCAGGAAGGGGGAAAGGGGAGCCAGGAAGGGGGAAAGGGGGAGCAAGAAGGCCCAGGGCAATACAGGAAACCTGTCAAAATGTCTAAATATGTGGGGAAATGTGCAACAAAAACGCCTGATACCTTCTCTGGGCCCCTCTTTGCAACATTTTGGCAACGGCACTGTTATTTTCATCATTGCGGTTCGGTCAACACCCACTATTTCTTCCATGTTTAAAATTGCGTGCAACCGCATTTTTCTCGTGCGGTGATCATATCCTGCTGGGACGTTTAACGTATACTGGCAACAAGAAAATCTGAGCGAGAGAGATTTCCTGTTGGAATCTGGAAGAAAGACAAAACCCATGCAATCTAATAGAAAGCTGATTTTTGGTTTCCTTGAAGAATTTTAAGATAGTACATCGTTATAAGTCCTTGGTTTCGTTTGGGTTCCCTTGCCTCACATTTATTTCGTTATCTGTAATACGGATAATTTGATTTGCAAAACTATTATTGACCTTGAACTTGAACATTCACGGAATTTATTTACTCAGTTTGACATTCCTCATCAAAATGATCACCGCCCCAGGAGGGTTGAGGCTTGGATAAACGTCTTTCAACAGACTCTCATTAGCTGCCTGTTATTCAGACACTCTACTTATCAAGGATTTTCTTCATAACTTTTATCGCCATGCCTATAATCTTTATTTTTTTGGATGTTAGCCCAACAGCCTACAGAAAGGCGGCTACAGAAAAAAACCTCTTCTAAATCCCGGGGGTACTCCCTTACAAGAACTATACGGGTATGTGCCGCCAAACGGGGTCCCGATTTCTTCCTCCAGCCGATAAACGGGGTATCGTTTAGGAACCGTCCTCTAGAACGGGGTATGATAATGAAGACCACCAGTAAAATGGCCTAAAATGTCTTCAAGGAAGCGTATTGTTTTATTAAATGTAAAGAATCCAACAAGCTTGAACATTCTATACAGATAAAACCGTAACATGTAAAGAACAATTTTGATTTACAGGTATTCTTAATTTCTCTTTAGAACGGGGTCTCATTTTGGCTGCAAAAAATTGAACGGGGTAGCTCTTCTTCGAAAAATCGTTTTAGAACGGCAGGGAACTGGGTGGGGGCACTGACCCCCCCAACTAATCCCAAAAAATATTGATTGTTACCTGAAAAAATAGGCAAATAAACTTATATTTTCCAAATTCATATTATCCCAAGTAAATGTGATGGATCATTTCACTTCACACACGAGATTGAGCACACTTGCGGTAATTTAGCACCGAATTTGGCTCTTTCTTGGTGTTGCAAGGCACCAGAGGCATAAAGACAATAGAAGACAAAAGACCGTAGAACGAAACAATAAGATGGAATACAATAGCTCCAATCTAAAATACATACATCTTGCAACACCAAGAAAGACCCCGAATTTTGATACATTTCCGGCCGTTTTGCGGCGGCTTACAAATTCAAGCTTTTTCTTGGGAAGCATGCCCCCCCCCCCCCCCCCCCCCCCAGAAAACTAAGACGGAGAAGTAATTTATTTCTGAGACTCTCCCCCCCCCCCCCCCCCCTATCCCAACATAAATTTCGTTCCGCCGCCCCTGTATGACTGTAGCAGCTCAGCCCTCCCCTTCCTTTTTGAGCCGGCCGGCCGGCTTTATGTACTTTGTCCTTATACCCGCTTTCCTTTTCCATTCCCGTTCCAATTTACACCCCTAGTAATACCTATCCCGAGGTCACCAAGCCAAGAGGCAGAGCATAACATCCGGCTCTACGCTATATACGTCGAACGAGCTGTCTTCGCTGTCTTGCCATATCGATGAAAAACTGAAACGCGCTACTCAGGCGAACTGGATAGAATGACGAACTGCTGGTTGCTACTTCTGACATTTTGCCTCGTTTTATTTGAGATGGTGGTAAGTTATAATATGAATCTTGTTTTTGAGAGACTTTTGAAAGTTCGTTTTATACCTTTTCGACCACAGTCTGACAAGCAGTAGGTCTCCTACCCAGCCCGCGTTTTGTGTCGGTCACGCACGGGCTGTGTGGGAGACTAGACAAGCAGGCCCCGGCTACAAAATATAGAATGTCGTGCAAAATACTGCGACAACTGTTCAGTTTTATATGAACGACTGATTTTAGGTCATGGAAATAAACTTCAAATCCTGAGTTTCTTGTATGGTCTGCTCTGTTAGTCCTCATCGTTGTGCTATAGACAGTAGTTATCGTCAGTAGTATATATAGGGGATATACGCCTATTTTTATACGCCTATTTTTATACGCCTATTTTATACGCCTATTTTTATACGCCTATTTTTATACGCCTATTTTTATACGCCTATTTTTATACGCCTATTTTTATACGCCTATTTTATACGCCTATTTTTATACGCCTATTTTTATACGCCTATTTTTATACACCTATTTTTATACGCCTATTTTTATACGCCTATTTCATTCATCTATAAAAGCTGGTGTGTGAGCGATGTGTGGTATTCGCAAAGATGCGCGGAACTCAATTTGAGCAAGAATGGAAGTTACAATGGGAGATGGAGCATTTTACTCGAAGTTTGATGCACTATTGTGTACATTATAATGGTCGTATTGGATGTCCATTCTTGTTGACGAGCCATTTGAAGCCGAAAGATTATGTGATTTTGCTTGGCGAAGTGTTTCTTGCCGATTTTGTATCGGTAGGATGTCTTCATGGTTTATCTTGTCATCGATGTATCAAGAACGTTGTGTCAAAGCTTGAGGTCCTGCGTATGGAGAGAGTGAACGTGGAAGAAGAGAAAACATTGTTCATGGGTCAAGCAAAGAAATGGCATGCTCAAGAGATGTATTATGGGGATCGTACGTTGTACCTGTTCCGTTTAGCGGATTACGTGGCGCGATGGGTTCTACGTCAAGGTGAAGCAGCTGAGACAGAGTACTGTAAGAGAGTGAGAAAAGTGAAGGAGGAAGAAGGAGGAGGTGAAGAAGAGATTAAGGACATTCCTTTGTGGCAGCGGATTTGTGGAAAGAAGTGGTAAAGTTAGCCAAGACAGCGGTGTGTTACGTCGAGGATGAATTTGGCGGTATGACTGTGGAACACGTTGATGGTGATAGAAATGAGAAGACGTACGAGATCCTTGAAGTTGGAGAACAGTTTCAAAGTATGCTTGGAAGTGCATCCGAAGCGATGGCGATACGGGAGCGTCTTAAACTGAAAGAGTCACATCAAAACCAGATGCGTAAATACAATCAGAGTTGGACGAAGAGTGGCGAGACTGTGATGAGTCAGTTGGTGACAGGGATCTTTTACGAGGTGTGTGATCATTTGGCGCAGCCCTTATGGAGAGAAGCGTACCAGAAACGTCACGGTACTAATCCAGACTTGAGTTCATGGCTCACCTACTTTAAGGGAGATGACAAGAATGTGTATTTGTGGGATGACTTCTCACCGGAGCTCCTACAGCAACTGCAAAAGGCTATAGCTCCACGCATGATTGTACCAGGCCTACTGAAAGAGTTACATCGATTGCGTTGTCGCGTTGTACGTAATACCATCTCAATTCGTCGCGCCGGTATGGATACGTTAACAGCGTTGATGACCCAAGGGCATAACATGCTTCGTGTCAAGATGGAGGAATGGTACAAGATGGCATGTATAAGGCAGGAGAAGAAGGAGAAGGAGGAAAAGGTGAAAATACCGCTGACCAACCCTGAGAAAGAGGACGTCGAGGGAATGGATGATCGTAGAGTGTATCTTGCTACGTTATCACGTGCGATCTTCGCCAATGCATATTTTACCTTCGTGGATGGGTTTACACCGTCATCACCTCAATCCTTTGGTGGATTTGCAACATCACCGCCCGACAAAAAGAAAGTGGAATGGAGTAAAGTGACCAAGGAGAACTGGGGACGATACTTGCGCGAAGCTATGAAGGAAGTGGTCTACGTGTACGATGATGTAGCAGGGGGATGGGGTAAGGGGTATACCATTCAATCGCTGCGTATAACCCTGTTTTCAGCCACACCCCAGTACCAGCATCTGATCGTGGATACGCGCAAGGTGTTTGACAGTCAGTATACAGATCCACGCAAGGCGTATCTCATGCGCAGGGATGGTACCTTCTGGAAGAACTTGTACACTCACGATGGACACCTCGTGGACAGAGAGTGGAGTAAATACATCTATCCTGTTGGGATGGACTTTCGAAGACGTCCTATTGATGGACTCTTTTGAGGGGATACCCACCCATCTCCCCCTTCTTCGAGAAAAAAAAAAACTGAACATTAGAGAGACTATTATTATTATTGTTGTAAGGGGGAGGACATATAAGTCCTACTTATTTACCCCTTTTATTATGATGCTTTGCGTGCGCAAGAGTTCAATAAAGACACATTGTTTAAAGTAACAACAACTTTGTTTCCAACTTTTAAAACAACAACAACAACAAACTATGGAGAACAGTGTAAAAGAATTAAATATTCTTATGGAAATTATTCCAGGGGTTTACATTTTGTTGTGAAGGTAAAAAATCTGGGTCTTCATTATCCTGACGTTCCTCAATGTATTCAAGCCTAGGCTCTGCCATTTCATTATCATCATCATTATCTAAATAGTCTATAAAGTCCCCGCTACAGGCTGATTTAGTTCCCACATGGGTTCCATCATACTATCATCAGAGTCCTGCTGTATGGTAGGTGTATGTGGACGAGGATCATCAGAGTTGTATCCTGAGTCATCGTTATCATCATCATCATCATCAGAGTCCTGCTCTATGAAGGGGTTGATTAGGCGGGGATCATCAGCAGCAGCAGCAATAGTAGCAGTAGTAAGAGCATCAGCAGCATCAGCAGCAGCAGCAGCAGCGTAATCGTCGTTAGCCCCGATGGGTACAAATTCATAATCGTTGCGTAGGCGTATAAGATCTTCTAACGTCGGGGTTTCATACGATGCATCATCATCTACTGGTCTATTTAATGCTGCTTGGAGTGCATCCACTTGAGCTCTGAGGATCTGTAGTTGTTCTTCCGTTATATCATAAACAGTAGTATAAGCAGCGACAGTATCATCTATTTCGACTTTAGGTACCCTCCTTGTTTGCTTTCCGCGGCAGTACGGGCAGCTGGGGTTAGTTCTTGGGCATCTAGCATGCCACTGACTCAAACATTGAAAATGGCACGGGGCTTTACAGCACTCTGTTATTTCTATTAGGTCTTCCCACGGCTCTTGACAAATTACGCAAATCACACTGTCCTCCATAGTTTGTTGTTGGGGTCTCGACGGCCAAACTAAAAAAACCGAGGGATCGATGGCGCGTCCGCTCTTTATATACACTTTCTGAATGACGTCATCAAAATACTGTCTCTGATTGGTGGATCCATGTTTAAAGGGACTCTTCTGTTTCCTCGGTGGTAAGTTCCTATTGAATATGTGGGGGAGATACCCATCCCCCTCCCCCGTTAGGAATAGATTGTTAATGCATGTTTAGGGTTTTTACGAATATAAAAGATTATGAGTGGGGGAGATACCCACCCATCTCCCCCTTAGGAATAGATTGTTGATCCATTCTACGTTCAGGGTTCGCAATTAAAAAGATTATGAGTGGGGGAGATACCAACCCATCTCCCCCTTAGGAATAGATTGTTGATGCATGTCTATAATGGTATATAGGAATATAAATATTAAGGGGATGTGTGTGGGGGAGATACCCACCCATCTCCCCCACCTATTTTTTTCTTTATAGTGGGTTTACCACTGAGGAAACAGATGAGTCCCTTTAAACATGCATCCACCAATCAGAGTACAGTATTTTGATGACGTCATTCAGAAAGTGTATATAAAGAGTGCGCTGAAGCCGATCATCTTCACTTTCGCAAAGCTCTCGACACGTTACAAGAAGAAGAAGAAGAAGAAGAAGAAGAAGAAGAAGAGATATTTCATGGACAGTTTCTTAACGTCACTTGCAAAATCATTCGGGACAGCACTTGGGACAACTCTAGGTATAGGGCTAGGGTTTACAATTCTATTCTTCAATAATATTGCAGCGTCTGCTGTACAGTCAATTCCGCGAGCATCACCTGCTTCACAGTCAATTCCGCGAGCATCACCTGCTTCACAGCCAATTCCGCAAGCATCACCTGCTTCACACACAATTTACGATGATGGCAACAATTTACCCAGCAGGGTGGAAGAACACCGAGAAGAATCACCATTGCTTTGACTGTGCCGTAGGCACATTGATGGACATCAAAGCCATTATTGATTTCGATGGCTATTACGTGCAGAAAGAATTCTGGTGTAAGGAGGCCGGAATTATATTTGAAGACGAGGCTACCAAGGGACAGCACTTTACGTTTCCGATCAAATTTCGAGAACTAAAAGACGCAAAGGACTTTGCAGGGGCCAAGAAAGCTTACATGATTCATCGATTGCGCTTTGACTTCACGTGGAAACACTCGTTGCCCTACACAGATCTTGAGGAAGTGGTACAAGACTGGTACAAGAAAGACCTTAAGTCCAATGGAACAATCGCCTACAAAGGGGGTTGTCATGAAAAACGGCTGTTGGATAAACTCAGCATTCCCAATGTTAATTTGGAGGACTATGGATGCCCCAAGTTCGAAGATCTGTTCAAGCAATATGATCAAGAGGATGATATGAACTTTTTGTTTGATATGGCGGGTGTAAGTTGTGGCTTTCACGTACTATCCGCCGTGGGTACAGCCTATCATTGCCCACGTGTAGAAGTGGCCGTATTCTGGAAGTGGCTCAAGCAAACACGATACAAGGTGTAAGAACTCTTTTTTATTAATAATAATACAAGGACATTTAAGTTAACTGTTATATAAACTTCGTCTTTGTCTTCTTCTTCTTCTTCTTCTTGTAACCAATGAAATAATAATAAAAGTTATTGAGAGCATAACATTGTCTCTTTTTTAGTTAAAACGGTTGCCATTCTCGGAGGGTTCGAGGCTTTCTTCTTGGTACACTAACGGAACGTCTTCGTGGTGTCCCGGATGGTGGCGTAGGTAAACGCTTTGTTTTTGGAGTAGCAGGTGTCTTGGTAGGAGGGGATGGTAAAACCAATTCCCCTGCTTCTTCAATGTCATCATCTTGTTGTTGCTGGACTCTTTTTAAAGACAATGGTTTAGTGTCTTTTACTTGTCTTGTTAGCCGGTTGTAACGTTGTAAAATCTGATCGTAACGTCGTACTTTGACATCAGGAGGAAGTGAAGTGTCATTCAAGAGGGCTTGCATTTCTCCATCCAGTCGTGCCAGTACACGGTATTGGGGTGCCGTCTCCACTTTTTGCTTGGTACGCAGCATGTTTACTAAATAATCAGGTACCATAGCCATACGATGAGCTCCACTACCTTTTGCTGTTGTTGACATGATGACGTCTTGAAAGCAACTGATGTAAAAGTCTTGTTTAACAACACTTTATATTTTAGAGATGAGCTTGTTAGCAATTTTTGGGAGAAAAGCCGTTGCTAATCCACCAAGAAGAGCAGGTAATAAAAATCCTCCTCGTTGACGCACCAACATGGCTTTCCGACTTTTGCTGGAGACTTTCCGATTGGCCAACTTGCGTAACTGTTGCTTGTAGCGTTTCAGTTGTTGTATCCGTGCTGACGACATCGGTACGTTGCCACGCAACAGGTTCATCGCTACTTCACTCAAGGTGTTGATTTGTTCAGGAGTAGCATTAGCAATGAGTCGTTGTCGTGTCTTCCCTCTGGTACGATGCAAGAGCCGGAGAAAATCTGCGTTCCTTCTCAGTCGCTGTGACATGATGAACTGATGATGTTCCACATATGACACGGGTATTTATGAACTACGACGACGTGAAACACGCACCACGGAAGGTGGACGACCATCCCTGTAAGTGGTAGTCACGGTTTTCGTATCTGTAACGGTTCTTGTTGGTCCTCGTGGTCGTGGTCGTCTTCCTCTACCGGGTCGTCCACGAGGAGTGCTGCTACCCCCACTACTACTACTACCACCACCACCACCACCAGCGGCACCACGTCGTCTTCCACTACTTGTGCTTCCACGTCTACTACTACCACCACTGCGTCTACTACTACCACTACTTCGTCTACTTGTTCCACTACTTCGTCTACTACTTCCACTTCTTCCACCAGAAGCAGCTGGACTTGGAGTAGTACTAAAGAGACGTCTTCTAGCACCACCACGACTGCTAGCAGCACTACCACTTCGTCTTGGAGTACTACCAATTGGTGAGATGAGAGGTGGTGGAGTGGAAATGGCATCAATAACATTTTGTCTTCGTTTAGCAGCAGCAGCAGTGGCACGTTGAGCATCTCGTCTTACAGCACTCATCAATCGTTGGTATTGAGAACCAGCTAAAGGACTTGCTGAATTTGGAGTACTACTACTTCTTCGGCTGCTACCGCTGCTACCACTCAAAGCAGATAAGGTAGCAGGTGTTGGAGAACGATAGCTTGCAGGTGGTGATTTTCTTCCAATGGGCCGTTGGCCTCGTGGTGTTCCACCAACAACGCTAACAGTTCCACGTCCTCGATTGGCTCGTGCACTTGCTGTAGGACGTGCACGACCGCGACCAGCAGGCGTTGCTAAAAGTCTTTCATCCCATGCAGCTAAAGCACGTTGTCGTGCATTAACACCACCTCGAGTTCTTGCCATGATGAATGGTTGTACCCAAATGACGTGATTCTGGATTGTCTCCTTCTTTTTATTGCTTTCCTTCAGTGTAGACGTACATGGGAAATTCTTTAGGAAGAATATGAGATCGTAAACGACATTGTTCTGGTGTCATTGGATGAAAATCCAACATGAGGTAACCATGAGGTTCTTCGGTGGCTTGATGAAAGGCATCCATCACGTAAGGAACACGTCCAGGAAACGCTTGTTGGGCTAACATCTGTACGCCTAAACGATCTCTTGGATTCTTGAACAACACGATGTAATGCGTGTTGAGTGAAATGGTACGTGCGTGCTTATTGGGTGGAAACAAGTTCTGTGTTAAAAACAACGTGGTGATGTTGTGATGATGGGATTCCTGTGTAAACACGCGTACCACACGATCCATTTGATCCATTAAATCGTCCATCACCAAGAGGCCTGGAGTATCGTGAGGACCAAACAAGTCGGTGACGTTGTCTGGGAGTCCTTGATGGAAGGTCACACCCAGGTCCCGTTGAATAGATGTAAACAACGGTTGCCATTCGCCGTAACAATACACAATTTTTCGAAATTGTTTGTTGAACGCAAGAGCGACTTGTTGAAGCAATTGGTGTGTAAACGTGGTTTTACCCGATTGACTTGGACCCACCACCAAAATGCTACATGGACAACGAAAACGACGATCGTCCATGCTGACGTCTAGATTCCATATGAGCCTTTGCCTTAACTTACACCTTACTATATACCCAACAACAACAACATTTGGTGATGAAACATCTTTTATTATAACTTTAACATGTGTAACAAAGAGCGCTGAACAAGAGCGCATTGACGACTACGCTTAGGATTACAAGGTACTTGTCGTCGTTGTAAAAATCGATCACGCACAAAGGTGCGAACATTCTGATCGTTCCATTGTAAATTTGGTGTAAACATAGCAGCTACTGTTCCATGACGTTTGCCACGTACACGGTTCCACAAGAAGAACAAACAATGTTGTCCACATACGTCAGAGTCCATGGCTTGAATCCTACGAGTGTTGTGCACGAGTTGTGGACGTAACTTGCAAAAGTTCGTAATCGCTTGACCATACACTTGTGGAGGAAATCCAAAACTGTCCCAGAATTCACACGTCTCGGGTGTAAAGTACACGGCTAACCAATGAGATCCTGGACGATCGCTTGGATCCACGTTCATGATGTAGGCTTGATTGGGAAATGGTACTTTGGTCGGTAGCAAATCAGATGGAAACACGCCACCAAACACTGGATTTAACTTGGGATCGTTGTGTACGAGCAGTTCTAACTGATCCGTGTTCATCCTTGAATGTCGTAAATCACTTGACCTAATTGGTCCACCTCGATGGTGTTGTTGAACTCGCCGTAGACGACAATGGTGTTCACCTGTTCGGTGGCATCCCCAAATGTCAGGTACAGGTCAACGTTGCCTTTATATTGAGGTTGGAAGTACCCTGACGAGGCATTGCCTGCTGGTGTAAAGTCGTAGGCAAACAATGAATAACCAGCCTTGAACTCGTCGAACGTAAGGTTGAGTCCTTGTCCACGGTAGGTACCACACACGTTATCGAACAACATGTGGTACAAATCTATATCCTTGTCATCAGCGGTAGACAGTGTTCCATAAGGGGTCTCTTGGCCATCCACGGTTACTTTGATGGTAGACAAAGTAAACATTTGGAAATTGAATGGATTCTTCCCTTTGTCGCCATTGTAGGCAGCATTCTCGACCATCCCTAAAATCATACGTTTAGGAACCAATCCCTGGAACAAGTCTCCTTCATAATGGGTCATGGATCCAGTGCCAATTTGCCGGGTCTTCACAATAGCTGACGTCACAGGGTACTTGGCTGTACGTGCATTCGATCCTGTCATGAGTTCACGATGATTTAACTTGACGCTAGGGGCTGGAGTCACGTGATACATGCGTAGGATAAAGTCCTCGATGACGATCTTTTCGGTACCATGTTCCGACATCAGACAGAAGGCTGTATCATGCATATCAAACTTGATTTTCATCTCTGTGTTGTCCAGAAGGTAACGTCCTGAGTGAAAGAGATCACAAAACAAGGGGCCTTCCATGCACACTTTTTCGCCTGCTTTAGTACGAGCTGCACGTGCCTTGAGTCCAGGATTCAAATTAGCGCCTGTAGCTGCATGATCAACTTGGTCCATGGAACCACTGTCTTTTTTCCACATGGCACATTCCAAATACGATTCTTGAGCTTCTTTAGGATAATTCAGCAACGTCTCGATGAAGGCACGGTACGCATACGTGTCGGTTTGCAAGGTGACGGCTTGATCGTTCAATTTCACAGTCACTTGTTGGATCATCGAATGAAGAAAGTTGTTGACAGGTCCCACTTTATCGGCTACTACAACTTTATCACCATTAGCTTTGGTGATCTTGGCCACGACACGGAAATGAGTCTTTTTCAAATCAATCATTGTAGGACCCCTACGAATGATGAACTGATAATACTTGGCTCCTTTGTCCGTGGGTGAATACTCAACGTATCGGCCTGATGTCACAGCCACATCTGTTGGTGGTACCGTAAACAAGTCCATGCCTGGATTGGCAGCAGCAAGTGAAGCAGAATGAACACTCATGTTGACGATGAGGAGCTCTTGACAGTAGTTGAGGTAATGTCCAACTGATTAGAAGGCATGAATGTCCAAGTCTTTTATAACTGTTTTCAATCAAAAATGTCCTTGGTATGACGACGACGACGTTTAGCCATGACAGGCTTAGGTTGACGACGACGACGACGTTTTAGAGATTGACGAGCACCACCCACTTGTGGTTTACGTATACCTCGTGTAGCGAGTTCCGCTTGTTTACGTGTGCCTTTTGTAGCGAGGTCCCAACCAGGCAGGTGAGGAACAAAGTCTCTTCCAATGGAACGTAATACACCTCCAACACCGCCTACACCAAATCCCATTTGTGCTGGCACAGGGTACCCACGGAAAGGTCCATAACCTACTTGTGGTACAGGACGTCCACGGAACACTCCATTTCTTTTTGTAGATGCGGTGGAATATAGATGAAGGGTCCTTTTCCTTTCTGTCGTGGTGTTATAGCTCCTATAGCACCACGTGCCATATTCAATATATCATTCCACACCATATCTTCTTCTTCTTCTAGGCAAATCGCACACGACGCAGATGTAGTGTTACCTGTACGGCGCCTGATTGAAATGATACGGTTTCGCCTGTGTCGTCCGTTATATGGATACGGATCTTGTTGATGATTTGAGTACGTAGTGGCAAGTAGTAGGGATTGAGAAAGTTTCGTTCCACAGGGAATCCAGGTTTTCCTTCAGGAACAAAGGTACGTAGTAAATTGTTGGCGTCACTTCCCATCACAATATGCGAGTCCACAATGTTTGTGTACACGTAAAAGCTTTGGAACGGATGTACATCTTCACGAACTCGCAGACTTGAGGTGAAGGCTTGTATTTCATCACCAACAGCATATCTATCCGCTATAATCGCATACCAATCTCCAACGTTATCAGCAGTAAGCCTAAAGGCGCCAACAGTACCCTTTTCAAACCCTAGAGGTTTCTCGAGTATATTGAGTGTGATTGGTCTTGTCGGGTGAAATCCCAAGGCCCATGCTAGTCGTGGATGGATGAGTAGACTCATGTCTTTGTTCAGTGAGATCGTGGCCTTGCCCTCTTTGGTATTGAACTTAAATTCAAATTTATTCGTTTTGGGTGATTCGCCTGGTCTTGCTCTTCGTGCGGTATCATCCACTTTAAAACGAGCGGCAATGTTCTTCATGCCTTTCACAACATCTTGCACGTTGTTGTACTTTCCCTTGGGTAACTTGTATTTTATCCATATATTGCTTTTGTCTGAATCCTTGGTAGTAAGGACCCACAGGTCAAGATCTTCTTCACGCAGCAAACTCCACGTATGCGGATAAATGATGTTGGTAAGCGCCATTTCCCATGATCCTTCACGCACATCGATAGGATATTTGGTTCGTATTGAAAAATCGCCTGCTTTGTTGTTGGGAAGGGCATCTTCAATAGCATTGCTTGACAGCGTAATCACCAGGTCAGACCGAGTAGACATCCTGAGGCAACTGATGTCTTTGATGGTATATCACACGATTTTATGCACTTGACTTGCTAGGATCCAACTGTCGTACTTGTCAGGCCAGCCACGCCAATGGACCAGGTACTCTTCTTGACGTCCTTTTCCACGGCTCTTGACAATTTTGTCGATACGAAAGACATCTTTTTGTTCATCCATGCTGACTTTCTGCAATTCTTGTTCGTAAAATTGTCCTTCCAACAACGAACCGTCGTATTCGCGTAGTCGATACGCATAGGGATCCCGTGCCGTCATCCGATAGGCAATCGTAAACACTTCTTCCGTCCAGTTGGGTAAATACCCTTTTGCAAACACGTGTTTGACTTTACTTATACGTACTAAATCTCCCACTTGAAATTTAGGTTTTAGCTTCTTCTTCTTCTGAGCCTTCTTCTGGTACAAGGTATGCCATACGTCTTGAGCATTGGCTAACGTGACGTCAGCAGGGGCACGACGAATGCTTCGATGATACGAATGATTGTAATTGTTCATCAGTTGCGGAAGCACGTCAATGTAACGTACTGTCTCTTTGTAGGTGAACCATCGCCACATCCATGTTTTTAACGTACGATTAAATCGTTCGACGACGGAAGCTTTGGTTTCGCTCTTGGTGGTAAATGATGGATGTTCTTCGATTTGAGAAACGCTTGAAAGTTTCGATTTAAGAACTCGGACCCATCATCCGTCTGCAATTTCTCTGGCACGCGACCTTCCTTGAATATTTTCTGAAACGCCTTGATCAAACTGTGCCCCGTCTTGTTCTTCAAGGGTACTGCCCATGCGTACTTGCTTAACACGTCAATGACGGTTAATATGTAGTTGTAGCCATTATTTTTGGTTCTGTACGCTTGCATGTCACACAAATCCGCTTGCCATTGTTCGTCGATACCTTGGACGACCACACGATTGCGTGGAAAACGACGACGGTACGGTTTATGGAGTGTATATGACGGTTGAGACCGTATCCAAGCTAAGACTGTGCTCTTTTTTATACCTTTTGAGCGCATAGCCCTTGCCAGTTTGGCAACACCGCCCAAAGCAGCAACATTGTTTGGGTCGTAATAGGCTTGCTGGAGTAGACGTTCGATATTCTTCTTCTTCTTCTGTGCTACGGTCTGCTTGGGTTTCCTGGGTGCCATCGACTACAACAATATGGCCACCACAACACGCTAGCATACAACGTATACGTTTCAATAAGTTACGACACGTTAGTATGGGACGGTCTTTAAAACATACCATCCTTAGCGGTGTCCAACACCAAATGATCAGTCCAATGCTGGGTCAGCCCCCTTTATAGACAAAAAATCACACTATTTGGGTTTTATAAGTTCTTTATTATACATAACTTTATATACACCGAGCTGTTGCTTAAAGTCTTAAAAGTCTTATTAAAAGTCTTATTAAAGTCCATAATACCCATAAGGGTAAGTGTACATGCCACGTCGTACACGTTTGTTGTACACGACCTTGAAGGACTTGGTTTCTGATACGGTATGCAACGTACGGGTCGTCACATTGCGTCGAATGGTGTGGGGATTGGTCACTTGACGCACAGGGTTCCCATGACCTTCCAACAGTTCCACCATGCTATCCAGATTCACTGTTTCTGTGGTACGTAGATTCATGCGTAGTCCTTTGACTTTGCACACGGTCTTACCGAAGTTGGTCTTGTACCCATAACTCTTGGGTCCTGTGGCCACATAGTGCACGATGTGTTCTTCTGGATCGAGTTCGCTGGTCAGTTCACCCAAGTAATCGCCAAGTGGTGGTTTCCATTGACCAGGACGCCACGTAAAGATGACACTGTCTGTGTCGTGGTACAAACATCGGTCCCCCAAACCATCCATGACGTCATACAACTTGAGACGTGCATACGCTGTGGTGTAAGCAGCAAAGACAACGTTGGTGTGTGCTTTCGTCTTCAGAAACTTCTCTGCCATCTTGTAGTGAATCTGGACCGTATCGTCGTTCACGATCAACACATCACTCACTTCGATGCTGTCGTCTGTCATCAGATCGAAGTACTTTTCTGGACTTTCCACGTACTCGGTACGTCTCCGATTCGATTGCTCGCCAAATTTCCCCCACATGCAATTCAGGAACATTTTGGCGACAGAGCGGAGACCTGGATTCTTCTCGATACGCTCACGATCCAATCGAATGCCTTGATGTTCTTCGTACTGTTCCACGTACCGGACCTTGTCTTCTTCCGTCTCGCACCAACTTGGCCATCCTGAAGCTTCTTGCTTGTACTTGAGAAACGTCTTGATGTACTCTTCGAACAAGCGTTCCCATTGAGCCCAGTGCCACACCTCATACACTTTCATCACTTTATACCCTTTCTCCAGAGCTTTGAACAGTTCCACGTGCGTCCACGTGCCGGTAAAAGCGCGTTCTTCCTCAGTGTGCGTGCATGGATGATCTTGGTTCTCTTCTTGAGCACAGGTGTAACACAAGGGAAACATTAGCTTTCCGTTGATGCGTACGGGAAGCACTGGGAAGTAAACATCTTTGGGTGGAAGGACACGTACTTTCATCAATCCGCGATACAGATGCAGGTCTTGTTGGATCTCGTCGTTCACCAGAACTTCTGGATGTCCAACAGGGTACTCACACGTGACATTCACGTACGGGTACAACGACGTGAAATCGTAATAGTGGAGTTGCTCGTCATCCTTGGCTTCGCATCGTAAACGGATTGCATTGGTACGTCCACCAAAGAAACTGTCCCGGGGTTCCAAGGGTATGCACTTCTCCACGTCACCGACCATCGCTTGTATCCTAGGAGTTGCTGTCAGTTCACGATCAAACTCACATTCCCACACTTCCACGAGGTGGTAACCAGCCCGAGTAATAAAAGTGCGCACGTTGCACGTGTCATGGTAGAGATCACCCATAGTAGTGCCAGAGAAAGGATTCCTCGTGTCCTTCGTGTAGCACTTGGGACATCCGTGATAGAGACATCCATGGTATTGGTACACGGTATGAGTACTCTCTGCATACCCGTCGACCTTGTACCGTCCCACCTTGAATTCCCCTTCGCTCGTGCCAGCGTGACGAATATGCACTCCATCAGTGATGTGCCTGTACTCGAGCCACTGCAATGCTTTGAGCGAGTGCACGTCGCGTCCACGGTATCCTTGAGCAGGAATCACAGCAACGGTGTTGGCCTTGAGAAATTTGGTGCGCAAAATAAGACTGCACAACGATGCAATGGTGACCGACGTGTGAAACGGTGGACGTCACCCGTTGCCATGGTAAGCTTGTCAAAGGCCAAAACAGCTTTCTTCAGCACTTCAACGTCTTGATGACAATAAGACGCCAGTTCTGCTTGGAAATTGAACACGGCACCACGTGCGACTTCGTTCTCGTACCACGTGCGTAACGCATCAGCATCTTTCTTCGTCATGTTTTCAATGCCATAATACTTGAGATCAGGCATAGGTCCCACGTACGTTTGGTTCTCTGGGGTGTTGAAGAAATGTGGAAAGTCGCCTTTGCGTACCTCTTGATCAAATCCCATAGCTTTGGGAAGTTGACGCAATGCCATCTGGAGATAATTCAACGTGCACTTCATACTGATCTTGAGATCGGGGAGTCCGAGCATCATGATCTTTCCTCCATTAAAAATAACAGTAGGCCTTAATGCATTCTTGAACAAGTACTCCAATAGGATAGGAATCGTACCCTTTAAAGTTGTGTGCCAAACACGTGTATCCTGCATTGCTTCCACCGAACAACCATTGACAAAACTCGTCCAGAGCTTGTTCCCCTTGGAAACCACGTTTACGCAATCCGCACGTGTCACAAGTAGGATGTGAGTCTAAGGGAAGATCACGACAGTCCTCACACAGTTTCTGCACACCCACAAAATTGACCCGATGTTGCGTACCCAGGGTTGAGCCTCAAAATCAAAGATAATGAGCCGCAGTTGATCCTCCTCCTCCTCGTTCTTCTTCTTCCGTCCTGTCACTGCTGCTGCTCCTACGGGAACATAACATAAGTGATCCTTGTCGACCATCTTTTTGCAGACGTGACACACGTATTCACCACACTTGTGAGGCTTGCCTTCCCGTTTCTTGTCTAAGACATCAAACCTCGTAAGACATTCTTCACACTTGTGTATCTTCTGGCACTGGGACCATTCCTTACGATTATTCGCGGGACCATGCTTTTTCACGCGACGATGGTTGTCAAAACATTGCTGGGTACGGAAGTAACGGTTACAGTCGGCACAATGTTGCCAGTTCCATCGTATGACATCATCATCATCGACACTCTGAGGAGAACAGTTCTTTTCACCACAAGCACTACATAGGATATTGCATTTGTGCTTGCCTTGATCTGAGTGGCCCTTGTTACATTTGATACAGAAGTAGCTTTTACCCAGGAGGCCATTCATTTTAGTGATGAAATGGTAATGGGTTCCTTCAAGGCACAAGTACAAATGATATTTAGGCTCCTCCTCCAAAGTACCTTGCCAAATAATACCATACATATGTTCTCTGGACACGAGGTAGAGCTTGAACCCTTGTGGAGCCAAATACGTTTGGAACTTTTTCAGTTCTTCAATACCGCACTCTCCTTCAGGGACGCCAGCTTGCTGGTGCAACTCTTTCGCTCTTTTACGTTGAGTACCGTTCTCCTTGTTTCCTGTCTGCTGTTTATACATGTTAATATAATCCCGTTTTGTTCCGGTATGGTAAGCGATTCCAATCGCGATCGCACGTGCAGCACAAAGATTATCCTGATTACGTACTCGAACTATAGATCTCTTCATCTTTGCCCATGTCTCCGCATCCGCACAATCCAAGGTTTTCCTATTCTTGTTAGAGTGCTTTTTCTTCTCACCAGCCGGGACATCATCGTCATCATCATCATCATCATCATCATCAGTAGTATAGTCATCATCATCATCATATCCACCATGACCACCACGGGGTGTACGTGCTCGTATCACGTGCAACTGAAACTGTCCATTGAGAACAAATTCCTCGTTAGATTGTACAATGGTTTCAATCTGTCCCATAATCCTTTGCGGTGTCAACTGTTCCCGTAGCATAAACGGTAACGATATGGGATTCTTCAGAGCTGGAGCATTCAAGGTCACGCGTGCAAAGTCCTTGTTAGGTACACCTTTTAGCGTTTCTTCTAACACACTGTCAAGAACACGCTCCACATCTTGCATGGCTTCTTGGACAGTTGACCGTAGAGGAAGATTGATGTTTAAATCATAATCTGAACAATCGGTTTTCATCTTACGCGAATGACGAGTGTGGACTTCATTCAATGGTACGAAATACCATCATCATTCTCTTCCTCCTCCTCCTCCTCCTCTTGCTCATCATGGGTGCGTTTGACACCTCTTCCAATTTGATTGTCAACATCTTGTGGTGACGGCGGTGGTGGTGGTGACGGTATTGGCTGTGATGGTGGTGATGGCAGTGGTTGATTGTCAACATCTTGGGGTGGCGACGGTGGTGGTGATGACCCAGGTGTTTGTGGTCTATGAGCCGTCATATCCGAATACTGCTGGTATAGCTCTTCAAAACTTTTTGTCATATCAACATCATCTTGCATCATCCACGCGATAAAATCATCAACAAATCCTTCCTCTACTACTTCCACTTGTGGTGACGACGGCTGTGGTGGTTGGTCATTCAAATACCGCTCAAAGAGCTCTTCAACACTTTGTGCCATATCGACGTCACCATCCTCTTGTAGAATCCAATCGAGGAACTCATTAGTAGGAAGCTCTGGTGACGGTGATGGTGGTGGTGGTGGTGGTGGTGATTGATCAATGAATTCTCCCAACTCAAATTGTTCCATCCAAGTAGGTTGTAGTTCCTCGATCAAATCATACAACTCTCTCTGTTCTCCTTCTAACAAATCTCCCAGAGATGTTTCTTGTTGTTGTTCTTCTCTCACCGCCATTACTTCTTCTTCTTCTTCTTCTTCTTCCATCATTTTCTTCAATATTCGAAGTGCATCTTCTACATCATCCTCTTCACTTGATCCCGACATCTTTCTTCTTCTTCTTCCTATCACGACGAGCAGAGGACGACTGTGATCTCAAACTGAGCTCACGCCTTTTATAATAGTGGGATGACGTCATCGGATCGAAATCCCTGTAATTTGATTGGTGCGTTAAGCACACAATCTGATTGGCTGAAATCCAAATTCTAGCCTTCTGATTGGTGGATTTCGATCCGCTTGTAAATTGACCTTTGGACTCTGATGACCTTCGATGACCTTGATCCTGTTTCCTCGGACGTCAGCATCAAAATACTCAAATGTGATTGGTGGATTTCGATCCGCTGATAAATTGACCTTTGGACTTTGGACCCGACCTTTGGAACTCAAAATCCCTGTAATTTGATTGGTGCGTTAAGCACGCCATCTGATTGGCTGAAATCCAAATTCTAGCCTTCTGATTGGTGGATTTCGATCCGATGACATCATCCAAAAAAGTATATAAAGGAGAAATTTGACGAATTCAGTTCAGTTCTGGAGCTGACGTCGACACGTGAAGATCATGAGTGACAACAAGGAAGAAGAAGCTTCAGAACTTTGTTGTGTTATTTGTTTAGCAAAACAAGGAGAAGAAGAAAAAGATGGCGACAACAAACTCGAAGTTATGGAATGCTGTCATAAGCAATGTCATCTACGATGCTTGACACAATGGCATCAACGACAACAACATGAAACCACATGCCCTCATTGTAGACGTGTACAGCGCCGAAGAGGAGATCCACCAACGCAACCACCATCACCTCCCTCGTCGCCGTTCGAAGGTAGGAATGCTACAGATGATGAGGATGATGACGAGCAGCACCCCTCCGCCGTTCCAATCCATTCCTCCATGCCTTCATTCGAACCTATCTGGCGTACAATATTTTTACTTCATGATAGTCATCGTGATACTTTTTATGACCTGTACAATCTACGTGACGAATTGAATTGGGCATTGGAAAGCAACATCCGGTTTCTGATCGGCCTGATATTTCAGGGAGCAAGACATGTGTGGTCACAAGTTTTAGCAGGGGAACTGCGGAGGAGATTTCCTGAGGTTGAAATATACCATGACAAATACGCCATCTCGTTACCTGTATACCTCGATGGTAGACGATGGCCACGAAATTTTATAAGAGTGACTCATGTCAAAATTCCCGTGACAATTGAATACGACGACGACGCTGGTACTTACACCTTACGGATGTACAACCAGAATCCGAATGGTTAATCACATATGATGCCATCTGATGAACTCTGTTTTCTCCGTAGGTAGGAATGCTACGGATGATGATACTACTGATTATATTCCTACGGATGATGATGACGATGATGATGAACCGCCACCATTTATACTGGATGATCGATCAAATAATGATCTTGATGAACTCTTCAATTTTATTCCTTCACAAATGAGAAGCTGCCCGTATCTTTAAATCTGCTACGCATAGGAAAAAGAAGTGTATGGTATACATTTTCCTCTAGTATACTGAGGGAAAGATTTCGTGACGATGGGATTTTAATCTATGGCGATAACACCATCTCCTTTCGTGTACACCGTAATGATGGGCAATATCAACGACATTATTATAAAGTGACTGATGTCATAATCCCCGTGACAAGTCGACGTCTACGACATGGGACTATCTATACAGAGGCAGAACCAATGACCAAATGGGGTATCAGAATTGTACCTATGTAAACTTTTTTTTATTTCTTTTTATAGATAATGGAGCGATTGCTTTTGACATTGATGACAGTGGAATCATTACTTTTGACATTGTATTCACCATACCTGCATCTCAAGCATTATTCATGAATTATGATTATCCTCCTCGTCGTCGTCGCCATCGACATGAACGACTCTCTTCTATGTTTAATCGCCTATTACGTCGATAAAAAAACAACAACATTTGAGAAGAACACTTTTTTATTAATACTCCTTTGTATTACAACTTATACTGAATAAAATGTTCAAATGTTCTTAATCGTCCTTATTAAACACTTCAATACATGTCTCCTCGGCTGCTTTCGCAATAGCAGTAGTGTGAGGAGAAAACAACTCGCTAAACAGGTCCTTTGCTTTCATTTCGCCAAGGAATTCCAATTCGCCTTCGATGTAGCGACGCCAATTCTCTTGAATCGTGACTTTAATGCCAGCCGACAACTTTTGCACTCCTTCCCAGACCTTCTCCATGGAATTGCGAAACATATCACGAACCACATTGTAATACTCTGGCCATAGATCGTCACCGTTCAACCTCAAACACTGATGACGATTCTGACTGGGATGGTCCACTTTACATCCTTCACAGTCCACATTCCTTTTACGATGCATTCCTTCCCATATCATGGATACTACAAACTCGTCCAACAGTTCCATGATCGAATACGAATCCAACACATCCATATCCGCTTGCTCATCATCATCTAACTTTTTTGCATCGGGTTCCATACTTTCTGGCGCTTCTTCTTGGGTTCTTCAGCCCAAAGAAACGAATCACACTTGGGATTTGGAGCACGGACGTCACAAGCAAAATATACACGACCTTCGTTCCAGTCTCTTTTCCCGACACCAACGCGACAAATCAAGTCGTGGTCACACGTTGGAAACACACTCAGCGATGTGCCTTCAGGAATAGCTTCTCGTACAGCTTTAGCGTCCGATGCCGTAAAGTAAAAATGACAACCAATCACCTTCTTCGAATAATCCAAAGGACAACCACACTTGTACACGTCTCCTACTTGCTTTGCTTCGTAATCACAAAAACACTTCATTACTCTATAACCTCTGCAAACTGAATACCTCACATCGCTCACACACCAGCTTTTATAGATGAAATGAGAGGCGTATAAAAATAGGCGTATAAAAATAGGTGTATAAAAATAGGCGTATAAAAATAGGCGTATAAAAATAGGCGTATAAAAATAGGCGTATAAAAATAGGCGTATAAAAATAGGCGTATAAAAATAGGCGTATAAAAATAGGCGTATATCCCCTATATATACTACTATCGTCAAAAACGATTAATTTTGTCTCTAGTCTGCTAGTGTTCTATTGTTCTATTGCGAATAAATAACCTACAGGCAGTACTATAGGGTGCTCTGATAAAACACATTTGTGATAGTTTGCCAAGGTTTGCCGATTTGTGCATGGCGACTTTTTGGCAGGCGTCCCGTATTTCCCTGACGGTTTCCATTTCTAAGGTAAGGTGTCACGCAATCCGCCTTTGGGAAATTTTGCCAAGAACTGACACACCCGGTTTTCAATTCGACTGCGATTTTTTCACGGCGCTTTTTCTGGCGCGATAAAGAAAAAAAAAACATTTGAGGGAGAATCTGTATGCTCTTTCTCATCTATATTAAATAAGTTTAAATCAACTAGAGTTATTAAATAAATCCTGCATTTCTATTGACCATGCAACTGATGGTCTATTAATTATAGACCTTGTGTGTAATGATATTTCCCGTTATTTTCTGTATTATGATCTTGCCGTTTCAAGAATTTCAAACTCCTACAAACTTCCTACATTCGGTTTGATCAAGGCTCAAACTAACCCTTACAAAAGGAGTGTATTTATAGACTACGTTTCAAAAGTTCTTTGCATCTTTTCCCATGACAGCCACTTCGCACCTTTCTTTTTTTTAGGCGACCTAAACCGACGACCGGTTAGCGCAGTGGTAGAGCGCCGGGCTTATGTTCGGGAGGTTGGGAGTTCAAACCCTGGCCGGGCCAACACTCAGGGTCTTTTCTAATAATTGAGGAGAAGGTGCTGCCTTTGCTCTAACATCTGCAAATGGTTAGACCTTCGCGTCTTCTCGGATAAGGACGTTAAACCGTAGGCCCCGTCTCTCACATACACTACACTAACCGGAACCAGAGGGACGTTAAAGAACCACGAGGACCGTCGGAAGTTGCCCAACCTCAGTGTCACAGAACTCACAATACTAACACACACTCATGTTTATAAAGCTGGTTCTATAGGATGAGTTATCCGTTAATGTAAAAGCACTGAAATGTAAAGCATTGAAACTACGGTGTAATGCTATATCTATATTTATTTATTTTTTATTTCCAACAGCACGAAGCAGAGGGAGGTGGTCACGTAACTATAGTTTTCAAGCGCTTCCGGAACCCAACAAGCCGGAAGTTCAATGGCCATTGTTGCGACCTCAAGTTGTGGGGTCGCTGTGGTAAATGTGACACGTATTTCAAGATCTGCGTGACGGACGTCCCAAATCCGAGATCCATGAGGCATTGCGCGCTTGGTTACACTCGGACTGTGAGACTGGGGCGAGATGATTTCCACATGCGATTGCGCATCTCGCGGCCTTTCACTGCGCTTAAGGTATGCTGGGAAGGTTATGAAACGTCGGCCATGGTTGATCAGTCCAACCATACATTTTCTGCTAACTAGCCTCCCCCACTTCTATAGTGATAAATTCTTTTTATAAGATCCCTTACGTTAAAGTGTTCTCCGCGGGCCTTGTACTCACTAGTATAGAACTTATGGAGCGGATTTCAGACCTTTGTAATCACTCGTATAGGTTTTATTCAGACTTGGTGTAGTCACTTTGCGATTGGTTTCACTAACAGCCATATGGAATGGCGGTCATCTACTCCCACTCCCAAGTTCGTTAGCCAATCAGAAGCGCGATCTGCTGCCCTTACTTGTCCGATTAGAGTATTGAACATCCTCACTCTAACTATCAATTTGCTAGGGACACATCGGTATATACGTGGAGGCCTGGGACAGAGATACCTTCACGCCCGACGACCTGGTAGACAAACTGACGCTCACCCTCCCTGTGAGGAGGCCAGACCCTAATAATCACGTGACCACTGTCTACCTAAGGAGCATGCGTGGTAGGCGCGCGACCCTCTCGGCGGAAATCAACGTGTACTGCGATAGTGGATTCTATGGGACAGCATGCACCACTCATTGTCACCCGAGAGATGACCGCTACGGGCACTATACTTGTAACCTGCACGGGCACAAAGTGTGTAGGAGAAATTATTACGGCGCGCGTTGTAATCTTTACTGCGTGGAGTATAACGACGATTACCACGGGCATTTCAAGTGCGATCATCAAGGGCGCAAATCTTGTAGGTCCGGTTGGTATGGTCCTGATTGTCTGAGGTACTGTATGGAAAGCAGTAATAACGTGCAGGGACATTTTACGTGTGATTCTCGAGGGACTAAAGTCTGTAGGTCTGGGTGGCACGGTGAAGATTGCATGCAATATTGTGTCCCCAGTGAAGATGATTTTAAGGGGCATTATACTTGTGATAAGAATGGGAAGAAGATTTGTCGCGCGGGATGGTATGCAGAGACAGATCGGACACTACGAGCTACGGGACGCCCGCGGGATTCGGGACGAGGTCCAATAAGCGCGCGGATCATTGCTGCGAGACCATCTCCCCGACCTCCTTGCACTAAATACTGTATGCCTAAAGATGATGACATACTAGGTCACTACCTGTGCGACGCCGCAGGAGACAGAGTGTGTACCCAAGGGTGGTATGGTGAGAAATGCACAGTGTACTGTACACCGCATGATGATAATGCGCATGGTCACTACACGTGCGGATCACGTGGGCAGCGCGTGTGCCGGCGTGGATGGGAAGTACCCTTATGCATGGTAAGAAATAAGCTGAAAAGTTTGGTGGGATGACGAAGCGCACACTTTCAACGTTTCGTGTCTCATATTTCCTTTGCGCAAACATACATTTTGGCAATTATCAATGCTAGACAGGTAGTAGCCTCGAACTATTTGTTGTTTGGCAAATAAAATATTTCAGTTTCAGGATGCTTTACGTCGGATTTGAGCACTCGCCATTTTTGATGTTCCACGCTACGGTAGGGTTCGTTGGCACTTCCTACCTCCGCGTCTGATCAACATGGGGAATATGGACCAATCACAAAAAAGCTTTAATTTTCCTTCAGCTACATATATCGCCAGCTAGAGTTTCGGCGATTAAACCTGTTAGAGGGAATTTTTTCCCACTGGGGGTGATGGGAATCAGGCTACACATACAGTTGAGCGCATACTTGGAAATCAACGGCTGCAGGATTCTTTGTGCTTTGATTAAGATCCATATTATTATTATTGCAGAAGTGTAGCCGCGGATTTTACCCTCCCAACTGCAACACAAGCTGCCTCCCACACAGCTCCACGGCCGAGGGCCATTATACCTGTGACAAACAGGGTAACAAGGTGTGCCGTATGTGGTGGTATGGACCGACTTGTACCAACTACTGTGTACCCCATGACGATAACACACACGGCCACTACAGCTGTGACAGTATGGGTAACAAGAGATGTCACGCCAGGTGGCATGGCGTGAATTGTACAATGGAATGTGTCACACAAGGAGGTAACGCAAGTACATGCAAATGTGATGACACAGGGAACCCATTAAAGTGTAAATGCAATGACACAAGTAGCCCAAACATGTGCAAATGCAATGACACAGGTAGCCCAAATATCTGCAAATGTAATGACACAAGTAAACCAAACAAATGTAAATGTGACGACACAGGCAACCCAAACAAATGTAAATGTGATGACACAGGCAACCCAAACAAATGTAAATGTGATGACACAGGCAACCAAACCAAGTGCAACTGTGATGTAAGGTTCTGCCATGGAAACATGGCTACCAATTGCCAACAAGGGTTTGCACCACCAAAATGTAAGGAATGTTTGCCAGGTCTTTATGGTGTTAACTGTACAAAGAGTTGCATTACTGAGCCAGTCCATGCTATGAGTAATGATACGCATGATGCCAAAGGAGTTATTAAAGCTAGAGCTCACGACAAGGGGATGCGCATGGGTGATGTTAGCAATGTAGTGTGTAGTGACAATGGTGATGTCAAGTGCAGGAAGTGGTGGTATGGTAGGAGGTGTGGTGTGTACTGTGTTCCACATGACGATGATGACAATGGACATTACATTTGTGATATCAATGGAAGAAAGAGGTGCATTCTGGGATGGCTGTTACCCAAATGTAACGTCAAGGGATATTACATTGAGAGAAATTAGAAATGAATCTCTTCAGCTTTTGTTTGTGACCATGGGTTTCCACGGGAATTATGGGTATTTCAAAGAATCTCAAGTTGCTATGGTATTGGCAAAGAATCTAAAATGTGCTGTTAGTGTCACCTTGGTTAAAAAACAATTTCACTTTATTATATTAAATGCCTCCAAGATGTAATTCAAGATGAACCATACCAGTGATTGTATGGGAAATATGAGGTGCATTGACCCCCACCCCCTGGAATTACTAATTCCCCCATGGTGGGGCATGGACCTCCTGGAATTTAAATCCCCCATGTGGAGAGGGACACTCCCTGCATGTGATTTGATTCTTCTTATAAAAAAATCTTTCACAAATAAAATACATGTATGGTATCATTGTCAATGTATAATTTTTTGGTCATCCTTAATCTATACAAAATTTCTGTGGATTTCCATTTAAATTAAACATTGTTCTTCATTGTTTTATACAACAAGGTGAGAGATCTAGAAACTCTCAGGGACATTATTGCTCTCCACTGTTCATTTTGCAGCTAGTATTTTGGACAATAAATTTTAGTAGTTTGCAAAAAATGTTGAATTAAATGGTTTGCCCGTGAGTAGCCAATGAACTACGTCTCTCTACATTATTTTGGATGTTTGCATTTAGAAATGGATTCCATTTTAGACAAGGTATACTGTTTGATGTACCACACAAAAGATACCTATAACTTCACAAGTTATCCACAATAACTTCTACCTCTCATTATTAAGTGTTCTTTGGGTGGATCCTTTCACTGCAATGAGCACATCCTTTGTTGATGCCTTCATGAGCTGTTGCCATCTTTCTTATTGCAGTCCTTTGCATCTTTCACTTCAGATAACAACTGATCTATTCTTGCCTATTGATAAAAGTAATTGGAAATCTAACTACTGTAAATACTTTGTTACTTTCAAATAAAAAGTATCATTGCTGCAACAGCTTCTGGTCTTTCTGACAGACTTCAATTTTGCTTAAAATATTAAATGTGAACATAACTATAACAACTTACAGCAACATCTAGCCTTCTGCGCATCCTCAGTTGTCTTCGTTTTGTTTCTGGTGCAGGTCTGCCATCTAAGAAAACAAAGTCTAAATTATTTGAATCTAATTTCTAAACCATAATTCTACAGACAGTCTGTGATAACAGCTATTGTCCAGTGAATGCCAATAAGCCACAGATGGGGCCTGGGTGTATTAGCTGAGGGCATTTTTTTCCACATCAGGGGGGTCAAGCACACTGGAAAATTCCAGTGGGGAGGGGGGGGGGGGTCTATTTAAGCCCAAGGATCCCTGGAAATTCCAGGGGGAGGGGTCTGTCTAAGCTGTGGAAAAGAGGGGCATTTAGGCAACCTGGAAATTCCAAAGGAGGGGATGTTCAAATTCCAGGAAGGGGGGTGTTGAGGACCTCTGGAAATTCCAGGGAGGGGGTCTTTAAATGGTAGGGTCCTTGACCCCCAGATGTGGAAAAAAAGCAATCACCATTGTTTCGTCAGAAAAAGAAAATAGTTTAATAATGTGGTCAAAAACCTCATATTAAGGGTGGCGAATGGTCCTTCGAGAAAACTGTTTTCTCATTAAATTTTAGGCGTTCTCGAATTCTCGGATTATTTTAAATTTGCTGTTCTCGGATCTCAGATTTTTTTCAGGTCGTCTCGGATCTCGGATTTTCCAGTTTGTTGTGTTTACATGGCGAATCTCAAATCGAGTTCTCGATCTCGCAGACTTTATAAACGGGGTTCTCACGAATTTTTCGCATTGACCATTTGCGACCCCTCATATTTAGAGAAGATACAAATGTTGCTTTTTCACCAACCTGCATATGACCAGTCAGGTAAGTCTGTCAGGGATCCATAACTGATCCCATCTTTTGCTTGTCCTTGGCTGCAAAACAATAACAGTAAATCCTGATTAAGACAGTAGAGTAGCAGATTTCTTGGGCTGTGTAGAAACTATTGCACTAGTCAATTGTCACCACCTCCCACCCTCAACCTTGGGGAAGGGTGGGGGAAACATGGGGCATTATACATAAAGGTCAGCTTTTGGTCCCGACGTACATGGGAGATATTCTAGTCATGGACCCTCACCACTGAGTGTGGGGAATTGGGTGGGTGATAGAATTTGTTCCCAAACACTCCATCTTGAAATACTATTGACTGGTGCAGATGGCATGGTCCAAAATGTGCCTCTATGGAACTAATTTTGGCTGCAAAAAAATTGAACGGGGTAGCTTTTCTTCAAAAAAATCGTTTTAGAACGGGGTCCGCATTTGAAATTCGCAGCGGCACATACCCACCCTATATCAAGCCAAATACCCCCCCTCCCCCAAAGATATGTGCACTTGATGGCTGTGCAGCTTAGACACAACTAGTGTAAGATACTTAAGCAAACTTTATTTAAGTATTAAGTATGACTTTTCAAAAGCTACATTTTTTCCAACCTCATCAAGTGAATCATTTCCCAGTAGTTAAAGTTATGCTCCATGGAATGAAAAAAGAATAGTAACGCCAGAGTGTGCTGAATTCTATCTACCACATTGTGTGGTTCCAGAAATTATCTATACCCCCCTACAGAAGGGCATTGGAAATTCCTGAGGGGTGGGGGGGTCACTTTTCAACACCCTTCCGCGAGGGGGGGTTATGACTCCATAATTTCTGGAACCACAGATTGTCATAATTCCCCGGGGGGGGGGGACTCTAAGGTTAAAATGCTAGGGGTGACCGTCGGGAAACTCGAATTTTGACCCTAAAAAATACCTGGTCGGAAAAAATTTCCACCCTTAAAAATACCCCTCAGTCTGAAAATACCCTAAAAAATTCCAACAATTTTGACAGATTAAATTTATTCTGGCCGTTTATTTAATATACATCAAATGTATCCTCTCGACTTTCAAAAACACTACCTTATTTGCGTGAGAACCCCCTAAAAAATACCTATTTTTCTTACTATACCGTTTTTTATTTTCGAACCCCTAAAAAATACCAGATCGCCGATTTCAACCCCTAAAAAATACGACGGTCACCCCTAGCATTCGAATATAGGGAGTCCCCCCCCCCCCCGGGCATAATTCTTACTGTCTACCTCGTACGCCACTTCTGTCCAGCTTGCAAACATGATGCGCTACTTATTGCCCGATAACAACCACTGGATGGACTCAGAACCCTGCAAGCTATAAAAGTACAAATTTACAGCTACAAATAAACAACACAGCCCTGCAACATGGGCATCTACTTCATCGCTGAATGCCATATAGTCGCCTTCTAATAGAACGAGGCATAATCAAACAAAAGGACCATTCATATTCAAATAAGGCGGCTATTGTGACATTCAGCGATGAAGCATATACCGCAACATGTCTCAAAACATCCCAAACTTACAGATCTGCAAACCGAGTCTCGCGGCCGCCATTTTGTTTTTATGCGCAATACCACTGGATGGAGTCCCGCGGGCGCCTAAAAGTACTTGACGCATGAGCCGCCTTGGGCATACCGCTGTCCCATAAATCCGAGGCTCATATGGCCTCACATGCAAAATGGCGGACGCTCGGTCAATATACAGGGCTCTCCGTTTGTAAGTATTCTATATTTCCTAGCGATCATAGGTCCTCTAATGTCTGTAGCTTTCCAGAGCTTTTAATGGTGTGTTGTTTTGTTATTTCAAGGCATATTTCTCCGGAGAAATTCTTCATAGAGCCACGCGATGTGCAATCCACCGGCGATAAAATCCTTGAAATCGACCGAGTAAGTCAAGAACTAACGCTGACTGGTAAGTAACAATTATTTAGCGAACGAGTAATTGTCTGCGCTTAGCTTGAGGAAATGGAACGGAATCCAAAAGCCATTTATTCTAGAGTATCAAAACTATAGAATCATTGTAATGTAAGAAAATTTGAAAATCGGGAAAATATCAGCCATGTCATCGTTGCGGCGTGGAAGTGGCTTCGTATTTCAAAGTCAATGTCGTAAGTTTATTAATTTTTCACAACTATCGGGAAATTTGATTTCCTTTTGTTGATTTTGTGGGAAAATCAACTCTCACTTTATCAGTATGATTTACTGATGCTATTGTATTTTAAATTCAGAATTAAATGAAATATGACTATGAGGTAAAATGAAAATAATAAAGTTGAGCTGTTGTTCTTTTTTCCTCTTGACCGACAATTCTGTCAGTTTCATTCAATCAGTGGTTATATGTCTTGCCATTGCTGTATATCACAATATGATTTGGGGCCTTAACCAAACATCGTGTCATAAAGAGTAGCACATTCTTCTGGATGACAGAATACTTCACTTTTACTTTCTAATTAAATTTCCATAAGTTTATATCCCTTCATACTTCTTACATTCACCATATGAAAAAGCTCCTATCTCTAGGCCACCTCTGCCAATTCTAATAAATGCCATTATCAAACCCTGGATTAGTGCAGGCTACAATTGTAGGTTGAGTCTATGAAAAAGTAGACCAGAGTCATTTTTGTCATTCTATTTCCAAAGTAAAAACTTAGATAATTGAGGTTTTGTTAACTTCATTTTGCATACATCATGGTTAGTTTGATATAATTAATAATTCACTTCTGGCATATGGTACTTAATGATAATAGGAGCTAGACTGATTTGACCATTTTAAATGTTAAATCTTTATTTCAATTTTTTCATTTTCCTTTGAAGTGAAGCTGGAACTGCTTACTAATTATCTGTATACCCAACAACTGGTATTTTGGTTACCATTTGTTAGAGAGAAATTATTTATTGATGAAGTTTTTCTTGAATGGTGGCTTATCTGTCTATTAGAATAGTTTTTGCCAATAACTTACTGAATTCTAGAGTATTGTATTTTTTATAACAAGTGTGTGGTATATAACTCAAAATTAAGAATAAAAGTTGGACTGACATAATGTTATGCCTTTCAGCAAACCCTTTAAATCTAGTTGCAATTTTACTATTGGCAAATTTCTTGATAGGTAAACATTTTATGGAGGGGGGCCTAGGGGGGTTCTCAAAACCGCAAAACCGCACAATAATTTTTTTATCTTAAATGGCGCCGTTTTCACACGCGAAGTCAGTCAAATGCTTTCCGCTAACGATTCCGTGGTATCCAATGGCAGTCAGACATTCTATTCAAGCAAAATGTGAGCGGAAGATTGTCTTGAGCCCTACAACAATCCGCCAGTGTGTTTTACTGCAATTGGAGAGTCTTGGGACGCTATATAAATACCGCTAACCATAGGACTCGCAAACACCGCAATACCGCATTTTTGTACACAAATTACCATGTAATCGCAGACTATTTCACCAATTTTCGCACACCGTAGACCCGCAAAACTGCGCAAAAACACAGCCAATACCGCATCACCACAAACCCCTAGACCCCCCTTTTTATAACTACTGGTAAGTAGTACTGTCTAGTAGCAGGAAACCAAAACTTGAACATTTTGAATATGCTAGCTTAAGAATCTTGTTTCAAAGTTTCGACTAACTGATTTTTTTTAGTGACAAAAAGGGATAATTTAACTTGCAAAAGCTACTCATAGAGACAAAATTTCCAGCCCTGAAAGCCTCAGATTTTAGCCATATTTATGCCTGTAATTCCAGCCCTGGAATTAGGATGGTACCAACCCCATTTGGGTGAAAATCATGATGAAAATTACCTGGTGCAGCATCACCATTTGTACAGGTTATACCCCTATGTCCTAGCTAGAATATAACAGGTGGCATTGGTGTGTTTTGCAGATAATGAAGGACAGATCCCTCCATCAGCTGAGATCAGAGATGTGTTTGGAATTATAGGAATTATTCATTTACTTGCAGGTATGATCATTGCTCCAATCAGTATATCCCTCCCGACTGCTGTAGATAATTTCATTATGAATAAGGAACATTTGAGAAAATTAGTCATAGATAAATAATTATACAAGGTGTATAAAAGATCATTGTGTGATTCCAAAAAATATCCATCTCATCCCATGGAAGGGGTTTGAGATATTACCATCCCTTCCCTCTCCTCCCACCCTCCCACCTCTCTGAAAATGTGATAAATACTAGAAAAGGATAAACTTAAATTGAAACAAGTTTTTAACCCATTTAGTCAAATAGAAATTAAAAGCAAATATTAGTTAAATAAACATTGGTCAGTTTATTATTTTCTAACTTCCTTCTAGGCCCATATCTAATAGTAATCACCAAAAAGAGATTAGTAGGATATATCCAAGGAAGTGAAGTATGGAAAGTGCTGGAGACTGATGTGCTGCCATTTCCAAGAGCAACCCTACATTTGACTGAAAGCCAGGTAATGCACTGTTTATTGTTAATTATTTCACTTTATTCCATAACCCATACTAAATACTAAATTTGTCTTATAAATGTGACATATAAACTAGGCCTAATTTGCGACTAAAATCTTAGTTACTTTACTGCAGTCTGTAAAGTGCAACAAGAAATTGAAACTATTTGCCAAAACGGGCCAAATTTGTTTCTTAATTTCCAGTCCTGCCTCTGGCAACAAAATTGTTAAATGATGATTAATATCTTAAACCTTGTTTCTGTTACTGCAGGACTATCATAACAAGTTGTATTTGTCAATGGTCCATAATGTGATGCAAACAGATGGATTCTACTTCTCTTGCACCTACGATCTTACGCACACTTTACAGCGACTCTCAAGAACCAGCCCAGAATTCATGCAGATGCCACTCTACGAAAGGGTAAAAAAACAGTAAAAACAGTTAGACGCTCTAAATTAGTTAGATGCTCTAAATCATCAAAGGTTGTGTGTGCTCTTCCTCTAAAAATATGTGTGGCCCAGATGAGATGCTTGGGATTTCCTCTCTGTTATCTTTCATATTGCTGTTTATACCACAACACCAGCAAGACGCATGCTCTTATTCAATCACGATGCACAGTACACACACGATTAACACAATATTGTCCAGGCATATATTATTTTAGTTAACTGCATTTTTTTTCTTATTCAGGTGGATCCTAGGTTTGTCTGGAATAATCATCTATTAAGTCCCTTTACTGTTCAGCCTGAGGTGATTGCACATTTATGAGTTTTATCTGCTGTGGTTGTATTACGACCCTCAGCCCATCAAAAACTGTACAGGGTACCAGCAGGAAGTAGGATGTGGGGCTATCAATACACAGAGCTGGAAATGATTTTTCTTACTTTATCAGACATATGTCCATAAAACTTTTTTCTTGGTTGTCTCTACTGGAACGTTGGCCAGTCATATCTGAAAATTGGTCGGACATTTGTTTAGTAGCTAGTGTACAAAATAGGAGCAGATTTAGGGGGTCCGAGGGGGCTACAGACCCCCCTCCCCTTTTTGGGGAGATTTTCACATACATTTACTGTATGTGCTGAATGTGACATAGCATAAGCGTATTAAAAAGAATTATTTCCTCTCTTTTGTAGCTTCACAGATTTATTCTGCCACTTGTTCATGGTTGTATCCTTTGAACATCATAGTGAAACTTCTATTCTCTATTCTCTGTAATAAGAATGCAGGAAAGGGGATAGGGCAACAACCTTGTGTTTCCTTTTTGCCTGACAAACACCCTTAATTTAGTCATAATATTCTAATACCAATTAATCTGGCAGACATGGATGCAGAAAAGATTTTGAAGTGAGGGAGTTTGTTAGAGATATTATGTATGGCAACATGGGGGGTAAGCACGATTTGCTTTCGCCTCTTATAACTGAATGGTGGCCAATGAGCATCCCGCCACTTTTGCCATAGCACACACTGAACATAGGGCTGAGTTTACAGAAAACATGAAAATATATAAAAATCCATCCATTGCTGAGAATCTTACATTTCCTTATAAGATGTTTGTAATTCCTTAATATCATCCAGTCATTAGCATAGCATCATGTTCCATCAAGCAAAGTTCATTTGATTTCATTCTCATCTCAAGAAGAAGCTGTTACAGAGCAGGTTTGTTCTGTCAATTTAATCTGAGTGGATGATTCCAGCTATAAGCATGCATGCTCTTCCCTATTCAAAAATGCCTAGCTGTGTCCCACAATTGAACCAAATAAATGCACACTCACCAATAATAGTAGAGACATTTTCCATTCTATGTAATACCATCCTTCTAGTTTTAAAAAGTCATCAGAAACAATTTCAAGGTGTGGGAAATATCTGAGAATTTTGTAATTCCTTAAAGGAATTAAAAGTAGCCAAGAAATCGATCCACTAGTCATTCTTATATGGATTCTAATCTCCTTCATTGTTCCTATTCAATTTATGTCTCCCCACAGGAGTTCGTTATTACATGCGAGGCCTGGATAATGAAGGACATTCTGCTAATTATGTGGAAACAGAACAAATTATCCAGTTCAACTCTGGGACATCATCATTTGTGCAGGTAGGACGAATGGTACATCAGCAACATATTGTGTAAAATGTTGTTTTTCACCTAAACAGAAAAGGCTGTAGCTAGAATTTTTTGTCTGGGGGGGGGGGGAGGGTGGTCATCCTTTGTTTTTGCTGGGGGCAAGCAGGTTTCCCCACATGTTGACACTAAAAAAAAATTCTTCACTGGCGGGGACTGTGACTGTGTCACTCCGTCTCGCTGCACTATTCATAGTCATGCTCTATGGTGGTGTCTTGAGGTTTCCTTCAAAGAGAATTTTGGAGTGTTAAGGGGAGCAAATTAATGATGAATTAGAGACATACCAAGACATGGAGAGTTGCATTTTCTAATGTGAGCTTGAGACTTAAAGAAATAAATAGTTCATTATTGATTTACTGAGATGATGAATTAGAGACGTACCAAGACATGGAGAGTTGCATTTTCTAATGTGAGCTTGAGACTTAAAGAAATAAATAGTTCATTATTGATTTACTGAGACCCATTTTATGCCAAGATTATTGTACTTTTTAGGGACCCTTGGCTACCATACCCTTTATACTGTTGAGAACTCACAAATCAATGTTTCTGTTCTTTTCAGATAAGAGGTTCCATTCCTCTGTACTGGTCTCAAAGACCAAACCTGAAATACAAACCCAAACCTCAAGTCAGCAGTAACGCAGATCATGTAAGCATCAGTGTTGGTTGTGAATTTGAAGTACTAAGAGGTTGTCTCTTCTCCCCCCCTCCATACATTTTTCGCCCTCTCTTCTCCCCTTTCACATGAAGAAAATGAGTCCTAATTTCTGGAATTACATAATATTGTACTTTTGTTTCATTTCAGAGTTTAGGATTCCAGTATCACATTGATAATGACATAGTGCTGTACAATGAACTAGTTCTGATAAATCTGGTAAGTATGTTTTACATGATTTAGAAGGGAACAGTACAGTGTACAAAAAAGTTTAGACCTGCTGACTGCCTAAGAGAGAAAAAGTTGGCAGGTCTACAAGTTCCTTTTAGCAGAAGTGGACATGTCATGTTTCATTGTATAGATTAACTCCATTGTGTAATTAATTCCAAATTAAACTTGCCCTATACATAATTCTCATGGTTTTTCTTTCTCTATTATATTAATGCAGATTGACCAAAAAGGACCAGAAAAGATTTTAGGTGATCGCTTTTCCACAATCATAAGGAATTCAGGCTACAATGAAAGCAAATTAAGGTAAAGCATTTTAGTGTAAAATTCAATGTAGAGCTGATTTCAAATGAATGTTGAAAATAAACACAAAGTAAATACAATTAGCCAATCAGAAACGAAGCCCATTCAACAATGAACCAATCAGGGGAAGTGCTACTTTTAAGTAGTGACCAAAGAAAGCAGGAGTGACTGTGTGTTCTTTGCATTCTGATTGGCTGGCTAAACAAAGACTCAAGACCTCAACCAATAGGAACGCGTAGATTTACTTTTGACGGTCAACTGAAATTCACTCAATCACTTGCAAAACTATATACCAGAACATGCTTCATAAGTCGCAATGATAATTCTTGCCTAAAACGAAGCAGTTCATGTCAAATTGTGTATCCAATTAGTCAACAAAGTGCCTTTTGTTGGTTTTAGTTTAGTTTGTTTTGCCGAATTCGAGGAAAATGAGAGAAATAGCATCTTCATTATGATGCATGGTTTTACGTATTTAGGGTATATACAGGTAACATACAGGTATATACAGGTAACACTTTGGACTTGAATTATTGTCCAAACTGAAACTTCATGAGGATTATGATTGTGATCTTATTCCATAGATATGAAGCATTTGACTTCCACAAGGAATGCAGCAAGATGAGATGGGATCGACTGAACATTCTCATCGACAGACTGAGGTCTGATCAAAAGAAATTCGGGTGAGTCTCTAGCTTATTATAACAAAGCCAGAGATCAGGATTTATTCAGAAATGGTGTAATAAAAGGATTTATTTCGCTACAGTCATATGAAATCCACTCTAAGCATGTCCAGGGAAGTATTACTCACACTTCAGAAGGTACAGGTCCCGGTGGTAGGATTCCCATTTTTGGTCGGGATGATCGTCGTATCTTTTAGAGGGTTAAAATCACAGGGCTTGTTCTCTTTTAGGGGTGATCTTGATCTGCAATAAGATTTGAGGGAGATTGGTATCTTTTAGGGCCGGAATATGTTTCCAAATTGTTTTGTCTCGTCATGGAGCTTTTAAACCTTGTAAGAAAGAGCGAGATTACTCGATGAGAAGACAATAAATTAGACAACATGAAAGGCAGTATTTAAGTCAAACACAGGAATTTTTTGATGGGTATCTTTTAGGGTAGCAAATTATTTGAGCCACGCCCTTTTTGGTATCTTTTAGGGGTGAAACTGAACATTCCTGACGATCACCCCTGACCAAAAAATATGGGAGTCCCCCCGGGGTGCAGGCACATGGTGCTAGACTCTTAGCCACCCCTTCCCTACTTGTCCAACATCAAAAATGGAAAAGGTAGGCCTTATAAGGCCTGGACAAAGGTCAGACTTCATGACCTCTGCTCGGGTGTTAAAAGGTCTGCTTTTGTAATCACTTTTGTTATACTGTTCCAGATATTTTAGCATGACTAAAGACAAGAACATCCAGTCAGAGCAGAAAGGCATATTTCGGACCAACTGCATAGATTCACTTGACAGGTGAGCCTTTTTGCATTGCACGTCCTGTTGATGTCTGAAAACGGTAGCTTTCTGTGTCTACTTCCAGAATAATTGAAGAACGATTTGCACCTCCGTTGTTTAGGCAATCCTAAACTTCCCTTGCTGATCATGCAATGTGTGTAATATTCTTGGTGTATGCCTTGCAGGACTAATGTGGTACAGGGTATGTTAGCCAGAAATAGTTTACAAATGCAATTAGAGGTAAGAACAGTGATGTTAGGAATGAGAAATCAACATCATTATTTTCATTGGTGCCATTGTCAGTCATCGTCATAGTTGTCAAATTTTAGGGACAGACCATTAGAAAAGTGATGCGGGGGGAGGGGGGTTGAACTGCGAAAAAAAAAATCGAGCAAGCTTAAATAGAAGGAAAGGGGCCGAACTGCGAAAAAAAATCGAGCAAGCTTAAATAGAAAGAAAAAAATTCGAGCAGGCATGAAAAAGGACTGAAAAAAATACTGAAAACAAATTCCTGCAGAGCTGCCCGCCACTTATAAAGTCAAACAAAGCCTTTGTTTTGTTTTTGTTTTTGTTTTTTTACGAAAAACAAGTCACGTCCAGACTACTTACTTACTCAAAGTACGGTGTCTGTCAGATTTTGAACAGAACCAAGGTATCCCGAAGAGACATTACCATGTTATTCTCATTTTGTCAGGAATATGGAGTCCTAACCACCGGTGAAAGAATTGTTGATCAAGCTGATTTCGAGTTTATCTACAAGAATGGTAAGTGAAACAGTGTGTTCTTTTGTCTTCAATTAGGGCACACGCTGCTCTGATGTTCGAATTGTTTATAAAGCGTGTTGTCAGCCTCAATGGAAGTCAAAGCAAATAATCAGTTACAATACAATACAATGCAGCTTTATTATGCGAAAAAATATGAGGAAAAAAACTCAGAAAAAAATTCTGAGCTCACAGATAGGACATGAATCCGCCACCTTCCAGCTCTACCAACAGAGCTACTGAAAACTGTATGGTGAGCAGGTTGTGGGTGAGCAGGTCGTGGGTGAGCGGGTCGTGGCTGAGCGGGAGCTCATAATGTTTTTCTAACGTTGGAGAGGTTGCAGCATACGTTTAGGTACTTGATCAATTATATCACTTCACAAATAATCAATACCTGTTGTTTGTTTTTCAGTGTGGGCGGATAATGCTGATAGTTGTTCCGTGCAGTACGCTGGTACAGGAGCACTCAAGACCGACTTCACCAGGTAACCTAGCAACGGACAATGTCCTGACATGCACAGCACTCGTCTTATTATCATATGGACACCCTCCCAATCTTGTCCCCAAAGCAAACGTTTTGAAAAATCCAAGGAACCCTAAGCAAGGAATACGAAAAAATAGAGCGAACCAGAAAGGGGGGACATCCTATTAGGGGGGCACCCTATTAGAGCGCCAGTTACCAAAATTTCTCCTGTCTATCCACCTGAAACTCTTTTAGAAACTAGGGAAAGAAAAAACTGCGCATGCATCTCTTATATCAACTAAGAAAAGCAAACTTCAGTGACAACTATTCAGATAATAGCCTTTTATTTGTACTTGCTGGATTCTTCCTCTCTTTGACCTACAAGGTCACAGTAACCATTTTCGCGTTTCCGCGCGCTTGTTTTCATGGAAAAAATCAGATTTTAGAATCGGAAAAAAATTCTTACTTACCGGCTTAAAACAGAAAAGTTATTTACCGGCTTGAAGGTGCGTATAGGGAAAAACTGTGACCGAGGGCTGGAAAATGTTGTACTTTCGCTTATGAGGTTCAGGTCATGGAGATTTTCATGCACGCTCAACCCATAACGTTCTTGTTACTTGATAGGAAATACCCTTGATCATGATTATTTCTCCCTACACAGGACAGGCAAGAGATCGGTACTAGGCGCTCTAAAGGATGGCATGAACTCTATGATTCGCTATTACAAGAACAACTTCTCCGACGGGTACAGACAGGTTAGTCTTTATCTCGCTAGCCTGCTAGCCGGCTCTCTAGTGGCAAGAGTGGATTAACAAGAGTTAGAATCTTTCGTACAGTATTTGTCCACATCACAGTCAGAAAAGTGTCTATTTTTAGATTTGAATTTCGCGGGCGAAAGTATTCGAATGCTCAGGTTCGAATGCTCGTATACCCAATACACAACAAATAGAGAATATCCTACCTTATCTTTGCAACTTTAAAAGTTTTTCGATTGATCTGCGATTTATTTTAGGCTGGATCTCACAACTGTTTGCGTGGCGAGAAAGTGGGAACCCTGTGGATGACGAATTTTCGCGGCATTCCTTGTTCTAAAAATAGACACTTTTCTGACTGTGATTCGGGCGTACATAGTAAATATGGAAACTCTTGGTAATCCACTCTTGCTAGTGGGTTTTGTTCGGATATTTGATTTTTTGGAGCGCGGGATTCCTGTGTCGCGACAGGATTATCTCGCTGCCATGTGATTTATCGACTCTTCTTTCACAAAAAAAAAAACTCTTCTTTCACGCGCAAAGCGTGCGACGAGGCCATTCAGGAACGAGGTGAAAGTTAGTCTACTTTTTCTATGGGGGCTTCCTTTTGTAGGGTAACGGACCATTGCGCAAGGAAATGCACAAAGAACTTCCAGACAAAATACATTTTGTCATATTAATTTTCGCGACATTGGCCGTTTTCCAACTAAAGACGAAAAAATCGTCTGGACGGACAAATCGTCTCGGGACGAACAAATTTGTTCGTCTGTTTGGCCGTCTAGGAAGACGATTTGTCATAGACGATTTGTTCGTGTAGACGTACAAACCGACCAAAGTCCGACCTGAAGTCACATCAAACGATTTGTCCGTCTTCTAGTGTGAAAACGGCCATTCAAGGCTCTGGATCCGGGGTACACAAGCTTGTCGGAATTGTTAATTGAAAATATCACTATACAACCGCATATAGTTTAAAATCTCACCTTTTACAGGATGCAATCGACCTTTTTCTTGGCAATTATATCGTGGACTCTAACGAATGTGTCGCCAAACCGTGCCCCTTGCAACAGAAACGAGACTGGAGATTTATGATGGTGAGTGCGATTTAAAGAGCCTCTGTCGGCCGCCATTTTGACAGCATAGCAACATACCAAGTCGGAGAAAGCATCCGTTTCCATCGGTTGATTTAGAGAATATAGAGCATTTTTTTCGATTGAATTTGGTAAATCAAATCTGAAACTTTGTTTTTAGATGTTGATTTAGAGATTTCTACTCGTAATTAGTCTTCTAATATCGAACGAAAACAATAACAAAGGAGTGGCTGACACAGGCTCTTTAAATTGCGTAAGAATGTTGTAGGCCTGTTGAAGTCATTTCTACAAGCGATTGCAAGCATTGTTATAAGGGTGTGGCGGTTTAGCTGCCCCACCTTTTGTGAAGTTACTGTGTAATCTAATTCTCACTCAACGTAGCCGAGAATGTTTGTGTTATTTCACTCCCTTAAAGGAGCGGTATCACGATATTAGCACACTTTTGGTGATATAAAAAACCATCCAAATAACTGATGGATAGCCAAAATACTAGTCTAGGTTTGTCAAATATCCTTTTAACTACAAAGCGATCGTAATTGTAGGCTTCATGGACAATTTTCAAAGTTTGAAGTTACATCGAAATTTGTTTGAAAATCGGCTAATGTCAAATGAAATAAGTGATTTAGCGATAATCAACCCTATTCAGACTGGGTTTTTTTTTTACCATCTGTGACGGGGGGGGGGGCTAATTCGGCCCCCCTCTATATCTCTGGAACCACTGGGGCTTTGATCATCAAACTTTCACACAATGACCATGAGCCTTAGACAAATCACCACACCTATTTTTATCACGTGGGAGCAAAATGTGACGTCACAATGACGTCATTCTCAATGTTTTATCAATTTTCAAGTAATTTTAATTAACTTCCAAAAACTTGGTAGATAATACTCTAAAAGCCAACTAATTAACATCAAGATAATGTAAATGTAATAATTTGTGACAGTACCACATAAATTTTATTAAACTTGCGTGTCATAATGACGACTTTTGAAAATATTGTCCGCCATCTTGGATCCGCCATCTTGGATCCGCCATCTTGGATTTCATTTAATTTCCATTTGACTCTTCAGATAAATACTCAATGAGAAAAAATGGTCAAAATGTACAAAATACTCATCAAAGAAGTGTTTGACATTGAAAAAGTTGAATTAAAAGGAAATTTGTGAATCCCAGAGCTAGTTTTAGACCATATGTTAAAATGAACAAAATCCCCCTACCCCTCCCCCCAAAAGATTTTGTGTCAAAAATTAATTAGCCTGTACATAAATTACTAAGGAGTACAAGCTCCGATAGTCATAAATTGGGCAATGTGTCCAACATTAAGCTTGAAATATGAAAAATTCACGTTTTTTCGAGTTTTGCAAAACATGCATGTCAAAAATTGGTTGCCATGGAAACTGGGCCGTTAACACTGACATGTCATTGACACCAAAATGTCCCCTGATTACTTTTAGGAAAAGTCACGAAGTTTCACCATCATAGCTGCAGTGGTTTTAGGGAAGCGGTCAAAACATCTGTACTCGACCGGGACCCGATTTTATCGCGGGAGGTGGTAGGTCCCGGGCTGTACCTACCCACCCGTTTTTTCAATGCCCATTTTCTCCATGCTCAAGTAAGGGGTGTTGGATTTTATTGCATGGATGCGTTGCTCTCGCTATGAAGAAGACGGTGCTGGGCTAATCTTTTGTATTCATTTATTATTTTACGAGATATTCGCAGTTAAAAATGGCTATTTTTTCCTAAAAGAAGGTTGGCTTCGGTATACACCACCCCATCGGGTCCCATTCTAGTACAGATGTTTTGACCACTTCCCTTAGAGTAATCAGGATTTTACTGGAGGGGGGGCTCGAAAAGTCTGAATAGGGTTAATACGAATTTAGAGCTGTATTTGCGAATTTATTCAAACAGCCGTGCAATGTTTTCTGCAAGAGACAAGTTGCAAGAGCCATTGCAGCTGATATTAGCTCGCAATGACCGTTCGCAACGTATCACGCATTTTACTATTTGTCCGCCATTTTGATACAGATAACACATGCTCAAAGAAGCCCGAAAGGGATTTTGGGAACGAAATTGCGAGACAAGTTGCAGAAATCGCTGTTACACGCTGCAATGCGAAACAAGTTGCTGCAATCCGTTGCGAGAAGTAGAATCGTACCCTACTTGCTGCAACGGTTGCAGCAACCTGTCTCGCAACGTTCAGAGGGTGACACACGCTGCAATGGCTTGTGCAACTTGTCTCGCAATTGCATTGTTAGACAAGTTGCGGAAAACATTGCACCGTGTAACGGCGGCTTTAAGCAAACACAGCTTGGCGCGCATAGAGACCGTCCTAGCTAGATGATAACATTTCTTTAACGAACACTTTTCTTAACGAATTTCTTTGCTAATCTTTCTTTATCAGCTTCCTCTCATCTTGTTGTTTGGCTTCTCCATGTTCATTATCAGCGTCATCATCCCGTCAAGTAAGTATCCACAGTTTTAATTTCCTGTGTGTCTCTTCTCATTGGCTGAACGTTTCCCGCGTAAATTCCCGCCAATTTTGGCGCTTGCGCGCTGGCACAGGAAGCCCAAAACCAGCTAAGAAGTTGAAGACTTACTTTTTCGTCATAACGTGACCGGTTACTTCTGGTATATCAATTTTAAAAGTGCCTATTGCATGCTTGGTTTGCTTCCACGAGGTGATAAATGTAAAACAACCGAAATGTCGGTCAAAGCATCCTTGCAACCGCAGTTACGCAAACGCTTGCGAGTTAGAAAGCGTTGGAAAGCTTACATCTTATCCTAATTTTCACGTGTAAGTTTGCCCTCGTTGTTTCACATCATTTTCTCCCTGAGTATATAAATTTGTTGAATAGCAAAAGTAGATTTCGTATCTCTTCAATTTCGTATCCTTGACAAGATATTTATGATGCGGGTTTCCTGTGTAACATGCGCGCGCAAATGGAGAGAATTTGGTGGAGAACCTAGGCCCATTCTCGTACCCAGAGCTCCCCAGATCGTGACCTCGCAGGGATGCACTGACGACAGCCATTTGAAGACCTTTGCCATTATTAGCTCATTCGTTCTTTAAACGGTTGTATCAATCTCGCGCATGCATCAGTAGCTGTCACCACACCTCACCCGCGAGACGACAAGCAGGGAGCTCTGGGTGCGAGAATGACTTAAAGAGTTCTGACAAGTTTGCCTCCTCTTATCTCGGAAAGGAACGCGATGGGCACAATGACGTTATACTTTCTTTCTTTTTAGCGGACTATGGAATCCAGTTACTGTACATTCTGTTCTGGGGCGCGGCGGTACTTTTAACCCTCTATGTGGTCATGTACTATGGTACCGAATTTGTGGACCAACCAAAACTTGTGCAAACCGCCAGCAAGGACAAAAATGTTTGACTAGACGCCACACATCCATCCACTGCTAGAAACTTCGTCCGTGACTACAACTGGGTTTAGATTGTGTTACTTGCAACATAGTAATACAACCATTCAGTATAGTTTGCTTGACATTAAGCACATCACGCGTATCTGTAACCACTGGTTACAGATTGCGTGACAGCCAATCTAGAGTGACAATTGGCTGGTATAAATTGCGTGACAGTGGTATAAAACGCGGGTCCGTTGAGTCATGGGTACGCGAAGAGCCTTTCGGACTGATGACGGACGCCGTGGGCTATCAAGCATCGTTCACCAATTTGAACCTTTCCAAAAACGCCATTATGTGTCTACATGTCTCGTTACTTGTTTCTTCCAGAGTTAGAAATGGGTAGTTTATCAGGGCCTGTAAGCCTGTAAAGCTAGTTGACAAATGGCGACCTGTCGTTTCAGGATGAAAATGTATTGCATTCGTTACAAAAATGTAGTCACATTCTGACCTCCTATTTGGCGACGGAAAATAGTAACATGGTCGCCATTGGCTCCTTACGAAAAGTGTCAATGCTGGGCCCTGAATTATAGAGTGGGACAGCCTATTTGAAGTTTATAGAATACATTCTGATTTTCATATACACATTCATTCGCTTTTTTCAAAGTTACGAACTGATTTGGATTGCAGGACAGATTGCTTACTAATAAGATTGCTTTGAGAAAGCGTGGAAAATTCTATGCATCGTTGTTTCTTGTAAGGGTGGATGGATGTGTGAGTATTGTAGGTATTATATAGGTATTGTAGTCTTTAAAGAATTGCGTTAGTACGACGGGAGACTTCTGGGGAGACCTAATTTAGGACAAATTTCACAATCAGGAAGTCTTCCCTGGACCTTATGAAAATATATCAAACAAAATATCTTACGTATAACTGTTTTGTGGAACCTCGGGGCAGGGAATACCGTCTAAGCTGAAGTGCTTTCTGGCTAAAAGGCTCGTTGATTTGTTTCTTTCACTATTTGCATGTTTGTAAATAAGATGGCCCACCTTAGTAAGGCCTATTATTTAAACTGTTGCAAATTGGGTCTCCCGGTACCCTAGTTCCAGAGTGAAATTTCCCTGTTCGGAAACCAAGTACTGAGTTGGGCAGTCTCAAATAATCTCCCACCCATCCTGGAATTCCAGTGAATTTCTTTATGACCACCCTGAAAGTTATGTTTATCCAGTGGTGAATCAGGAATTTCAGAAAAAGGGGGACAGGATAGTGAAAATGTAGGACCCAATGCAAATTTCCTTCAGCAAATACAGTAACTGTATGGGGAAATCTCCCCAAAAAGGGGGCTTCTTCCCCCTCCCCCTAAATGCGCCCGGATCCTGTACCCACCCTGGAATCCCAGGCTGCTCCAAAGGATGCCCACGACGGCGAGGGAGGGCATTTGGTTCGCGAACATGAAAACGTCAGCCTGGAGCCAGTGTATAGTTCCCTGAATATTTACCAGGTAAAACTGCAAAGAGAAAATGATTAATTGAAGGTTAAAGCGAAGACTCCGTTATGTCAGGTTATGTCGAGCGTATTCGTAGTTTTTAGCTTTTCTTTTCTTCTTGGTATAAACGGTGGTAAGGTTGTTTTTCTAATTGAGGAGATGATTAAAGGGAGGGTCTTTTTAAGATAACTTTGTAAACGTAATGTTTCTTTCAATTTTCGTCGCTGATGCCGTTTTCTCGATATCATGTAGATTTAGGGGTTGGACCATTAAAAATTGGGGGAGGATGGCGATTTTTTGTGCATGATTTTTTTTCGGGGATCAGGCTGTGCAAGATTTTTTTCCGTAAATTGTATGATGTTTTTTACTAGCTTGGATCTCTGAAATATTTTTTGTTTGGAAGGATTGGCCTTTGGGATTTTTTGGGCGGGAATTCGGCACACTGCACAGTTGTGTAAAAATGTGGTAATGCTGCCTGTTATCACAGCTCGTCTTCATACAAGTTGATGTTATTTCGCGCGCTTGGCATTTTCACATTTATACTCTTGCTCAAAAAGATCATTTACCCCAAGAACGTCGTCAATTTTAATAGTATAGATAAAATATTCCATTCAGATATTTCTTGGTCAGAGACAAAAATTATTGTGGAATTACAGATGTTGTATAAATAGATCCTCAATCATTTGAAATTCGAAATGACAAATAAAATGAACAACTTTATCGTATGTCTCTTTAATTCTTTATCACAGGACATTCAAACTTTGTTTGTTATTTACACTTTTGAAAAAAAAAAATACAATCCATGATGAAGCTAACTTTACATCGAATTGTTGAAACTACAATCCTGGTCAAAAATGCTTGTGACGTGAATGAAATGTGGCTAATACGTTGTGTACATACCAACCGCTTTCCCCGATGACGCACAAAATCATTCCCATCCCATCCCCCTTTGCTGAGGAGTTCAGTTTCAGCTACAGCTACCCGTCCTGGAATTTTGTGGTTCCCCCTACAAGGCCGTAGCTAGAAATTTTTGTCTGGGGGGGGGGGGGGGGGGGGGGGGGGGGCAAGCCTTTGGTCATCTTTTGCTGGGTGGGGTAAGCAGGTTTCCCTCACACGTTGACACTAAAAACTATTTTGCTGGCTTTAGAATACCCACTTTATGGAATAATTAATAACAATAGTCATAATAATATAACAATTGAATAGAACTGCGACAATTCAAAGATAAGCGATATAAACAAATTGCAATTTTACAAGAACACGCCAAATACAGAAATAATACTTTTGTCTGTCAATGTTTACGAATTTTATAAGCACGTATTATCTTCATAGATAAATATCATTACTTTAATATTATCAGATATGCTCAGGCGAGGAATAGTCACGGCCCCCATATCCGACGATAGTCATGTCTCTTCTCCATCCCAGATGGACACCCTGCGCGGAGTGGACTCTCTAGTATTGTTATTTCTTCGAATGCGTCGACTGTCACTCTCCTTTCTTGTGTGACGCTAGAGCTGATGTGCTGTCCGAACCCTGCTAGTTGTTCGGGTTCCCGAGTGTTGCTGCCTTCCTCCTCAACATGACTGATCTCCACCCAAACATTTGCTAATTCTCTAGACTCTTCACCTCTCCCGATTGCCCCTTGCTCGTAGATTTGCTGCTCGGTTGTAATACACCGTGCGCTTCCGTCCCTGTCGAGGAAAACAACTCGGCCCTTTGCTCATATTCACTCTCATACGTAACTTCAAAAAGTACCACGTCCTTGTATTCCTCGAGGTCCAGGACTGGCAGTCTTCGGCCTATCCCTCGAGTGTGTTGCGAGAACACTTTCACCGCCTTTGGCACAGGAATGCTTGAAGTGTACGCCTTGGCACAACATGGCCCTGTCCGCTTGGACTTGCAATTCCTTTGAAAAAGTCTTCCCAATCTGGTGTTTTTTAGTTTGCCCATCGAATAAACTGAATAATAACTCGTCCTAAGATAATCTTTCGTTTGAGAAGATAATCTTTCGTTCGAGAGGTGCTGTTTCGAGCTGTTGTGAATATACTGAAACGGGGTGGACCATTTGATCTTTGAGGAGGGAGGGAGGGGGGGGGGGGATTGGTCGAGATTTTGGAAAAAATCCAGAGCAAATTTTTTTATATAATTCTCTGTAATCATACACCATCGAGAAGAATTGAAAAAGATATTGCATCAACCAATTCTTCCAAGCCCCCTTCCCCTCAAAGATCATTCAGCTCTAAAACTCTGGCAATTCCAGGGGAATTAACACTGAATTACCAACATGAAAAATTGGAAACCAGGAAGTTTCAGGGCAAAAGGACTGATTAGCTGCCTCCAGAAAAAAACGCGAGGCAGAACGATATTGGTCCGCGCAATGCAATCTGGGAAGAATCAAGCCTGGCGCAAATGTTCAAGGGAAGTGTAAACAAGAAAAAAAAATCAGGGAAGCGGGGTCGTTTAGTGAACCTTTGTAATCTTTAATAATAACACATAATGCAGAAACAATAATAGACTGTCTAACAGCTAAAATACATCTATGTATAAAACCATTGCGTAAACCATTAGCTCGAATGAGTAAACCATTAGCTCGAAGCGCAACCTAGAAATTCTAGGTCTCCAAGTCTCCAAATAGCGGAGGTTGAACGTCGAGCTCGAGGAATTTTGTTGTAATTTACCAATGTGGTACCATAAGGGAATATTTTTTTTCCAAAATCTGAAAAGTGGGGGATAGTTACCAAGTTTGGAATCACAAAATGCCATTCAGTTCCCAAATTTTCAGCGAACCGAACTGGCACGAAGAGGGAGGAGGGGGACCAGAGAGGTGAGATAAGAGGGGGACCAGAGAGGTGAGATAAGAGGGGGAGGGGGACTCAAGGACAATCACTAGTTGCATTTGGTCACACAGCAACACCCAACATAGCTCGGTCACGCGCTTTTCAACCTTCGCGTGGTTGTTTGCTGGAATTTGTTCTCGTTTCTTTTAAAATGGGCGATGTTGAAGGATTGTTCTGTAGATTACAACATATAACTGCAATAAAGCTTATAACGAACTGTTCGAGGTGACCACATTTATGTGCGATCCCGCATCCCACAATGTCCTATGTTTTTTTGCGTGCGCGTTGCTGAGACAGCGTAGTTTCCCAAATATGGACTTTATTTGCCATGCGAAAAGTTTGTTGTTTTTCTTATATTGCGAACATAAGTTGACGCAAAAGTGATCTACATCAGTATAAAGTTCATATGAACAAAGTCCGAGAGAAACACACAAGCTAGCACGTGTTGTACACGTGTCACGTGGCCACAGCTGCCGGTCTCCATGGCCACGTACTTTTAGCTGTTTTTGGCAATGACATGAAGGGAGTTGGGAGTCAGGACTAGAATCCTCTCGTCGCTGGCCTGCAGACCGAGGATGGAGTCTTCAGCGTCGTCTAAAGTCACCACTTGCTGAACGGCTACCTGTGGAATATTAGACATAGACATGGGAATGAGTGTTAGAGACACTAGGCCATACCATAAGTGGTTGTTTTGTTGCTTGGTGTATGTGTACAGCAGCCAAGAAAGATGATGATGTCAAAGATGATTTGATGCGCAAATCCCAGCAGGAGCGCCCCAAGGTTGTCCCCGGCGCCGCAGGGGAATGATGATGATTATCATGATGATGATGATGATGTTTTGGGGCTCCTACCAGATCATCAACGCATCACTTTTGAGTAGGAGATTGGAGCACAAACTTGAGTGGAATTACAAGAAAAGGGCCCTCTGCCATATGATACGATAAACAACGCATATTGCTTAACACTCGTTGGAAAATCTTCCATCGTTTCTTTTTCCTGGGAGGTTTGATACGAGGGGTTAGGGGCGCCAAGGAACGTTGATTTGAAAGATCTCAGAGGTACTAGACATGATGAACTAGCAATGCTAAGTGAAATTATGAAAATAAGAATTGTCTCAACTCTTCTGCAGCCGGGCAGATCTTCAACAAGCGCACAGTTCTACAAACACTTTTACATCTCGCGCTGTGATAAACCAATCATCGCTGTGTGCGTACTACACAAAACTTTGACCAGCGCGCACTATTTGAGAACACACTACTATTACAGTTTTTATTGCATGAACCAAGAGATGCAAAGGCGGCGTCATGGCACCTTCAACAGTCACACAGCACTTGACTGTGTCTCGTGTGTCCGTTTTTAATTATTACACGCTATGATGTCATCTAAGCGTCCATTACTGTACGGCGCATGGGAAAATGGGATCTATTAGTTAGTAAACCTTATTTCCATTACCTTTTTCCCAGGTTCATTCCTGTGATATATGTAGACATGGCGGGTGTGGTCGCACAACACTGCAAAGCCGAGCCCTGGAGAACAGGTTGAGAAGCGACGATTCGCTTTTGAAGCTTGAACAAAACCAAGTGCATTGAATGTAGCGATGTGACTCCAGTTGGACTCGTCAGCATTTGTTGACGTCTTGGGTTGCCAAACTAGCCCATCCACATCATGGCGGAGACAGAAAACAGGAGGAGAAGTGGATGAAAGGCTTGTATTGAACAACCACTGGTGACTCGCAAGACAAGCCTGGTGAACAACAATGCATTTATAAGCAACAGGACACACAAGAAAAAGGATGAAATGCAAAGTTTGAGCTTCATGTGTGCCTGAAAGGCCGCTGCAGTTTACAGTATTGAACATATGCACCTTGTGTGTTATTTCACCATTGTTAATGTCCATCCTCATGATATACTCGGAATCCTCTGGAAATTGATCACACTCCTCTAGCTGTTGGGTATTGTACGGCATGCTGGCCTTGTTTGGGTCTGGGTTCTTGGAGTGAAACAAAGAAAAGATGAAGGTCTCAAAATAAAAACTCATTTAAAACACATCAATCAAAAACATGTGTTTACACAGGGTCCACAAGTAGTTTGTAATTATCCTTCAAGTTCCAGGATGGTCCAACATGTGTCTTCTAGAAGCTCAGAACTTATGCACTAACCTGTTTATCTGAGGTGTATTTTTCAAGCTGATTGTGTATTTCTTTCACTCTCTCTGCTTCTTCTCCAACAAGCATGTAATTGCCTCTTGTGTCTCCTACCACTACTGCACTCCAATGGTGTTCAGACACTTGCTTTTCTAGGGTCACTTCAAGTCTAAGAGATATGCCATAAAAATCCATAAAGGCCTTGTTATTTATCACTGATGATAACTCTGACAGCAATGAGATTGGCTGCTGGTACTAGAGCAGATTTCGTATGACTGTGAAAAGTACTGTGACATGGCGCGGAACTGTCTCGGTGGCGGTACAGAACCTGGCCTGCTGTAGATACCGAACGAAATTGCGTAGTTGCGGTACGGTCACGGCGCGGTACAACTCTTTCACGGTACTTTTCACAGTCATACAAAATCTGCTCTAATGCACACAGCAGGGATGTCAACTCTCCTGGTTTTGCTGGGAGTCTCAAGATCTTCGCTTCGTCTCCCAAGAAAAATATTTTGCCATTTCAAGGCAGTCTACAGATTTTTGAAGTCCTGGGGTTGACGTCCCTTATACAGGTTATTTATTAAAATAAGCTATGTATGTACTGTATGTCTACAGGGGGCTTATTCTTGCGAGCCTACACCCTGTGGCATTGATCAGACACAAAGGTTAGTGCCAATGAAATCTGCCATAACAGCTGAGGATCAGGCTACCAATGGAGCACCCTAAGCCCTCCCTTGCCCTCTGTCTATTCAGACTAACCTATTGTTCTGAAGAGTCCATGTAGAATCATCAGGCTTCACTTTGGCATACAAAGCCCCTTTGAGCAAACTCCTTTCAGTGGCAGCACCAACTTTGATATCAATTTCTGCTGGTTTGATGCTGCAGGTGACATCCTCTTTCTTGGTCTCGGCAGGAACATTAAAGGTCACAGTGACATCAGATATTCCCTGGGACCAGGTGTATTCTGTGTCAGAAATCTTGCCGTCATCTTGGACATTCGTGTCAGGGACTTCCTTGGTCTTGGTATCTCCATTTTCTAAGACACAATGGATTATTTTGTTTGTATGAGTAACAACACTTTACAAAGTATGATAAACTCCATTTGGTAGGGATACATTAGAATTTAATGTTTCTGTGTGTAACATGAACATTTTCGTCAATTCTTGCATTTTACTGCCATTGTCACAACATGTGAGCTTTAGTGCAAATCCTTGCTATCCAAAAACATGTTTTTCGCAATGACAATGCAAGCCTCCCTCTGCACTTAGGGTGCCTTTACCCTAAGAAACCAATTCATGAGAAACTGCGAATGACGCAAGAATGGAAAGTGTTCGGCTTTCCCATGGCTATACATGTGAACACACCAAACACTTCCCATTGCTGTGTCATGTGAAATTCAGCTTTTTCCATGAATGGTGTTCTGCAGAAATTCCCTGTGCTAGATTTTTGGTTTGTCAAGATCATGCTTTTCACTTGAGAGGAGCATACATTGTCACAGAACCGAAGCAGCAGTAATAAAAATAAAAATTAATACTTTGTTTTAACTTGAATTTTAGAGTAGCTTGTAACTGCTGATATACAGCCGTTACAGCTAGTATCTTTGAGTATCACACATGCAACACATTTAAGAATCCCAACTGGCCGGGAGACAAACCAAGTCAACTATGTACAAAGAATGGTCGAGGAGCCAGAGCAGGGTCTCGAACTCGGGTCATCGAGTCACAAGCATGGCTCTCTGACCACTCGGCCACCCTGCCTCCCACAATTTTCCCAGCAGTTTTGCTGTTGAAAGTTTTCTTGCAAATTGAATTTCTCTTGTAGTGAACTATGAATGCAATGTATAGGTAACGAAAAGAGAAATGGTTTCCTTTATGGACCAAAGGGCCTGGACCTTAGTGCATTGATATGGTAATATATGCTAATGAGTGAGTTGTTTATATATGGCTGTTGTAAATTACAACAGTTAAGTGTTGACATTAAAGCTGACAGATTCACAGTGTTATTTCATAATACATTATGTCATGATACATATGCCATGTAGAATTGTGTATCAGAGTAATAAAGTATTGGATGTTGGGCAAGGACCCGATCACCGCAATGTTATGTTGCGATTTGTTGTCACTAAGGACGTTAAGGAAAGCCCATTTGTTACTAATATTGGCAATAACCCTGGTGATCACAAAAGTTAGTCTACAGTATTGGACAGTTATGCTCACCTTTAATAAGGTTGAAGGGCTTTTCACTAGCTACTATAATGGCTTTACTGCCAGATTCTATAGCCCCATAGACCGGTGCACAATACCCTTGATAACGCTTCACAGATTCACATGTAAAACAGGAAGAACCTCCAGAAATTACTTGAGTGAATGTCACTAGTGTTAAAATAACAATGTGAGCTGTCTTGGCAGATATAACTTCATCGTTTTCTACCATGCTTAGAAGAAGGCAGTTCAAGCTTTGAGAGTCATTATCCTGTATTGCATGCAGAATAGCAAAAGGTTGATCCAGCTCATTGACAGCATTAACTCTCCATTCCATGTCACTTCCCTTTGTTCTGCCATCTGTGCTCAAGATGTAGAGTTTCCCAAAGCCATCTCCAATACAGGCAAAATTTTCAGATGGAAAGAAAATTGTTGCATTCAAGTTTTCTGCTTTTTCTCAGGTGTAGGGATCTTGAAAACACTTTCAATGGACTCCACTTCAGAACCCTGGAATAAGAAAATAAAAATAGCAGTTATCAATTATCAGTTATCAATTCTGGGAAAAAATCATGACATCACTGGAGGAATACCAAACAAAATAGACCTCCTGCCACATTAAATGGAGTTAACATTATATGTAAGCTAAAGTGCTTATGAAAAATGCCATGTGTGCTTCTGAGGTTAGCCATAGTAAGCAGAAAAAGAGAAAAATATATGACCCGAGAGGTATTTGAACCCAGAACCCATTATCATTCTGATTTGTTGAGCTACTATAGCCTATAAAAATCAATAAGAAATTTTCCACACAGATAGCTAGGATTTTTGATAGGCGGGGGTCCACTTGAGCCTTATATCATAATTTAGTATAAACCAACTAATGGTCTATTACAAATCCTGCATTCTGATTGGCTGAGCTACTAATGGTCTATTAGTGATAGACCGTGCCTGGCAAATCCACCACCTTTCTTTGCAAGAAAACTTGATTTTTTAAACATAAAATAATGGAATTCATTGCCAAAACCGACCAACTAGTTGGTTTATACTAAAACAATTAGACCTCTCGTCCTCATGTGCTATGATATCAATAGACCATTCGGCCTTCGGCCTCATGGTCTATTCATCATAGCACATTCCGCCTTGAGGTCTAATTGTTAAATATTTTCTCATATACTTTAAATGTTTTCCTATACATTTATTGTATTTTTGGCTTTCGAAAAGGGGGGCCTTGGTGCCCAGGGCCCTCCCCCTAATAAATTATTCACAAAATTTTGATCCTCTCAGGGATGAAAGGATTTTGGACGATATACTTTTATGAATGGCAATAACTTAAATTAGGAAAGCAACCTCAGATCTGCGAAGTTTCATGCAATGTTCACTAAAATGGTCGCATTGCGAGGTGAAGAAGAGACGAGGGAGGTGAAGAAATACCCCACACACGAGTAGGCCACTAGGGGTCTTGATGTTATTACGAATTTCGTTGTAAATTGAATATACATATCAAAAATTGAAATTGCTGAAAATTTATTCTGTATTTTTATATATAATGTTAAAGAATATATACTATATCTTCCGTGCCTGAAATTCGCAATAAATTTGTGGCAAATTTCAAAGCACAAAATATAATATAATGGTCCATGAAATTCGCAATAAATTTGTGGCAAATTTCAAAGCACAAAATATAATATAGTGGTGCATGAAATTCGCAATAAATTTGTGGCAAATTTAGCAGCACAAAGATATTATAGTTGTGCATGAAATTCGCAATAAATTTGTGGCAAATTTCAAAGCACAAGTATATTATAGTTGTGCATGAAATTCGCAATAAATTTGTGGCAAATTTCAAAGCACAAAATATAATATAGTGGTGCATGAAATTCGCAAAATTTGTGGCAAATTTCAAAGCACAAGTATATTTTAGTTGTGCATGAAATTCGCAATAAATTTGTGGCAAATTTAGCATCACAAAGATATTATAGATGTGCATGAAATTCGCAATAAATTTGTGGCAAATTTCAAAGCACAAAGATAATATAGTGGTGAATGAAATTCGCAATAAATTTGTGGCAAATTTCAAAGCACAAGTATATTATAGTTGTGCATGAAATTCGCAATAAATTTGTGGCAAATTTCAAAGCACAAAGATAATATAGTGGTGAATGAAATTCGCAATAAATTTGTGGCAAATTTCAAAGCACAAGTATATTATAGTTGTGCATGAAATTCGCAATAAATTTGTGGCAATTTTAGGAGCACAAATATAATATAATGGTGCATGAAATTCGCAATAAATGTGTGGCAAATTTCACAGCAAAAGTATACTGTAGTGGTGCATGAAATTTGCACTAAATTTGCGGCAAATTTTACAGCACAAATTTGTTATAGTGGTGCCTGAAATCGCAATAAAGTTGCTGCAATTTTAATAGCACAAGGTTTGTATAATGGTGCATAAAATTCGCAATAAATTTGTGGCAAATTTCACAGTACGGATATATTATAGTCGTGCATGAAAATCGCAATAAATTTGTCGCAATTTTCACTGCATAAGTAATGGTGCCTGAAATTTGCTATAAATGTGTGGCAAATTTCACAGCAAAAGTATACTGTAGTGGTGCATGAAATTTGCAATAAATTTGCGGCAAACTTTACAGCACAAATTTGTTATAGTGGTGCCTGATATCGCAATAAAATTGCTGCAATTTTAACAGCACAAGGTGTGTATAATGGTGCACGAAATTCGCATTAAATTTGTGGCAAATTTCACAGCACAAATATGATATAGAGATATAATGGTGCCTCAAATCGCAATAAAGTTGCTGCAATGTTAACAGCACAAGGTTTATATAATGGTGCCTGCCTGAAATTCGCAATAAATGTGTGGCAAATTTCCCCAGGGGATGGGGGGGGGATACTCCCTAAATTGGACTATACGGGAATGCTCTGCCCGAAAGGAGTAGGGTTTTCAAGCTGGAGGTATAAGAAAGGGGTAGGGTTTTCAGGCTGGGTATAAGAAAGGGGTAGGGTTTTCAGGCTGGACTGGGTATAAAAACAGTAGGGAAAATTGTAATTTTGGTATAAAAAAGGGTCTGTATTTCACCGGTTTTTCACCCGCAACGCGAGAGCAAAACCGTTTCTTTTTTAACAGAGCACAAAGCCGATTTTTCAGGCTTGGTATAAGAAAGGGGTACCTTTCTCGGCTTTGGTATAAGAAAGGGGTACCTTTTTTGCTCTGAAATTGGTATAAAGAAGGGTAAGGGGTCCAGAATCTGGGCATCTCCGTATAAAAGTTTTGGGAGTAACCCCCGGGCAAATTTCACAGCACAAATATATTGTAATGTGTCTTTGTGTAATGTGTCTTTGTGCTGCTAAATTTGCCACAAATTTATTGCGAATTTCATGCACAACTATAAAATACTTGTGCTTTGAAATTTGCCACAAATTTATTGCGAATTTCATGGACCATTATATTATATTTGTGCTCCTAAAATTGCCACAAATTTATTGTGAATTTCATGCACAACAATATTATACTTGTGCTTTGAAATTTGCCAAAATTTATTGCGAATTTCATTCACCACTATATTATCTTTGTGCTGCTAAATTTGCAACAAATTTATTGCGAATTTCATGGACCACTATATTATATTTTGTGCTTTGAAATTTGCCACAAATTTATTGCGAATTTCATGCACCATTATAATATATTTGTGCTCCTAAAATTGCCACAAATTTATTGCGAATTTCATGCACAACTATAATATACCTGTGCTTTGAAATTTGCCACAAATTTATTGCGAATTTCATTCACCACTATATTATCTTTGTGCTTTGAAATTTGCCACAAATTTATTGCGAATTTCATTCACTACTGTATTATCTTTGTGCTGCTAAATTTGCCACAAATTTATTGCGAATTTCATGCCCAACTATAATATACTTGTGCTGCTAAATAACCCAGGTTCGAATTACGCTCCAATGCTCACAAGACAAAAGCTTCAAATCGAGGCTTTCTTCGAGTTCTAATACATTTACAGTAATTTCAGAAGAAAGCCTCGACTTGAGGTTATTGTTTGTAGGCATCGGAGCGTAATTCGAACATGGCCTATTTGCGACAAATTTATTGCGAATTTCATGGGCCACTATATGATATTTTGTGCTTTGAAATTTGCCACAAATTTATGGCGAATTTCATGCACCAGTATATAATATGCTGTGAAATTTGCCACAAATTTATAGCAACTCCTACGGTATGTATATTATTCTTATTTCTTATACAGTTTTTGACAAATTTTGTATTGCATATGTAATATATAAACTTAACAACGAATTTCGTAAATGTATAAACTACCGGCCACTAGTGTTGACATTTGACCAGAATTATTCCCGATCATAAAGAAAAGTTACTCTTGACCTGCACATCATACCTTAATGGTGGCTTGCTGCACTTCATAACTCCTGTCGACCCAATAAACCCTCTCTGTTTCTTCACTGCTCTGCCAAGAGTCACGCACGAGGTGGTTCGGCCTTCCAAAAGCACGCACGTGCTGCAGGGAAAATAGATCGTCTCTAAATGAAACAACATTGACTCCAGACACAAGGCTTGCTGACTTGGGCTCTAGTTGCTCGGGAGAAAGTTTATAACCCTCGAAATTAGGGTCTAATAGAGTTTTGTTTGCTCGCAGAGATTCGGTCGCCATTTTGTAGAGAGATGGCTAGGTAACCAGGCCTTCGATCCCGCAGTGAATTGTGGGATGTATAGCAAATATTTTTGTTCTCAAAGAAAACAGAGAAGCCAAGAGTCCGGCCGTGTAGGCTTGTTACATGCAATGTGTGATCTAGAAGTTATCCATACCACTCTAACGGAAGATCCCTCTGGAATTTCCAGTGAAAAATACAGTGATTGTACTAAGGAAAATTGAATCCTCACCGGAATTTTAAAAAAAAGTATGTTGGCAGAGTTCCTAGGTTTAGGCCTCTTCCTTTTAGGGGTTAAAACATGCATTATTTTTTTCAGACAGGTACCAGTTAGGGGTCCGTTCTAGCAAATCACGCTTGTTTGAAGCCTGAATTTTAGACGTATTTTCCCTCGGAAAAAATTATGAGGGAAAATATGTCTTGTTGGTACCTTTTGGGGGTCAAAATCAACTAAGGGACGGCATTTTAGGTACCTTTTAGGGGTAAAATCGAAAGCTCCCAACGAGAACCCCCGCCCCAAAAATAGGGGTTCCCCCCAGGGGTTTTGTTCTGGAATCTAAAACAATAAAACTAAGAGGAGTGATTGCAAAGTAATCATAATGTTATAAATTACTCACAACAGCCATCTGAAATCTGATCTGCTATATTCAGTCTTTGACCCTCTTTTTACAAGGTTCAGGGGTCCCACTCGCCAAGTAATAAAATTAACTTTGATGAGAAACATGCCTGGAAAGACCCCCTCCCCTGGAATTTCCACACCTGAAAACCACACCCCTCCCCTGGAATTTTTTTCTTCAAAATTCCCGAGAATGTTTTTCTTACACGCACACCACGGTTTGGTGAAATCCGTAGTACAACAGCTAAAGATTATACAAATACAAAATAATAACATAATCTGTTTTTCTTTTATTTAACTCTGAAGTCACATTTTACAAAACTACTGGAAAAAAAGATAAATACCTAATAAGTTTCTTTTTTGTCTTTAAATAAGCACAACTTTCTCTTTTATTTAACTTTCAATCAATTTTCAAAAGGAGCAATCAGAATAAATTTTCAAAGTCAGTCCAATTAGTCAGTTATTCACACAGGGTAGGGTTCAGTTCAGTAATAAGTTAAGGCACCTAGGCCTCCTCTCCTTCCTCTTCCTCCTCGTCAAACTCTCCCTCCTCCTCAGCTGTGGCATCCTGGTACTGCTGGTACTCAGAAACCAAGTCATTCATGTTGGACTCAGCCTAAAGAAATAGACAATGAAACAGAATAAGTAAACATCTAAATAAGTGCCAAGTTGAAATAAGCTTCCAGTCACTGGGTTGACATTTAGTTTGGCATAAACCTCAAACTCACCTCAGTGAATTCCATCTCGTCCATGCCCTCGCCAGTGTACCAATGGAGGAAAGCCTTGCGTCTGAACATAGCTGTGAACTGCTCGCTAATGCGCTTGAACAACTCCTGGATGGCAGTGCTGTTACCAACAAAGGTGGCAGACATCTTGAGTCCACGGGGTGGGATGTCGCACACAGCAGTCTTGACGTTGTTGGGGATCCATTCAACAAAGTATGAGCTGTTCTTGTTTTGGACATTCAACATTTGTTCATCAACCTCCTTCATGGACATGCGGCCACGGAACATAGCTGCCACAGTCAGGTAGCGGCCATGACGGGGATCGCAGGCAGCCATCATGTTCTTGGCATCAAACATCTGTTGGGTGAGCTCAGGGACAGTGAGGGCTCTGTACTGCTGGGAACCACGGCTGGTCAGGGGGGCAAAGCCAGGCATGAAGAAGTGGAGACGTGGGAAGGGAACCATGTTGACAGCCAGCTTCCTCAGATCAGCATTCAACTAAAAACAAGAAAGTAGAATAATTTAGAACTATTATTTAAACACTTAGACTATTTTCATGACAATGTAGCCATTCATAGATTATACTGAGTATTGGTCAGTATTCACTGTTGACAAAAGTACCTGTAACCAGTCAATGCGGCTACCATTCAATTTCTGCTCACTTCTTACCTGACCAGGGAATCTAAGGCATGTAGTCACACCACTCATGGTTGCAGACACTAGATGGTTCAGGTCACCATAGGTGGGGGTAGTCAGCTTTAGGGTTCTGAAGCAGATGTCATACAAGGCCTCGTTGTCGATGCAGTAGGTCTCATCTGTGTTTTCAACTAGCTGATGTACTGATAGGGTGGCGTTGTAAGGCTCTACGACAGTATCAGATACCTTAGGAGAGGGCACTACACTGAAAGTGTTCATGATTCTGTCAGGGTACTCCTCTCTGATCTTGGAGATGAGGAGAGTTCCCATACCGGAGCCGGTACCACCGCCTAGGGAGTGCGTGAGTTGGAAACCTTGCAGACAATCGCAGCTTTCGGCCTCCTTTCGTACGACATCTAAAACTGAATCGACGAGCTCGGCGCCTTCGGTGTAGTGGCCTTTTGCCCAGTTATTTCCTGCACCACTTTGTCCTATCAAAATCAACAAAAGCAATTAGCAAAGGTTATCTTTACACACTGCCAACAATAGCTGCACTAGATTTGGAGAACAGTGAATTATTTAAACAATTTCTACTGGTGAGCGGCGTTGTTCTAGAGTCGCTCATGAATTTTCAATGATTTCACAACTTTGAATAAATCAGAAAAGTCTCGCTTCATGAGACACGGCGGGAAATCAAACTTACCAAAAACGAAGTTATCCGGTCTGAAGATTTGCCCAAAGGGCCCAGATCGGACGGAATCCATGGTTCCTGGCTCCAAATCGACCAAAACGGCACGAGGTACATATTTCCCGCCTAAAAGTGAAACACGAGACAAGAAACAACCGTCGTCAGCAACCGGCAAACAAAACGGCTCCCTCCCGTTGCAACCCGCTTTGCACACGTTCATTCACAGTAAACTTCGCAATTCTCAAACTCACCGGTTGCCTCATTGTAGTAAACGTTGATTCTTTCTAGTTGGAGGTCAGAATCGCCGTGGTAAGTTCCAGTAGGATCGATTCCGTGCTCGTCTGAAATCACCTCCCAAAACTGAAAACCGAGAGCAAAAGTAAGCTCGATAAAATCCAAATTTCGACACAAAACCAGCAAAATTTAGCTTTTACCTTGGCACCGATTTGGTTACCGCATTGTCCGGCTTGTAGATGAACGATTTCACGCATTTTGGATTATAAATAACGGGAATAAAATTGGATAAATATTTTGCCTTTCTGACAGCTCCTTCTTGCTGGCTTGAAGTGAACGGAAAGGCGTTGGATTTCTTTTTATAGCGCTGACGCCACCTATTGTGACGTCATTCGTTGCCATAGAAATCACCGGTAAATCGATATCAATAAGCAAATGATGACATTATCTACTCAGGGGGTGCGGGTGGGGTTTAAAATTTTGCACGAGCAAAACGAAGGCTCTGCACGCAAGAAACTTATCGTCAATCTTTCAAATATATTCCCAAAGACTTCGAGACAACAACGTGAAAAATCAGTGGGCAGAAAGGTCGCACTAGAAGGGTGTACTAAATTGTTGTAACGCGCATCATCAGCTCAGACTCTTCGGCGGCACTCGGCTAGAACGAAACCAAAAGGGTGCCCAAAAGGCGCAACCAAGAAGTATCATAAAATCAGTAGGGGTTATGTAATACAACCGCAAAGTATTTGACTTTAAAAGCAAAAGTTATGTTGTATTTAAAGTTGAAAAGTAATACAGCTGAGGTCAGTCATTCCCACTACATCAACAATCAGACCTGTAAGTAATGGTCGCGTTATAGCAAGCAAGTCAAATATATTTCTTTTGTTTTATTGAAGTTTGTTTAGTCATGAAAATGAAACATTTTTGTGGTCTACCTACGTGATAGAACAATCGTGAACAATAGAGGTTTGCCCAGTTCTTGCATGGATGATTACTTAACGAACGAATATGCTAAAAAGAAGTGAAAATGACCATTGTCATAATTGATCTCCAAAGAATGCATTGTTTATCTTCAGCGTTAGTTTACACTGTCAGGGCAACGCAATAAAACTTTCAATATGGAACGAGGCAGAGCCCGAAATATAGACTATGCATACTTCTGTGGTACTGCTTTAAAAATATCTTGCGAAAAGAAAATCATTTCTAATATCAAATCGATACCAAGGCAAACACTGAACGAAGTTTGAAAAGTTCTTACAAGTACAACTCGCCCACAGGGCGCCCAAATCACTTCAATGCGATGTTTGATAATAATAATATTAAAATTGTCATGATTATGGGACTCTAATTGCCGAAACAGTACGATGTTTGATAATAAAATCACCTTCAAAAAATCTATTTATCATGATGGGAAATGAAGTTTTCTTACCTTAGTGAAGTTTTCTTACCTTTGTGCCATAAATGTGCCATAGAAAGTGCTGTCGTTTTTATGACAAATCCGCGCGGGCTGCCTGTGGTGTTCAAATCGCGTCTCAGGCCCCTCGGCGGGGGACAAAAACAAAATGGCGACCAAGAGAACGATGTTTCTCGAGTATCTGCAAGTTTTGGTAAATTTCCCTGTTTTTTTAAGGAGTAAGGGGGAATTTCCCCGGGGGAGGGGACTCCCATATTTTTTGGGCGGGGGTGCTCGTCGTACCTTTTAGGGTTTAAAATCAGGCCTCTGGTACCTTTTAGTTAGGGGGTAAAATTCGAAAACGTGTATTTTTTTTCCAGATAGGTACCTGTTAGAGGTCCGTTCTAGCAAATCAAGCAAATCGCACTTGTTGGTAGCCTGAATTTCAGACGTATTTTCCCTCCTAAAAAATACGCGAGAAAATTACGAGGGAAATTCAACTAAGCGACGCCATGTTTGGTACCTTTTAGGGGTCAAAATCAACTAAGCGACGCCATGTTTGGTACCTTTTAGGGGTGAAAACGAAAGTTCCCGACGAGCACCCCCGCCCCAAAAATATGGGAGTGCCCCCCCTCCCCCCCCCCCCCCCCCCCCTAATAAGGAAGGTTTGCAACGTCGGCAAAACGACAGTTTTTCGAAATTTTCTTGATATGTGGGAGCTTCTTACCTTTGTGCCATAAATTATTTGTCTTTTCGGGCCAAATGAATCGACCGAAGGTGTAAGAGGCACCCCCGATACTAAAATTTGACCTGTTGACTAGAATTTTAGAGGGCCGCCGGTTAGGGCTGCCGAGCAATTTAGTCCCATATCATGATAATTTCTGCATGATATTTTGAAGATGATTTATCAAACATCGCATTGTTTGAGAGCAAACAAGTAATAATAAAGCTTGGGAACCCTGTGCCCAGGCCGGGAAAATGACTGGGTAGTGGACTGAAATTGACAACAAAGTGTTTTTACAGGCCTCAATGGTAATTGGGATTTGTTTTGGATAGTCTGCCTATCACGGGCAGCAGGATTTCGCCCCAAGTAAGGTAATCCAGAATCCAGAATCCGACTTTTTGTTAGCTTTGGAATCCGGAATCCGTAGAATGGAATCCGGAATCCATATAGCAGGAATCCAGAATCCACGCCTTGAGAATCATCATCGTGTGAATTTTTCTATGAGTTCACATGCGTGACTATCTGCTTGGGTCGTGACTAAGCGGAACCAGTCTGCTCGCAGGCGTTGGAGAGTAGCCCCCCCCCCCCCTCGATTTGTCACTTGTCAAACTCGCGTTTCTCGACCTAAATCAGATCTACTCTCCAACACGTGCGAGCAGGGGACATGATTAATTTTTGAAATGTTTTATGATGTTTTTATTCAGTGACTCCGATCCATTTTTTTAGCATGATTCTCATCTCCCAGAAATAAGAATATCATTAACCTCGTAAATTTTCAAAATCGAGGCGCGCTGGTCGTTTTCACACTAGAGACGGATAATTCGTCCAGACGACTTAGGGCAATTATTTTTAGTGCGTCTCTTACTTCGTCAGTTGCTTCGTCTTGTGTGAATACGGGCAAGAGACGGATAAAACGTCCAGATGAATTAAGTGGCTTAATGCGTCCGAACTGACGAACTAAATCATTTAATTATTAGCGAAATGCTAACATAACAGGAGAGCATGAAATCAAACTTTATTAAGTAATATCAGGGGGGGGGGAATATCGAGCACAGTCACGTTCTAGGGAAAAAATTCGAACAGCAAAACTGGGGACGCGAAAAAAATATCGAGCCCCCAAAAAAATTTAGCCACTCCCCCATCAAATATCAAATGGTCCGTCCCCGGCACAAAAAAGACTGACGGCAAGCAACTTCAGAGTGGAGTCCCTAAGGGACCGGTCATTATTTAAGGGGGGGGGGGGGGGGGGGGGGGGGGGGGGAGGAGAAAATGGGGGCCCTGAAATTTTTTAAACGAACACGAGGGGGGTCTTTAAAGGGGAAGATGGCAGTTAAGGGGGGTCTCAGGGGGTATCAGCAAAAAGTCTGAAAAAATTTCGGCTCGCGCTACGCGCTCGTCATCTACTCAATCTTAACACTCTTAGCATTTTAAGAGACCCTGATGCTGGCTCCAGGAAAGAGATTGAGGTAGGAGGTTTTAGTGACTTGCCATGACAGCTATTGTGAGACACCTTATGTTAGGCTTGGAAAATGGGATTGGAGTCACTGGGACTAGGATTTGGCCAATAGAACTAGAAATGGGAAAAATGTTAAGAAAGGTCAACTTGCCTTTAACTGAACCAACAATCAAATATCAATGTATGTAAAGAGTGGCTTTAAAAATTTGTGATCTGCTTTTAAAATTTTGCCCTACGACTGTAATACAAACACTCTGTACACATGTCTAAAAGTCACTTTTTAACGCTGGGATTTTGAAAACTTTGACTGGGATTTCTGTGAAAAAAAAAACTTCAGGACTGGGATCTTGCGAAACTTTTACACTGAGAAATGGGATTTGGACTCCCTTCACCAAAGGACCTGTTTGAATCATTTTGACTGACATATGGAGGGGAAGGGGGGTCCTGAAATGTTTCAGTCTATCAGAGGGGGGCAGCCGAAAACAATCATTGCTATCAGGTGGGGTTCTTGAATTTTTTTTGGATCACAGGTATTTTCTCCTCCACCCCCCTCTCCGACATAAATAATGACCGGTTCCTAAGCATGGAGTCTCCCGGCGCGCCGCGCCCGCGGAAAATCAATGACCGGAAGTACAATCGTCTTGAAAGCGAGGTCAATTTTGAACTTCCAAGTGCGCGCACTAGTTCACCGGCTTCCGGTTTGCATGGTTTGCTGGCTGGTGTTTCCGATTCATTGTGATGTGAAGCTCGTGTGAATAATTTATCCATGGTCACAGAAGATGCAACTTATCAATGGCCGTTCTAAGCCATAACTTCAAGCGGCTAAGAAAGAAAAAGAAATGCTGGAAATGCTGCCCATGGCTGAACTAGGGGCGGCCATACGGTCTGTCTTGTTTCCAATGAAATGCGAGAAATAGTAAATATCCAAGTCGGGCAATGTGGGAATCAAGTTGGCTACAAGGCTAGTCCACAATCCTGTATCTCCTATCTCTCTATTATTTGATAATAATTCTGCTAGTTTACTAACTTAACACATTTTGTTCAATAGTTCTGGGAGCAAATTTGTGCAGAACATGGCATAGACCAAGAAGGAAAATATAGAGGCAACTACAACAAGCAACTCGAAAAAGTTGGCGTTTATTTTTCCGAAGGCTCAGGTACTCCATTCCACTGATTAAGTTTGAAGGCCGTAATAATATAATATCTGTTCCGTTGAATACTACTTTTGCAAGGATTCAAAGCCGTTATAGCGACTAATTATCGGGTAATTCACGAATTATTAGGCGAACAAAAGGCTAATACAATAACTGTGCACTATTTTTCTGTGTTTCAGAAACTAGATATGTACCGCGGACGGTTTTGGTTGACTTGGAATCAGGAACTATGGATTCGCTACGGTCTTCACCATACGGAAAGCTTTTCCGCCCAGACAACTATGTATTTGGTAAGAACATTCCCTCCTATCTATAATATAGTTAAATGAAGAATGCATTTATTTCGACTGTTAATATTCAACTTTTCTCCGGAGTGCGATATAATTTACATGACTTGCCCGAGGCATATCTGCGTGTCTAAATACATTTTCATTCCTTATTGTTATAGCACACTTGTAGTTCAAGTGCGGTTATCAGAATATTGACCAAGGCATCTGTGAATAAATTTCTGTGAATAATTGGCTGCAATTCGCCAACCTAGAAAGATCTAAATTCATCTGTTATTTTTCCAAGAAATCGTATCTCCGGCACAGCTACATACAGTTGTACTATTACCGGTATGGAGCGGGTGCAAATATCAGATTTAACAAACTCAGCCAACACAAACTCAGTGTTGGCTCCAGAGAACAGAGGAAATATATGAAAAACAGACAGACGATCATAAATTTGACTTTGCAAAATCGCTATAATTGCAAACTTGCAAAATTTAAAATCCCTCTTAATTGCTCTCGTGACGTTAATCCGTTTAATTGATTTTCGCTCCTTTAGTTTTATTTGCTTATTCATACTTTAATAGTGTTGGCTCCAGAGAACAGAGGAAATATATGAAAAACAGACAGACGATCATAAATTTGACTTTGCAAAATCGCTATAATTGCAAACTTGCAAAATTTAAAATCCCTCTTAATTGCTCTCGTGACGTTAATCCGTTTAATTGATTTTCGCTCCTTTAGTTTTATTTGCTTATTCATACTTTAATAAACATTAGCGAGTTTCATTTCATAGTTGCCAGAAGAATATATTTATCTTTCTTAACCGCTAGCAAATAATTCGACAGTTCTTGTTTGCACAAGGACTGGTATGACTCTAGCGCCCCATGTAGAGACCACACGACTTGAAAACTGCTATCATGGCGCTTAGCATTGAGATAAAGATAGAAAACACACACCACACTCTATTTGTTTTAAGGTATTTCTTGGGGCGCATTATGTTTTGTTCCCGAATTTTCTACAACATAACTCATAATCTATTCCACGCGGCATTAATTTTACAAAGCGCTTTACAAGTTAATTTAAATGGCATCCTATAAATTAATACATACGGATTGTGGGTTAATGTAAATTTGTTTAGGTGAAAGGATACGTGTAGGATACGTGACAATGTTGGCCATTTTATAGCAACACTGGGTTTTAGCAAAGAATTGATATAAGAAAGCAATTCTCTTAAGATTTATTTTCTCTTGATTTTACTAAATCTTTAATGATGTTTTCCCTTTTTTTTGCATTTACGTATCTATTTTATTCAAACTTTGATGGTGGACCTTCTTGTTTTTGTACCATCCGATACGATGCATGGCCAAATTCCAAGAAACTGAGCCAGGCTGCTCCCCGTTCGAATACGGCCACCTTCACGCATATCTTCATTTTCAGCTGCATTTTCAGCTAGTATTTCAGCGGCATACTGCGCATGCACTATAACTCGTATTTCTAATGTCGAGTTTATACATCCATCATAATGACTAATAAGATATAACATAATATCCAATCAATCCATACATCAATCCGTATGAAGATTATTTTCAGGATCAGATACAAATTTCACCCGCTAGTAAATCCTATAAGGTCAAAGCTAGAAATAGAACGAGGCTTGTGGCGAGATTCCAGCAGGGGAAAACAAAACCCTCCTCGGTGGTGGTATTTCCGTATGAGCAGTTTTCCATCGAGTCTTTTTGTCCCATGTTAGCTGGAGAAAACAGCGTCTTATTCACAGTGAGACCGCCACACGTAATGTTTTACTGCCGCGTCAAGATGTTATGATTAGATTTTGTTCAACCATGTTCACTACATTGTGCAAGGCTGTACTTTCAAAACTTGTGGCATCTGTTTGGGGTACCCCAGGGAGGTGGCGTGACCTCGATGCGCTTCTCACGCGGATTATGGGACACACACAGAGAGATGCAGATAACTGCCTCTACCCACCCCGCCCACCCCACTAACACCCACCAGACCCCCAACCCCACACACTCTCTCCTCCTCCTCGTTTATAACCCCCTCTCATTATTATATTGCTTGGAGGTAAGTTACCTGCATGTGTTGCTGTATGAGACAAGGCCGTAGCTAGAAATTTTTGTCTGGGGGTGCGAGCCGTTAATAGTCATCCTTTGTTTGTGCAAGCAGGGGGGGCAAGCAGGTTTTTCCCCACATGTTGACATTTTACTTCGCTGGGAGGCAACTGCCCCCCCGCGCCATATCAAGCTTTTGCCCCACAAATGTTGCTCATAAGGCCGTGTCCCATATAAGGAAGTTACTTTCCTTATTGGGAGATACGCGTGCTGTTAGCCTACCCTCGAGGTAAAAAATCTCTAAACGAGCACAAGTGGCTAACGTCTTTTATCCGTGATATTTTGCATCAAAAACACACTAAAAACATTGTGAATCGCAGTTTGTTTTCTTAAAAGGGCAAATCTAGGCTAAAATAGCGCTAAAAGTATCAAACCGGTTTCTTTCTATGGAAATTCATTAAATTTGCGTGTAGGATCGATCGGAGACGAAAATAATATCCCCTTGAGATGTAAAGATAAAACAACCGCCTACATCGTAACGGCATCCTGACAGTTCCAAATTCTTTAACTGCATATTTCTGCCTTTTGCCACAGTTTCTCGATGTTGTAACAAAATTTATGTGCAAACCATACCGTCATAAGATGAAATAAAGCTGTTCTTTTGAGTTTTCAGGGCAAAAAAGGGAAAATTACGGCAGTTATTGCTGCGGGATATTAATAAACACACACTTGACCTACAAGTCACGTTATCTATAGTTCCCAGACTCTCGGGATTCTGGTCGAGCGGTTGAAATGAGCAGCGAAAGCTTGATGCGCTAGCTACAGCACTGTATTTGGACAGATACGTTTTTGTAAAGCGTGATTACAGAGCTTGTTCTATGTACGCGTGCGCGCCGTTTTCGCCAATCAGCGTAGGCCCTCAATTGGCTGTCACCAGAGCCTCCCCTGCGAGGCGACGAGCTTGGAAGCTCTGGGTACGACGAGAATGGATGCTGGATACTTGCTGACACAAGGCCACTTGATGCATGCACCGATGTGGCAATTCGCATTCTGCGCAAGCTCGACGCTAGATATTAGCCCAGCGGAATCGCTGGGAAATTCAGAGCCTCTCCGGGGGGGTTTCTGGGGCGAGCCTTAAGAATAAGAATGCATTCCTATGCACTATAGCAAGCTGGCTTCCGCCCTTTTGTCCCCGCGTTTGACAGTGAGTGATCAAATTTGTTTGCGGTTGTGTAACATTAATATTGTGGGTGGATTGTGGTCTCCAACAAACTAATTATGCATGCTAATACATAACCAAACTTTACTCCAAAAGAAAAAATAGCCATAAAGGAATTAGAAATGTGGCTTTGATAATGGATTAAGAACGTAACCCTCACCAACAGACTTCCCGTTCTTATTACTACCATATGTAAAAGCTATTGTAGCATCAAAATGGAGGCTGTCTGAAGTTTACTAAAGGCCGTTCCCTAGCCACTCTTTCTAGTTCAACCACTCTTTCTTTATCTTACAAAGGCGAGTGTGGTGCGGGTAATAATTGGGCTAAAGGGTTCTATACTAACGGCTGCAACCTGCTGGAGGAAGTACTTGAATGTGTACGAAAAGAGGCGGAGGACTGCGACACAATACAAGGGTTCCAGATAGTGCATTCCCTTGGGGAGGTACAGGGTCAGGGCTTGGTTCACTGATACTCTACCATCTACAAGAGGAATACCCGGACCGGATACTGAGCTCTGTCAGTGTGTTTCCTTCGCCCAAGGTAAGGGCTGGTTTACACGGGAATGCAAGGGCAGACGCAATCGCAGACGCAATCGCAAGAAAATCGAGACGTTGCATTTCCCTTTTTGTGTCTAGTGTAAATCAAGCGAATGCAAGTGAAGCAGACTAATTATCAGGGCTGGTTGACACAGGAACACAAGCGCAAGAAAATCGAGACGTTGCGCTTGCCTTGTGCTTGTTTGTGTCGAGTGTAAATCTAGCGAACGCAAGTTAAGCAAACTAATGGAGCGATTCCAGCTACAACGCACGCGCGCTGCATGTCGGTAGATGTGGGTCATTTGTTGAACAAACTGTTAAAAAGGCGCGCGCTGCATTCTGGTAGTTGTGGGACATGGCTTGGGTATTTCTGTATAAAGAGGAGCGTGCGCGCTTGTAGCTGGAATCGTCCATTAGGAGTGGTTTACACACGAATGCAAGCACAAGGAAATTGAGACGTTGCGTTCCCTTGTGCTTGTGCTTGCGCTTGTGCTTGCGCTTGTGCTTGCGCTTGTGCTTCCGTCTAGTGTATAAATCAAGCGCAAGCGCAAACAAAGTAATTAATGTTGATTTTATGCTTGCGAGCGCGAGCGCTGATTTACACTTGACTGCTCTGAGAGCTTGCGTCCTGCGCTAAGGCAAGGAAAGGAATTTCTACTCCCGGAGCATATTACAACGAGCCGTGTCTCTTCACTAATAAACCTATAGCACCCCGACTCTGCAAAGAGTCTATGAGGTAAGAGTGACATATAAAGCGTGGATGACGCCAACAGAATGCAACAAAAATTTGCGCACTCTTTTGCGCGAAACTATCATACCTTGTATCTTGTTAGTATGTCATCCTGTCAGGACAGTCTCGTACCCAGATGTTATATTTTTGCGTCTCTTGATATAATTCTTGAGCCTTCTCTATGAAAATTGTTTTGGAGGCGTAGGGACTGGGGATGAGTATTACACGGCGCGCAATGAAACGAAAAAATATCCCGTAACTCTCTGCGCGCCCTGTTAAACATATCCAATAACTCTCTGCGCGCCCTGTTAAACATATCCAATAACTCTCTGCGCGCCCTGCTAACACTATCCCACAAATCTTTGCACGCCCTGAAAAAACGAAATGCTGGGTGCGAGACTACTGCTGTCAGGAGTGCACATACATAGTGCTGTTCAAAAGTGCTGTTAGGTGTAAATATAGCTTCACTCATCGTTGTATTTTATTTTCTACTTCAGGTGTCAGAGATAGTAGTAGAGCCGTACAATGCCGCCCTCAGCGTGCATCAGCTGGTCGAGACGACAGACGAGGTGTTCTGTATTGATAACGAAGCTCTCTACGATATTTGCTATCGCACGCTCAAACTCCACACCACGACGTACTCAGACCTTAATCACATCATCTCGAACACCATGAGTGGGCTTACGACGTGCCTTCGCTTTCCTGGACAGGTGAGCTTTGATGTTCATTCCTGTCATTTCTGTGCGTAAGGCACCCGATCTTAGTTTACTTGTCAATTGAACTCTTTATATATCCCCCATCGGTCAGAGTCACGTAACGCTGTCCCATCGCTAGGAGTCACGTAACGCTGCCCCATCGCTAGAGTAACGTAACGCTGTCCCATCGCTACAGTCATGTAACGCTGTCCCATCGCTAGAGTCACGTAACGCTGTCCCATCGCTAGAGTCACGTAACGCGGTCCCATCGGCTAGAGTCACGTAACGCTGTCCCTTGCAAACTGCGCCGCAACAAATGGGCGTAGCCTAATAAATGTTAGATGTCCGACTTGTTTCTGTCAGCTGGACGTGGCATAAATTGCCGCAGAAATTGAATAGGCATTTACATTATGCCACATTGACTGGTAACAGGTACTTTTGTCAATAGTGAAGATAGTGACCAATACTCGGTATCATCTATCAATGGCTACAGTGTCATGTTGGTTCTAAATTATTCTACTTTTTGGTATAAGTAATGGTATCAAATGCGTGGTAATATTATATGAAGTAAGTGTTAACGCAGCGCATAACCCAGAAAAAAAATCTGATTTCCAGATGGGAATCGAACCCATGATGGTGGATTCCATTCCCATCTCGAACTGAGAATTGTTTTCTGGGTAATAATATAATATCATAACTTTATTTTGACACGAAAGGTACTACAGGAGGGTCGTCAAGGTCTGACGTTTTTGAATAATTATTGCTTTCCTCATTTTAATGCTACATGACAATGGTTCTGCACAGTAAGATGTATCCTCATAGTTGTGCTGCAGTTGAGTATTTCTGTCCAGACGCGCCCTTTTTCTATAAATATTTGTTGTCATGACTGTCATGACACATCCAAATTTGATTCTTAAATTTACCTAAACGTGACATTTAGGACAATTTTTCAAAAATCTATTTCAGACACACGACTATCTTGTAGTATCTTAAAAGCGGTGCCGCTTGTGGGGTCGTCTATATAACATAAAATAAAATTAATTTATGCGCTGCGTATTGTGTCCTCTAATTCATTCTACTTTCTTGTGTATAGCTGAATGCTGATCTGAGGAAGCTGGCTGTCAACATGATCCCCTATCCACGTCTACATTTCTTTATGCCTGCGTTCGCACCACTGACCAGTAGGGAGTGCAGCAATTATCGTGCCCTGACTGTCGCTGATTTAACACAGGTATACCGCAGTATATATAGAGCTAACCACTTGTTTGACTAGCAAAACATAACATTCATAAATGGCACTGAGTACAACTCAGTGCTCGCAATATACCTTATCCTAGTTCTGGCAATTGCGCAGCAGCGTGCAGCTCACAAACCTGACAAAAACAAAGCTTGGTCTAAAAAAAGTAGAGCGTTGATTACGTTCCATTTCGCGCCATGCCCTAGACGACGGACATGTCAAAGACAAAGGACCATTAAGACGTTGGTGATAATTGGAGTGGTGTTCAAATTATGTGGCCTTACCCACTACACGTTGTTTGGAAAACCTGATGAAACACCCTGTCTCGTGTTTGATATATTACTTCTAACGCACTTGCGCATCTTGACAAAGGACCATTAAGACGTTGGTGATAATGGGGGGGTGGTAGTCAAATTATGTGGTCTTACCCACTACTCGGTGTTTGAAAATCCTGATGAAACACTCTGTCTCGTGTTTGATATATTACTTCTAACGCACTTGCGCATCTTGACAAAGGACCATTAAGACGTTGGTGATAATGAGGGTGGTGTTTCAATTATGTGGTCTTACCCACTACTCGGTGTTTGGAAATCCTGATGAAACACCCTGTCTCGTGTTTGATATATTACTTCTAATGCACTTGCGCATCTTGACAAAGGACCATTAAGACGTTGGTGATAATTGGGGTGATGTTCAAATTATGTGGTCTTACCCACTACTCGGTGTTTGAAAATCCTGATGAAACACTCTGTCTCGTGTTTAATATGTTACTTCTAACGCACTTGTGCATCTCGACAAAGGACCATTAAGACGTTGGTGATAATGGGGGTGGTGTTCAAATTATGTGGTCTTACCCACTACTCGGTGTTTGAAAATCCTGATGAAACACTCTGTCTCGTGTTTGATATATTACTTCTAACGCACTTGCGCATCTTGACAAAGGACCATTAAGACGTTGGTGATAATGAGGGTGGTGTTTCAATTATGTGGTCTTACCCACTACTCGGTGTTTGGAAATCCTGATGAAACACCCTGTCTCGTGTTTGATATATTACTTCTAATGCACTTGCGCATCTTGACAAAGGACCATTAAGACGTTGGTGATAATTGGGGTGATGTTCAAATTATGTGGTCTTACCCACTACTCGGTGTTTGAAAATCCTGATGAAACACTCTGTCTCGTGTTTAATATGTTACTTCTAACGCACTTGTGCATCTCGACAAAGGACCATTAAGACGTTGGTGATAATGGGGGTGGTGTTCAAATTATGTGGTCTTACCCACTACTCGGTGTTTGAAAATCCTGATGAAACACTCTGTCTCGTGTTTAATATGTTACTTCTAACGCACTTGTGCATCTCGACAAAGGACCATTAAGACGTTGGTGATAATGGGGGTGGTGTTCAAATTATGTGGCCTTACCCACTCTGTCTCGTGTTTGATATATTACTTCTAACGCACTTGCGCATCTCGATCATTACAGGAAATGTTTGACAATAGAAACCTCCTGATCGCGTGCAATCCCCGGCGCGGCAAGTACCTGACATACGCCGCCATGTTCCGTGGTAAGATGTCGATGAAGGAGGTTGAGGACCAGATGGCATGCGCACAGAACAGACACAGCTCACTTTTTGTTGACTGGATCCCAAATAACGGTAGGGACGTAAGGGCCTACTCACTCTGACCGTGGTGCATTGCTTTGTTTTTGTTTACATGATTATCTGCATCAGAAACTCTAACTTACAGCTAAAATCGTTGCATCGCGACCCGCGTTTTCAAAATATCGATTTGTTTTTCGCCAGTCAAATCTTATGAGCCAATCAGATTCTTGCCCTGTTTCGCCTAGTGCAGTCGCCTGGCTTTCCGTCGCGACGTTGACTGCACTAGACGAAACAGAGCAAGAGTTCCATTGGCGGAACAGTAAAAGTCAAAAATCCCCAAAATAATTTGATGTTTTTTAAAACGTGGGTCGAGATGCAACGGTTTTAGCTGTAATGGAAAGGCATTCTACTATTACGAGTTTTTCTCGCGTTTGTACGGTAAAATTACTTTTTGTTATCAAAAATGGCAGCGAAGCAGTGCATTCATTAAAATGAATTCTTCAGCTTTTCCTGATGAAAATATTAAACATGCATATTATGAGACAACTTCTAAGACTTCTAGCACCTTCCAGCAATCGGTGTCTTTTTCATGCTCTATGTCAAAGAAACATTTTGGTTTGTCCGACGTAGCAAAACAGTAACTAGGGATGTAGAACAATGAACGGGATAGGTGAATTACTCAACAGACTGTTAGAAATTCTGCGCCCTGATTGTTCAAGAGTTTTATTTTATCCTGTTACTTTCACCTAGAGATGACTTCTTTGATAAGGCACTGAGAGTTTCTATAAGTAAGAAAAATTATTTGTATAAGTCGACGTTTCGGTTTTCTGAAGGAAATGATTTCTTTCAGAGTGGCATTTAATTCAAAATGTCGGCTTATACAAATAATGTTTCTTACTTTACGTGTAAAGAAGTCTCTATTGCTTCAAGTGTGATAATGATCACGAAAAAATAAGCAAAACAAGTTTTTTTTATCTTAATGTCTTATGAGTCAAGATCCGTCAGATTTCTTGCGTTGTGTGTCTTCTCCTTGCGTAAACCTGTCTTAGCCCGTTCACTCCCAAGACCTAACTAGCACTTCTCCTTACTCAAAACAATACACTTCCCTATAAACTTGATGGGAGAATTTAGTGTTGTGTCTGCTCCTCATCACATAGTGGATGGTTCATGAAAATCTCCTCACTTGTATCTGTTGTATTCAATATCCCAAATGGCATTATCTTGAATTCCTTGGTGAAACATCAAGTGATCCTTTGTTGTTTTTGTCTTAATGCCTTATGAGTCAAGATCCGTCAGATTTCTTGCCCTTGTGGATCTTCGCCTTGCGTAAACCTGTCTTAGCTCTTTCACTCCCAAGACCTAAATAGCACTTCTCCTTACTCAAAACAATACACTTCCCTGTACACTTGATGGGAGAATATGGTGCTGTATCTGTCCCTCGTGACGTAGTGGATGATTCGTGAAATTCTCCTCACTTGTATTCATCGCCAAATGGCATTATCTTGAGTTCCTTGGTGAAACATCAAATCCTTCGTTTTCCTGGACACTGTGCAAAGAAAAAGCCGCCTGCCTTAGCTTTGCGGTGAACTCATGATCACTTGGAGGTCTACTTGCACTCACTCTAGACGTTTCATTGAGATCAGATCTGTCCTTATTACACAGAATAACCCTTGCAAACAATTGCAACAAAGCCACCCTAAACTCCCTGATCCGAAAAACAAAAACAGCCGGGTTTACTAGAGAATTTGCGAGTCTTAACGCCTGAAGAAACCTGTGTTCCATTGAGGGATTGTTAAATTGTGGCATAAAATGATATATACTCTCAGGAAGCAACGTGAGCAGAGATAAAATAGTCACTATGAAGAGCGTTTTTGCTAACTCGCGCTCCCTTCTCTGTGCTCTAGGTATGGCGTCTTGTTTGTGCTGGGAGTGTTGTTTTTTGACTTTGAGAAAAATCATTGTGTACGACACGCAAATTATCACTAGCCCCAGCAACGTCAGCGCGTATTTTAGAAATCGCGAGGCATTTCGGTCCGGAGCAAAGTTATGAAGGGCAGCAACCGTTATGCTTAAGGCCCATTGTAAAATTATCCCAATGGCATACACAATCGGGTTCGTCATGGTCAGATGTCGAAGTGGGAAAAAAGTCACATATGCTCTTTCAATAGCGATCAGAATCAGCCCGTACATCGATGCAGCCGCGGACATTTGCCATAGAAACTGAGCAGCAACCTCTATAAACCCCTTATAAGTAGAAGTCAGCTTAGCAATATTTCTCAATGTTGAAAGCCCAACAAATGTATCTGCCGCAGCAACACTCATAATGCAGTAGGCGCTGGGCTTTCGTAGGTTTTTGGAGAACGCGTATGTGGCAACTGTGAGTCCGTTTGCTACGAAAATAAGAATTCCTTCTGCAGCGAAGACGCTGTATATTAAAGTCTTGAAGCTGACGCCCTTAGAATCGGAAGATTCTGTATTGTTCATTTTTATATTTTCGCTTTCTTTTTTCGCTCTTTGCTGGAACCGCGGCTTTCTTAAGCCGTTTCGTAGGTGTTTAGCATGTCTGTGAGAGACACCTCTCTTAGAGATCTGTCTCTTACTTAAGAGTATTTTTTGTTCGTGTTTTTTGCACTTTGAAGTTGTCAATTCAGCCGCGCGCTAACTGTGTTAGGTCCCACCACATCCTAACTGTTATTTCTCAAGAAGCACCTAATTATTAAACGGATATTGCATTTAGTTTTGAATCTCTGCCAATAACAATAAACTGAACTATAGAACTTAGCACAGGTGATAAATTCTAGAGGATCTCAAAATAGAAATACTAATAGTAATTAGGTATTTATTTAAACAGCTTTGACAGCAATAGCATTAGAAGATTTGCCTGGACGAATCATTTTCCACATTTTATTAAAAACTTTATCTAAGTTTAGTCAGGTTGTGATTGCAATAACGGTTTTGGACATTCTTCAGTCTAATGCAAAATAAAATACTTGACTGCTTTGAAATGAAAAAGGAAACACTGTTTGATCTTTGTAAATGATAGAAAACGTTGAGATTGATGGGTTGAAATAATTATAATTAGTTATTATCGATAAAAGAAAAAGTGATGAACGAAACACGAAAAGCAAAACTATCGGCAGCCAGCGTGCAGTGACTTGTAAACTTGTGAAGTCAATCTTAGGAAAGTCAAATATCAATACAGTCCCAAATTTAATAACACTCTTCGGCTTTGGTTGAGCATCTAACGAAAATACGTTCGTTAAAACCAATTGTACTTCAAAATAGCAGGGAAATTAAATTCATCGCAAAATAAATTTAAAATAATTATTGATCTTTCAAAGTTGGGTGAGTCAGGAACTTTAAATTATTAGAGTAAACTGTTTGTTAAACTATACCATTCCAGTCAAAGCGAGTCGACTGAAATTAAAGAGTCGAGTTACAGCCCGCGCGCAGCCTCACAAATGACTTATTTACTAGTACTGAAAATTTTTTCTTTCTTTTTTTTTGTATTACAACAATAATATTTATACCGGCTACACACAGGCTAAAGTGGGTTTAATACAAAGCTACACGCACCTTTTGGGTTCCGGTCGGAAGTGCAAAGTATTGGATGTTTTTTTCTGTCGCGTGAATCGAGAAAGTAATTTTCTTCAAACAAAGAACTTTTTTTTTACTCCCTCAGATTTTTTGTTTACTCTCTCGGATGATTGGTTGCAAACGTTACGTTTTCTCATTAAATAAAACACCTTGTACTACGTTCACAGTCGTCGAGTTGACATGTGTTTCATTAAATATTCAAAACGTAATAACTTTAAACCTCAAGAGCAATTTGGTACAAATTGGAGGCAAGAGAATATATTTGCTAAGAAGATTCAAGACGCTTTTAGAGCCAATGAAATCGCGTAGTCGCGGCGTGTGGCACGGCAGAACTTTGTCGTGGCACTTTTCACACGAAATCCGCTCTCACGCATCTCGGTCCTTTTCGGGACTATTCCGAATAGTCTAGTGTTCTTGCCCTTGCGATCACACCGACGTTTTCTGAAAATAAATTCTGCGAGGGTGTACTAAACAATTTAAGACTTCTTGTCATCTACTTTATTTGAGAATCAAGGAACGTCACTCCCAACTCAGAAACAATGTGCATAGAACAGCCAATCAGAAACAGAGTTATATTGTCCTGAAAATGAAGATACTAATTTTGCTTTGTAGGCAAAGTGGCAGTCTGTGATGTTCCTCCCCATAACATGAAGATGTCAGCCACTTGTATTTCTAGTAACACGGCCATTCAAGAGCTCTTCAAAAGGCTGTTGATGCAATTTGGTGTCATGTTCAAACGGAGAGCATTTCTGCACTGGTTCATGGAGGAGGGAATGGAGCAACAACAGTTTATTGAGGTGAGCATGAGTTCATCAACATATGAGCCTTCGTTACATGTTCTCGTTCTCCTTACAGCGCATGCGCAAGGCAAGTGTGAATCATACAATCTCGTACCCAGAGCCCGTCATCTTTTGGCCAGCGGCAAGATTTCAAGGCTCTGGGGGAATCGATTTTTTTTAAACCCAGTTTCTGGTTTGATTTCTGTATGATCTTGACCTACCACGCATGCTCACAAATCTGATTCCCTCAAGAGGCCCGAATCTTGCCACTAGCCGACGGGCTCTGGGTACGAAATTGTGAATCATAGGAACGCAAGCGCATGCGCAAGTTTAAACGGCTTGTTTTTAATGGAACGCAAGCGCAAGGATAGTCAAACTCATACATTTCCCTTGCGTCTAGTGTGAATCAAGTGAACGCAAGCAAACTAATCAATGTTGATTTTAGTCTTGTGCTTGCGTCACTATGATTCATACTTGCCCTGCGCTTGCGTCCTCGTACCTAGAGCCCGTCATCTTTTGGCCAGCGGCAAGATTCAGGGCTCTTGGCGAATCGATTTTTTTAAAACCCAGATTCTGGGTTTCCGGTTTGATTGTTGTATGAAAGTTCGTTACGTTTTTGACCTACCACGCATGCTCACAAATCGGATTCCCCCAGAGCCCTGAATCTTGCCGCTGGCCAAAAGATGACGGGCTCTGGGTACGAGATTGGTCCTGCGCTTGCGTCCTGCGCTTGCGCTTGCGAACCAGCCTTAAAATTGACTAGTTGCTTGCGCTTGCGTCCTGCGCTTGCGTTCTGCGCTTGCGTTCTGCGCTTGCGTCCTGCGCTTGCGCTTGCGTTCCAGTGAGAACCAGCCTTAAAATTGACTAGTTGCTTGCGCTTGCGCATTAATCATTCACACTAGACACAAGCACAAGCGAAAGGAAACGCAATGTCTCGATTTCCTTGCGCTTGCATCTGCGCTTGCGTTATAGTGTGAACCACAAAAGGGAAATTTATGAGATTGATATTCTTGCGTTTACGTTTGCGTTTGCGCTTGCGTTCCAGCGAGAAACAGTGGGCGTCCGAAGCACAGGAGTAGATGAATCTATGTTTTATATAGTAGATTTTGAATCCCGTGAGAATTAGTTGTCATGGTAACAAATTATGTCCCCGCTCTCAAAAGCAAGATAGCGGAAATCAGTAGTTTGTATTGCTGGCCGAGTTAATCGAAAATGAACGTGTTTCTTTTGTAGGCAGAAAATGACATCCTTGATTTGATTTCCACCTACCAGCAATGTGAAGATATGAAATCCGAAGACAACTTAGAAGACGATCTAAAAATAGCAGATCTAGAAGAGTTTGAGGATTCGCTGGAAACCTGGGACAGTTTGAATGTAACTAGTGACTCTCTGATGAGTGATGTACTAAAATGAAATGTAAAATATATCAAGATGCCTGGGATGCCTGTGGTCGTGATTGGGCTACCTTTGGATTTAGGGCCAACAGATGCCTGGGATGCCTGTGGTCGTGTTTGGGCTGCCTGTGGATTTAGGGCCAACGATTTTATAGAAAGTACATGTGATTGCTATGACAAATATATTTATTTAAGACGGAGCTAAGAGACTCTGATTGACTAAATGAGACAATATACGGGAAAGAAATGGCAGGAGAAAAGATTGAAAGACGCTCATCAAGTTCTTTATATCTGAAATGGACATAATGACAAACTCTTGAAATTGTGACTTAATCTCAAACCAACGTCTAACCCTGTGTTAATTCAAGAAGCACATTTACTGAACATAAACTGTGCGCAGATTGTACATGCTGGATACTTTGGAATTAATTGAACATTACATCTTGGGGAACTACAAATTACAGCGGAAGGTCACATGGTGCAGTAAGTCACCATAATGGATTGCACAAGAATTTAGAGTATCTAAACAATGGACGATTCTAGTTATCATACGCGTGCGCTGCATGTCGCGGTAAATAAGGATCATTTGACAAACAAAGTGCAAGAAACACGCACGCGCCGCTTCCTGGTATTTGAGCATCCTCCAGGGTCTTCCCCTCTCCTTTTCCCAGGGGAATAAAGGGGGTGGGGGGGGGGAGGAAGGCGTGGGGGAAATACCCAGGCGCGCGAGGATAGTGTTACATGTCGTGCGCACTCTTATAGCTGGAATCGTCAATTGCAAAGGGGCTTTTCTGGAAAATATTTGTCCAGAATGTCGACTACCTTTAAACTCGTGAGGTATCGCCGATGGTTTCACAAATTCTGGTTGCAAGGGACCAGTATCTATCTTTCAAAGGGAGAAATATCAGATTGTATCTGCTCGAACGGGGAGGGGAGGGATAGAGAAACTAATGGATGGGTAAGACTACTGGTAGATGTCAGTTATTTGAGTTCTCTTGGGATTAGTTCCCAAGTAGAGACCAGGGGAATATATTTGGTCTATTAGTTTATCTGCAAAACCTGTGCAGATTGAGAACTGGGAAAATAATCACTAAAATAAACTACTACGATGTATAAATGATAAACGGAAACACAGTGGTTTCTATTTGAGGAGTTTGACGCCAAATTCCATAAAATTAAGCATTTCTAGCAGACGCCTCTCGTGAATACTCCCCATTCCGCTTTATTTTTAAGTGATCCGCTATTCATTTACTCACTCTCGTTCCGCTCGATTATGTTAATACAAGAGAAAATGATCCCCATTTTCTCTTTGTTAATACCATGTGTATTAAACGATTGGCATCTTTACACTTATCATGCCAGATAATATCATACAAAGGAGATACTACTTAGTCCCCATTTGCCTAATAGAATGGTGTACAGGCAATTTTGTTGGCCGTAGTGAAATGAGGGGAGCCTAAATTATAGGGTGGGTTAAGTCATCAAATTTTTATAAGCCATAAAATGATGAGCAGTGAGATATTAGTAAGTAAAATTAAGTTATTTATGTACTTGAATTATTTACAGCGCTTGAGATAAACACAAACTTACGGTACGCACAGTGTAATGATGATCTCTCAAGACTGAGGGCTTCTGGTGTTCTGGGTAAATTCCAAGATGGCGGAGGCGTCCTAATAGGTCCGCGTGTTCTGATCAAGAAGTCTGGGTTATCCTTGGGTTACCCGAAGATTGAATATTTCACAATTAGACCTCGAGGCCGAATGTGATATGATGAATAGACCATGAGGCGGAAGGCCGAATGATCTATTGATATCATAGCACATGAGGACGAGAGGTCTAATTGTTTTAGTATAAACCAACTAGTTGGTCAGTTTTGGCAATGAATTCCATTATTTTTATGTTGAAAAAATCCAGTTTTCTTGCAAAGAAAGGTGGTGGCTTTGCCAGGTACGGTCTATCACTAATAGACCATTAGTAGCTCAGCCAATCAGAATGCAGGATTTGTAAAATAGACCATTAGTTGGTTTATACTAATTAACAATTAGACCTCAAGGCCGAATGTGCTATGATGAATAGACCATGAGGCCGAAGGCCGAATGGTCTATTGATATCATAGCACATGAGGACGAGAGGTCTAATTGTTTTAGTATAAACCAACTAGTTGGTCGGTTTTGGCAATGAATGCCATTATTTTATGTTGAAAAAATCAAGTTTTCTTGCAAAGAAAGGTGGTGGTTTTGCCAGGCACGGTCTATCACTAATAGACCATTAGTAGCTTAGCCAATCAGAATGCAGGATTTGTAATAGACCATTAGTTGGTTTATACTAAAAGTGTATAGTACTTGGCGTTAAGTTTACAATTAACAGTCATCTGCATTCAACAGTTAATTGTGTTCCGATTGGTTGGCTAAACAAAAGAAATATTCCCGGCCAATAGGAATGCTCGTAAGCGCAATCATATTTGATCTTGACATGCCAGTCCTCTGGTATCTGCTTATTTATTGATTATTATTTTTGCACAAAAAAGAACACCTCTGAATCTTCCTTCATAATAACATCTCACGCTCTTTGTGTTCAGTCAATGAAACGGGAAATAAAACAGTCTTTAAAAGAAAAATACAGTCTTGGTTCCTTTATTTTCTTTTAAGCCGGTCCAAATTGATTTTGCTTTTAAGAAATATGGAGCCATAACTCAATAACCACAAGTAACGTGCGAATAGAGTGGTTGTAATTAACATCTCATTGCTTAATGAAGCACACACAAGATTGATATCTAGAACATACAGCAGCACGACTAGTTGACACAAGGTCGAACATCACGAGTCTATCAGACCATAGTTCTTTCTATTCCAATATGCGAGAGATAGTCCATTTACAAGCTGGCCAATGCGGCAATCAAATCGGAACGAAGGTAGATGTCTGACCCGTTTTTCAGAACCTTTTTCGGTTTGTTTTCTTTCCGTCTTTTTTTTTTTTTCTTTTTTTCCCAATCCTGTTTGTTGCATTTCAGTTTTGGGAGGTGATTTCAGACGAGCACGGAATCGATCCTACTGGAGCTTACCACGGCGATTCTGACCTCCAACTAGAAAGAATCAACGTTTACTACAATGAGGCAACCGGTGAGGAAAACTCAAGATTTTACTACTTTAACAAGATTTCGAAGTATTCAAAACATTTTATTAACACAACACAGATGGACACAATAGTTTCGCAGCCGCAGAAATGGGGTCTGGATTGAAAGACCGAAAGTAATTTTTCCCGCAAAATAATATCAAAATGACGCTATCGTTAGAATTACCACCGTATGCATTTCTACGCGACCTCAGAATTCACTTTGGGCGATTGGCGATTTTACGCAAATTGTTGTCAATTTTCTTGAACAGGAAAGTTAAACATTCGAGACAAGGAAGCCAAAGGATAGCTTGAAACCATTTTGGTTGATTTTGCAATCAATGTCGGCCCGCTGAAGTGGCCGAATCCAGCGTTTTGGTTTGATTGACGGCTAAAAATCGCCATTCGCCCGTCGCAACATTGAATTCTGAGTTCGCGTAGCAATGCATACAGAGTAGACTAATTGACAACTCTGCATAACTTTACGCAGAACGTTTCACGGGGCGTCTCCAGTACAAAAACAAAATATACTTAAATAGTCAAGGCTCCTAAGATAACACATTCACATTTTCTATAAATATGTACGAGTACCATTAGAGATATAAAAGGCGCAGAGGAATATTTTGTGTGTATTGACTGTATATGTCAGAAAAAGGCGAGAATTAACAAATAGCAGAGAGACACTGAAGAAGGTTACTTGATATTTTAAGTCCTTTTCACTATCTTTTTGACTTAGAAATAGTACAGGCTGGTTTCCAAAAGCAAAAAGCTCAGATGTGCTTCAATTTCTAAAATAATTCAAAGGGAGTGAACGCCAAAATAATGCTTTAGGGACGCCAATTTATGTTCATCTTATCAACCTCTAAATTTGAAATTACTTTAGGATTCTGACTAAATGAGATTGAGTGATATCAATCGTTGTGTATGAATACCAAGAAGATAAAACCGCAAAATTTATCGATCGAAGTGGTTGAATTATAGTTCCATCGGTATGTAACTTTTCTATTTACTCAATTTGCCCGAGGGCTGGGAATCCTTCACAGAGCGAGGCTTCAATTACGAGTTTCACTTGTCAGTGTAGTGGGTAAGTAAGTTGTGAAACCTGCACTGAGGATGGGCTGCTTCCGACAACCCCGTGATTCTTTTTACGTCCCTCTGGTCCCTGTTACCTCACACACTCACAGTTTAAACGTTTTAAAATGAACGATCTACCTTTTGTGATGTTACCTATTCATGTTCGCCTGTTAGTACGTAGACAAAAAAAACATTTGACAAGCAGACGACGGTCATTGGCTTCTCAGCAAGCAAGAATATAAACAGATTTGCGAGAATGACTTTATTACATTACCTTTACATGATCATTAGTTAATAAATGGGCGAAGCTCGAACATAGATAGATATCCTCATTTCATGATAGAGCGGAATTCCGATGAGTGTCGAAAAGTAGACGCAAATACAAAACCACTAGCCAATCAGGAGTGGAAGCCATTCAACAACAAGCCAATCAGGAGGCGAAGTAAGTCAGACCTGACGTGAGCATTGGTGCCATTTGATTTAGTTCGCAATTTGATTGGCTGAAAGACGGAAGATTTTACTCTCTACCAATAGAAACGCTGACAAAACGCACTAATCTGTTTGGAGAAAATGCTCCCAAAATAGCGGTTATTTTGCACAAGAGACACGGACTTCCTTGTACTGCAAACAAAATAAACAGTTGATGTATTCAGGTATTCCGTCCTTTCCGCCCCCTCAATGTTGCGCGGCATTGATTGGGAGGCCATGATCTTCAAAGGGTGCGCCAATATTTTAACTTTAATTGTGACTTCACCACTCGAGTGTCCATTGTTTTGACTTTATATTTCAACAGGTGGAAAATATGTTCCACGATGCGTATTGGTGGACTTGGAGCCTGGGACTATGGATTCTGTCCGTTCTGGTCAATTCGGACAGATATTTCGTCCGGACAATTACGTGTTTGGTGAGGCCAAGTTTGACTGATGTTTCCCTCTATTAGCCCTGCTCGCGCGAAGTGTGTTCTTTGCCACATTTTTGAATGCGTATAACTGCCTCCTTGAGACAGATTGCACCATTGACAAGCGCAATAGAAAAACAGGAATACAATTGAACTGTGAAAGCTGGGTAGTGTGCTAAATTCGAAGCAGTCTTGTGAGGTCATACACCCCATGACAGCACAATTCTCGAACCCAGAGCTCTCCGGCTCGTCACCTCGCGGGGGAGGCTCTGGTGACCGCCATTGACGCATGCGCGAGATTTGATACAGAGCCGTTGAGAGAAACAACTTTCTGCGCATGCCCCAACGTTCAAAATCAGCCAATCAGCAAAGGCCCTCAAATGGATGTCCCTAGAGCCTCCCCTGCGAGCGGACGAGCCGGGGAGCTCTGGGTACGAGAATGTGTCAGCATCTTAACATTCATATGACGCCTAGCAGCCCGCACAACGCACAAGAGCTCAAAACCACTTTAGTTTCATTTGATTTTTTTCAGGTCAGAGTGGCGCTGGGAATAATTGGGCCAAGGGTCATTATACGGAAGGTTCTGAGCTTGTAGAATCCGTTTTGGACGTCGTCCGTAAAGAAGCCGAAGGCTGTGACTGTCTCCAGGGATTCCAGCTCACACACTCCCTAGGCGGCGGTACCGGCTCCGGTATGGGAACTCTCCTCATCTCCAAGATCAGAGAGGAGTACCCTGACAGAATCATGAACACTTTCAGTGTAGTGCCGTCTCCTAAGGTATCTGATACTGTCGTAGAGCCTTACAACGCCACCCTATCAGTACATCAGCTAGTTGAAAACACAGATGAGACCTACTGCATCGACAACGAGGCCTTGTATGACATCTGCTTCAGAACCCTAAAACTCTCCAATCCCACCTATGGTGACCTGAACCACCTAGTGAGTGCAACCATGAGTGGTGTGACTACATGCCTTAGATTCCCCGGTCAGGTAAGTCGAATGGCGTGTAGAAATTCAAGGCGAATCTAAACTCTTCAATAATTTCTGTAAGAGTTTAGATTCGCCTTGAATTTCTGATTATTCTATGAATGCAGTGCCCATTGAGGAGGGAGGTGATAAGGAATTGCTGGGTTCTTTACATCAAAATTGCGATGAACCAGCAGAATGTCAAATGTTGAAATCAAATGAATCCTTAGCTTTGCCTCCGAGAAGGGGCTTGAAATTAGCCTCACTTAATATTAATGGTTTAGAAAGCCACCTAGATGAGCTAAATATCTATCTTGCTGGAAATGATATTGACATTCTTGCAATCAATGAAACAAAACTAAACAATCTAGACAAAAATGAAGTTGTAATGATCCCGGGTTACGAAATTGTTAGACGGGATAGAACCACTGACAAGGGTGGAGGTATTTGCTTCTATGTTAAGCAACACATTAATTTTCTTGTGCGGGAAGACCTTAAAATGGAAAATATAGAAAATCTCTGCATAGAAATTCGTAAACCCCGCGCAAAACCGTTTATCGTTGTGACATGGTATCGGCCACCTAATTCCCTAGTAGAAGTTTTCAGACCATTTGAAACTCTACTGAGTAAACTTGATTCCATGGATACTGAGTATTTTATACTCGGAGATTTGAACTGTAATATGGACGCTCCCGGTGACAACGATACACGTAACTTAACGAGTATAACTGATGTGTATGGTCTCCAACAACTCATCAAGGAACCTACTAGAATTACTGAAAAATCTGCAACTTTGATTGATTTAATTTTCACTAACTGCCCGGATAAAATTGTGTGCTCTGGTGTCCGCCATATTGGCATCAGTGACCATAGTATAGTTTTCGCATACAGAAAATTATCTATAAATGGCTTTGATAAGGGTCATACTAGCATAACTTATAGAAATTTTCGAAATTTTAATCGCGACAATTTTCGTCGAGACGTTGAAACCCAAAATTGGGATTCTCTAAATAACCTTAGGTCTGACCCAGACCGCATGTGGCTCGCGTGGAAGGAGACTTTTTCTGCCATTGTCAATAAACATGCTCCACTGAGAACCTCGCGTGTCCGTTCGCGTAGTTCTCCGTGGATCACGTCAGAGCTAAAGGATATTATGCATAATAGAGATATTTTGAAAATTAGGGCGATTAGAACAAAAGACCCAGATGATTGGGCACAATTCAAAACACAAAGAAACAAAGTAAACAAAGAAATTAAGTTAGCCAAGCAACTATATTATCAAAACACCTTAAACAAGTACCAGGGTGATTCAAAGAAAACGTGGCAGACAATAAATGAAATAACTTCCAGGAAATCTGGTAGAACGTCTGTGAAAGAACTTAAAGTGAATGGGCAGTCAATAACAAACCCAATTGAATTGGCAGACGAATTCAATAACCACTTTGCCACCATTGGCCCAAAACTTGCGAGTGATATCCCTGCGCAAAGTAAAAATAGCCATTTAGACTTTCTTACTGGCACAAACAAAAGGTTTCAGTTCTGCCAAGTCACTTCAAATCATGTTCTCTCACTATTAAACAAACTAAATAAGTCAAAGGCCACTGGCCTTGACAAGATATCAGCTAGACTCATTCGTGAGTGCGCTGATCTTATTTGCACTTCACTCTGTAATATATTCAACCAGTCTCTCAGTCTCGGTATATTCCCTGACGACTGGAAAAGTGCCCGGGTAACACCATTATTCAAGCAAGGAAATCGTGATGACATGAACAATTATCGCCCAATATCAGTGGTCTCAGTTATAGCCAAGGTCTTTGAAAGGATAGTTTATGACCAAATATATGCCTATTTGATTGAAAATGACATAATTTGTAAATACCAATCAGGTTTTCGCAGTCTCCATTCGACCGTCACGGCTCTTCTTGAGGCCACAGATAGTTGGGCGTATAACATTGACAAAGGAAAAGTAAACGCTGTTGTTTTCCTAGATTTGAAAAAAGCGTTCGATACTGTTAATCACGATGTCCTTCTATCAAAACTAGACAATTATGGCATACAAGATATTGCCCATAACTGGTTCAAGTCGTATTTAGACAAACGCACACAAAAATGTTCCATTAATGGCTCACTCTCTCAAACCTGCCTATTAAGCTGTGGAGTTCCACAGGGTACAATTTTAGGGCCATTATTATTTTTACTGTACATTAATGACTTGCCAAACTGTTTGGATAATTGTCAACCACGAATGTATGCTGACGACACTCATTTGACGTATGCGGGTTCCTGTGCCGACAATATTCAATCATGCCTAAACAAAGACTTGGCAAATGTCAACAATTGGCTAATAGCAAACAAACTAACTCTAAATGCGACTAAAACCGAGTTTATGTTGATTGGGTCAAGGCAGAGGCTATGCACGCTTACAAATCTTCCCCAGCCAGAGATAAATGGCGCGCAAATTGATCTAGTGACAAAAGCAAAATCACTAGGAGTGGTTATCGATGAGAATCTCAATTGGTGCGAACATATAGATAAATTAACCAAGAAAATTGCATCTGGTATTGGGGCAATCAAACGAGTGAGGCACCTTGTTCCTCAGACGACTATGCATAATATTTTTCGTGCGCTTGTACAGCCACACTTTGATTACTGCAATGTCGTCTGGGGAAACTGTGGTGTTACACTCCATGATAAACTACAAAAGCTTCAAAATAGAGCAGCTCGTGTCTTGACCCACTCAAGCTATGATGCCAGTGCTAGCGAACTTTTTGAATATTTGGAATGGAAAAATCTAAGCTCCCAACAACAGATTGCGCGAGCAACAATGGTTTATAAATGTTTGCATGGACTGGCACCTGGCTATCTTTCCAGCAAATTTACGACCCGAGAATCGATATATTCCCTAAGAGACTCGGACAACAAAGTCAACGTTCCACTACCGCGAACCAATTATTATAAAAACAGCTTCAGCTATAGCGGTGCTATCACATGGAACAGTCTTCCTAGCGAAACAAGACAAGCCGAGTCTCTTAGGAAATTTAAATCATGTATTAAATAGGGCACGGCATTCATGGAAAGCAGCTCGGGGAGGGTAGGGTGGGTAGGGTAACTAGCGTAGATAAGGGTAGTGTATTATATTTTATTATTTCTATATTATTATAATTGAGCTGATGAATTTTTACCGTGGATAAATAAAGAATATCTATCTATCTATCTATCTAGATTGATAGATCAAGAGCTACGACAACCAATCGAAGGCGCATTCCACTAAGAAAGTGCATGAAAAGCACAGCTAGATTACACGCGCTACCAGATGTCACGCGCTTGTTGCGTGATGCTAGCCAGAGCCGCGTATAGTGATTCTGATTGGTTGATGCGACCAGTGCATTTACCTCTATCGTCTTAGCTGAACGCTGATCTGAGGAAGCTGGCTGTCAACATGGTCCCCTTCCCTCGACTCCACTTCTTCATGCCTGGCTTTGCCCCCCTGACCAGCCGTGGTTCGCAGCAGTACAGAGCCCTCACTGTCCCTGAGCTCACCCAACAGATGTTTGATGCCAAGAACATGATGGCTGCCTGCGATCCACGTCATGGCCGCTACCTGACTGTGGCAGCTATGTTCCGTGGCCGCATGTCCATGAAGGAGGTTGATGAACAGATGTTGAACGTCCAGGTATACATATATTGAGCGCACACATGCGCATTAGTGCTCCATGTTATGTGTGTAGATCTCGGTATATTTTGCGCACGGTGTCAAGGGCGCGCAGCATTAGCATTATGTCTAAGCGCCCTTGCCATGAAAAAAACAGGTTATGCTCACGTACATGTTTTTTCTTCCAGAACAAGAACAGCTCTTACTTTGTCGAATGGATCCCCAATAACGTCAAGACTGCTGTGTGCGACATCCCACCCCGTGGACTCAAGATGTCTGCTACCTTTGTTGGTAACAGCACTGCCATCCAGGAGCTGTTCAAGCGCATCAGTGAGCAGTTCACAGCTATGTTCAGGCGCAAGGCTTTCCTCCATTGGTACACTGGCGAAGGCATGGACGAGATGGAATTTACTGAGGTGAGTTATGGCGTGCGTTAGGCTTTCTCTTACACAGAGCTTCCTTTTCCTGGCGCGTGTGTGCGGGAGGCTCGAGCCATTGTTCCGAGATCTGTTCCTTTTGGTTGTACCTTTGGGAGTGTCGAAGGTTGCACCATTTAGATAAGACGAAATCGAAAAGTGCTGATAAAGAGCTCATGGCGACCAAAACTTAGTCGTGAGCAATTCTTCGCCAGAAATATTCTCGTCGACTCGCGGGGGAGGCTTTGGTGATTGACGCATGCGCGAGACTTTGATATAGAGCCGTTGAGAGAAACACCTTTCTGCGCATGTCCCAACGTTCAAAATCGGCCAATCAGCTCTGGGTTACGAGAATGCGAAAGAACTAATGCCGCTGACATGCGCAGTAGTGCGCGAAAGAAAGCGTTTTTCATCTGAAAATCAGCTAGAGGTCGTCTTAAACATGAGCTCGCGTTCTTATCGATTAGACTGGTTGCTATCCGTCGATCGAGACTCACTGAGCCACATTTTTTCGCACTCCTTTTTTTCAGGCCGAGTCCAACATGAACGACTTAGTTTCTGAGTATCAGCAGTATCAGGATGCCACGGCTGAGGAGGAGGGAGAGTTTGACGAGGAGGAGGACCCACTAGAGGCTCCATGAGGGTCACGTGATGACACACTGTGCATTCTAGTACGTGCTGGGAAAACCAGTAAATTGTGCGGCGTGTTGTGACTTCCGTACTGATAAATGCATGCAATAATGTGTTGTATTGAAGACATGTTTTTCTATCATAATGCATGACGAATAAACAAGACCGATGTTAATGGCCCTTAATTAATAGATAGCGTTTATTGGTACCTACAATAGCTACATGAATGAGGATCTAATAAAAAATATTTTTGGGCAAGCTATATGATGTTCTGTGCTATGTCACTGCGTTCCGCCGCACAGAAAATGTTTATATTGTATATTCTACATGAACGTACACGGGTGTAGGAGAGACACTTTCCACTCAGATGTTAGACTACTAGTATGCGACTTGAGCTGGTCAATCACAAAAGCCCTGAAATCCGTCAGATCTTGTTTGGTAACAGGTTGTTCCTCATCTCCCATAATCCGAAGTCTACAAAAGTGGTGATTTAAGCGAGTAACTGGAAGGTCAAGTAGTGCAATCTAATTTGCATGAAGTGCCAGGAAGTGCCATTTCGTTCTCAACTCGTCCAGGGCAGGAGTCATGTCTAATAATGTCAAAACGTTCATGAGCTTATTCATCTCAAGAATGGGGATGGCTGGACATATAAGCAGTGCAAATTTATTTACTCTTAAAGTAGCAGGGGCGGATTGGATAAAGTCTGACTGTAGCACACTAACATCTATGACAATATGACAAAAAGCAACTCCCTGAAATCTGACTGAAGTGTTGTTTGCTACAGTTGACTAAATCCGCCCTTTGGATAGTCAGAAGGCAGTTTTATTGTGAGCCATAATCTGCTAAACATTTCGCTTCAGTATATTTACTCGACTTGAGGAAAAAGAAGAAAAAAAACAGGACCATACTTCCAGACAAAGAGCTGAAGCGTCGTATGGCGACCGTACGGTTCTTACGCCCACGCCAGAGATTTCGGCCCTGACAGTCGCTATCCTGGGTGTTGAGTTGTTCAGTAGCTAGATACCTGTGGGTGAGAGAACGCCCGGCCACCAGACCATATAAGGACGCCCCTTGTACCGTTAGTGAACAATCAACTAATTACTATGCATCACCAACGTATTTATAGGTCTGATGAGTGTGTAAGAGATCCATGTGGGACAGGTTGTCGATTTTTTATCTAACGGTTTGCAACTTTCTCACAGTTGCTGTTCCCATATTTTATTCATCATAATAAAAAAGTACGCATTTATATGGACACGAGAATGAGTTTACTTCGCATTTTTCCGTTTGCGCATGCGCATACACGTCATCTCGTCTGATTTTATTTTCCTTGAACAGACAATCATGGATCCCCAAGAGAGCTCTTCTAAAGATGTCCAGTGCTATACTCTCAGCTACTTATTTAATACTCTTTTCTCTCCATTTATTGGGTAAAATGTTTAGTGACTGAGCGCATTTGCGCATTGCCATTATGTACTTGGACTCGGATAAACATAGTATTTGCACCATATTGAGGCAGCGAGATCAAGGTTAAGACAATTCGAGTTCGAGACGATAGTCAAAGATCTCATACATTCTCTGAAATTCGCGCGGTTTATGTGTCAGCAGAAAAGGATGCCGCTCGATTCGTGTGCCGTGACTATAAGCTAACTACAAGCACTTCCCAGAAAACTTTGTGTTGGGATACCCTTCAATCCAGACGTCAGTGAATCAGTCCACTATTGTACAAGTTCCACAATCAGCTCATCCACTGCCGACCACCAGAAGATTTGACTCCTACTCAGAACACCAGAAGCACTCGAAGACATCCACAGACCTACCAGCTGTTACAGGCCAATATCTTGGCCTATAACTACTCATTCTTCCCACGAACTATTCGTACATGGAACTGTCTTCCTGCTGACGTTGTGAGCGCTGCAGACCTGCCATCATTTAAATCGGCTCTTACACCTGCTATAAGATCGCTCAAGGTGCCAAGCCACCTCGCAGGCTGTAGAACACCCGCTGTCTGTCTAGCATAGGGAGTAACTATTCTAAGTTCTAAGTTCTTAGGATTGCGAGACAGCTTAAAAAAAAACCGAGATTTCGAGAATTCCCTAAGAATTTTGTGTTTTCTTAGAGTTCTAATAGTGCTATCTGTAGCTTTATGAATGGGCGCAGGAACAGGTCAACGGTCATCCGCTCCGATAACGCAGACTCCGCGGTTTTTCCTTTGGGAGTCTGGAGGCACTATTTCCAGCAATTTATGGAGTTTCATCGGGTATCGTACGAGTTGTGTGTACATGTCAATATAAATGCAAACACCCTGTGTAGAACAAGGGCGGATAGAACCGTATGGAACAGGGTCGTAGCTAGCGGGCCTTCAGGGGCGTAGCCAGGGGGGGGGTTCCAGGGGTTCCGGACCCCCCCCCCCCCCCCCGCCTCTGTTCTGGGCCGACTTACTACTAAAATTGTAAATATTAATAGACAACAAATAAAAGCTCCAATAAAATGTAGCAAATTTCTTGAAACGCTAGTTTTTCCCCGAGATCTATGTGGAGTTTTTTATTTTTTGAATTTTGGAACCCCCCCCCCCTCTCATAAGTGCTGGCTACGCCCCTGGCCTTGTCCTTGTGAGAACCGTCTCTGTTCTGGGCCGACTTACTACTAAAATTGTAAATATTTAATAGACAACAAATAAAAGCTCCAATAAAATGTAGCAAATTTCTTGAAACGCTAGTTTTTCCCGAGATCTATGTGGAGTTTTTTATTTTTTTGAATTTTGGAACCCCCCCCCCCCCCCCCCCTCTCATAAGTGCTGGCTACGCCCCTGGCCTTGTCCTTGTGAGAACCGTCCTTCAATATCCCCTCGAACAAAGGATCATGAAGACGCGCGCTCTGCCCAGTCGTCCTCTTCTCCGTTTCATCATTTTCTTAGGAGCCTGGCACTAGCACGACTCGTGCGACCGGCAAAGATGGCGGCGTATTCAATGGCGGCGAGTTATGAAAACTTCTCACTAAACGACGTATTTGGCCGGCCAAAAAGCTGCTTAAAGCAAGATCAAATACAAGTAGAGAATCTTTCGCCCTTTACCCATCAGACCGGCTTTGCTGTACCTCCTTGTAGCGAGGTAAGTTGAGTTTTTCTGGCTCACAAATCTGTGTCATGTTCCCAATTTTGCTTAGTCATAAGGAGTAAGCTTATCAAAGTGAAATAAAAGGGATTTTTAATAGTTATCTCTACCCCGTAAAAATTAAAATGATATATCATACTGAAAGAATAAAACTAGGACTCTTACCAGTAGCCTCTTTCAATTATCTCTTCGCAGTTTTATAATAGTTTTTGCGTCTGGAAACAAAAATGTTTGCAAGTGATTTTTTCTTTGACAACTTCTGATTTGGTTCCAGTAGTCGTATCAGTAACTTATTTCAATTCTAGCTTGGACTTACTGACCATTCCGATCGGCTTCTCCAACCAAAATAGTAGGACTATTTCTGTAGCTAAGCTTGATATAATCACTGGCTACAACTTGCAAAAAATGACCTAAAATGCCATTTGTTACATTCTATGAACAGGGTGCTAACAGAGGCCTCTCACAATGCAAGAGAGATCTCTACTGACTTTGCTGACGTTTTCTCATCAACATTTCTGGATGAGACTTACTGGATTTTTCTGTTTTTCAAAACCTGTTTCCCTGTAATTTTAGTTCGCATGTGATTCACTGCCACAAATAGAGATCATGTGTACCTGTTCCGCTTCCCAACCCGGTCGCTAGAAGATGGCAGCTTAACCTTCAAACCGTAACTAAACCACAGTATTCTGATAATCCTGGAATTTATTGTAGATTGATTTGATTTTGGTAAAAAGACTATGATTTGAAGTGAATTATACAAGCGATTGTGAAACTAACATCCAGCTAATGAACTAAATCAAAGGTGTTTACATAGTGTTTACATAGCTCTGTAACTTGCTAAGAAATTCAAACAGTAACCAATAGGTCGCAATAATAGTAGAATGCGTGACAGCACAGTACCGTCATATGTGTATGACAGGAAACTCATCGTGGGCAGGCAGAGGTCTCTCTCACACTGCGAGAAGAGGCCTCTGTTAGCAGGAAATAAGGGGGGTAATCTTGTTTCACACAGTATTTCACGTTTCACAAAATTCAGGAAGACTTTTTTGTGTTTCACGAAACGAAAAATGCTGGTTAAGTTGGAAAAAAAAAGTAAGACAACATATCATGTTTCATGAATTGTAAGTAAATCTCACATTTTTTACTTAAATCTTGTTTCACTGACACATGCATTTCATTAGCCTACTTGCAGTGTTTTTAGTGTGAAAAACCCTTGGTGTTCGTGATATGATCATGGGAATCAGTTTGTCACAAATCCAAGATGGCACCAAGGATCACAGACTCCAGGGTTTACAACAATCAAAACACCACCTGCAAGCAGGCAATTGACCAATTAAAATAGCTTCAGCAAGTGGGAATCAGCATATCTGTTCTTATACCATTAGGCCCTTCCAAGTTTGTTTGGATGTTTAAAATGAAGAGATAACAATTAATTAACCGAGATTTCTGTTTAAATGCTTTTTTAGCCTGCTGAGTTTCTCAAGCAGTTCAGTGAAGGTGAGGGTGATGTTAAGATACATTTCGACCATGGCACCACAACGCTGGCCTTCAAGTTCCAACATGGTGTCATAGTTGCTGTCGATTCTAGAGCCACTGCAGGCTCATTCATAGGTAATGTAACAATCCTTGCATTTTTTGTTTATCATCAAACACCACCACAACAAAACATGTAAGTGTTGTCCAGAAATGCAGAGATAAAGAAATTATTGTTTGCTTTTTCTGTTGACCAAATCTCCATCTGAAATTCACAGATAGAAAATTTAACAATTGACCAATATGGAGGACGAAGGAAGCTCAACTTGTGTTTAAAGGCCCATACGCGACCGGGAACCTTTGCGCTGTGTTTTCAATTGGCTCTATTGTCATTCAACAGCTGTGATTGGCTGATACTGTAGGTCCCAAGGGGTTCCTATTGTTCTTCGCATTTCACAAGTTCAAACTGCAAATTTGCATAGAGTTTTCAACTGCGTTTTATTCTCTGTGAGCCTGCAATGCGACTTGGGTGCTTATGGGTCTTTAAGTCTTTACCAAAGAAAACCAGAGACCAGAGAGAGTTTGTTTTGTTTTTCTTTACATTCTCATTGGCTAAAACCATAAAATCAATTTTTGTCAGCTTTTTGAGTTGTTAATGAATCCATCTTACCTTTTTGAATTTAGCCTGTTTATTGAATCTAATAGGCCTTTATCACGCAATATTCATTAATAATATATAATAGTTATCAGGAAATGGATCTCAGTTTTCATTTTGACACATCCGTATTAGTAAAATTACCAAGTTTGGTGATGATTGCTTGAATACTGACTGAGATATGAATTTTCAAAACTTCGTATTCTGGCTTATTTTTTTACAAAGAAATGTATGGGAAAGTACATTGAAACAAGGCTGGACGGGCATCCATGCCCGTCCAGCCTCGACTTGACATATTTGCCCATACATTTCTTTGTAAAAAGTAAGCCAGAATACGAAGTTTTGAAAATTCATTTCTCAGCCAGTTTTCAAGCAATTCTTTTGAAACTTTACAGTTTTACTAATATGGATGTGTGTTGAATTGAAACCTGGATTCCGTTTTCTGATAACTATTATATATTATTAATCAATATTGCGTGATAAAGGTCTTTTATGAGAAGAACAAGACTTATGTTTTTTTTATGGTTCTCCTCATCATACAGTATATATGTGACCTCTCACGCGAAAACGTACATGTGTTTTTTACAAGCGTTAGCTTTTCTAACGCCACCTCGCGCTTAGAAACACTTTAATCGCGCCTGGCTAACGCCATCTCGCGCTTTTCTAACACTTGACTCGGCCTAGCTAACGCCAGCTCGCGCTTTTCTAACACTTGACTCGGTCCTAGCTAACGCCAGCTCGCGCTTTTCTAACACTTGACTCGGTCCTAGCTAACGCCAGCTCGCGCTTTTCTAACACTTGACTCGGGCCTAGCTAACGCCACCTCGCGCTTTTCTAACGCTTGACTTGTGCCTATCTAACGCCAGCTCGCGCTTTTCTAACACTTGGCTCGCGCCTACCTAACGCTTGACTAAGAAAAACGCTTGACTCGCGCTTGCTGGACTCGCGTCGCGTTGCAGTCCGAGAAACGAGCGAACGGCTCTATAAATGAGTGAACGAGTTTACGAAACAAGCCCTACTTACGAACGAATAATGAATAATGCTCTCAAAGTGAAAGATAAAAGTAAAAATTTCATGTATGCGGGTAGATCCTATGATGCAAAAATATGAATACCCACGTGCGAAATACTAAAGTGACACGGCGCGAATGTCGAACCCCAACACGCGCTGTGAAGTTTACTTCTCGCTCTCCAAATAAAAAAATAATGAGCGCATGAAAAATAATTATTGTAAACTACAAAGAGACAAAATTACAAGAAGTACTACGGTATTTACTGTTAGGCTTCCAGAACAAGCAGGGTGAATTTGGTGCAGCCTGATGACATTCTTGTCAAGCGCAGAACGTAAACAAAAAGTTCGTGTAAAACTTACCCGGCGTCTCAGTCGATTTCACAGCATTCCACTGTTCCTGTTTCAAAGTTCAGAAATACTAGTAATGCAGTATGCATGATTTTTATCCCTTGAAAGCACAGTTTGAGTGCGATTTGCAATACTGAGCACGACAGAACTTCTAGCCGCCCGGAGGACAAGTTCGTGTTTGTGATTTTCGTTTACTGTACACACACTAATTACATATTCATAACTGGTTCGCACTTTCTATTCAATCTCTAAGTAAAAACTTTCCTTTGTATACCTTTGTTCTTCTCTCGTTCTTTCTTCCTTTTCTATCTATCTATAAAGCAGAGACTAAACTGCAATTCTTTTGGAATGCAAAATGGGAAGCATTTTCGATAAACAACCGAAAATACAAGTGAACAACAACAAATTCATATTTAAGATACATGCGGCGCGTCGTGCCGCGACATTATTTTACTTCACGGACAAGTACAGAAGGCGCGTTTCAAGATGAAAGATCGAACATGACTCAAAATACATTTTCCATTGAGCACTTATTTCCAAGATATAAGAAATTCAGGAGATTTTATTGAAAACAGAGAGCCCCAGGAGATGACGTAAAAAATACGGGAGATTCCCGGGTGATCTGTGAGTATTTTAATCAGAATACAAACAGAAAATACCATTCACAGCTTTATTTCTAGTTTGTTTTAATCATGATACTAAATATTTTGCAAGTTATGCGCGCTGATTGCGATGTTCATTAAGAAAAGTCAAGTATTGGTTGATCGAATTTGTATTTAATTTGTCTATGTCGGTTAGCAGAGCAAGCGGAAAGTAAAACAAAATAATTACTCGGTGTAAGTAAATTCTTCGCTTTAGAACGGATCGCTTCATCCTTGGCAGCTTGACTTTTAAAAAGCAAAGAAAGTAAACATGAAAGTTAGAGCTCATTTCGCGAGAACTTTGTTCGAAAGTTTAGGTCGTGCCTAGAAGGCCGACCGTGTTTTCTTGCCGTTAGAACTTTTAAGTCTAGTTTCGCGTCTTTAACGAACGCTTTATTTAAACCATCATGCAACTCTCGCGCTTTGTTTTAATTAAAACTTTGGCTCGCGCCTTGTTAACGCTTGATTCGCACTGCTTCGCTAACGCCACCTCGCGCCTAAGAAAAACTTGAATCGCGCCTGGCTAACGCCACCTCACGCTTTTCTAACACTTGACTCGGGCCTAGCTAACGCCAGCTCGCGCTTTTCTAACACTTGACTCGGTCCTAGCTAACGCCAGCTCGCGCTTTTCTAACGCTTGACTCAGACCTAGCTAACGCCACCTCGCGCTTTTCTAACGCTGACTTGTGCCTATCTAACGCCAGCTCGCGCTTTTCTAACACTTGACTCGCGCCTACAAACGCCTGATTCGCGCATAGCTAACGCTTTTTGCAGCTAACGGAAAAGGCGACCTGTACGTTTTCGCGTGAGAGGTCACATATTTCTTTGTATATTTTATTGTAAATTAATTGGGCTGTGTCATGGTTATTTGAATAAATTTGTAAATACAGCTCTAAATTTGTATGTAATCATCCCCAAATCACTTATATCACTTGGTATTAGCCTAATAGGCAATGTAGGCAAGTTTTAGCATTAAGACTGCAGAGTCAAATTTTGATGTAAATTCAAACTTTAGAAACTTGTCATCCTGACAAGATTTCAAAAACACAGTGTTGCAATCCGTTTCCATCCGCTCTGTAATAGGTCCATGAAGCCTACAATCATGATCGATTTGTAGTTAAAGGGCTATTTAACAAACTTAGGCTGGTATTTTGGCTATCCATAAGTTATTTCTATGTTTTTTGCATCAACAAAGGTGTGCTAAAATCGTGACACCGCTCCTTTAATTGTAAGTTTGTTATTATTATTTTGCCAGCTTCTCAGACAGTAAAAAAGGTAATAGAAATCAACCCATATCTACTTGGCACAATGGCAGGAGGAGCTGCAGACTGCTCATTCTGGGAAAGACTCTTGGCCAAGCAATGCAGGTATAAATGGATACATGATTTTTGTGAAACCAATTCCAATCAAATGCAAAAACAAGGCCCGACTGAGAACAAATTACATTGTAATTCATTATTTTAGAGCATTTGGTTGGGAATTCTAAAGGTGGAATAATATAGACACTCAAATTACGGTTAAATTCACTGATTTGCACTTCACTTTTTGAAAGTGTCACTTTTGGTTTGGAATATTTTCTGTTTTGTCATTCAAACCATCTAAGCCAATCAGGTTCTTACAACACTGTTTCACCTGGTGCTGTCACCTGGCTTTCAATTTGATGAAAAGCCAGTCGACTGCACCAGGCAAAACAGGGCAAGGACCTGATTGGCCCAGATGATTTGACTGGTGGAACAGAGAAACTGAAATCAAGCCATGCTTTTCAAATTCCCAGTATAAAACAATGATTTTTGCCCTAAAGATATTTATTTAAATCACTTTGAGGGGCTTGCGAAGGATCACAGTATTGATAAAACCTACTATTATTTCTATGGAACTTATAGGGTTTATGAGCTTCGTAATAAGGAACGTATATCTGTATCTGCTGCATCCAAACTTCTGGCCAACATGGTGTACAACTACAAGGGAATGGGGCTCTCAATGGTAAATAATACTTTATGTTGATTATAAGAGTCAAAATCCAAATATTGTGAAATATGGCATCTAAATCTGTAGTTCTGTATACTTTGTCAGTGAACGATCACTGAAATTTTCAAGAATCTCAACAAATCCAAGTATTTTTATCCTATGTATCAGAGAATCTTTAAGCTTAGTCATGTAGGGACTCCAAATTTGTTGTATCACATTATAGAGGACAAGCAGTGTTATAGTAAAATTTTGTAGGTGTTTAAAAATTTCTTGCAAGGATTAATCTAATGTAGTCGCTGACCCTATGTCATCATTTTTGTTAGTTTGAAACTTATTTTTGTCATGTCTTTCTCTCAGGGAACCATGATTTGTGGCTGGGATAAAAAGGTGAGTGGCTTAGGGTGATTAGAGGGTAAAATGTTGTGTGCTCTTTAATATTTATTTGAAAACTCTACCATAATTCTGTAAGGTGCCTTGGGATGATATAAAGTATAAAGCACATTTGGCTCAATGTGTGGGTCCAGAAAATATCCATCCCCCCTCCCTATGGAAGGGATTGGAAATTCCAAGGGGATGTGGGGTCAATTTACCTGATTTCTTCCATACAAATACTGCATTTTCCTTTGGAAATTCCAGAGGGGTGGGGTGAGGGGTGGGGTTTTTCTTTTGGTTTAAGTCTATGTACAATTCTGTATATGATTCCAAATAAAAATGTCTGTCTGTCACAATCTTATCTGTGAAAAGCCCCCCCCCCCTACTTCTGCAGCACATGGAGGAATTATCTAGTCAAAACCTGCCTCATTCATATGTTCATTGAAATTTCTCCAGGGTCCTGGGCTGTACTATGTGGACAGTGATGGAACCAGGCTGAGCAATAACATGTTCTCAGTTGGATCTGGGTCAACATATGCATATGGTGTTATGGACAGCGGCTATAAATATGACATGTCTGTAGAGGATGCCTATGATTTGGGTGTCAGGTCCATATACCATGCCACCCATAGAGATGCATACAGTGGTGGTGTAGTTAACAGTAAGTATTAATAATATTATTGTTATTGATCCCATTGAAGTAAACATTGAATTAGGGGTTCACCAAGCAAAAAAACTTTGAACATTGATATTTAAGAGTTGTTAAATCCGATCTTAGCCACAGTCTCATGCATGAGCAGTGTTCTTAGAGAATAGGCCTCAAAGGTACATAAGATGGACCTTGCAGAGTTCACAACTTTGTACTAGGGCAGGACAAATGATATTGAAGAAGAAGTGCCCTCTTCTGGATTGACTCAATTAATTAACACATCTCAGTGGTGGATCGAGGATTTTTAAAATGGGGGTTCCATTTATGAAGATCATGCATCTTTAATTATTAGTTTAAAATTTCTTTAGTGCCATGGTTTGAAGACAAGTATAATATTTCTAAAATAGACAATATGGCCAACTGCATAAGCGATGGCCATTAAGGTGTCACTGAAAAAAGGCTTGAAATGCAGGACTAATAAGGACTAATTCCAATAATAATCTTACGGCACAATGACGTCTCCATTGAAATGTTTTATTTATACCACTGGATCCACCACTGCATCTACAAGCCTGGCCAGTTTAATATGGGACACAGGCATCCCAAGATCAGCTTTTGGTTCGCGCGCGCACGCTAAATAACTTGCAGTTTTGAGCGCCTGTAACGCTAAAGCCACTGCAGTCTGACCCCTCCAAACGTATAAAACCCCTAGCTCTAGTATCTGTCTGCCATATAAACTTTCATATGCAAACTCTGAGACAAATATTACCCACCTTTGATTCCCTAAAACACAATGTCCCTCCATTTAAAATTGCCCGCTTCCATCTTTCTTTCGCGCGCCCTCCAGCTCCTCCAACCCCCCTCCCCCTCCCCCATACAATGTTGGATCCATTCCAAATTGTGGCTAATGTTTTGGTGATATTGCTAGGAAGACTATAACAACATTGTATGGGGGAGGGGGGGGCGAGTAAAGAGGGGAAGAGAGGGATAGACAGCGCATTAAGGGGCGAGAATGGTGGAGTCGTGGTATTTCCCTACATGTTTATCAATAATAATATCCAAATTACTAAGCCGTCCCTATAATTTAGGCCAGGATTGTAGATAGAGTGGAAGAGTGGCGCAAACATCCTCTACAACTGATTTAGCTATGCTACTCTATACACGCACCAGGTCCGTTAGGCACCACTCAGTGTGATGTTATTGGGTGGACCATATTAATTCTCCTAAGATTGACTTTGTACTCTGTTTTCTCTCTGCAGTGTATCACATGAAGCAAACTGGGTGGATCAAAGTTAGCCAGACAGACGTTGCAATGCTTCATTATAAGTATCAAGAAGAAAAATCCAAGTAGTTCTGTCTTAGCTAGAATCTAATACCCAGTATATGTACAAGAAGTTAGCATGATCATGCAGTCTTTTTTCATTCAGCGAGAAATCTCTCATAGTTGCCATCCCTTTGAAAATCAAGACAAGACATATATTGCTCATTGATATCAGTTTATAGTCTTTTTTTTGTTGAATCACCATCTACGCCTTGATAACTTTCAAAGTTTTCAACTTCATAAAATGCAAGGCATGCATGTTCATGTACATTTCCTAGTGTTCTTTGCTAGTTCACCATCTTCCTAGAAGCTACAGTAGTCATGAATTCATCAACTGTCAGGATTTTTTTAATATGTAGGAAGTTATTTATACTGCAGTTTCTAGAGTGCTGTCCTGCCTATAAATTATCTACTTTGTGGAGTTGCAGATTAAAACCATTTACTATCAAAATATGATGTTGTGTTCATGTGTGTCCTGGCATGCTGTTTGCTGTGTGTCTGATCTCATTATTCAAATCTTGGAAAACCGGTTGGAACATGGTGGGGTAGCCAGAACTTTGTCAATGGGGGTCCCAGAGGCCCATTTTTTGCTAATTTCCCCATACATTTAGAAATTTTGTCGCATGTTTACTGTAATTTAGTGCTGGGACATTTTAATTTTTTAAGGCCATTCCAGTTAGGGCAAGTGCCAGAGATTTTGCCACCATTTTTGTTTGGAGGAACCTATAACAATGACATCAACTCTCCCGGTTTTGCCGCTAGTCTCAAGATTTTTCACTCCTGTCTACATACCAGCAAAATTTTCCTGAACTGCCATATATTTACTGTATTTCTCCTGGTTTTCTCATATAACCTTTGTAGCCTTTGTATACACCTTATTCCAAAATGGCTGACTGGCCCTTGTGGCACCGTTCTCATAAAATTATTCTTTTCTTTTACATTCACTCAAGCACAAACACAAAAGATAATTTCATGAGAGGGAGGCCACAAGTGCAAATGAGCAAAAAGTCGGCCATTTTGGAATAAAGTGTATTTTGACTGAGATTCCAAGGTTTCTCCCAGTTTCTGGAGTCCTAGTGTTGACATCCCTGCTATCAGAGCCAAATCAGTCTACCATTTTTCAACCCTTTTCAAATAGCCGTTTTCATGACAAATACACCCGTATCATGACCACATTATTTGTGTGTGTGTGTGTGTGGGGGGGGGGGGGGGGATCCTGCTCAACAGGAAACATTATATATTCATCCCTATTAAGGGATAGCATTTTCTACGATCCATGGGGATAGCAATGAGGGTGGGGCTATTATAAATTTTGCCCAATTAGCAAAGACAAAGCTACACTATTCTGAGTAGGCTTTCTGCAGCTATCTACTATTAAAACATTGCTATTATTATTATAAAAAATAAATAACAAATAAATAAATAACAAAAGGCCAAGTATAATAAAGCATGTGGAAGAAGTTTGCAGGAAGCTATCTTGGGGATCCCTGTGGTAAAAGTAATCGAGTAACCTGGGCACCAGTGTGTCCAACATGGCGGCTCCCGTGAGAGCGTGTTGCAGAAAACTGCTTCTTTCTCCTCAAAGTACGACTTGGGGAAGCCTCAGTTGCTACCGTACTACCTCTAGAAATTTGACTTGCACGCTCTTTATCATGTCTAGAAAATATTCTGCTGAAAATCCACAAAGTTTGGGCGATCAAGCGCCAAAAGCTTATTCGAAATCTATCTCCAGAACCCGTCACTTTTGAGTGGAAAACGAACAGAACCAAAGACTTTGACAAGAGAATGCGTGGAAGAAGAGATAGAGAGGAACAAGAGGCTTCAGGATTCTGAACCAGTAGAGATCAAGGCTCCGGAGAGCGTTGAATGGCAGAGTGGAAGCAAGAGAGTTGGGGCGATTGGTGTGAAACTTGGCATGTCAGCTTTATGGCTGCGGGATGGGAGGAGATTGCCCGTGACTCTTATACAGGTAGGAAAAGGCAGACTTAAAGGGATTACTTGTCACTATGTGCTATGCTTCAGGTGGCTACGTGTGTAAAATTAGTTGCCGTCCAGCAGGGTTTGACATTGAGAATGAGAGATATTGCAGGTATAAATGCAAAATTTCAGCAAGTAATAAGTAATCATCCCTTTGGGAATAAAATCACAAAAGTGTGGAGGCCATGCTGAAAGTGAAAGTTTGTCATATTTTGTCAGGCTAGTGTGACTAAATAAAGTTGATCAATGTAGGCATTACTTTTTTGCAGATCAAGGATTGCCAGGTTGTACAGGCAAGGGTTGCTAAGGCTCATGGGGGAAATGATCAAAGAACAGAGCTACAAGTTGGTGCTGTTGATGAACCAGAACTAAACAAGGTAAAAACTAAAAAAAATAGAATTATTTGCATTAAGTAAGAGCTTCTGGTGCAATGAATCATCTCAATAAAAACAAAGTAATGCATTATGGTCAGGGTGAGTTGTTTCAGTGAAAGGCATTATGTAACCCTCTACCCCTCTGTAACTTCCAAAGACCCCCTTGGGAAGGGTATGGCTTTTTTCTGGAATCACGCATTGTTGGCAAATAAACTTTAAACCAGGCCACAGAAAATACAGCCAACGAGAATGCAGGAATGGCGTAGCATATTCTGTGGCATTCAAACCAACCTTACCATCACTGCATTTAGGTAAAGCATTGCCTTTTATGTAGCAATTGGTATAAAAATAGTTATACAATGCTTTCAAGTGGCATACTGCAGAATATCCAACTTGTCTCTTGTATTTTCCCAGCATACACACTTGTCTAAAGGCTCCTTTAGAGCCAGAAAATACAAGTGATGCATGGGATATTCTGCAGTATGTTCTGTTCACTTAAAGTAAACTTGTGTTTCAATGTCATTTTCCTTCAGGTTGATAAAGCACAGTTTGGTCATTTCAAGAAGGTTTCAGTGAGACCTAAAAAGGTGGTCTGTAGCTTCCCTGTGACTCCTGATGGATTACTAAAGCCTGGTAAATAAACTTGATTGTCTGTGGAGTGAAACTTAACAAATAATGCCTACTGGTAACACTATTGTTTGCCATCAGAAGCAAATGCCAACCAAATGAAATACATTTGTATTTCTGTTGCAAAAAAAGAAAACGAATCTATAAGTTTGACTCATATTTGCTGGCTGCCAGAGAAAAAAAAATTTTGTCACAAAATAGATTTGATTCTTTTTCATGATGGGTGCATTTAAAATCTACAATTCCCTTTCCTTTCAGGTACTGAGATCAATGCTTCTCATTACTATCCCGGTCAATATGTGAAAGTACAAGGCATAACGTAAGTGATGCTCAGCATTTCCCTGTTTCTCCATGTTTTGGAGAGTGCATTGGATTTCTTTTAAAGTGCATATCACCCCTGAGAGGAGAGGACATGGACTGAAAGTTGTGCTTGAACAAATAAGAACGGCAATAATTTTGTTTCCATATTTTTTTGGTTAACAAGATATGTAAGATCAATGTTTTATTCAAAATTTGATGACATGGCAAGAGGCAGAAAATATGCATGCTAACATCAGCCAGTACGTATCTAATCCAGTGGCTTTTTTGCATGACATGACTGCATGACATAGCCCCTTTAAGCCCATTGCATATATAAATGGGCCTTTAAAGATCTTCTCAAACAGTCATAATTATTAATTTCTTTGTGCTTATAGGAAAGACAAAGGTTTCCAAGGAGTGATGAAAAGATGGGGAATGAAAGGGCAACCAGCCAGCCATGGTCAGTCAAAAACACATAGGAAAATGGGTGCGACAGGTGGTGGCCAGGAACCTGGTCGGATATGGCCAGGCAAGAAAATGGCAGGACACGTGGGGAACAAGAACTGTACACTGTTTGCTCTTAGGGTATGTGAAATGAAATTTGGTAAAAAATTTCCAATATGTAACTGTTTATTACTTGTCTTTCAGTGCTCCGTTTCATAGTTACACAACAGCCTTTGTTTGATCCCAAGAGGGCAAGGTTGACCTTTCACTGTTAGAGATGTGAAACTTGTTAGCATTATAGGAAAATGCTAACAAGTTTCTTTGCTCCGACAAAGGGCTAATGCTCGAAATGTCAGCAAAACACCATTTTTCCACAGCGTTTAACATAAATCTCAACCTTTGGTTGTTGTTGTTCATGTTAACATCTCCACCGATGCAGACCACCTAGTTTTCCCATAAAACTAGTCATACCATTGTTAGCATTATAAAAGGACTGATTTGCATTTCAAGAGAATGAAGGTCTTTATCAGTGCCAGGTCAACCTTAACCTCGGTGTGACACAGCAACTGAGAACTGTGAAAAGGTTGGTTGTCCATTGCTAAATATTATCTTTACCAGTGTTCCCTTTGATTCTTTCCACAGATTCATCGCATCAATACCAAATACAACGTTTTATACGTCCAAGGACAGTGCCCAGGCCCCTGTGGTGGTTTCCTAAGAATAAGTGATGCATGGAAGACTCATTCGCAGACTCCACCCTTCCCAACATACCTTGTGGACCCTGAAACACCATTACCAGAAGATTTATATGCCGAAAATATACAGCCATTCCATGAGGACTCAATTAGTTATGAGCAAAAGAAACAAGGAAAAAAGTGATATTGGGAAAATGTTTTAGACAGCAAAACAATGTTGAGCTTATAATGCTTTGAAATCTGCTGGTGAACAATATCTGTGCCAGTGCATAGTAAATTTGTTAGCAGTAAACTAGTGCATCTCAAGTAGAGGTGGATTTAGGGGGGCCTCCCATACACAGGGACGTCAACCCCAGGACTTCAAAAATCTGGAGACTGCCTTAAAAGGATGAAATTTCATAAAACTCTCCCAGGAGAAATGCAGTAAATTTATGGCAGTCATCATCAATTTTTCCCAGGAGACAGAGCGAAAAATCTTGAGACTCCCCACAAAACCAGGAGAGGTGACGTCCCTACATACATTAATTCTGTATTTGGTGAATAATATTTGCAATTTTTGGTCCCAATATTTTCACTCTCCTGCCCCCTCCCCCCTTCTGAATTTACTGGATCTGCCCCTGTCGCGTTGGTTCGTGATAAGGTTGATGGGTTATCTTAATTGCCAATAATAAAGAGGAGTGACTTTTCATCATGTGACCAAAGTGATTCAGTTATATCAGGGGCATAGCCAGGGGGACCCAGGGGACCGCGGCCCCCCTTTCTCGGGAGATTTTCCCATACTTTTACTGTATTTGCTGGAGGAAATTAGAAAATTTTCGTCCCATGTTTTCACTCTCTGCTGAGGATATTACATGGCCACACGGAGATACGATTTTTATCGTTTTTATGGGCTCCCTGTGGTAAAGCTATCGGTGACTGCAATATCAGTTGGTCAGTGGTTATACTTTAAAACAAAAATGGCGGGCAAAACGGACAGTGAGTCCGTGATTGTCAACAAGAAATTGTCAGGGAATTCCGGCAGATCTTGTTTGCTGAAATGTTAGATCTTTAGGTAGCACTTAACTTAAGTAATGATGTACAAGCCAAGAGGTTCGGTGGTCCAGTCGAATTGGCAGGAAACGCAAGAGGGCCGGGAGTTCTTTGGTGGGATGTTGAGAAGGAACAGAAGAAAAGCTTTCGGTAGGAGGAAAACATGCACTATTTGCTTCATTTACTTGCTGGGCAGATTTTGTATGGCTGCCTTACCAAGGAGGTATCTCATTTTTTTATAGAGGTATCATTGCGCACAAAATTACTCTCATGAGAAAGACAGTGAATCCTCTATTTTCAGTGGAGAGATCACGCGGCCGCGCATCGGGAACTCCGCGTTTTTCACGATAAAAATTGATATCGAAAATCCAATCGATAATAATTACTTGATTGGTATCCAGATTGGTATCGAGTGTATCAGCTAATTGATACTCACAAATTTTTGTCCAATCAATTCAACTTATCGATCTGCGCTTAAGATCTCGAACGTGCCAAGCAAGCAACAACACCACACTTCATTCTTTGGTAATGGAAGTTTATTTCCAGCAAACAACAGACTGAACATACATGCAAGCTACCAGAAAATAAATTTCATCCCACCCAAAAGGTCGGGAACCTGGCACATGTTACATGAAAACAAAAATAATCATCAGGGGCGGATCCAGGAATTTCAGAAAGGGGGGCCAGATAGTGAAAACATGGGATGGAAATTTAGAAATATCCATCATCAAATACAGTAAATGCATGGGAAAATCGCCGAGAAAGGGGATGGAAGTGCAGCCCCCTCGGCCCACCCCACAATCCGCCCTGCAAGTGGCGTGAGCACCATGCATTGCTGATAAAGTCACATTATCCACGAGGTGACCCTAGTCTGGCTTTGATTTGCATAGGGATGCTTGAAATGCCCAGCCTTCCTCTCCAGTCTCCCACTGACATAGTCTCGTACAAGATTTTCTTGAGTGGAAAACCAGGAATTGGTAAAACTAGCACCATCGCCAAGCTTTCTGGACAAGGTTAGAGTGATCAGTGTAAAATGTAAAACATACTGCAATTTGTTGAACCTAAAGCTACAGCCACATAAAAACCATTATTTTTTTACAATGTTTTCAAGACAACACATGCCTTCTTCAACAGTTGTGGTGCCTGGTTTTCTTATGCTTTTTTGCTTGGGGTGTGTGTGTTGTCATGTAATTGTTTGCCTGCACATCTTACTGAGAAAAGCAACCAATCAGATTCTACTGACTGATTTTGGGTCAGTAATTACCCAAGGGATGAGAAAATTCTGATGTGAATTGAGATGCACCTCTCACAAAGTGATGTGCGATATAGAGCACAGGGATGGCTGAAAAAAGATCACCTCTCCATAGTGGGTAGCGTGGATATTTTTTCTCAAGCACACAGTCTTTAACAAAACCAAGCACATCTACACCTTTTTTCCTACAGATATCCCACCAATGCATGTTGAAACTCCAGGAATACAAACGTCAGTTGTCTATTGGCCAGCCAAGGTAGATCTGGTGCAAAGTGATGGTCCTTAGCTAAATCAAAACTTAGCTAAATCAAACACTTAGTGTTTCTACTTTGCAAGAGGAAGCTTCATCCACAATTCATTTGGAGACATTCATTCAATGAAAAATCCCATGAAGTTTGGAAATTAACCACAGATAATTCGCTATGCATTTTATAAAATAGTTTTGGAACTCAGTCAACAAGTACCTTATTCTTTGTCTGAAAGTTTGATTTAGTACTATGTACAAGATATAACAGGGTGTAATTTTATTTTCTACAACTGTGCTTTGTAATATTTTCCAGCTTATTCAGTCGTCTAAGGTGGTTCTCTTCAAGTTCCAGTTCTGGGACTGTGGCGATCATGCCATGAAGAAATACAATCATCTTTTGCCAGTAAGAGACATCGTTAGTAATGTTACTATCAGAAACAAAATCATGTGTACACCTCTTTAAAGAATGTTGATTGGAACAAGGTTCTAAATGCATGCCACTAAAGGTTCATGGGAAAAAACAAAGTGAGGCTATAGTTCAGCAGCTTGAGTGCATGTGTTTGTGTTCCATGATATTTGGTGACAGGCTTTCAGTGATCCATCTTTCCCTGCATGAGCTTGATATGTTTTATACATAAAATTTAAAAAGGACTCTAAGGCCTTGGGTAAACATTCAAGTTAAGGTCACATCGAATACATTTAAAACAATAGATAATTCGTTATTTGAATGAGTAATGAGTCAGTATCTTTTGAAACTAATGTAAAATATTCAACTTGAATTTGACATATGCCCTAGGCCTTAGATATCTACATCAGCTCTACAGCATCCTTTAGGACAGACAGTAATGTGTTACTGAGTTGAAAGAACTTTTAAAGTTAATTCATCACCTCAACACATTTTATTAGGTGATGAATATATTTTAAGAAAATTGCTGATGTTTGCAGCAATTTTCATTAGAAAGCTGAGGTTCAATGTAGAGTTGGTGATTCGGTGGTATTTCTCTTGAAGCAGCATTAATTTATAATAGCAATAATTTATTCAACTTATATTGCACACTTATCAATACTAAATATTTTCAATTGCACATTACAAATATACAAAATTGCTGGGAAAATACTTACATAAGCTGTAAAGCCACCATTACCATCTCATCATAAGTTCATAATTCATGTTTTAGGCTTGCAAGAGTGGTGTTGATGCAGTGCTGTTTATGTTTTCCTTTACTGACAGGTATTTCACTTTCACTCTCAGACATGATCAATGCAAATGTTCTCGCAGCAATGTTTACCTGTAATGTTATCAATAATGATCTTATTAGAGCGGTTTTCATATGACTGTATTGAAATCAATCGCAATGTAATTACACCAATTCTGAATAAAACTTATAGGAGTATTAATAAGTAATTGTGAATTACTCCATCTGAAATTCACTCTGTTTAGATCAGCAATAATCTAACACCAAGATGAATTTATTAATTCACCAAGTTGTCAGTTATCAGAATGTGTGGTTCCAAAATATCCAACCTCCCTCCCTCACTTGGAAGGGATTGGAAATTCCAGAGGGGTGGGGTGGGGGGTCACTTTTCAACACCCTTCCATGGGGTGGGGGCTGGGGTTGGGGGATGGATATTTTGTGGAACCACACAATGTGGGAGAGGTTGCATCTCTGTGTTTTACTGGATATAGATTAATGATAAAACACTCCTCTATGATATACCCTTTCCGGGATACGTTGTCACCCAAAAAGCATATAAGCTTGGTGCGCTAGGGAGAATGGGTAAATATTTATTTAAATTTCTGTAAAATATTAGAAACAAACATGCTTGGAAATGTGCTGAAATTTGATCATTTCACCTGTGGTTGCGATAACTGTCTGAATTCAGATCAAACAGTAGCAGTTTAGATGCCCCCATCATCCTTTGCGCTTCATGCTTATAGGCTTTTTGAGTGACAACGTTTCCCGGAAACGGTATATACATGTCTAAGTGTCCTAAGTAGTAAAGCCAAAGATGGAATGCAATCATGTCTTTTTTTTCTCCCATATTCTGTGGTGAACCATTATGTTTTTTTGCATTTCTCTTAGATCTAAAACACTCCTCTATGATATACATGTCTAAGTGTCCTAAGTAGTAAAGCCAAGATGGAATGCAATCATGTCTTTTTTTCTCCCATATTCTGTGGTGAACCATTATGTTTTTTTGCATTTCTCTTAGATCTAGTTTTGATGAGTTGCCAAATAATGTGAGTAACAGCAGACTAGAGAGAAACTGTATTTTCACTAAATCAATCATTACTAAATACTAGAAATGTGCATAGAAACATCCTTTCCCATATGTATATACATGTATGGGCTCAATATTGTGTCCAGTGTGGTAATGCCTTTTCCACTAGTTTCAAAACTACAACTATTTCTAAGGCATGTGAATAGAATAATGAGTATCCACCTCTTGATACTGCATTGTATCATATGACACATTTTACATATTACAAACTTGCCGCTTCAACAATAGTTTGTGCTACATGCTAACTTATTTTACCAGCAAACAATTTAATCTCACTTTGTTCGCTGCACTTTCAGATTAACAACTTTTTTGATGGTCAAGCAAGAATTCTGACAGCTGTAGTTGGAGCTAGGTACTACTTTTTCATTGTATATTTTATAATATTTCTGTTGTTCTTTCAAAAATGTATTTCAGTTATATCAAGATTTAATACCAGTGTATTGATTTATTCCTTTATTGTACCGAAATATTGTTACTGGGCATATATCCTGTGATAGATATCTGTCATCCAAGTGAAAATTGATGTGTTGAGCTCGTAAAAGAAATACAGTGGTACCTCTATAAAGCAGCCACCCTTGGGATGGAGCAAAGTGGCTGCTTAATTGGCTGCTGAATGGAGTTATGTAAATACTGTACTTCAGTGACAATACATTATTTTAAGTGGCCGCTTAATAGAGGTACCACTGAAGTCAAAAGTAAATATTTTGTCCAATGTTTCTGTGCAGTGCTGAACAATAAATCCATCATCTGGCTTGATTTTGCAGAATAACGTCTGATTTGCACAACTAGGGATTGTGTCCCTCATTGACTTAGTATCAGAAGACATTCTGCACAACCTTACATTTTCTTGATCTCTAATGTACAGGTATGACCAAGTGTTGCATGGTGATATCACAGAACAAGAGTTGCGTGAATTTGAGGAACAGTGGTCTGTGCCAGTGTTTAGAATTGCAAATGTAAATGGCCCAAGATTGGCGGATGGGCGGAGTCTGGATGGCCGTGCTGGAATAATGGTAAGGAAACGGGTAGATATGGGAAGAAAGCAACCAGATGTGGGGCCATGGTGCAGGGGGTAGATACAGTGTTCACTCGCCCCCTGTTCCAACACTTGCTGTCTTGTCCAGTATAATCTTCACAATAGTCATCCCCTTTAAAATTTATAGATCATTTCTGGATATATGATATTATTTGAAGGAGCAATTCAACGTCCTTTATTAAGAGTCACTTTAATGCCATGCTGTAGATTTCCTGATGGGTAGAGCCTGGAATTTCACAAAACTGATTACGTTTTGTTGCAAACCTCAAGAATTTATACAGTCAGCCCTGAGTCAGACTTTTGATGACAGGCATCAACAATTTTACCTTCTCACTTTGCAGGAAACTGCTCCATTTCTGAACTATCTGGCTGAGTTGCTATGGCAACGTGACCAGGCAGTGATAGCTGACCGCGAGAGGGCCGATCGCGTGCACGTGTCACGCCATTCCTCGGGGTCGAGCCAGCACTCTCGTTCCTCTGCTGATCAGCGGTTTGTGATGAATGTGCAAGATAATTTCAGATCGTGATGAACAGTTGCGTGACGTGAGTAAAAACAATCTTGCGGTTATGGCTACGGGCTACGACTAGTTTCCCTGTGGAATGCCTGGAGGGAGGTGTCATTCTCAGTTTTCAAGATTGCGTGACATTGCAAAGAATTGCGTAACAGGACTGCAAATATTACGTGACGCTTATAATTAATGATCGCAAGGCCTCCACAGTACCAACTCGCGTTGCTACTTTTTCGCTGTTGTTTATGTGGGGGCGAAAAATCTACGAGCAAGAGCCGCAAATAGCTGGGAAAGGCGTAGAAAAGAAAATGATTCTAGTTTCCCTATTTGCATTAGAGGCGTAGCCACAAGTTGCTCGGAAACTTTTGACCAAAAAAGCAATTTTTTTAGCCCGAGCAACTAAAATTCGGAGCATCTTCGACTACATCGAAAGCGCTCGGATGTGATCGGTTGGACTTCGTAACTCTGTCGGTACATCTTCGGGATACATTCGGACTCGCAGTGATAAGTTTGGTGTGTCAGTCAATATCCTCAGTCAACAGAAAAAGGAAGCTCAATTTGCAGTTGCACGTGACTTTACCTTGTCATTAGTGTCAGATACCAAAAGATGGCGAATTTTAAAGAAATTCAGGCAATTTTACAATTTTTCGAGGAACTTTTTAGAAATATTGTGGCAACTTATGGTTAGGCCTACCTACCTCACCACTACCTAACAAAAAAAACATAATACAAACTCAGAGATTATGTGACAGAGTTTACTAATGATTCACTAACACTGCAGGGCATTGACGAAACTAAGAATACCTAACGATCACATTCTTAAAATCGAAAGGAGTCGTTTTAACAAAAGCTATGGAAACCCCTCGCTGTTATCAGATACACACTACTATTCTCAAACGCAAAATTTATCCGGCTTTCTGTTATTTTCTCACATGTTTGTCGTTGTGAAATACTCCCGTTATGTAGCTAATGTACGTACACCAGCCTTCATAATATTATGCTTAGTTCCTATGCAAGGTATATTTATCACTCAGATGTTACTAAACGCAAATAGTAATAAGAACTGCTTTTCTGAAAATAACGAAAATGCATGTAAATGAAAAACTGAAAAATGATGTTTGTTTTATTGTACAGAACGTGGCAGAAAGAAGTTGACGTGTTTCTGAAAGCAATTAATATTAATGATACTTTATTAGTTAACTAATTTAGGTTTTCCAGAACGGGTGCTACTAAAATAATGAATTTTGCAACCAGGGTGAAGCTGGCGTCTTATTCGCAGCGTATTATTCGACCAGCAACTTTTCGTGTGGCATCTGATTCAAATCCGGGGGCGTCTTTTCGACACTACTACTAAATGCTGGCATCATATTCAATACAAGTAAAACACCCTCTGGCATCTTTTTCAACAAGAATATATCTTCTGGCATCTTATTGAACACGGATAAAATGCTGGCATCTTTTTCAACACGAAGAAAGCTTCTGGTATCTTTTTCAATACGGATAAAATTATGACATCTTCTTCAATACGAATAAAATTTGTGTTATTTTGTCAGTAACATTCAAGTCAAATTTCGAGCAACTGACATTATTTCTATGCATTCTACAGTGGTTTAGAGTATAAATCAAGCTCGTGCACAAATATGATAATATCTTAAGAAGTAACTTCTTAAAGCTGAAATAAAATTTGATAATTTGAGCGTATTATGTTTGCAAAGGAAATTTACAGCCAGAAACGCTTGTAAGGCCTAAAAACGCGATTTGTCAGGTGCCCCCCGGATTTGAATAACATGCCAGGCGAAAAAGATGCTGGTCGAATAAGATGCCGCGAATAAGACGCCAGCTTCACCCTGGTAATTTTGAAAGACACTGTTTCCACTATCAACTGAAAGTTTCCTTTATAATATTGGTTTTTTTAAATTTCCAGCTCTCTTTTGAGAAACAAAATTTCCTAATTTTTCAGCTTTCCGAACTACTGTCAGCTGCGGCGTGTCTGTTCAAATACATTTCTCCCTCAAACTATTTGTTAAAATATCGGTCGCGTTATTTACATGTTGAATTAATTATAAAGTTGTAGTTTTCAACGGAAAATTGAGCAGAGAAGGAATGAGCTGTTTATCATTCGGCGCTTCTCGTTATTAATGAGCGTGAACTTTAAACCATGGAACCTGCATCTTCTGCTATGGAACCGTTGTGGAAGTGAAGGACGTGAAGTGTAATTTTAAGGTAAAGTGAACAATTGCCTCGAAAATTTGGAACAATTTATGACTGCATTGTTGCATGACAATATCTCACCTCAAATCAGAATAGTTCAGCCGCACTTCATTTTATATTATTTTATTTAAAAATGTAAGCTCCAAAGGTTAACAACGTGTTCAATGAGCCACGAAAGTGAACACTTTTTGAAGTGATTCCGGTTAAAGTATACTAAAGTTAGGGATGAATTTATTTGCCGAATTTAAATTCATTTTCATGTTTGCCGATTTGCATAGTTTCCTAGAAGTTCCAGAAGTATATTTAACTTTTTGCAGAATCAAGTTCTAGCATGAATGATTTGCCAATTTTTGGGTCACATTCGTTAACAAGAACATCTTTTGTTTTTTCTCTTGTGCGCGTGAAGCAAGAAAATTGTTTTTACAGATAATTAAACCTTGTGGCAAATTGGAACACAATGGTAAAAACTAATCTAAAGCAAGGAATTTGTCCACTGCGTTTGTCCCCTCCCTAATTGGTGATCTTTTTAAATGGAAAATTCAGAGAGAAAATGTGGTTTTGGGGAATAAAAATAATGGCCAATATTGAGTTGCGACTTCTTTGATTTGTCTCAAGGAAAATGAGGCCGACACGAAAAAGATCTGTAGTGCGTTGTCAAGTTAGATTTGTAGCACTTTCTCTGTCGTTTATGATTATGACTGCATATAAAGCAGAAAAGATAAAAAGGACTTTTTTTCACACAGTTAATTTTCAAAACATGGTTTGATTTTTCTGTTTCTGTTGGGCCAGTCAAACTATCTAGCTAATCGGATCAATAGCCGTATTCACACTAGAGACGGAAAACTCGTCTGAGACGAGTTTCTCGTCAGAAAAAGTCAATTCTGCTCAGAAACACTTCCTTGTTATCTGTCTAAACTTTCTCCTTCAAAAAAATTTTTTCCACGTGATCACAGAAGAACAGGGAACCATATTCAAGGCGAGAAACTCGTCTCAGACGGGAAACTCGTCTCTAGTGTGAATACAACTATTAGCCGTTTTCACACTAGAGACGGAAAAAATCGTCTTGGTGTGAAACCGGGACGAAACGGTTTTTTGACGGGAAATCTTAGTGTGAAACCGGGACGAGGACGAGACGGATTTTTGACGGGAAATCGTCTGAATTCATATCAGACGGAAAACTCGTCAGACGAAAAACCCGTTATAACTAGTTTTCCGTCCTCTAGTGTGAATACGGCTATTGACTAGTGCAGTTGACTTGCTTTTCTTTGCAACAGAAAGTCAGAGGCGACCGTTTTAGGCGAAACAAGGCAAGATGTCTTAGATTGTTTGACTGGAGAAAATGAAAGACCCAAAATCCAAACCCAAAGAGATGTTTTAAAAGCCCAACACAAAACAACGGATTTAGTAATAACATAATGTATTTTTAGTACCTTTTGGGTGCGGCGTAAATGTCTTGTGCGAGATAGCATCGGTAGGGGATCGAGTGGATCGATTGTTTCCTCGGCACAAACTGACAGGTCGAACCGGTGTTTTTGGTTTGATTTAAATGTACTCAGGTCAACCGGCGATTTAAAATCTTCAGCACAAAACTAACAAATGTATGAATTAGTGACAAGTTTGGCACTGATGTGCCCTTTCCTATGCCTATAAAGTCAGGAAAATTTATCTCAGATTTCACGGAAAGTTATGAGGAACTTTTACTAACAATATCTTCGTCCTTGGAACACCAGTATCATACGCAGCCTATAGGCCTGCAGGCACGGGACTGCAAATATTTGGGTGACTTTGGTGCAAGTACTGAACTGCATTCATGAGCTTGACCTGTAGATTTGCAAAGTCCTGCGTACGCCCCTGGACAATATGAAATTTCACTACATATGCTTACAATGTTTATAAAGTTGTGACTTCCATTTGTTCTGCATTTTATAAGGTAAGTTTATGATGGCTTTTTTGTAATCGTGGAAAGAGCTTCAAAGAAGTTAACTTTAAATGTGTTCAAAAGCAAAGTAAAGCAATCATCGGGAACCGGATACAGCTGAGAAGAATTCTCTTTTCTGTCTGTCCATGCATGTCCGTCTCTCTGTCTGAGTGTCCGTCTGGCCTGTTTATTTATGCTGTCTACCCAAGTCTGTCTGTCTGACCTCTTTATTCATGCCTGTGTGTCTATCCATGTCTGTCTGTCTGTCCATGCCTGCCTCTCAGTCTGTCTGTCTGTCTAGTCCGTCTGTCTATCCATGCATGTCTGAGTGTCTGCCTTTCTGAGTGTCTATCTATCTGAGTGTCTATCTGTCTTGAGTGTATAACTGTTCTGTCTGAGTGTCTGTCTGTCTGTCTGTCCATCTCCGTCCGTCCATTTATGTCTGTCTGAGTGTCTGTCTGCCTGTCTTCCATCTCCGTCCGTCCATTTATGTCTGTCTGTCTTTGTTTACCTGGCTGACTGCATTTCTTCTGGTCTTCGTTCTGTCATAATCTTATGTTTTTTTTCTAGATTTCACAGCAGTAGTCCATCTTGTACATTTGACCAGTATATGACCCAACACAACCGACATGAAAGGCAACCCCAGAGAGCATGCGAATTTATGGTCATTGCTGACATTTCGCTGGCTCAGCCCACTTATCGACCAAGGAAATAAATCTCCCTTGAGACAATCCGACTTTCCGCCTCTCTGCCGAACAGATAAAACCGACCACCTAACCCTACAGCTCGAGCTTAGTTGGCTCAAAGAACAAGAGCGCGCGAAGAAGAAATCTCAAAAGCCAAATCTCTGGCGTGCGCTGCTCGGCCTATCGTCTGTTAGCGAATGTCTTTTCTTACTCTCCATGTTCTGGTTGGGCTCCCTGTGTATTATCAGCACTCCGTTACTACTGTACTGGTTGCTAAGGGCGTTGAAAGAGGGCGTGGCACACCACGTGCTTTATTTTGCACTGGGTATTAGCTTGATGTCATTTGTGAGGAGTCTTGTCTGGTGTCATGGGTTTTACCGATGCCAAGTACTAGGCATGCGCGTCAGAACGGCTATCACAGGAATAATCTACAAGAAGGTATGGAAGCGGTCAAAACATTTGTACTCGAACGGGACCCGAATTTATCGCGGGAGGTGGTAGGTCCCGGGTTGTACCTACCCACCCGCTTTTTCCATGCTCAAGTAAGGGGTGTTGGATTTTATTGCATGGATGTGTTGCTATCACTATAAAGAAGACGGTGCTGAGCCTATCGTTTGTATTCATTTATTATTTTACGAGATATTCGCATTTAAAAATGGCCATTTTTTCCTAAAAGAAGGTTGGTTGCGGCATACACCACCCCATCGGGTCCCATTCGAGTACAGATGTTTTGACCGCTTCCCTTGCATTCTCGTACCCAGAGCTCCGCGGCTCGTCACCTCGCGGGCTAGGCTCTGGTAACATGCATTTGAGAGCCTTCACTGATTGGTGATTTTGAAAGTTGGTGCATGCGCACAAAGTTCTTCTCTCAACGGCTCTTTATCAAATCTCCCATGTAACAGTGGTCGCTACCAGAGCCTCCCCTGTGAGGTGACGAGCCGACGAGCTCTGAATTCGAGAATGGTGTGTTGGTATATTACCAAAATTCCTGGAAATCAAAATCCCTTTTCTACGCCCTAGATAGGCGGATTGTTTATGGCGTCAGTGTTTACGTTTTGGCTCATTTGCTTTAGCAACATGCATATCAAGATAGCAGTGTCGCCTTTCTAGAGATTGACCGGGCTTCCTGTTGTATCTTGTCTACCTTGTTGCCAGGCTCTTGACCGTGAAACGAGAGTGGAAAATGCACATTGCACATAGCATCTTTCCTCGAGTATATTTGAGTTTTGGTTGAGTTTTAAGCTTTCTAAGCCAATAGGAATAGCGAAAAACTATATGGTATGCAGATATTTCCTTGTAAGGAAGTTAGAGAAATGTCGACACTTTTTCAAGGGAACTATCTTGACATGGAAAAAGTTGTATTACCACCGTATGCATTGCTACGCGACCTCAAAAATTCACTTTTTGCGATTGGCGATTCTCAGCAAAGGAATTGTAATGTCAATTGTCTTGAGCCAGAAAGTCAATAATTCTAGGGCAGAAAGGCAAAGGAAAGCTTACAATAATTTTAGTTGAGTCGACCATTGAAGTAGCCGAATCAAACGTTTTGGTTTGATTGACGGCTAAAAATCGCCCATCGCAACCGTGAATTTTGAGGTCGCGTAGCAATGCATACAGTGGTAAGCAATGTAATGAACAACTCAAGATTAGTTTTATAAAAGTTTACACCAACTCTTTTGCATGCTTAACTTTTCTCAGGTTCTCACTTTCACCTCGGAAGACTTGTCGGCCGTCACCACAGGTCACGTGATGAATCTAATCTCCAACGACATAAACCGGTTTGACCGGGTAATGTTGTTCATTCCGCGATGTTTTTCGGCGCCGCTGGAAGTGATCGGTCTTGCTGTTTTGGTGCACTGGATAGCCGGTTGGCCGGCACTGGTCGGTATAGCGGTTACTATGGTGCTTATTTTATACCAGGTAAATATGCCCTAGAATATTTTTTTTATCTTTTCGAATTCGAGTCCTCGTTTACAGGGCTGCAGACAAACTTGTAAAACATGGCAAACAAACTTGTGTTTAAACGCGATGAGAGGCTAAACATACTCTGAGCGCGCTAGAGATGCTGCTTTATTGCCAAGGCAACCAGCTCGTCTCTTCTCCCCTTGCGCAAGGGCCATTGTTTGTCAACAAGAAACGTCCCTAGAGTTTTCGCAGTTAGGGAAGGGCGAAAACTTAAAGCATAATTCGACATAAAGCAAGGTTTAAATTCTCAGAAGATGGAAACGTTTTATGGTCAACTGTTTTGGGGTTGATCGATCGATCAATTGATTGGAACCTTTGGAAATTTGTTACAAATTTGGAAATGTTTTAAACTACACTTATGTCCCTATTATTCTTTCTCTGTAGATATATGGATCCCGCACATCGGCCATGATTCGTCGTAAGGCGTTAAGTATAACGGACCAGCGAATCACCCAAATAACGGATATTATTACTGGTATACGCACAGTGAAAATGCACGCCTGGGAGAAACCAAGCTCCGATATCGTCATCAAAACGAGAAAGTAAGAGGCGTATATTGCGCGTATATCGTGTATGATCATCATCTTTATTGTCGCGTTATCATCACCGTCATTATGTAATAGAATCCCTATGATATCTCTTTTTTGTGGAAATCGAGGACGAGATATCACAATACGATTCAAGTCTATTCAAAGTCTTCAGTCGGTAGATTCCGCCGAAAATAGCACTCAAAAAGGCGATATCGCTTTTTTCGAGCTATTTTCTTAGCGGAATCTAACCTCCTGAAGCTTTGAATAATCCTATAGAATCCTATGATATCAGTCTTTTTTGTGTAAATTGAGGACGAGATATCATAGGATTCAAGTATATTCAAAGCGTTCAGTCGGTAGATTCCGCCGAAAATAGCACTCAAAAAGGCGATATCGCCCTCGTCGCTGCGCGACTCGCGCGATATCACTTTTTTCGTGCTATTTTCTTAGCGGAATCTAGCCTCCTCAAGCTTTGAATAATCCTATAGAATCCCATAGCTCAATTCTTACGCGCGCGTTGATTGGCTAAAAACGAGTGAGATTTAACGTGGAATTCAATGACTGAAAGCTGAATTCGACAAAAACAGCTTACCCGCGCGCAAAAAAAGTTCAAAGCTCGAAACATTTCACTAAAATAATATCAAATCTTTGCTATGGGATTCAATAAAAATTCATCGCTGGACTCGTGAGCTCCACGTTAAATTTCACCTGAAAAACGATATCGCACGAGTTGCGATGTCAATCAGTGATCCATTTTATTTATTTAGCTTTGCCCGAGGGCCGGGAAATCCTCACAGAGCGAGGCTCCAATTACGAGGTTCCCTGGTCAGTGTAGTGGGTTAGTAAGTTGTAAGCCCTGCACTGAGGATGGGCAACTTCCGACGTCCCCGTGTTTCTTTAATGTCCCTCTGGTTCCGGTTAGTGTAGTGCATTGGTTCACATAACTTGCAAAGGGCGCTATGCAATGTTGATAAAATGAAAAGCACTATAGCAAATGAGTGAGTGACTGAGGCTCTTTAAATATTTTGGCGAATCTTCGAGACCCTAGCATTTTTCAATTTTCTCTTACTACCAGGGCAGAAGTAACTAAATATCGTTGGATGTATACAATCGAAGCTCTTTTCTCTTCCTTCGAGAATGCCACCCTCGCCACATTCGCCTTTGTCCTTGTTCTCGTCTTCACCTCACGTTTCGAGAATTCCGGAGCCAGCGTCCCGGAAATCTTCTCGGTCATGGCGGCGTTCGCATCCATTCGCGTCTCCGCACAAAGGATCCTGGGATACGGATTGAAGACGTTCCAAACCTGCTGCGTCTCGGAGCAGAGGATCAGGGACTTCTTGGAGAAAGCAGACGCATCGTATAAGAAAAACAAGACGCACGTCAAGGGGTCACGCAAAGACGCAATGTGCCCGACACAGGGTGGCGATCAAACGTTAAAGCCTTATATAATGATCCAAGATTTGGCAGTAAGGTTTAGTGAAGAGAAACCAATATTACATAATATTAATCTTAGTTTTAGTAACAACGAGCTGGTGGCAGTTATAGGTGCTGTCGGATCTGGGAAGTCAACGCTAATGTCTACGATCTTAGGACAGGTTTCCTGGAGCGAAGGGAGAGTGACCTCTGTCGGTCGCGTTGCATATGCCCCTCAAGTACCTTGGATCTTCAACGGCACAATCCGGGAAAACATCACCTTCGGTGCTGTGTTCGAGGCCGAAAGATATAACCAAGTCACCCGGTCTTGTGATTTAGTGCGGGATTTTGAGAGCCTCACCAATGGGGACTTGACGGTTATTGGCGAGCGAGGTGCCGCGTTAAGTGGTGGTCAGCGAGCACGTGTCAGTTTGGCACGCGCGGTTTACGCGAATTCTGATATCTACCTTGTAGATGACACGCTGAGCGCTTTGGATGCCAAAGTCGGGAAGCATGTTTATGAAAAGTGTATTAACGGCCTGCTAAAGGACAAGTTGCGTCTGCTGGTGACGCACCAGACGCAATATCTAGAGCAGGCAGATCGTGTTATTTCAATTGAAGACTCAACGGCCCGAGAGTTGAAACTTGAGGAAGTCCAGAAAGAAGCTGCCAAAGTTGAAGTGTCAGAGGAGACTACAGGAGAAGCGCAGGTAAATAGCCAGTTATAAAAACATCCGCATCTTTCTGTTTGAATACCTATACTGGAAATTTGGAATGTAGAATTCCATATTTCGGGAATACCCATCCTAGAATTTTGCTTCAGTACTAGGGTCCAAAGGTCCTCAACAGAGGAGCGTTTTTTTTCGACTGCCCAATCTTAGTTCAATACCACTAGTGGTCTCCAAAATTTCAAATGACTTATGTAAACCTCGCGTTTGGCTAGAAAAATTGACTTACTAGTCATATTTGTAAAAATATAATGATATATACTTATATGCGGAATTCGTTGTAGTTGCCGGAGGTACCCTTATGGGAGAAACTACTTGATAGCAGTAAGCAAGGCTTGCTACAGCGAAATGAGGAGCGCGATGTGGGAAAGGTGTCATGGCGGACGTACGTACGGTATTTGAGATCGGGAATGGTGACTCCAGTACTGATGGCTTTGGTCGCGTTTGTCATTATAACACCAGGTAATGATCTCCATTCTTCAGTGATCTCCATCCAATGGACGATTCCAGCTATAACGCACGCGCGCTGCATGTCGGTAGACGTAGGACATTTGTCCAACAAACTGTTAAAAAGCGCGCGCTGCATTCTGGTAGTTGTGGGACACGGCTTGGGTGACGCTTGAGAATTTCTGAATAAAGAAGAGCTACCCTGCTAGCAGAGGTTTCTATCTCTCAGTCTTTTATTAGCTAGAAAAGTTGTTCGCGTGTCTGGTATTTCGCGTGGTTGTTGGAGACTGACAGAAAGAAACCTCTGCTAGCAGGGTAAAGAATAGCGCGCACTTATAGCTGGAATCGTCCATTCTATATATACTTGATTCAACTTCATTCATCATTAGTTGAATCAGCGATGTTGAATGATGTTGAACGGGGGTGCTAAACTAATTCAACTTCATTGTCGAACGTGGTTCACTGCCAATCACATCGTAGTTCAACAAAGTTATGTGTCCAAGGCCGGTGTATCCAGGATGGTATCACAAGACCACACTGCCTTTTTGCGTCCACTTGAAGATGGTTAGAACGTCCGACAGTAGCCATTGTGTTTAGCCTTAGTAGCCAAGTTAGGGTGTATTTTAGTAGGGAGTCTGGTCGATTTACCTTGTGCCTCTCAAAGGCTATTCACAGAGCCACAGTCGGTTGCTGTTCGTATTAAAGTTTTGACGCCCTCGCCTCAGGTTTTGCGTACACTGGATTGAGCGAGCGAGTGGTATCAACCCCCATATGACTCGTATATCCACAAGTTAAAAATGACCAGAAGCACCAAATATTTTCATGATGTGCTACAGGCATCAACTCATGCACCAGTCATCTGTGTACTTTCTCTCCAGTACTGGACAGCGTGCCTGGTTTGCTGATGAGCAGTTGGACTCACGCTTCTTGGTGGCACGTACACGACAGGTCAAGTATCATCAACTACCTTAGTGTGTCCTTATCTGGAATAGCATGTCGATTTCTACAGCCCTTCTTGATATATCAAGCCATGTTAACCTGTAACTCAGCCTTGCACAACAAGATGCTCAGCAGTGTCATCAAGTCGCCGGCGATCTTCTTCGACAGGAATCCCGTGGGTAAGATTTATTATTCAAGGCACATTGATTTTTCACCCTCGTCCAACCGATCCAGACGGCTCAGCTAAGGTATCTAGCACCTGTATTTTTTCTGGCTCAATGGACAATTCCAGCTATAAGCACCTTTGAAATGTAACACAACTACCAGGGTGCAACGCGCGCATACAAGGCCGCACTTTATTCGTGAAATGTAATACAACTACCGACATGCAGCGCGCGCATTCATTATAGCTGTTATCCCGTTAATTCTTTAGCCTGCTATAGCCGGTTCTGTTTTGGGTATATTCGGAAATGTTTTGTTTTCGAGTTTCGGGATTGCTGTGGCGCGCGAGAGGAGGGGGAGGAGGCTGGAACTTTCTTGCTCGCCACAGACATTTCCAAATAAACCCTCAGGAGAGCGGCGACTAGCAGGCGATAATGTTTATTCTCATTAATTCATAGGTCGCATTTTAAACCGTTTCTCGGCGGATATCGGTTACTTGGATGATATTTTCCCATACGCTGTTGGTATCAGCGTTCTGGTAATAGACGCTTTGCTGGCCCTCGCTATACCATCCTTCGCCAATGCCTGGTTCCTACTACTCTCCCTACCCCCATTGGGTTTCTATATATGGTATGGAAAGCTGTATTTCCCAGTGTCCCGCGAGGTGACTCGTCTCCAGTCCCTCGCGCGTACCCCAGTGTACTCGCATTATTCGAGTTCAATGGATGGTCTAACAACAATCACTGTTCACCAAGCGCAAGGGAATTTTATTCAAAACCTCTACAGGTAACTATTAGTAGGCTTAGCCACAAGTTGCTTGGCAACTTTTCGGCAACTTTTGACAAAAAAAAAACACTTTTCCTAGCTCGAGCAAATTAAGTTCGGTACATCTTCGGAGAGTCTTCGGCGACCTCGAAAGACTCCGAAGAAGTTCGTATGTGATCGGGTAGACTTGTTACTCCTTCCTGGGGCTATTTGTTCATAAAACCGGATGGAGTACCAATGGTACAAACCATTACGATCGGTTCATTCCAATCGGTACGGCGAGACAACTAGAGCCAGAAAGACATAAAAAGTGTCCCCTTGATATTACGTCGGGTAATGGATTTTCAGGTAATGGATTTTCTTTGAATCCCATGCCGGAGGTTTTATTGATTTAATATTTTACAAAAAAGGCTTTTCTTGGTAGCGAAGCGTCTTCGTTGACGAAAAGACGTTAATACAATGTTTGACAGAGTTTAAAACTTCAGAAATTAATTGTTCTCGCTTTCTCGCTTGATAAATTGTAAATTTGTCGTGTTGAAATTTAATTTCGTGAGTGTCCTGTGTTTTCATTGAATTCTACTTTTGGAGTCATGTTGTTCCACAAAAAATCTCCCTCGATTTTCAGCCAATCAGCACGCGAGATAAAGTCATAGCATGGGATTCTACTATAGAGCTTATCCCTTCGATCGTTTGGAATTACTTAAATCTACTTTACCCAGTTGTTCCCAACCGGAATTATTTGAGGAACGGTAAGAACCCCTGAGTTTTATTTGTTTCAGTCACCAAGACAACTTGACACGAGCATGGTTTGTGTACATCTCGACCATACGCTGGTTGACCTTCAGATATTACATGGTATCCAGTGGGTTCATGACTGTTGTTATCGCCATCTCCACTGTTCTCATTGACTCCCCTGGTGAGTAATAATTATTACACTGAAACACGAGAGAACCCTGTTACAAATTTATTTTTTTTTTAGAATGGCTTGCAGGGGCGTAGCCGGGGGGGGCTCTGCCGCCCCCCCCCCCCCCTCCCCCCTCCCTTTCTCAGGAGATTTTCCCATTCATTTACTTTACTTGCCGCCGGAGGAAATTTGAAAATTTTCGTCCCATGTTTTCACTATACGCCCCCCCCCCCCCCCCCCAAAAAAAAATAATAATAATAAAAATAATTCCTGGCTCGGCCTACCAACAGCACAAGATTGCTGTTGTGAAGTGACTACATTTGTCTTTCTTCTTCGCCCTGAGGCAACCGCGTTTTGTTTTCTCTCGAAATGCTGTGATTTGATTGGTGAAAACTAACATTTTGGCACATGCTAATTCAAAACATCGTAACAACGCCTCGCTTGCCTAATAGAAACTTAGCGTTTGTGCCTTCGAAGCACAACCTTGCATCCCCCAACACAACACGGAAGTTACCAGAATCAATGCAATTAAAGGTGCTCCCCTTTGCCTCGGCTGCGAAATTATTAGAAAATAGAAAAGAAAGGCTTCTTGCCAGAATTATACTGGGTCGCAAGGGCGCTACTGGCAGCCATAAGTACAGTCACTACCAAGGGGTTTATTACGAACTGTTTGGGGTAGCACAGGGGCATAGCCAGGAATATTTTGGTGAGGAAGGGGGGGGGGGAATAGTGAAAACATGGGACGAAAATTTTCAAATTTCCTACAGCAGATGATCGATGTTGCGCGTTTTTCATCTCGCGCCACAACTTCTCTCGCAAAAACATTTGTTGCAGGTTTTAAAAAATTGTTGCGCGAAGTAGAGCGCTGGTCTACTTTGAGCCACAAATTCTGGCATTGCTGCTCGTTTTTCATCAAATACAACTTGTCGCGCAACAATTTCCCCAAGTTGATAAGTCAATAGAAATGAGGTGCTAAGGGGCAAAATCCGACTTGGACTCGCAAGTGTGATCGTCAATTAAGCAATGAAAGTACTTTCCGCGTGCTCTCTGGTTTCTTACAAACACGAGGGGGATGTTGGGAGAACTGATCAAACGTTGTGTTTGTAAGAAACCAGAGAGCACGCGGAAAGTACTTTTATTGCTTTTAGAAAATAACGTACACACGCGCGAAATCGTTGCGTGACACGCCTTTAACCAATCAGATGCGCACATTCACTGTATAAAATAGGTGTTATTTCCTAAAACAAAATGTTGCGCGACAAGTTGTGAATTTGATGAAAAACGAGCAACAAATGTTACACTTGCAACGCAACAAAGTTTCGCGACGAGTGAAGGGATTTTGTGTCTCGTATTTTACCTGGCTTTAATGCCACCCCTACTTCTTTCCTTTCATCGTCAGAGATCCCAGAAGATTCTGAAAATCGCCTAATGTTCTTTCAGGTGTAATTGGTTATTCCATTGCGTACGCTATCAAAATGCTTGGAAAGACCGACTTTCTTATTCGTAATATCGCCGAAGCCGAAAACCAGATGACTTCAGCACAGCGGATCATCAACTACTCCGAGCTACCCCCGGAACCAGGATACACCAGCGACCGTTCCCCCCCTGAAAATTGGCCAAATCAAGGAGAAGTTGAATTGAAGAACGTGTCTCTCCGGTACTACAAAGGGGGGCCACTGGTCTTGAAAGATGTCAGTTTTAAGATTGCAAGTCAGGAAAAGATAGGCATTGCGGGGCGAACTGGGGCTGGCAAGACGTCTATCATAGCATGTCTACTGCGCATGCCTGAAGGAACCGGTGACGTCATCATCGATGGACAGCAACTGTCCCCCCTGAATCTTCTTCGCACGCGCCAAGCCATATCTGTCATTCAACAAAACCCGATCTTGTTTTGTCGATCAATAAGACAGAATCTCGATCCGTTAGGTCTTTATAGTGATGATGAGATTTGGAGTGCGCTGCATAGTTCTCAAATGGGAAAAGTTGTCGCGAATTTACGAGGCAAGCTTGAGTACGAAGTCAAGGAAGGAGGGGCTAACTTCAGCGCCGGGCAGCGACAGTTATTCTGTATTGCGCGAGCTTTGCTTCATAAAAATAAGATTATAATAATGGATGAGGCCACCGCAAATGTAGACCAAGCGACAGATAAGCTTATACAGAGCACTATACGCGAGAATTTCAAACATTGCACCGTGATAATTATCGCGCATAGACTGAGCACAATACTAGACTGTGATCGAATTATGATGCTGGATAATGGACAGATAATGGAGTTTGATACACCTGAGAACCTTGCCAGCAAACCTACTGGCTGGCTCACCAGGCTTCTACAACACAGTCAGTTATAGCCTTTGGAGGGCTGCACTCTGCAGGACAGAATAAAGAGCATGGTTGGTCTCCCTGTGGAATTTGGTACCGGCTTTTGCATTCTGGGCATGCGTGGTACCTGCCATGGCAGTGCATTCCGTCTCACAACCAGACGTTGTTTTGTTGCCATAGAAACCAGAAGAAATTTATCCCGCAGATCGCGAGAAAGCTCATGGATCCTGGTGGGTATCCTGTGGACTACGGACAGAGCAGGAGTCCGTCAATGGAAGCAACCATTTCCGCGAGATTGCGCTCTTTGTTGTGTGCTAAAAATAGAAAAAATCTTATTCGGACTTTTGAACCTCCATTAATAAATTGATAATACGATGTTTACGTCTGAGGAAATATGATATAGCGGACGAGTATCTTAACAAGTTATGTCGTCACACGAGCGTTTCTATTTTTAGCACAAAAGACGAGGGTACGTTGCCTCATAGATGGCACTAGATGAAGACTCCTAGCAATGAGCTCTTCCTGGTCACGTGAATATTGCTGAAAGAACTATAGTAGCAATTCAAGAAATCATTTAGTTATGCACAGTTATTGTTATAGTTACATGTAATTATGGAAAACATGTTCACATGTTATAGTTCGCGGTTGCAGTTAACAGTTTCACCTATTTCGATGTGCTTTTTTCGCCGCGCTTGGCACAAGAAGATAGTAAAATTGTCATCAACTCTCATGGTTCATATTAATACCTTAGTCATAAAAATGAGCACGTTCAAATTTGCCGAATATTTACATTAATAAAACTCATTTGATAATTTTAGAATGCAAAACCAGCTAGTCAGAAATTAGTGATTTATTTGGCTGCTTTGTGAGTCCTAAATGTTTACACAGCATTGTATCACAGAACGGACGTGTACAAATATATGGAACGGCTGCTGCTAAAAACAATTTAATTTTAAAGTCAAATTCAGAAAAAAGGGGGGGAAAGACCATGAACTTCAAGGCAAATACTTCAAAAATACAATCGCTGTTCGGTGTAAAGTTGGTTGAGATCGGAAGCGGTTATGTAGCTTTAAAATAATGCACTTCCCAAAATCCCCTATCTTCAGTAAATAGTGTACTCTTTTTACATAAAAATGTTTGACAGCTTGGACGTAATATTGACGGAACGAAAATCAATACTGGAAAATACCCAAAGCTATCAAGGCAGCCAATTATAAACTTACTCCCAAATATAAGAATATCTTGATGATTTCTTTAAATAAAATCACCAAAATGTCGTAAAGGGCTCTTAAATTAAAGAAAAATCCTTTAAGCCAGAGTGTGAGATGAGATCGCAGTAAATGTGTCCTACTTACAATAGGAAAAAAAGTCGCTTATCTTTTATGCACAAATTGGTAATTATCGCTCTAGGAATACGATCCCAATTTCCGATCAAAAAGGAAGTTCACTTTCTGGCAGTAATTCGCAAATGAAATAATGCACAGCCCGCCCTATTTGAGTTTTAACCAAGCTGGGTTTTTATTTCATAGATATACACTCTTGCTGCTCAAACAGACGAATAACTGGAAAGCTCATTTTAATTGGATGGAAAACTTGTCGTATCTTTTCACCTGTTTCATTGCGTTAACATTCATCAGATTCATCATTTCTTATAGTATCGCCAGGGCGGTTCGTATTGCTTATTGAGCATGCTTTAGTCAAGGGCATTTTCATTTCATATTGGACAAGGCAAGACATACCACTTTGGTTTGAGATGAAAAGTCACACAAATCAAAGTCATCTCAGAGCCAAGTATTAACTTCAAGTCGTGCAAGGTTATTGCTTGATTTAAGTGGTCCAGAAGGTCACTTAGAGACTCATCGGAAAGGATTATATCGTATCTGACACCACTTCATCTACCGAACAAGAAGCGGGAAGACTCTGCTATGAATCTAGTTTATACATACAAGAAAAGATAAAAACTGCTTTAATGGACGATGAAGAAAGCAAGAAACAATTTAAATGACACTCCGGCTGTTTCGCCGCAAGCAAAGTGCGTTCAGGATCACTAAGAAGTAATTAACTTCCTTCCGTACGTCGCAAGATTGTAAAGAAGGCGAAGAGTTAAAAGCTGGGCGTCGCAAATAGATTAAGTGAAGTTCATCGAATAGTAGACCAAGCACCAAGTGGACTCAAAAAGACTTCAACTCACACGGTTTGCCGTCGTGTAGCTTTGAACCGGGACCGCTAAGCTGTAAGGGAGTGAGTTCCGCCGTGAGCGGATAGTGAATCATTTAGTAACTTTTGCATTCGCGATTAGTCTATTTTGAAATACGAATTATAGAGAAAACACTAAATTGGCTGAGGAACGCCCTGGGGTATATTTCCTCCTCGAAAGAAAAAGAGTATGGAAAACGCAGCAACGTTAATAGCTTGAAGACTAAAGAGCTATCGCTACATTAACTCGCAAGCTATCGCCATCCGTCGGTCACGATGGATCCAAATATCACATTGGAACTAGATGGTTACCAACTCGAGCTGAACTCCCGTAGCACCGTCACAGTGGCTTTCGAGTCGCTGGCAAGCCTTCTGTTGATAATGTTAACACTCGCCGGGAACTCTGTGGTGCTCTGGATTGTTTACAAGGATCCCTCCCTGAGAACCATCCCAAACCAATTCGTCATTTCGCTAGCTGTTTCGGACGTGCTTATGGGCGCAGTGGGTGCGCCGCCATGTTTTCTATCTCTCGCGGTCGGGAAGGCACCTTTAGGTTCACACCTGTGCCAATTCCAGGGCTTCCTCATTGTTATTCTTGCTCGCGTTTCGCTACAAACCATGGCGCTGGTCGCAATAAACAGATACTTCCGTATCGTTCGACCGAATCTTTACAGAAAGATCTTTACTTCGACAAACACAAAGCTCATGATAGTGTTTGTCTGGATTGTGACCTGTTTTGAGCCAATTCCATATCTCAGCATGGGCTATCGGTACTTTTTCCACCCTGCCAAAGCGTTCTGCTTTCCCGATTCAAGAATGGACTTCGTCGTCTTGACTGGATACGCTATAGTTTCTCTCCCTATGCCCATTTTAGTCTTCTGTTACTACAAAGTCTTCACTACAATTCAGCGCCATCGGAAACAATTAAAACAACAACGCCAAGCAAATGCCCGGCCATCGGCGCCCAGTGTCGAAGACATCAACGTCACAATTACCTTGTTCATAACTGTGGTAGGCCTCTTGTTTTGTTGGATCCCTATCGCAGTGGTCGACTTCATTGATTACATCCGCGGAAGCCTTGGTTCTATGCCTAGAGAAGTGTACGTAGTTTATTTGTATTTTGGTCAGCTCTCTACGACTATAAACCCGATAATCTATGGCGTGATGAACAAATCATTCAGGCAAGCTTACAAGGAACTGTTCAAGATTAATCGCCTTGTTCCTGCGAAGTTGAAAGGGAAGTACGAGATACGAGAGACAAGTAACAGCAGCGGGGTGGACCAGTATAGAGAAACTATACTAACTGGCGAAACGCAAATTTGAAGTACGGCCCCCGGATGGTCTGTCAAACATCGACTGTGCTCGCAGCTCGTGCAAAGATGATTTTTGCGGTGCTCACTTGCTAGCGCAGTATTATTCGGTGCTCGGTTGCTCGACACTGATGAACAATGACGGTTGTTAGTGCTAGCAAAACGTATGTTCGTATTTGTTTCAAAATTAAAATGCTCGGTCTCGCAGAAAAAATCGGGTGCTTGCCAAGAACCATTCGAGAAGCAAGAAATGTTGTAGATTAATCATTTTTTCAATGGACGATTCCCGTTATAAGCGCACGCGCGCTTCTTTATTCAGAAATGCCCAAGCTATGTCCCACAACTACCAGAATTCAGCGCGCCTTTTTAACACTTTGAAATGTCCCACATCTATATAGATTCAGGCACTGCCTAAAAGCGAAGCTCCGATTGAAACCCAAAGCCGGGAGCACAAAATTGAACCATCTTCACCACTTAAACGACACTACCAAAGTTGGCATACAGCGCGCGCGGCGTTATCAGCTACTGGAATCGTCCATTTGTTTAGTCTAAAAGTAAACTGAAACATGAATTATCCTTCGTGTCGCTACAGATGCATGCAATATTTTTCTAAAGTAAAAAAAAAAATCAGTTTAATTTTTGCCAGCTTATCTCATTTTTTTTTTGTTTATTGTATTTAAGCAATAAAAGTACTTTCCGCGTGCTCTCTGCTTTCTTACAAACACGAGGGGGATGTTGGGAGAACTGATCAAAACTTGAAAGACACGAGCCGAAGGCGAGTGTCTTTCAAGTTTTATCAGTTCGACCAACATTCCCCGAGTGTTTGTAAGAAACCAGAGAGCACGCAGAAAGTATTTTTATTGCTTTTAGAAAATAACACACACACGCGCGACAGCGTTGCGTGACAATCGTGTTTCTCAGGTCTCTTACAAACACGCTTTTTAACCAATCAGAATGCGCACATTCACAATATAACATAGGTGTTATTTTCTAATTATTATTGTTAATTGATAATTCAGCCGAGGAAATGTCTAATATTATTCATTAGTCTTTCAAGATAATTATGATTATTATTATTACGATAATTATAATAATTATTACGCCATTGTTGTAATTAATCGTTAACATCGCCTCAGGCTCCGTGATTATCGCTGATTTAGAATAATTGCTCAAGTGTCAAAGTGACTCATATAGACAAAAAACTTGTTGGGTTGAACACGAATCATTATTCAACTCGCGCGCGTACTCCCAATGATTAAAGTAAAAGAAAGCAAAACTCTCGGCCAATCAGTGCGCGGGATTTCTTATGTCACTTTCAGAGTAATTATACTAATACGCTCATAGAAATTCATCTATACCCAATCACCGCCTGTACGTGTAATAATACTAACCTGTCTGAAGATCCGCTAGTGTGCTGCATGGGCAAAGATAATTAGCTCTTGGCGCCGGTGGATCCTGGGATGATCCCTCTGCGAGAAAAGACGTCTGAGACCGTTTATACGAGACCGGTACAAAACAGGACCGGGTGAAATTCTGGCATGGTATAACCGTCACGCGTTCACCACGGGACCTGCGGTACCGGACCAACTTTGGCACGGCAAGGCATGCAGGTCCGTGTGAACACTGTTCAAAACGTACCAGGATTGTACTGTATGAACTGGCGGTACCAGATTTTCTTTTGTAACTGCCCGAATGTATATTAACAGCAAACACGGATCTGTACGAATCTTTATTCAAAGCAACAATTCTGATATCCTAACTACAATATATTCTAACCAGATTCATATGTAAATTTTCTTTTCCAGCTTTCGTAAAAAATATTTACATCCACTTTGCTTTCATTCCAAAAACTAGGAAATAAAAATATACCCGGCGAATTACAGGAATTTCTATCTGAATTATTGAAGACTCAAGCTTCCTGTCACCAAAATTTGCTGCGCGAGATCGATCGGGTGAAAATTTTTAAATGACTTTTCTCTTCAGGACATTTTAACTAGACCCAAACATGCACCATGTTGGATGATCAAATTGTATTTTCGTTACTACTAAAGCTCTAGCAATCTCTATCAAGACTTGGAATTTACGGCTTACTTCTACGACACTCCTAGCAACTCCTACTACCATTTTCGTTCAATCCTGAAGTTTCAAACGTGCACGTTTTGTCGAGAAGTTGTCGCGTTTCTCGCTAGCTGAGTTCTCGACAAAACATGCACGTTTGAAACGTAAAGCCATCAGTTCAGTCATTGTTTTTTCATGAAGTTGTCCGACGTCCCTGTACCACCACAGGGTTCCCATCAAGAAAGAAAAAAATTGAATATCTCGAGAACGGAACATCGCTAGGTGACCAAACTTGGGTAAAGTTATCTTGGAGGCAAGGGGGGTTCACCACCAAGGTCACGTGGCATGACGTCATCGACGACGTCATCAAAACTAGGAAACTTAATATCTCGAAAAGTCGATACGTCGTTGACAGAAATGTATTGATTCGAGCTCCGCTTTTAGGCAGGGCCTAAATCTATATATTAGCTAAAACCGTTGTTTCGCGTGAAACGTGGTATCATTTTGCTTTTTCTGTTCCGCCAGTCAAACAATCTAGACCAATCAGGTCCTTGCGCGGTTTCACTTAGTGCAGTCAACTGGCTTTCTGTCGCGGCAGAAGCCAATCAACTGACGTGAGACATTTTATGTTTTACAGCTAATTCAGGTAACACGCGACTTCGCCGTTGCCGCCAGGGTTTGGCAGTTGGGTTTTCTGTGCTGTCAATCAATGCAATCCGTGTCCGTGTGAGCCAATCATATCCTTACTCAGTGCATTCGATTGGCTTCCCTTGCGAGACATGTCGCGACAGAAGCCAATTCACTGCACTAGGCGAAACTAGGCAAGGATCTGATTGGTTCACAATGGTTTGATTGACTACACAGGAAAACCCAACTGCCAAAAGATCTCTCGATGTTTTGAACGCGCTTGTGTTACCTGAAACAGCTTTAAGAAGGGAAAAAAGGCGTAGCTCCTATTTGAAGAAATTCTGGCGCATTATTTGAAAAATTGTTTGTTGTGTAGGAAACCTTATTGGTCTCAATCAAAACGCACCATATACAGTATAATCCGAACGACCCGCCATCTTTTAAATATCCGAGGTGACTCTAGGGACGAGGATCTCATCTTTGAATTTACCCAGAGGCTCCTGTAGAAGTGCTCCAGACATTCACATCACATGAGTACACAACAGGACTTCTTTTCTCTGTCAACCTTGACGTCATCTCGTACGTGTATTCGTTCATTGGCTAATCCAGACGCATTGTTCTTATTCCCATCTTGCCTTAGTCCCTCACTTGTGGACCGCTGGCCAGTACCTGAGCCTGCAGGTCGCTGGCCAGTACCTGAGCCCGCAGGTCGCTGGCCCGTGCCTGAGCCCGCAGATCGTTGTCCAGTGGTAACAGCTGGTGAACTCGGCTGCGAGGTGTTGGTGGGTTTACTGGGTTTGTAGTTTCCTGTCCCGGCCGAAACCTTTACATCAGACACGGACGCCGCCTGAGCATCTGGTCTCGCTGTAGACATCAAAAATACATGAGTTCACGCTTTTTTATTTACACAGTTTGCCCGAGAGCAAGAAAATCCCGCACAGAGCGAGACCCCAGTTATGAGGTGGTTCTTAACGCCCCTCTGGTTCAGGTTACTGTGTAGTCTACGGTAGATTAGCATAATCATTGGCCGTTGTCATGGGGCAGTTTTTGTATTGTTTTCCCTTGACAACAGCCCGCAGAACTGATGGCTTTCACCAAAATATTTCACAGACACTGACAGTTTCCATGTCCTTCAGAGACGTTTTAGAAAAGCATGCCGGCCCGTGGAGAAAGGAATGCAAACGACAAAAACCTGAGCCCGATCGGGCAGAATCGTAGACGTTCTTTTTCGACGCGCACTACGGTTTAGACTTTCACAAAGTCCTTCGTTGTCGCGCGGTTCTGGTATGTCAAGCAAGTCTAACCACGGTTCGTTGAAATCCGTAGTAAGTCTAACCATTTGCAGAGGTTGAAGCAAAGGCAGCACCTTCTCCTAAATTATTCAGAGAAAACCTTGAGTGTTGGCCAAGCCGAGGGTCGTGAATCAGAAATTTCATGTCAGCGTTGCAGTGATCATGGTTAGTAGAGAGACTCATCTACTAACTGTGGAGGGATGTGACGCTCAAAGCACCGGCTGTTGTCAAGAGTAATACAAAAACTGCCCCATGAAAACGGCCAACGATTATGCTAATCTACCGTAGCACTGTGAGAGCAATACTCACCTAATCTACCGGAAGTTGCCACATCCACGATATTCTCCCTAGAACCACGTGACCTCTTGCTGAAGGAGTCTGGGTAACCGGAAGTATCTGACTTCTCGAAATTGCGACTCAGGCTCCCAGATGAGTGCTGAAGTGGAGGGGGCGGGGCATGACGGGATTTTGTCGATCGTGGTAACGAGCTTGTGCCCCCGCTCTCGGTCCGCTGACCAATATTAGTATGCGTATTCACCATCTGAGCAGGTTTTGTAGGCGTAACCGCTGGAGAGGGATCTCGCGGCGACGGAGGCTGTTTACTCTGTGCGGTACTGCTGTAGATATTTCTGCTGTCAGCTGTCCGGTCATTATTCTCTATTCGAATGTCCGATATCCTGTCTGATTTTCGGCCCTCTTCTTTAGATATTTCACTAGCTCTATTGTCTTTAATTTTGGTCTCTATTTTCGCGTCTACGGATGTTTTTATTTCCCTTTTATTGGGATCAATATTTTCTTTTTCTTTTTCCTCTGAAGACTCCCATCTCCCATTTCTCGAATTTCCTTGTCCTTTACACGAGCCGGACTTTCTCGATCACGGGTTCTCGTTGGTGTTTCCTTCTCCTTAGGTGGACTTTCACTCTCTTTGGTTCTTACAGGGCTCTCTTTTGTTCTCGGTTTAGATGATATCACGTGATGAGATACAACCTCGTCTTGACTTCTCGAGTCATTATTAGTGGTCAAATTCTTTGTCGGGGTTCCTGTGGTTGTTGTCGGAGTGACATCCATCGGTTTTGACTCTTCGGTTTTGATGGCGCCAGCGAGTTTCTCCCGCTCTTCAGTCTGTGGAAACGAGTCAGTGTTAGTGCTTGTCTCCTTAATAATAATGGAAGGCAGAAGGCGACATAGCGGTCGTTTACTGCTCAGCGGCGCGCGTAAACTGGGGTTTAAATAGTGTGTTGTCCGAAAAGAAGAGGGCAGATTGCGCATGGACAGCAGGTAACGGCGCATGTCATTTACCTTATTCACACCATGTTTAGTTCATTCTCGAACCCAGAGCTCCCCGGCTTGTCGCCTCGCAGGGGAGGCTCTGGTGACATCCATTTGAGGGCCGTCGCTGATTGGTTGAAATGGCGCGCATGCGTACATAAAAGTAGCTTAATCTCGCTTTATGAAAACGTTTCCGTCAAAATAACACTGGTATTTGTTTCCTAGTCGTCTTTTTAACCTATGCTTTTGACTTGAACGCCCTAAAAGTAATTGTGAGGCATAAAACCACCATTTCCTTTTGAGCATGCGTCGGTGGCTGTCACCAGAGCCTCCCCCGCGAGCTCTGGGTAAGAGAATGTGTTTAGTTATGCCCGGTGCACACTTGCGACATAACGACATTAGGAAAATATCACGCGAACAAAATGTAGTGACTTCAAAACGTTGAAGCCCACAAAAAAATAAGATAAGGTTGCTTTGGTGAAGTAATCTTATGATGATCCATGGAAAATATTTATTATTTCAATTATTTTCTCATGCTTTTTTCGTTGCAACATGACGTCCTTATATCGCCAGTGTGCATCGTGCTTAGGAAATTCGTCGCCTTATGTTGTTTATGATTGCATCGCGTGTTTTTAGAGTATCAATCTCTTCTGGGTCTCTATTGGAACCAATCATGGTTCAATTTGTTTCGCCTAGTGCAATCATCTGGGTTCCGCCAAGCATCCTCGCGTGCCAGGGTCCCTTCCCTCCCCTCCTTTTCGTTAAGTAGAAAAAACTTTATTTAGACACGCTTGCCCCGACAACTTAGAGCAGATTTCCACAAGGGACGTGTGGACTCTTTCCCTGAGGGGAGGTGAGGGAGGGCCCTGGCGCGTGAGGATTGGTGAAAAGCAAAAATGATGGAAGCCAGTCGACTGCACTCAGCAAAACACGGCAAAACCTTGATTGGCTTAGCAGGTGGTTTGACTGGCATGGATATTTTCTTTGGTACATACGGAGGGGGAGTGATGGCATCACACTTGTACTTACAGGGATCAGGAATGCCAACTGAGGGTGAACTCGAAGCACTGCTTCAGCTTTAGCCTCATTCTGAGATATTGTAATCTTGTCCTTTAAACTAGTTCTCTTAACGGAGAGCCTGGAAATGAAAACAATGAAAAATATTATTTTTGTACAAAATCTTTACAATCCCAATCTAAATGTCAGACAAGACCGGATGACTATGGCTTCTTACCGTCTAGCGTCAAAAACTAAAATTGAAGGCTTAAGAACCTCAGCCGCCATTTTGTCAACTTAAAAACATACTGAGGCAGGGTAGAGAATCCATTTCCATCCGCTGATTTAGGGAATGTAGTGTAATATTTTGGATTGAATTCAGTAGATCATGTACCAGACTTTGTTTGTAGATGGTTATTTCAAGATTTCATGTAAATCTTCTTTGGATATCGAATGAAAACACTTGGAAATACTTTATAAGCTCAAAAAACATTGGTATTATTTATGGCAATATAAAATGGTCTCTGACTTTCAATAAGGAAGCTAAAGCTTCACAATTAAACTTTTGCTCTCCTTTCATCCATACACTGTACTTACGATCTGGAGTTGCTTCGCTTTCTTTTTCCCATCTTAACTTTGTTGGCCTTGACTTTATTTTTTAGATCAACTATAAATTGCTGTAGTTCTGGGTCTTCACACAATGCTGAGAAAATAACACATGTCGATATGTTAATGAAAATATCACAAGCAAACAATATGAGAAACACATGAATTTTTCGTTCTGAGTACTCAATTTCAGTTTATTTGCAAAGAAAATGTCAAAAAAGAATATGAATTTTCAGTGCTCAAAATATCTGCCTGCCAACCGCCATGTTTGGCAGCACAAAAACAAGATGGAATGCCAAAATATATAATCAAATGGCAGGCACAAATTATTACGACATGTTCTAAGACATCAAGATTAAATGTTGACTGCCATGGTTCACCTTTTTTTAATCTGCTATTTGCAGTTGCCAGCATAAGACATATGTCAGGGGATATTTGAATTCCTGTCAAAGTTTGAAAAGATGGCTGCCAGCTACAATAAATTGTTATTGTATTTTGTGTGTGTTAATTTACTTCAAGCCCAGAGATTATCAGTATTGGAAGAACCATACAGTACCTCTTTCTCCTCAAAGTTTTGAATTGGGAAATAACTTAAACAATACTGTTACTTGAATGTTCCCAATAACTTTTTACTGAAATCTTTCTGATCAGAACTTTCCAAAACCTAGGTGAGGATGAAGAATTCAGGCAAGCACTCCAACCTTAAAGGAGCAGGATCAGTGTGCGAAAAGGAAAAACTGTTTAAAAAAATATATGGAATAAAGTATAAGAATACAGTATATAAAATGGGGAAGGTAAGTCACTCAATCAGAAATGCTCAAACACAGTGCCAGATCAAATAAATTATAGGGCTTAAATTGCACCCCATTTCTAGGGTTTGAACATTACACCCCAATTTCTAGGGTTTAAAAATCCACCAAAATCCTAGGGTTCAAAATTCTTGCATCAGATTCCATTTCTGGTGTGTTTTGGTAGAAGAACATTACTTTATTAGGACATAATTACTTACTTAAGGGAGTTTCTCCTGTTGGGGTCTTAGCTTCCAGGTCAGCTCCTGCTTCAACAAGCATTTGGATTACTGGACCCTAAAAAAGACCAAAAGTTCTCAAGTTCTTGTTTTGAAAACTCAAAATGGTAGCAATCAAAGCAAGACTACTCTGGTATTTGCATTTGGGTGGGGAATGGGGGGAAGGGGGACTTACATTCATAAGAGACTTGAAACGTGCTTAGAGGAAATGTATTTTGTTATTCTTTGCAGGAATGGTGCAATGGTGTGTGTGGCCTGCCCTAACTCAGGGCTACTAACTCTCTCAGTTTTACTGGGAGTCTTTTCACCATGCACGTTTCCAAGGAAATGATTTTGAAAATTTTTATGTTTGGAATTTTCCCATAGAACCTTTGTATTTCACCTCAGATCTAACTCTTCTGATTGTTTTTACTGCAAGGGTTGTCATCCCTAATGACTCGCAACTTACATTTCCCCATACTGCAGCTCCGTGGATGGGTTCCCAACCATCTTTGTCCACTATGTCTACTGATGCTCCATGCTCCAACAGAAATTCTGTCACTTCTTCATACCCATTGGCAACAGCGACATGAAGCTATAAAGAAACAAACTATGATTTAATGTGTTATACAATATACCTGTAGTTAAAATTAAAGTCTGAGAAAAAAAATTAAAGTTTTTTTTACAACAACATGCAAGTTTGTACACAATAAACAATGGTAAGCTCCCAAATAAATCGTCAGGTAACCTGAATTGTGTGGCAACAAGATGTAAACACTCTTAGCTGATTTAGTCTATTCAGAGTGAGCTTGAATCTTTTCTTAATGAATAACTAACAATTGGCTACAATTATTAACTGCTTTGTTGGCTAACCATGCACTAAAAAACTTACCAGGGTAGCTCCTTGGTCAGAAACAGCTTTGTCAAGATCAAGTTCTTCATCTTCTGCTTGGGTCTGCTTTATCTCAGAAAGCATCCGTCGCTCAACCAGTTCCCTCAGTTCCTCAAGCTTTTGTTCAGTGTAGCCTATACAACAATAGCAAGGGAATGAGAAATGGCTTGAATGTTGTTATATTTATTTAGATTGGAACCTGCATTCTCAAACCCAGAGCTCTCAGGCTCGTCACCTCATGGGGGAGGCTCGGTGACAGCCATTGACGCATGCATGAGATTTGACAGCTACAGAGCCATTGAGAGAAATAACATTAATCTGTGCATGCACCAACATTCAAAATCAGCCAATCAGCGAAGGCCCTCAAACAGTTGCCACCAGAGCCTCCCCTGCAAGATGATGAGCCAGGGAGCTCTGAGTACGAGAATAGATTGGAACTGTATGAAGGTCAAAAAGGGTCTCTAAGTATTACTTCCCAACCATTACCTTGCTCTTCCAAGCTGGGGAGCTAGGGGGCTCTGGGGAGCTCTGGTAATGAAGAATGGATTGGAACTGTATGAGTGTTAAAAAGGGTCTCTAAGTATTACTTCCCAACCATTACCTTGCTCTTCCATCTCTGCCTCCAGAATCTCTCTTGTCTCCTCGTCTTCCTCTCCAACTATGTCGATTGGCATATTACCATCAGAATTTAGTGCAACAATATCTGCTCCCTCCTCTATCAGAAGCTCTACTATATCAGCATTGCCACATGCAGCAGCAGCATGAAGCGGTGTCCAGAGTTCTCGGTCGGTAGCGTCTAGTTTGGCACCATGCTCCAGTATGAGATTGATCATGTCCTCATATCCATCAATACATGCCTGGAAATCATAATATATGGGCTCCTTAGGAATGGTCTAGATAATTTGAATTCTAAGTTTAAATTGTAGTAAACAGGGATACTATTTTGTGACTGCTATTTTTTAGGTGCAAAGTGAAAAATTCTGTTCATTTTTGCAACTGATACGGTCACAATTTAAAGCCCTGATTTTATTAACTACCCCTTAGACATGCTAAACAGTATTCTGATCTACTCCACTTGCTTTATAAGATCAAAACCAATATCAGATTCATCAACAAGACAAACTTGAGTATATTGGACAGTGAGAATAAGTCTGTTCCAATATAAAAGGTGCATTTTTTTACCTCGCCAAAGAAAATATAATTTAGTTTTACAAAACATATTTTAAAGAGCCATTATTTTATTAAATTTGAATATTGAAAAGGCAAGACAATTGTCTGCCGGGCTCTAAAACCTATAGTATAGTGTAATGGTGTAATTGACATCTTGAGCTATTTTCGAATCAAAATAATAAGGCGTTATGGGAACAAGATTACTTGAACTTGAACAACACTAAATTATTACTCTGTCTTGTGTATCTAAAACGTGCAGCCCACGTTTTGGTCAGATATCCTGGGGGGACAAAAATATGGAGGTCATACGGCTGTAGTCAAAATAAAACTCTTCGTACTGAACGTGTCAGCAATTTGAAATCGCCATAACTAATCGCCTTGAAAATCTGTGATCTGAATGTCTTCAACTTTTTCTGTCAGCAGGCAAGGTAATCAATTTCACTTTCCAAGCAGGATCAAAGTTGAGAACAAAATGTACAAATGAGAAAGTTCAATGATCTTCAATTAGGGTTATAAACGATCGACATTTATTAAACCGTTGGTGTGGTAGACGTTTAGTTGTCTCAAATAAAGACAAAGCCATCGTGAAAGCAAACAGTCTGAAACTAAATCAAGTGGGTTTTCAAACGCCGAAAATGTTCAATCACACCAAAGTCACAAGATAAAACACATGCACTACCTGGTGAAGGCCTGTAAGACCGTCATCATTTGCCAAATTTGGGTCCATTCCTCCTTCTAGCAGGGCTTTCACTAGGAAACAAGAGTTATAGAATGTATAACAACCTGTATTGAGTCATATAAAAGTGTATACAAGCTGGTAAACAACATCAAGTTCTGGTTGATTTCATTAACATAGCCTTATCACACCTTCATCAATATCTCCCCTTGTCGCTGCCTCAAGAAGAATCGTCGAAGGTTGAAAACTCACAGGTTTGGCTCGAAAGGGTTTCTTCTTGGGCGGTGGAGGGCCAAAAGTAGTGTCCTCTTCTCTCTCCCAGCGTTTTAATTGTTGTGCTCGGCGTTTTTTAGCATATTCAAGGCGTTCTTGCACGGTAAGTTTTTCAACTTTCGGAATCTCGGCAACCAGTTCAAGATGTTCGGCCATGTTTGGTCTGCTATTGGCGCTGGTAAATGATGGAATATTTTCACAAAGACCTGCTAGAAAGACTCTTCAGTTATCCATAGTACCATGGTATTTTCCTTGTGCAGAGGGATTAATCCTTCGACTGAATCTATAGGAGTTTTAGAACGTCATTTCACCAGACTCGAATCAAGCTCCATTGACAAGTCCGAACTTAGATTCCTATGCCCATATATGGGGAGGGCGAATCCATAGCACATTTTATCCACTTCCGGTACAGATCGAACAAGATCAAACAAAAATACATTTATTTCCACGTGTAATTTATCGATAAAAATTAAAACGGAAACTCCTACACAAAGACGTTCTCGGAATATCTTATCTTATTCACGCAATATTATATCTTTATTTACGCATATCGATATTTTCCTCTTTACTAAATTGTGTTTTACAAACCGGAAGTAGAATTCCCCAATTCAGATGAAGGTGCCCACAAAGCGAAAACTACTTCCTTTTGCATTTTCCATGAAACTGGAAGAAGACAACTTATTTTCGTTCCTCGGTGATGAGGGTTGCTAAATTTTCCTAGAAGTTTAACATCCATAGGTGTGCTTTTTTTAAATAACTTCATAGACATTGACTAGGCAAGAGTGCGTGTGTATTTTAAAAATCAATACTCGCCTGGAACGGAAACAAGCATATCTCATTTTTCAGAGTGGCTAGTATTCGGATACGTTGGTACCTATCCTCCCCTCCGGCATAGTTTTACAAGGTTTTCAATCAACCTGATCAATAGCCCCTGACTAGCTGGGGCTTCGCTTAACAAACCGGAAGCAGTTAGAACCGGAAGTGCTCTCGCATAAACTTTCTATATTGTTTACTCAAATTACTAGCTCGTCACCCATTGCGAAACTGCACAAACAAGTCAAAGACCAAACTTAAAATTTGATAGGCAAAACAACAGAAAATCTCATGATTCTTGCTGTTCAAATTAATCCATTACTAAATGGATGAGCAATTGCCAATCGATGCTGATAGCTTTGAAGACAGTACGAGTTTGCTGTTCGTAAAATCTGCTGAACTTCAGGGAATCAAGGAAAGAACACGAGGAAAGAAGACCCAATATGTGTTTGTGATCAATCTTGAATGGTCTGACGGATCTAGTAGTACAATATGGAGGAGTTACAGTGAATTTTTTGAGCTGCAATGTAAGCTTCTTGATTCATTTGCGGAGGAGGCAGGAAGGGGGAAGAGAAAGCTAAGGATAATTCCGTTTCTTCCAGGTAATGAATAGATCATTGATAAGAAGCTAAATTTAGACATTTTGTTGCACGGATGTGATTGTTAATAATTATTACCGAGGCGTGTTAGGTCATGGGACAGGTAACTCAGGGTATTATTAACATTTGGCCCCGCCGAGTAGAGGGGGGCTCCCCCTAAATGATCGGGAATGATCGTCATATTTTAGGGGTGTCAGATATCCAAACAGTTGTCTGCTATCCTTTAGGGTCTCATGCTAATGGTGCCATCTTATTTGCAACCTCTTGGGGTCAAAAAGTTATTTCACCAAACCAATTTCCCATCTCTTAGGGTTAAATTTGCTATTGGACCACTCCCTGTTTGCAGCTTCATAGGGTTTGAAGAAACTTTTCCTGATGATCATCCTAGTAAAGTTTTAGGGGGACTCCTCCCTGGCATTTGTACAGTTGTGAGCTCCTCCCCTTTTGAAATGAATAAAACATAGTTTCTGGGTAATATACCTCAAAAAGAAACCATGGACTGTGATCTTTACCCCCTAAAAGTACAACAAACATGACTCCACCCTAAAAGTATGTGAGAAGCTACCCCTCCACCCCCTATCTGGTTTTCAGGATTTAAAGCCTGTCACTCACTTTGTGTTAAAATCTTTTTTTTTCTTACATTTACTGCATTTCACCCACATTGAAATTTCTCACCCATTTTTTCCATATTCACCTGCCTTGTCAGGGACAATCTCATGACAATGTTACGTAATAGGCCATTTGCACTAACTGGGTCATGTGACCCAAATCCCATACATTCTGAATAAAATCTTGAAAATTCAACTCACTGTCATTTGCTCCAGGTTAGAGATTTTAAGCTGAAACTTGAGTTTATGACTAATATCAATTGGTTTTTTGTATTTCTGGAATTGATTTTGACAAAACATCTAGTTAAGAGGTAGTTGGCAGTGGCGGATCCAGGATTTTAAGAGGGGGGTTCATTTTTGCTGATGAAGTGCAACGTATGAAACATTCTTTAAAAATTCTTAGTGCGTTATCCTGAAATGGTTGTTACACCATGAATTTAATATACTGGTATACATTGGGTCAAGAAAAGAGCCACTCTGAAATGACAAAAGGTCTTTAGCGAACCGATCCCAAAAAATCGGTTCGTTGGGGGTGGGGGGTTTATTTGCACCTGATGAACCCCCTGGATCCACGCCTGGTTGGGGTCACGTGACCCAGTTAATGCAAATGGCATATTGCTCGCTTGGCAGATTTAGGGGGCTGAGGCCTCCCTGTATTTGCTGATGGAAATTTTCAATTTTTGGTCCCTATATTCTTACTATCAAGCCCCCCTCTTTCTGAATTTACTAATTGATACCATATTTTCCCACACCCTTTCTTTTTCAGGAAGAGAAATATTCAAGAAAAGCGACCTTAAACTGGCAGAAGAGAGGAGACCTAAAATGGAAAAATATATCCAGGACTTACTGCTTCTTCCATCAAACATATCCAAAAGCCATCTTGTTACGGCATTCTATCATCATGCAAGGGATGATCCAGAATCCTTTAATCAATTTCCAGTTCAACTCAACATGTACTCTGACTTTGAGTCTTTAGACAAAGAACATGTGACTATAAACAATTCTCATGGTAACAGTTTTACTGGGAGTTACATGAACCCATCCTATGTGTCATCTTTGAGTAGGGAAAATCAGTATTCTGTGAAATAAGGGACTGGATGCAGAGATGCCAACCTTATCGAATAGAAAAGTGGGAGATTTTAGCAGAAATACAACAACTGTGTGAGAACACTGCCCATGATCAAAATGTGAGCAAAATACAGTAAATGTATGAAAAATAATGAAAAAATATAGTGGGAGGTGATGCTATAATGTGCAGAGGGGTATAAATATTTTATGGAATCACAAAATAGTTTGCTAGTGGGTTCCTACTAAAACTGGATGGATTGTCTCAAACATAAAAATAAACAGTAAAAGATATATTACTCTGCATGTGTAAGAATTTATTAGTTACTACAATGGATGGTGCTTTACATTCTTGATTGTAATTGCAATCTTGTAGTGCAGTGTTTTTCAAGATTCTATATGATGTGTGATTTTTACTATCTAGCCTGAGTATCAGGCGGAATTTTATTTTTCTGTGAGAAAATGAGAGAGGAAAAATAGAATTACGCCTGACACAATCACTTGTCGCGGCGCCTTCCGCCCCCTTCAAGTCGGCTGTCAAAATCATATCAAAAATTGTCGTCAGCTGTCATCGCCTATTGTCTCGCTCAAGTACGTTTCCCTGAACCAAAACCAAAACAGTCGAGCTTGCTTGTTTTCTTTCGTTTGTAAAAGATCAAGCTTATTAGATATGGCTCAAATCCGGATCAGTACACTTATTTTCTCCAACAAAAGTATCTGGAAAGCTTGGAGCTCGGTCGGTTATTTTGGGAAACCTGCTTGAAAGTGTGGACTGCGTGGGAACTTCGGCGAGCGGGTCTCGATGTGTGCAGGAATTCTGCAAGGAAATTTCTACTACAGAACTGCATAAGCTTATCACGAGCTCAAAGGGCCGTTTTTTTCTAGCGAAAGCTGCCGAATCCTGCGGGAACAATTTAGCCTGAGCTAGGAGAAGATTTAGCGCTGCCCAGCAGGATTTCTTTGTTATCGTTGATCTTCGAGGGATGCCGTTGAAATTCCCTACGCTTTTAGAACGACTTGCTGCTTTCGGGCCTAGTAACGATACTCGCAAGGGTCTTCTCTCCATCTTTCTAAAGCCAGAAGCTAGCGTACAGCATCGGTGTTGATAAATTAGCGTTTGTCAAAAGCAGTTGGCAAAACTACTAGAATTTGAGGCACGCGGTCTGCTCTTCTTTTACTTGTATAGCAGGAAAAAACTGTATTCCAGATTCTACATCATCTTCAAACTCTCTTTCGTCCATATTCCGAATTTGAAAGGACGAATTTATTAAAATCTTTGCGTGTTTCCCGAAAGATTCCTCTCCCATCGCGGCTTGTACTCGAACGAGCAAACGCTTCCAGTTTCGCTTCCGGTTTAACTCACGTGACGCGTCCCTTTGTCTTTTGGCCAATCAGCGCAGCATTCAGATTCTGAATGTTGAACATGAACTTTTGAATGCATTTGTGTCAGGCCCTCTTCCCTCCTTCTCTCATTTTTTTTTTCGAGGAGGGGGAGGGTCCTGATACTCAGGCTATTTACTATCTAGAAGTTGTGACAGAAGTAGATTTCAAATGGACCCATGTCGCGTTAATATGGCTTAATGATATCTTATAGTTATCAAGAAATGATGTACAGTGTATCCAATTCAGCACATCCACATTAGTAAAATTGCAAAGATTTTTTGTAGATTGGTTGAATACTGACAGAGATATAATTTTTCTTAATTATATAGCTAGCTCAAAATCTGGGGGGGGGGGGGGGGGGTTCTCCCATGTAAGAGTGATAGGGGTGCTCGTCGGGACATCGGAAAATATACCCTAAAAAATACCAAGACATAAAAAATCCAACCCCTAAAAAATACCTTATAAAACAAAACGACCCCTAAAAAATACCAACAATAAACCTTTTTTTGCTATTGTTTATTGTTTCTCATCTCAGAACAAGCTTATTTTAGAGCTATAAATGAACAAAGAAAGAAAGTAAACGTTTTGCTTGGTTTGTGACCCTTTCATTCATTTGCGTACCCCTAAAAAATACCATTTATTAGTGAAAGCCACAACGTTTCTCCGATACACCCTAAAAAAATACCTGAGAGTTGATTTTGACCCCTAAAAAATACGACGAGCACCCCTATCATGTCCTATTTTGGCCCCTGGGGCCGAAATCCCATTGTGCAGGCAGATTGATTTTTCTTGGAGTCCTATTATATTTACAAATTGATGTGTATGGTGGTTGCCTCATTTTGATGTTTTTGCCCATACATTTCTTTGTGAAAAAAAAAAAATAGGCCAGAAAGCTAAGTTTTGAAAATTCATATCTCAGCCAGTTTTTGAGCAATTCTTCCAAAACTTTGTAGCTTTTTTAATATGGATGTGCTGAATTTAATACTGGACGTCATTTCCTGATAACTATAAGATATTATTAAGCCATATTAACATGATATGGGTCTATGGCATACACCACTTTCATAATGGCTGCTGCTCATTTGCGTGAGACATTAAAACTTTAGAGCTATTTGGCATGTTGACATTAAACCTTTAAAAGCTATTTGAGATTTGAATAAAAATTGTTAAAAGCTATAGCTAAAAAAAGCTATAGCACTTGATGACTTTACAAACCATTTGTGGAGTTGAGTTTATAGCTGTGAATCTTGGGCGAGATGTGATATAACATCTCAAAATAAACAAAAACAAGGCTGGAAAGGCTTCTAGTTAAAATTCCATACAAATCTCTGTATTTGTGAGGTAATATGGTTTTGTCAGTGTTTAACCAAATTATACTAAACTTTCTGAAACTGTGTAATCTGATGTAATTTCTCAAACAGCATGATTTTGACTACAGTAAAATGTTTTTCGCCTTCAACTAGAAAAACTGAATTATGAAAAAGGTGTATGTAAGGCCTTTCACATCTATTGTACAAATCATAAGTATTTACACTGTCTGTAAATACTTCTACCATTTAAAATTCCCATCTCTGATAGCATACCTACTTAACAATAAGCGATATCAAAATCACATCTGTACTTCCTGTATGGTTAGTTTTAGTTTCTATCCCCTACCCCTTTGCATAGCGAATTTTTTTTTCTTCGCCTTGAGCCCCATAGCTGTCAACTGTCCCACATTAGGCGGGAGTTTCAAGATTTTGATTCATGTCTCAAGGTTAAAATTTTGCTTCATTCTCATGCATTTACTGTATTTCTCTGAGGTTTCTTATGTAATTGTTGCATTTCTTGTAAAAAAAAAACTAAAGATTTCTATATGTTTGGTTGACAGCAAGAGAGAATGATATATTTTCTCTTGGTTGACAGCTATGAAACCCACGTGCAACAAGGTTAATCTAAACTCAATGTTTAATTCCTGAAACGATCCTTATCTCCAATCCTGAAATTTACAGTGAAAAATACAGTTGATAATATGGGAAAAGGAGAAAACATTCATTGTTGTAAAATATTTTGTATTTTTACTGAAAAACCAAGAGGTTGAGGGATCCTTAAAATTCCCCAATGATGGGGGTGAGGATCACTTCTGGAATCCCAACACACACACAAATTCCAAATTCTGAGGATGGAAATGTAAGTGTTTGTGGAGGGGGCTTATATCACTCTAGTTCCACATGAAATTGATGTCTTTTACTGGACAAGACAAGACAACTTTATTTCAAGAACTGCATACACCCTGAGGTACACTGGTTTTGATCTTTAAAGTTTAGGCTTGCAATTCCTGCTTACTGAAACTTTTTCTTATTTGGAAGCACTCATTAATAAATTTATCAATTCTTGGGATAATTTTGGTAGAATTTATAAATGGCAAAAATGTTCTTTTGTACTTTTTTCCATTCCATTACATGAGCCACAACTATTTTTTTTTCCATTTTTCTTATTATACTTTACACATACAGCAGTGCTGTAAATCTTCAAGAGCATTGGAAGGGCATTTCTGACAATTTCCCAATATGTTCAATAGATTTATAACTGTAACAAATAATTAAACAGAGCATAACTAAACTACACGTTAACATTTAAACAATATTAAAACTGGTGCATAGTGAAATTGCTATAGCGCTATTCACTGTTTATCAACATTGCCATTCTGATGCTAATTTGCCAACTGTAGATTCAATAGTGCCCTTTGTTCTGTGAACCAATTGACCTCTTCTTGGCACATTTATAACAATGGATGATGTCAGTGTGAATAGCGCTATAACTCTATCATGACTAATTTGTGTAGTATAGGGCAAAGTATGATACAAGTCATATCTACATTGGGTTAAATAATACTGGGAGCTACTATCACTGATGCAGTGAACTTAAATTTGTTGCCAAGGACAGATTTCCCATAATAGCTGGCTGTTTTGCAAGAAATTTGTCTTATGTATGCATATAGTGGCATTTTTTTCTAAATTGACAGTGCCTTGCCAATTCCCCCCTCCCCATAGATCTGCCCCTGGTTGCAATGGAAATTAGCAGCTATATATTAAAATTCATTCCAAAATATAACATAAGGAACTAGAGTTAGCAAATAGAACTACCATATTTGCCCGTATATAAGATGCTTTTTTTCACTCCAAAACGACCTTCAAAATCGGGATGCGTCTTATGCACAGAACATTGCTTTTTGGAATTTGCACAACATGAAGCTGCTGGAGGCTGTTGTTATTGCAAAAATCTGGGAGTCAATAGTTGCAAGCAGCATTTTGGATTTTGTCACTCAGCCCAAGCCAATTTCTTTCACACAACCAAAAATCCAATTTGGCACTTGTTGCCGCTAGCATGCTACAATGTGTAGATATATTAGCACAACTATTTAAATATTGCATGAAATCATGCGTAGCAAGAAATTTATCTCAAACAAATTAATAAAATGAAGAAACTGTCGGAACAACTCATCTGTTTGTGGTGAGTAGTACACATGAGATAATTCTTGTAAATCAATGAACAAAACTTTTGTCCAGTTTTTATCGATACTGTCCACTTACTGCGATTCTGTTTTTCATATTTTCTTTCTGGAAGTGCTGTAGCACACAATACAAATTAAAAATATATACAAATAGATTTTTTTGTGCTAAAATGACCTCAAAATTCAAGATGCGACTCTATACAAGGGTCCGTCTTATATACGGGTAAATGCGGTAAGCAAAAATAAATGGAAAATAATTTCCCAGAAAATTTCCTTGCTTTTGTTTCTGACAATCATCACAAACTTCTTTGATCTTTGTTCTTCCTCTGCATTAGATGTACCGTGCTGCAAAACAACTTTAAATTCTTGCAACTGGGTGGGATCTTGAATAAAAGCTGACAAATGGTCAAATGGGACTTTTTTGGCTGCATTTGCATTGGATACCATAGCAATTTCAAGCCCTCTACTTACAAAACATGCAACTGACCACTTGTTTGAAAAGCACAAACTAAAAATAACCCTGGAAGGTTGAGGGAACAGTCTTATCACTGTATGCATTGCTACGCGACCTCAAAATTCAATGTTGCAAAGGGCGATTGGCGATTTTTAGCCGTCAATCAAACCAAAATGCTGGATTCCACTGCTTTACTGGGTCGATATTGATTGCAAAATCAACCAAAATGGTTTTAAGTTATCTTTTGGCTTCCTAGCCTCCAATGTTTAACTTTCTGTTCAAGAAAATTGATATTATAATTATCTTGGGTAAAATCACCAATCGCAACAGTGAATTTGAGGTCACGTAGCAATGCATATGGTGGTAACAGAAGGTGCAAAAACTCTCTCCTAGCAACTTCCAAGCATCTCATGTTATAGGGGTACCAGTAGTTGCCGAATTATCATGTCACATTATTATGGTTTATTGACATGTACTTTCGATGCAAACTGGCTGGAGAGATTATGGAAATTGCTTTTGGGTTCCATGTTTGTAAGACCGAATACAGGCCATATAATAATTTCCTGGTTGACAACAGGCAAAAGAATATTAAGTAGATATAACCCCTGAAGCAAACCCCACTACTACAGAACATTAACACACCATCAATTCAAAAGAACTCAGATATCTAAATTACTCTATTGTACTAGCTACCAGCATCTACAATGAAAACTAGATTGTTGATTGACTCTCTATATATAGTATTGAAAGGCCAAAGAGTGCTGAACCTTAAAACAAAACCCACCAAAACCACTTTAAAATTTTAAATAAGAATTTAAGGATACCACTGTCACCCCTCTGCTTTCGGCGGCGTGACCCAGCCATATTTATCATGTGTTTTTACAAGTCGCTTGTAAGCTGATTCCGCCTCCTTCTTTGAGAAAGCTTTTTTGCATGTCCTGTCTATTCGGCCCTTTCCTTTGACAACAGCAGCTGAAAACTGGAGGACAACAGCCTCAACGGTGTAAGCACTGCTCCATCCCTTGGGGGTCAACAATTCCATGCAAATCGCACCTCCGTCCAGTACGAAACCACCTTCGATACGCGGAGCCAAAACTCTCATAAACGGAGGAGCAAAGGGAAAATTGTCGGGGAAACTGATATTTAGCAAAATAAACTTCGAGCCCGTTTCGACCATGTCTCGATAAAGTAAGCTATCCCCATCGATCGTATGAAGTTTAACGTTCCATTCGTATAAATTATCGTCCACAAGCTCAGCCGAGAAGATGCGTTCGGTTTTGCGAGATACGTCTTGAAATTCTTTCATCAATCTCTTTGTGCGAACGCGTTGTGTGTGGGTTGCAGACATCCGTGCGACATCTAAACTCGCTTCTTTCTCGTCAGTCTTTCCTTGTTTACTACCATTTCCATCCTTCGTCGACTTGCCAGTTTCATTTACTTTTTCTGTAGTTGCTTTATTGCTATAGCGGCCGTTTCCTTCGGCTTCAGATCCGCTTCCGTTTAAATTGCGTGTGTCTCTGCGAACCAGCTTTCTCAACACGGACGCCATCTTGCTTCGTCCCTTGCGCCCTCGTCTCTGAGATGTAATTGGGTTTTTGCCGTCAAAGGGGGCCGTTAAATGGAACTTAAATTCCCATCACCGATTCTAAGTTCCTATGTAGCCCCCAAATTGAAGTGTTAGACTGTATTACCTTGGTAAGCCGTGATCTCAAGGCTTTTGTTTTCAATTTCTCAGAGAAACGATAGAAGGCGACCGACGAAGCGAAAATTCTCCCAGGAATGCTGGGAAATCAGGTTAAAGGCCAAAGAATCACGTGGGGAGAGGGGAGAGGAAGGGTAACAAGGGGGGAGGTGTGGGATATTTTTTCTCTCTTTCGATGATACCATTACATGGACCTTTCGTTTCTAAAATAAGCATACATTTTGTTTAATATACATAAACAGAGAAGCGGATAAATACAAGTATCAAAACACACATGGGATTGAACAGTGAAAGTTTTCGATGTAGAACCGGCTGTTCTGTACTTTGCGCGCTAAACACCTGCAAAAAATGCATGCGCGGTGCACACAGGTCGCGTTTTAATTCACGGATAAGGACTTGACCGAAATTCAAAGATTTCTACGATCAATTGATTTCTACGATCAATTGTTTTGACTTCCTCGTTCCGTCATTCGCAAAAAAAAAAAAAAATTGTGAATCGTGCAGGACACGTGATTTTGAGCGTCATTTTATCAGTTTTTGTCTTTTTCTTTCATTCTTCATTCGTGATCCGTGCCGGTTACCGTGCCGGTTACCCCTCCTAAAAGAAGTTACGTGCTCAAAAAAGCGTCTTCGGAGTCCTAATATTCGACTGAAATCGTGACAGACTACGAGCCTGACACGTTTGGTATTATTAAATCAGGCTGTCAAATACCAAGTGTGTCTGCTTTCCGGTCTTTCATGACTCTTCAGTCCGCAATCAGTACGCAGGCCTCATGTCAATGAATCTTTTCCAACACGTACCTGCTGATACAACGCCACAAAACTGACAGTGTTTTTACAGCGATTCAAAGTCGCTCTTTTCTTAATTTAAAGAGTAGCAGATCCCAAAATTTCCTGGGCCCGATACCTAAAAAAGTCGGTTAACGCTATAAACCTACGGATAATTAACCATTATCCTGCGAGATTGCGCAGAATATCGTCTGATACTTAGCCGACGAGGGACGAAGTCCCGAGTTGGCTAAAATCAGACGATATTCTGCAAAATCGAGCAGGATAATGGTTTTATTATTCAGCACATCGATAGCACAAAAACCCCCGAAAAACATGACTTTTGTGTATTATTTACGAGCTCAAAACATCATATTTCCCTCAGAGACGGATATCGCAGGATAGCTGTCATGTACAGAAGACAGCTATTGGCGTTCCAATGACCATATTTGGGCAGTGCATCGATGTGCTGAATAATAAATAAAGATATCCAACCAATCAAGAGTGGATTACCAGTCAAATATCCAGTGTTAACTGATTTTCTAGCATTTATATTTTTTTACCCCTAAAAAATTACCGCATGTCATGCCATGATTTTAACCCCATGATTATTCGACCCAAAGTTGGGTAGGGGTGTTCACACTTCTTTAACTTTCACACCGCAGGCAAACTCGCGGTTTTGCGGCCGCCTCTGTGAGTCTGCCATACCCAGGGTATATTTTTATTCCCATTTTTTTATATTGTTTGTGCCCACTGTAATTCATATGCTTTTAGGATCAGATTAGGGCCCCGTGCTCGCGCGCAGATTAGCGGCACTTTTCACAGTCATATAATGGAGACGAGTCTGCTCTAGTCCCGATCCCGCGACGAGTTCCCGCGCGTCGACCGACTTCACAACGCAGATCACCTGATCACGTGACTTTTACAAGCGCGGCAAAATATCTAAAAAGCTCGCATTTCATCATGGGACAGCGCACAGAAACATGGCGGATGTGATACATTTGTCGGTTGAAAGATTAGTAGAGAGTATCTTAGCCCCGTTGTGCAGTTATTTTCCGTCTTAACTGTTAAAGAACAAGTCATGAAGCAACTGGATATGAGGTAAGACTGGACTTCTAAGGACGATACAGAGCCACAATCACAATTCTAAATTCATAAATCATGGCCCTAATATTCATTGGCCCATAGCCATATTGTCTTATTGTAAGTTATCAGGATATAGCGCTCAGCTCTAAAAATCAAAGTTCTGTTAGATAGAAGAATCCACGAATAACAATAACGATAAGGCAGGGGGAACTAGAGACAAATTTCTTTGTTTTCTTTTGTTTATAACCTCACATACCCATACCCCCCATCCATTGACGAGATGATTAAGAATTTGAAGCCTAGGAAATGATTTTTTTACTAGAACTCCTCAGAAAGTTGTTCAGAAGCCCGAAACCCCTGAGAAATGTCTGAATTCCACAAGAGGTTTCAAAACCCCTCAGAAAATAAATTGTCAATAGAAGCCAAACACCATGGAAATTCTCTTGAATAGGAGCCTGAATACATAAAAAAAGCAGGTGTTTTCCATTAACACCCTTTGGAAATCAGATTTCAGGACTCCTCGGAACAACTCATCAGTAGGGGCCCTCACTTTCACTATTGAATTCAAGACGTCCAACTATACCGTACTGATATAGCTAGGGCAATATGATAATCACAGCGAGCTCTGTTTGCAGGAGGCACATATCCAGACACAACAGTTTTTTAGGATTTTAATGTCTATGTGCAAAAGGGCACAATGAGGATTCTAAACTGAGCCTTCTGCCTGGATTAAGATTTTGGTGAAACCAACTGCAGATTGACAGATGTGGTTAAACCTCACACAGATAGGACTTCTGCTGTCTCTATTCACTCTCATTCCTGCCTTTTACTAGTGAAGTAAGCAGAGAAGGAGATGTAAGCATAAAGGACGCAGAATGGAAGGTTTCCTGTTTCTTACATCTCTGCTTATCTTTGAATTGGGACAATAGACAAACTTGAGGAAAATTTTCAGACTCATGTGATATACACAACATATTCGGCTTCAAATTGAGGCTCCCACTGTATTTATGTGCCATTGATGCTATTCAGTGGTAGAGAATTCAAAACCGGACTATTGGTGTAATCACTTTACATCGGTTTCACTACAGTCATATGACATACGCTCTGCATCCTGAAACCTACATAAGCTCAAATACAACATCATTTTTATTTGTATATAATGCATTAATTTACATATGTGACCCTCTTTGGGAAAACGTATAATAACGATTTAGCGTTTAATGAAAAAGTCGTTTATGAAGCGTTTAAACGATCTCACAAATCGTTTAAACGACTTTGAAAATCGTTTATACGATTTGAAAATTCGTTTAAACGATGTGGGAAAACGTTTAAACGAATGATGAAAGCGTTTAAACGAGTAACAAAATCGTTTATACGAATTGAAAATTCGTTTATACGAGTGGAGAAAGGATGTTCGCGCCACGTTGGAATTCGCTTTAGAGAGGTAGCGAGCATCCACGTTCCATAGCGAGTTATAATTCGGTTTGCGTTCGGGCACGAAGAGCGAATCCATACTTTTCACCGTTGTTTTAAAGCCTGGTAAGTACTACGCTGCATTCAACATACCACTACAATTTGCCAAGGAAGACTTAAAACTTACGAGGTCAAATTATGATTCAATGTCAAAGTGTATAGATAGCGTGAAATAATTGTTTTGTTTTGAATCATGATCCAAATGGCGCGACATTTTCACGTGGAAAGCGAAGCGAACTGAAGTAAAAGATGCGAGATTGAACGAGTTGCTTTCAAGCACAGAAAAGAAAAGCCATCGGTTTGTATGGGGTATATCAAAACAGTAAAAATTACAGCAAAAGAATGAAGTTTTGGCACTTGACTGCACTGTACTTACCTAATGTTTCCTGTCACGCAACTACAAAGTTGGTCGGTCGCGTCGCGTGATACCAAAATAAATACTATACTTCTGCGTCTGATTTCCCCAACGCGAATATGTTGCTATCAATGCCATAAAGCCAGTTAATAACCTTCTCCGGCTATTTGTTTTCCGTTTTACTTCTTGTGAGAAACACAGAGCATTTTCGTCGTGTAGCGCATTCGCGAAAGGTCAAGTTAATTATGCATTCAAAACAATGCGCTGAAACTCGCACATTTTATTCAATCATTCCGAATTCATTATTTCCTTCCATTGGTGTTTCCTTCTCTCGATTTTCTCGTTTAATTTTTCGTAGATGCATCTTTTGATGTTCAGATTAGTTACTGGATATTATAATCATATAATTAAGCGTGAACTTTATTTTATTTTCGCATAAGTGTTCGGTCGAGTTCGGACATTGAAATCTCCGGGAAATACGCGTAATGAATACGCGCTGGGTACACAAGTTTTTGTTCCGTGGCTTTTAGGTCGGTTTCGTGAGGGTGTCCGTTTATGTAGATCGTTTATACGTTTTGGAAAATCGTTTAAACGATTTGGAAAGTCGTTTATATGTTTTGGAAAGTCGTATATACGTTTTGGAAAGTCGTATATACGTTTTGGAAAGTCGTATATACGTTTTGGAAAATCGTTTAAACGATTTGGAAAGTCGTTTACCGTTCGTTTATTTTGGCCATTAAACGGAAAATCGTTATTATACGTTTTCCCAAAGAGGGTCACATATGATTGTTAATAAAATTGTCCTAAATGACATTTTGATTATTTATTTGTTATAATAATAGTGACTTGATGAATAATACACATTGTGCAAATGTAATAAACTAACATTATCTAAGTTTATCATAATTTCTGATTAATCATATCTAGCAATGTAACTGTAACCAATGTATATTTAGCTGCACTATAATAATTATTATGATCATTGTGGCTCTGTAAAGTTTGACATTTAGAAATTGCACCCTAGATATTATGAAGCAGCTTTATTTAATTTGCATTTCAAACTAGACAGAGCACCAATCATTGCTATAAAACTTAACATATTATTCCTCTATTGTTCCATTCTCAAAAAGGAACTTGGTATACATGTCTTGAATAATTTATAAATGCTAGTGTTTTAAAACCACACCTGAGGTCTGCTGTCATTCTACAATAAAATAAATACAGTTAGATCTAACTGACTTAAAGGCCCATCACCAACCGGGAGCCTTTGCGGACTCTTAGCCAATCAGAGCACCCGGAAAACAATGGAACAATTTGAAAACAAAAGAAAACGGAGCGCGAAGGCTCCCGGTTGGTGATGGGCCTTTAAATTAAGCATTAGGGCAAAATAGAGCATGGTGTGTTGTTGAGAATGTTGTAAAACTACAGGCAAGTGTTTTTACAACAGTTTGAGTGTTGCTCCTTGCTTCACAAGTGCTCTACTTTGCAGATAAAGTCAAATAAAATTGTGCCCTAATGCTTTTATGATGTTGCTATTACTGTATTGGCGAAATAGAGCATAATGTTTAGCCAATCAGAGCATGGCAGCGAGTCAACAATAAATGAACAGGGAACTGTTGCTATTTTGTTGAATCCTTGGATGTTTTCTGGGCTTCATAACCCTTCCACATTCTATGGACAAGTTAAAGGGGCTCTCGCACGCCTGCTGGCCACTTCTCTGACAAGAAAATAGTTCAAATCGCAATCCAATTCCATCCTCTTGATAACAGGTCAAAACAACCTAGAATGGCATTTGTCTAACACTTGAAAGGTTTGTCTATTAATCTGGAGGATCATTTTGATTACTATAGGCAAACGTACATGTGTTTTCACGGATACAATTTTACCTAAGTCCATGGTGGGCGAATATTAAGCGTGCGAGTGCCCCTTTAAAGGGTCCAACTCACTCTACCCATAATGCACTGCTTCACCACCATTTTCGATATCTTCACAATTCAGAGACTCAACAAAAAATCATAGTTTTGATCCATTTAGTGCATTTTACTGTATAAAAGTGAGAAAAACTCGTAATAATAGAATTCCTTTGCATTAAGTCAGAGTTCCTGATGTAATGAATCATGTAAACAAAGCAGTGCCTTATGGCCAGGGTGAGACGAATCCTTTAAGCCATAAGGAATGGGCATTTGTAGTAGTTAGAATTTGTATCAGCATTGGCAACTACACCTGACAATATGAAATATAGCCTGAAACTTTTGTAGCTGAATTTTAGATGCAACTCCCATAACAGGAACAAAAATTAGTTGTTTGCCTGTTGTAACCATATTGGCAGTTAACTGACTGACAATTAATGTCAATGGCAGTGCAAAACTTTACAGTACAAAATATTTTTGAATCTGATGAGTATAGGAAAGTCATTATTTACATTTCTTGTCACCATAGCAGGGTCCAATATTGCAACCATATGGTCACTAATGGCAACTACCGTAGATTGAGGGTTTGGCAAGGAAAATTTGAACCTAGTCACCAAATTGTGACTTACTTTTCCAGTATGTACTGTACATTTAAAAAAATGTCCTTCTCAAAACTAGCTATCAACAGCATTAGTCCAAGAGAAAATGATGGCAACCAAACTTCACTAATGGGGAATAGATTCTTTTATTTAGGCACCAATGGTACCTCTCGAAAAAAGTTAATGTCCGGCCCTGCACAGGACTTATATAAATGTGTAATCACTAGTCAGATCACTAGGCAGACTAAATTAATTTGTAAAGGAAAGAATCACTCAAGTACTGTGCTAAAAAATACTATCTTGTTGCTGCCTGAACTCCACATCTTATTTGGGGCTTTGAATATTAGAGCCTATTCAGGGTTGGAAATTGCGCCTGTATGAGCTGCTTTTGCAACTAAAATTTAAGCAATTTTGTCACCCACACTCTGTAAAATGTAACTAAAAGTTGAACCTATCATCCAAAACGTGATTCATCCCCCCCCCTTAATTTCCAGCCCTGCTATTCTGTATTGATAAAGTTAAAAGATTTTAAAATGTCAATAGATTCCTCTAGGATTAAATCTTTTTGTTAATAGACCTTCATTTGACATAGTGATGGTAGTGGTGGTGGTTATGATGATGATGATGCTCATGTCGGTATACAACAGTCTTGGGACAAGCTCCCTCCTCTCTGCTGTATTTGCAGGAATGATGATGACCCCTCTTTGGTCTGCGGTGAGGTTTCGGGGATGGCAAGGCATACAAACATGGGTGACTTTGCACGTGATAAGGGTATGTAATATGATCCGTGGCCAAGTCCAGATACTGTGCGCATCGATGAAGATCATAGTTAGTTTCTTGTTTACATGTATGTTGTCGATGTGCCTTCTTATGCCGTCTTGTCTCAGTCCTTTCAAGTTCATGTGAAGTGCAAATCTGCTCTACCCATTCCTTCACTCTACTCATTTCAGTCTGTTTAGGGCTTGGAGGATTGCATTCCCCGGGCCCTGTTTGCATGCGTTTAGGGCAGTTATATGCCCCTCGCTCATTAACAACTGGCGTATTGTCCTGAGAGGCACCACCAGGCATCACAGCAGGCCTGCTCACCCGACTCTGGTCACACTTTTTACAGGAATTTTTCCTGGAATTTGACTGAAAGTCCAGGCTCTCTATCTGCCCAGCTGCTTCTCTCATTAAGTTCTGCACTTTGCGCTGGTCTACAATATTTTCCAGGGAGGGGGGATTAACTGTCATTGAGTCACACCTTTCCATATGATGTGACTTTGAGTTTTTTCGAGATATGTGTTCTTGTGTTGTAGTTGCTGATATTGTGTATTGTTGTGACCTTTCTCCTTGATTGTCTTTTCCTCTCTCCTTTGAAACTGATAGTCGGACTCTGAGTTTCTTGAGAGGATCTTTGGGTTGGTTCCTTGATTGGGAGACACTTTTGCCCAGTACTTCATAAATGGACTGAACCAAGTTTTTGAGGTCCTGATAAGTATAAAAATATTCACTTAGTGTAAGAAGACAGTACAGGATTTCTATTGCTCCTACATGCTATGTGGAAGAGCTAGAAATGAATTGGGTATAATTAATTTAATCTGTGTCAGTACAATCTTTTGATTCCTATGATGATCCTTATTTTCAAAAGTCATGCCATTGGCCCATGATCAGGCCAGGGGGGGGGGGGGGGGGGCTTGAAGGTTAAAATGGAAGGGATGACCGTCAGGAAGACTGAATTTCCACCCTAAAAATACTCCTTGGTCATAAAATACCTTCTTTAGCATACTGTTTTAGTTCAAAGAACCCGTAAAAAATACTCTTATTTTTCAGCATATGGTTTTCGTTGAAAGAACCCCTAAAAATACAGGATCACTGATTTTAACCCCTATCAAATATGACAGTCATACCTACCATCTGAGTATAGGGAGTAATACCACCCCGGGATCAGGTCCTGTTAGCAGGAATTTACCACATGTTACTAGTCTAAGTTTATGTCGTGTTGATGTCTGAATTTTGCTATTGTAAGGAACACACAGTACCACCAGCAATGTATATTTGATGCAAACAGTTCATATACCATGCTTGAGGACCTGTCGCGAACCGATCGCAAAACATTCACAAGGTGATCTCAAATTGAAAGCAAAACATTCTCAAATTATTTGTGAAACAAATCTCAAATTGATCTCAAAATGTTTTTAAAATAATTTACTTGGCATTAGAACATTTCATAAGCAGCCTGTGAAACCAGTTCACAATCCCAATCACAAATGGTTCACGAAAATGTGCACGTCTGATGGTGGTACTGTACATATGAATGATATTAGCTGCTGTTTTGCTGTCTCATATAGCTGTTTCAGCCTGGTTTTAGTATACTATCAAAACAGATAGAGTTTCAATCGTGCCATTGAAATTTCGAACCCACAGGTCACTGTTTTACATCACATGATCACCAAAAATTTGACATGTGAATAAGTACTGACTGTTTGATTGGCTGAAAGACTTCAAGCCTAGGTCACATGACAAGTTTTTAGTCCCACAGGCTTGAACTCGATTGAAACTACCTGTTTTGATAGTATATCCCTTGTTGAAATTTATCCCTGTGCTAAAGAAAAAGCTGTATTTGGATTGGCAACTTGACTTACATCTCTCGTCACCTGGCCCTGCCCTTCAAAGTCATATAGGGTGTAAGACCATTCCTGGTGTTCAGACCCTGCTGACTTAACAGACATTCCACATTCAGTGGGTTCCTGTAAGAGAGAAAAAAAACAGATCATTTTATAAAGCTCTTGAAACATGTCATCACCACCATAATAATATTAAACAACTATCCACCAAAGGGAATGTGAATAGTGGTGGCACCTGTGCTAGGCACTGACACTGGGGGGAAAGTTGTTTTAGTATACTGTATACCAAAATCAGTCCATAAAATACGGTTTTAAACAATTCAAAATGCAGTATTGCTTGTGAAATGAGCCACCATTTTTAGAGTTTTCTCAAAACAATAAAATAGTGTTGGATATCTCTGATTGGTATCAGAGTGCGCAAAAATGACTATTCACTGATTTGGTATATACTAATGTCTTTTATTTAGGTTTTTTTTTGCCCTCGAAATTGAAAATTTAGCCTTAAGACATGAATAGAAGGTCACAAAATCATAACAACATAACATATCCCCAAAAAACACTTTTGGAAACAACTTTATAACCTCATAACCTCACTCAAGAGAAAATTTCTTCAGGGGACTACAACCTTTGTGAGTAAATTCTATTCAGATGTTTTACCAAAACAAATTTAAAATGAAAGAAAATGATGAGATGTAGATCATTCTGCCAACTTGGCAAGTTTGTTTCCTACTTTTTGTTGATATTTCTGAGTAATCAACTCAATTAAATAAGCCCACATGTTTTTGGAGGCCACTTTAGAGTATTTTTTACAATCATACTCAAATGGAATGATTTCATTCATTTTCAGAAACCTCAGCTGTCAAAAGTAATTTGTAAAATTTCTAATTAAAGGTGTTTTGAAGAGGCACATGAAGAGGGCTTCATGGCCTTGCCACAAGAAGTAGGGACAATAATCTGCAATTCCAATGAACCATGTTTAACTTACTTTTATTGGTTTGGTTTGTGTTGAAGCTTCCACTAATCCCTCTCTTTCAAATGTAAGCTCCACATTTTTACCATCAGGCAAGTCAGGCAGCTCAACGACTGGGGGGAAACATTGACATTTTAATTATACTGTAAGTTGCCACAGGAGTTTGTGAAAGCAGCCAAAAAACATCAAAGCACTGAGAAAGATGTCTGTGATTTGAATAAATTACAAATGTACATACTGCTGAAATGATTACATTCAGAAATCAAATAGCACAAAGACTAGGACACTTGCAAGCTTGATTACTAAAATTATTTCATAAACGACAGTGACATTTTCTTGTTTGTGGACAACTTGCACCATCACATTATGACATTTGTCTATTCATGACACAGACCTCTTTCGTTTGAGCCTGGGGTTCTTAAGACATGAATAATTCCAATAAATTTAGATTAGCTACAAGTGATATAAATTTTATAAGCTCTATTATCCTAAACTTACTGTCTCAATTTAGTTTGATGTCCTTTCTTTGAAGATTTAGTTAATATCTAATATCTAAAATCGTCAGTAAGTTACAATGGTGTCTGGTTTATATTTTGTTCCTAGTGCATAGAGCATTATAGATTTTCTTTTCACTCTTATTAATTTTGTACCAATTTACACAGATCCATGCAGCACCACAAAGATTGAGTTATTTTAATGTTATGTGATGTTAACTGAATTCTATTCTGGTGCCAAATCACTCATCAGCATCCTCATATCATACAACAGTACCTGTTCAAAGTGCTATTTCTTAAGTTTCACTCATGCTATTTCTTAGAAAGGAATATGACTTTATATTATTGAGTAACAAAATAACGAGAATTGATTTACCTGAAAGATGGCACTCAGAGTTCTAACTACCAGAAAGCCTGTCTAGCCTTATATCAAATGTGCTGAATATTTGACTATTTAACTAATTCCCTCCCCCAGGAGGTGCCACAAAGATTAATAGCCATCAAAGAATTTTAAGAAGCTTATATTAGGTATTTCCTTGATTCTCACACAGTGACATTAAGCTGAAAAAACAATTCTGTTAGGACATAATATGTGGTTATGTCAAATGATGCTTTACAGTGGCATACAGTGAAATACCACATCTGAATTGTTTTTTCTAGCTTATATTTTCTAATATGATTGATGTACCAGCCTTTACAGTGTGATGGAGTAAGTGGTTTCAGTACATTGTAAGTCTGGAATCAGGGAATTGTCCATAGAAATGTCTAGTGGTTCTCAACATATTATTTACATATGATGCCCATATGATGAACATATGATTTTCACAAAAGTTAACTTCAAGTAGCCAGGTGGAATAGGCAAAGCCTCTAGCCCTGTTTTGACAGTTAACTGCCTTCAAATTGGAAGTTTGCAGGTGTGGGGTGAGTTTTTAAAAATTATATTGCAGAAAAAAATGCTGTGGTTAAAGGAGGATGTGATGATTTTAGTCATACTTTGGTCAGCTTAAACACGAGGTTCCGGTATAAAGGGGATATACCCACCCCCGGGCTCGAGAACAATCAGTTATTAATCAGCTGTCAAAGAGTGAACATCTCACTTGACATCTCTCTGTACCGTGAAATTCAAAATTTAGAACGCAAAAACACCAACAAATGATTTCCTACCTTTTTAATTGTTCTCGGGCCCTGGGGTGGGAGGAGTTATCCCTTTTATACCGGAACCTTGTGTTTAAAGACAGTTGAATTAATACTGAATAACCAAAATGACAATATAGGTTAGTTGAATAGTCTTTTATCTGTCAACTTTGAGGTGTATGTGTCTGTCATCAAGCAATTTGACATTTTTAAGCTGGGAACAGCTGACAAACCTTTTATTGTGGTTGATAGACTTTGTTTATCATGATTTAATACTGGAAACGGAAGTCGCTTGGCTGTGATGATGTCATGCTGTAATAGAACCTCAGAGGATGCCTGTGGTGCTTTATCTTATCATTGACCTTGTGCTACACACCTAGTTGAACTAACTCTACTAGTGATGCCAATTGAAATTTCTTTCTCATAAAAACGTACTAAATATCATGCTAAAATATCTACATCATCAACAATTTATTTATCACATTCCATAGCTGTCAACCCTCAGAGTTTAGAAATCTGGAGTTTTTGTAAGAAATAATACAACAAATAAGAAATATCCAAGAAAGTTGTCCGGGAGAAATACAGTAAATGTATGACAATAAAGCAAATGTTAACCTTGAGAAATAATCTTGAGACTCCTACCTAATGTGAGAGAGTTGACAGCTATGCCTTTCTAAGAAAGTACAGTGCAAAATTGTTGGTTTGGCAAAGAACAACACTGATCATATTTTACGGTATTCCACTAGCACTGGACACATCTAATTTAGTCAAAGTGATTGGAAATGTGTAACCATTATATGGGTGTCCAAAGTTGACCAACTTAATACTGGTCATGCATTGCATCATTATGCCCATTCTCAGACAGAGTCAGATAAATTAACCATTTCCATTGGCTGATTTAAAGCACAGAATAAATAGTGATTATGTGTATTATTATTCATTATAGTATTATTATTTATTATATAGACACGAGTGTTATATATTCGCTGCGCTCATTCGTACAATATTGTTCTTGCCCCTTGAAAATAAAACTCATATCTTCGTGCCACCATGTAATATCCTCTATGTATTATAGCATGATCAATTACATATCAAAAAAGGGTGTAAGTACTGGAAGTTTTTATTATTATTATTTATTTAACCCTTTCCTGTCCGAGTTATTTCCTACATATATAGCTGTTTTTTTAAGCCAGATAGATATACCCCTGCCCATTTTTGCATATCAGGTCTAGGTATCTGGGTTTCCTGTGTTTTATTGGCAGGGAGGCTAGTACCTCTTGTAGGGCATTGCCGCTGACTCGTAAGTTGCTTTTCAGTGGTGGCTTTGCTCTCGTACGGTTAGACATTTGATCAAATTTCTTCAAAATACAAGCTGAAATTCCACTAGAAGAGGCCATAGGACATCATTAAGTCTATTATGGACAATGGATTTGTGCTGTGCTTCAAGAAAGAAGTATAGTCAAGGGGTTTCATTCATTTTTCCTTTGTTCTTGTGAGAATTCTGGAAGAAAATGACTGAATGAAACTTCAACTCCTCTGATAGTGGAATCTTTTTGCCCAGCACTGCATTCTTAGGAATCTGTGTTTTAGACATAAAAAGCAAGCTACTGAGAGTAATTCTGGTTTTAATTGTCGAAGGGCAAAAAGACTTATATAAATCTCTTGTCTAACCGTCCAATATGGGGGAGGGTGCTGTCAAATTTTTGAACGAAATCCACAGGTATCCCGAGAATAGAGTTTGTTGATGTGAAATTTGTAAAGTCGATTCGAAACTTCAAGCGCCATATTTCGCTTCAAACTTCACATGGAAACTGGAAACTTGCGCTTGGAAGTCAGGAATAAAGGTAAAACAAAATACAATATGCTGCATGTCGAGTTGTTTTTGTCTATTTTAAGAAACAACAAGAAACGTTGCCCTTGCAGCGTCACTTGAACGTGGTGTTTTGGCGCGTCAGAAATCGCGTGTTATTTCGCCAAAACAAGTGATTATTTCTGTAGCAAACGCGAAGTTCAAAGCCAGGAAACAGCTAAACTTTATCAATAGTTCACTGCTCTATATGCGTTCTGAATGAAAAGCTGCCTTAATGCGGAGTTTTGATGATAGAGTCATTAATGTAATGTTGTATGTACGTACTGATTTTTCGGTGTACGGACAGGAAAGAGTTAATAAAAAAATATTTTTCTAGAAAAGTTCAAATTTCAACTCCCCTAACCATGCTAAACCAAAGTTCTTATGGAAACAAATATTTCTGCAAATCGATGGCTCAAATGCTCCTTGCAGTGCAGAGTTAGGGGGGAGGGGTTTGCTCATGGGCATTTTCTGGTTTAATTGCCCCATAGTCAAAAAGTCCATGGTCTAAGGGGTGGGTATTTTCAGCTTTAAGGGTCCTGGAGTAGTGCTTTTCAAATATTCTTCTAAATTTGGCTGTGTTTAGCTCATTGATGGCAATCATGGGTGAGTTTAGAGTCTGCAGGGTTGATTTGACCACCCCCCAAACTTTAAACCCATGACCAAACCCGACCCAAGCAGAACCAAGGCCCACCACCCCTAAAAGTTTACCCGAAGCCCCAAATCTTAACCCGAACAACCATGTTGGGTTCCTTAGGGCCCAAGGTTTTAGCTGAGCATGTCAAAACACCTGGTCATGTGACCTCAAGTTTTGGGCTTAACCCTTTCCTGTCCGAGTTATTTCCTACATATATAGCTGTTTTTTTAAGCCAGATAGATATACCCCTGCCCATTTTTGCATATCAGGTCTAGGTTTCTGGGTTTCCTGTGTTTTATTGGCAGGGAGGCTAGTACCTCTTGTAGGGCATTGCCGCTGACTCGTAAGTTGCTTTTCAGTGGTGGCTTTGCTCTCGTACGGTTAGACATTTGATCAAATTTCTTCAAAATACAAGCTGAAATTCCACTAGAAGAGGCCATAGGACATCATTAAGTCTATTATGGACAATGGATTTGTGCTGTGCTTCAAGAAAGAAGTATAGTCAAGGGGTTTCATTCATTTTTCCTTTGTTCTTGTGAGAATTCTGGAAGAAAATGACTGAATGAAACTTCAACTCCTCTGATAGTGGAATCTTTTTGCCCAGCACTGCATTCTTAGGAATCTGTGTTTTAGACATAAAAAGCAAGCTACTGAGCGTAATTCTGGTTTTAATTGTCGAAGGGCAAAAAGACTTATATAAATCTCTTGTCTAACCGTCCAATATGGGGAGGGTGCTGTCAAATTTTTGAACGAAATCCACAGGTATCCCGAGAATAGAGTTTGTTGATGTGAAATTTGTAAAGTCGATTCGAAACTTCAAGCGCCATATTTCGCTTCAAACTTCACATGGAAACTGGAAACTTGCGCTTGGAAGTCAGGAATAAAGGTAAAACAAAATACAATATGCTGCATGTCGAGTTGTTTTTGTCTATTTTAAGAAACAACAAGAAACGTTGCCCTTGCAGCGTCACTTGAACGTGGTGTTTTGGCGCGTCAGAAATCGCGTGTTATTTCGCCAAAACAAGTGATTATTTCTGTAGCAAACGCGAAGTTCAAAGCCAGGAAACAGCTAAACTTTATCAATAGTTCACTGCTCTATATGCGTTCTGAATGAAAAGCTGCCTTAATGCGGAGTTTTGATGATAGAGTCATTAATGTAATGTTGTATGTACGTACTGATTTTTCGGTGTACGGACAGGAAAGAGTTAAAATGTTAATATAATTTGAAGAGATGCCAAGCTATATAATGTTAGCAATAAGATCATAACGGAATAATCTCAACATTGAGGGTTTAAATAATTATGACATAGCCATGATTAATTGTCAATGACCCCATAGTTAGTCTGTAACTACATGTATGTCTATGCACAAAGAAACATTCTAAAATCAGAAGGTTGGAATATTGTCAATGTACAATAACAGTATTTTTGCATGGAGAATTAAAAAGCCTGAGAAAATATTTCATTATTACATAACCATGCTTGTCATTGACCCTTACAATTCATTCATTCATGCACAAAGAACTTCTGCTTTCATATATAAGAAGGTTGAAATATTGTCACTGTACAGTAGCCTTTCTTTTAATGGAGTATTAAAACGCCTGAGAAAATAAAATGCTCTCCAAAGGATAAAGCAAAAGACTTAATGGCATACCTTCTAGTGGGTAATTATCATAGTAAAATGATTTCTTTGGAAGCTCCTTTTCTTGTCCTGGTTCGAATGGCCATTCCTAGGAATACAACAACACACTTATCAGTTTTGTTTGACCTTTATGTTGGCTAGAAAGCCCTGAAATTGCGTCCAGTACCTCTGTAGACTTAGATAAACAACAGTACAACATTGCTTGGGCAATATTTCTGGCACATTCTATAGACATCCTGCCAAGCTCGTTATCTGAGCTCAGGTTTTCTTATAAAGTATAATCCTCCTCAATATCCGTGGTAACGTAGACTCTAATGCATGCAAGTCTGACATAAGTCTGTATAAATTGAATCCTTCCTCGAAAATGGAAATCATAAAAAAACAGATATTGACCTTTCAGTAGAGTGGCTTCTATCATGTTTGCATTTTATCTTACCATCTTTATCAGTAGCTATCAGATCTCGACTAAATCCCTGAGAGTGTTTATCAATTTTAAACTTTTCATAGAATAGAGTTACAAATATGTTCCTCTTATCTTGATGGAATAGCTGTGGCTCAGAGGCACAGGACACCCAATTAAAATAGCTTTTACATGGGATAAAAATGTTGAATCACATCCTCCCTGTGTAAGGTTAAGTTATATGAGTGGGCTATCCGAGTTAACAGACACCAATCTAATACAGAAAATCCATTTATTTATTACTTTCCAGATAGGCAGATACAACTGAAATTGCATATAAGCAACTTATTTTGAAATAAAAAAAAATCTACTATTGACAAATACCTACTCGAACCTTTTCCATAAACTTCTGGTACTGCAGCAACAACATTTTTCTAAATGGTTGCTTTGGTAAAATAAAATATTGATATAAATAAAGTCAATGTTACTTTTCAAGAATTATTATTAGTATTATCTTTAGAGTAAGATTTATTTAATGTCTACATAATTATTTTGTATTAACCCTGACCCCTCTTGTAATTAGTAACAAATTAGAGTATATAAAATGATTATAATTATTATTAAGAAAACATTGGAAATTATCTTTATTTTCCAAAAGGTTTAGCAGCATTAAAACAAAACTTTTTTCTGTGTTTTATCTGGTTTTATCTGTTTGTCTGCAGGGGTTTTTGTATCAAGATGTCAAATCTTGCTGCTCTATTTCTCGACAGTCAACACACAATCAATGCCCTGTCCTCACAATGCCCTGTCATCAGAATTAAGGTGGCAGTTCTCTATTTTGAAAAATCTCCTCCCACTCTCTTGTGATTGTTGTACGTTCATTCATACAACTCACTTCCCAATAACACTCTACTTTTCTCACAGTAGTCTTCAGCATGTCACGGCTTTGTGTCAAGCAGTTGTGTCAAGTTGCTGAAGGTTTTTAATTAAAAAGTATTAATTCGGTAATTGTTAGAGTAGCAATGCTTTTGCCAATACAGAGTTATACACATACAGAGTTATATAATAAGTTAATCTGAAATTACTTTATTTGTGGAAAATATAGAGTTCCAAGAGAATGATCTTCAATTCAGTTCTGCAAAATGCTGAATTATGGATACTGTATCTGTTATGCTTATTATAAAAATTATTTCGTTCAATTTCTTAATTCATCTTTCACTTTATTTATTATCTTACCAAATTAATTATGTTATGGTATTACATGTAACACTAGTACTGCTACTACTACTACTTCTACTATAATAATAATTATTAATTTATATATACACATACAAGTGCAACAGCTCTCAAAATGTTGTCTGAGGTCTGAGTTTGATTGAGCACATTAGAAATTGAAGAGACTTAATAATTTTGCAATAATAACTGCTATATAATAATAATAATAATAATAATAATAATAATAATAATAATAATAATAATAATAATAATAATAATAATAATAATAATAATAATAATAATAATAATAATAATAATAATAATAATAATAATAATAATAATAATAATAATAGAGCAGTGGCGAAGGAACTTGATATCAGGATGAGAGCACCTGGTGAAGGCAGAAAGGCATCTGGAGAAGGCGATCGGAGGGAGAGGAAGCTGCGACGTCAAATCAAAAGCCTTAGGCAGAGAATATCAAGGGTAAACAATGAGTTACATCGAAGAAAGCAGGGACGGGGAGCGACGAAAAAAGAAGCAAGGGCTTTACAGGAGCTGAGAAAGCATGTCGAAAGAGGCTCAGTGGAAACACAAGATCTCCTGAATGCCTCAGAAAAGTGGCTAGATGAGCTAAGGGCTAAGAAGGTGATAATAGTTAAAGCGATGGAGAGGAGGAAGAGAAAGAGAAATAACGCCAAGTTCACAGAGGACGAAGGAGCTTTTATAGGCAGGTCAATGATACCAAAAACTACAGGGGTAAACCACCACAAATGGAGAAGTTTGTAGAGTTCTGGGGTGGCCTTTGGGAAGAGGAAAGGACAACTAGTGAACAACCATGGATGCAGGCAATCAAGGAGGAGTTGAAGAAGAAAATCCATGATATGCGTGAGATTGAAATATCTGAAAGCTCAATCAAGAAGACCATCAGGAGGAGGAAGAACTGGTCAGCCCCTGGCATGGACGGCATACAGAACTTCTGGTGGAAACGCTTCACAGCGACCTGGAGTCCCCTTGTGAGAGTCATGAGGGGTTGGGTCGACAACCCAGACAACATCCCTGAGTGGGTAGCGCTTGGAAGAACGGTGCTGCTACCAAAAACGGAAGATCTCTCCCCAGAAGAGGACTATAGACCAATAACCTGTTTGAATACATCATACAAGTTGTTCACTGGCTTGCTTGGCAATTTCATGAGATACCATGCGGACCGCAATGGTATCTGGGATGCAGGGCAGCTTGGTGCCTCTGAGGGAGTACTCGGCACGGTAGACCAGCTGCTTATTGACAAGTGCATTATGGACGAAGTAAGAGAGCACAAGAGAGACCTGTGCGTGGCCTTCTATGACTACAGGAAAGCGTATGATAAAGTGCATCATGACTGGATGCTGATGGTCTATGAGTGGATGGGGATCCCTGAGAGTGTGATCAGGGTGCTACGCAAATTGATGTGTAGCTGGAAGACGAGGCTGGAGCTTAATGTTGGAGGCACGAAGATTAAGAGCAGGTTGATTAGTATAAGATGTGGATTCCTGCAAGGCGATAGCTACTCCCCCGTGGGGTTTTGCTTAACGGAAGTCCCGGTGATGATGCTGTTAGAGGGTACAAGAGGGTATAAGATGGGGCCACCGCGAGAGCGGCATACGAAACGAACCCACAGTCTATTCATAGATGACCTAAAGGTGTATCAGCAGAACCATCAGGACATGGAAGCAGCCAATGAGATCATCGTAACAGCGAGCCATGACACGGGAGCAGTATATGGAGTGAAGAAGTGCGCAGAGGTGGTGTTCAAACAAGGAGAAATGATCAAAGGGGAAGGGCTCAAGATACTTGAGGCCAGGGCTCAGGCCCTTGATCCGGACAAGGACGAAACGTACAAGTTTCTTGGACTTGAGCAAGGAAAGGGAATAGACAAGGGGAAGGTCCTACAAAGAGTAATGGACGAGATGTCGAGGAGGCTAGATAGCCTTACAGACCTAGAGCTCTACGACAAGAACCTTGTGAAGGCAGTCAACACCAGAGTTATACCAGTGGCTGCTTATGCCATGAATGTGTGCCAATTCAGTTTGAAAGAATTATACGAGCTAGACATGCTAGTCAAGAACAAGCTACGTGAGAAGAGGATGCTGGGGAGACAAGCGAGCGACGAGAGGTTGTACATGAAGCGGGAAGACGGTGGACGTGGCCTCAAGAGCTTGCGTGCAGTTTACCAGCAGACCAAAGTGCGGGTGGCAACGTACATGGCATGTAGCACGAGCCAATGGATACAAGTGGCCTGGAGAAGAGAGCTCCAAAACGAGTACAAGAGCCTAAGAAGAGAGGCAGAGGAGGCGATGCAAGAGCTGGGAGAAGAGGTCGAGTTTCGAGCGAATGAGGTGAAAAGGAATGGAGAGAGGATTGAAAAGGATTGGGCGGGATGTTGGAAGGAGTTGAAGGAGGCAATAAGGGTGCGGTATAAGGAACAGCTGACTACCAAGTATGTACAAAAGAGCATGCAGAGCCAGGCGTTTGCTGCCCAAGAGAGTGAAGACGCCGCCTGGCTAACGACGAACATATCTCCGCAGAAGACCTCCAGTATTATGGACATGATGGAGCAGATGGTGGAAACGCGGAAGTGGAAGGCGATGAGAGGGATAGGAGATGAGGGACTGTGTAGGCTATGTAACGCACAGGACGAGACCGTCGAACATCTTCTCTCGGGATGCGAGACCATCACCGCGACAGAGTATCTTCGTCGCCATAATAATGCGCTCATGGTGCTGGCCACCAACTGGGCCATGGAGAAGGACCTGCTGGCAGCAAAAGACGCGTGGCAAGGCGCATGGAGAAAAGGTCATGTACTCAAAGGTGACAAATATAAGCTGTGTTGGGACTTCGAGTACAGGTTAAGAAAGAAAAACACGGCTAGGCGACCAGACTTGACCCTGGAGGACGTTGATGAAAAGAGAATCTTCCTGGTAGATATGGCATGCCCCATGGAGCGCAACATAGAGGAAACCAGAAAGACGAAACTTAAAAAGTACCAACAATTAGCATACGAGATCAGAGAACGAAGACCAGGGTTTAGAGTGGAGGTGATTCCTGTCGTCATCGGTTGTCTGGGCGGTGGAGTTCCGGGGGCGCGGCGTGCGGTCCAGAGACTGTTCTCGAGCAGTGAAGAGGCCACCAGGATAGTGGCCTCTATGCAGAGAACAGTCCTAATGGAAGGGGAAACCACTTTAAGAAAGATCCTCGGAGGAGTCGTGCAACTGGAATAGGCAGCCGTCTATATTTAATTTCGATTTTTATTTTTATTTATCTATTTATTATCTACTCATATACTGTACACAAGAAAGAGGGACGGTGACCTCCCCAGCAATGCTTGGTGGGGAGATGGAATGGCCGCATTGAAGAGCGGCTTTTTCTCTTCATAATAATAATAATAATAATAATAATAATAATAATAATAATAATAATAATAATAATAATAATAATAATAATAATAATAATAATAATAATAATAATAATAAATAATAATAATAATACAGTAATATAAATTCCAAATTACTAAATGATTTTTTATCAATATATTTTCTTTAGTAATATTCTTTTTGTACTCTGCTAGTTTGAAGTCTTACTATTAATATTATTGTCCATCACTAAATCACTAACTTTGAAAGTAAAAGCAAATAAACTTGAATTAAACAAAAACATTTTGTATTTGTTATTGATTTCTGATTAAAGGCATAAATTATAGAAACACATTGTTACTGAATAAAATCATAACCGAGTTGTTGCTATAGATAACTATTTGTTAATGTTTTTGACTACGTTTAGAGTAGTTTCAATTCCTAAGATAGCACATTTCTAAGCTTATATTTAGCTAATACATGCTCTATTGCCATATCGGTCAGGGGAGCAGCTTTTTGCTATTGTATCTAAATCAATAACAGATTGAATTATTATACAAGAATTTAAGCATTAAACAATTAGTACTATATATGGACATGCCCCGGAATATTTTTAAGGCATTAATTAAATTCAGAGTCTTGTAACTTAAATTCAAATGCAGGAATTATATTGATAATAGCAGAACAGCAAAAAAAGACTTTAGGCAACAGGGCTTTTACAAATTAAAATTCTGTTAATGTTTGGAACAACATTCCTCAGGATATAAGAAATCAAGAACATTTTAACACGTTTAAATCATCATTGAAGACTCATTATTTTAGAATTGCTTAAGATTTTGATTTTAAGGGTACATATAATTATTGTAATATTACCATATTATTATAGTTTTTATTATGTCGATTTAATTATTTTGATCATAACATTGTATGCTAAAATCGCGCTATATAAGAATAAAGTATTATTACTGTTATGTAGTATTGCAAAGCTAGGTAAAACAAGTTTCCATTTCTAGAAAATACCAGAATTTCCTCAAATTTGCTTGCCGTAGATAACATTGTTTAAGTGCTTGAGATATCGAGATACAACTTTGTTACATTTCGTGGTCCTCTATTGACTGCTAGGATTATAAAGTATCTGTTAAAAATATATCTGGTCATAGGTCTATTTAACGGATATCAAATATACTTTCACTGAACAGAGTGCAGCAAAAGGTGCCTTTAGAGATGAAGATTGACCATAACAAACCTATTCGCTGTCACGCATCAGTGATGCCATTATAATTAATCTATCACATATGTGCAGTGTGCTCAGATACTGCGTAATAAAAATAAGGAAAAACCTCGTAGTTTACTTATTATTGCTATAGACTTCTGTTTCTTTGATTAGTACTAAGAAAGCCCCTTTTGTACCTTCGTCCGTGCCTTTGCAGGAGTTCTGTTCTGCACGATCATGCTTCATAAAGAAATGCCAAAATCTTGTACTGAAGAGAGTGCATTTCGTACAAAATGTTATCTTGTTCTAGCGACGAGTACATGCATCGAAGTACTCACTACAATTCGCTGATATCTACTCTCCATAAAGACAACTTTCCAAACTGTCTTCTGTAAATGTCTACAATGTATCGAAAAAAGTCACTATCCTTTTTCAATTTTCTTATTGTTTCTGCAATTACACAGTGCTATCGCCCTGCGTAGTCTTCCTTCGCCCCCTTTCCTTCCTTTCTGTAATGTAGAAACAAAAGGCTTTCACTGACCGTTTGTTGAGGTGGTTTTTAGTACGTGCCCCGGCCATTCGGGAGGCGTTATCACAGTTTGATAACTGTGCGAAAAAACGAGTTTATCTGGGATCTCAGTACTTGAGAACACTAATAAAACACTGACGCAGTGCCAGATCATATTATATGTAATAAAATGTAGTATATTGTCCTTTTTGAAAAGTTATCATGCTAAGGGTTCATATTAGTGAAATTTAGCAGCTATATTGCTCTGTCTCGTGCCTTATATACTGAACACCATGTGTACTTCTACACGCAAAAAACTCAGCAAATTAAGACCTGTGTTATAGAATGCATAAACTGTAGGTATTTCAAGACTTGAATGAGTGAAGAGCACTTCAAACATCCTCGTGAGGTTAATAGCGGAGAGCTGTGAGTGAGACAGCTTAGCAAGCATATAGGTATATCTATATATATACATATAAACCGACGAGCGGTACGACAAATCGTACTGACCCTTAGTAAAACACTTGAGTCAGTGTTGACAGTGTTAAGATGTACGGTGAGCTAGATGAAGTCAATAGTACTCAATAAAACGAACTAGTCGGGGGTTCCGTAACTCTACTCTACTCGTGTGCGGTGGATCATGGAAAATTGTACGAAGCAGAACTGAAATGTCGCCTTGCGAGACGACTAATCATGAGGTTTTATGTTGAAAACAGTAAGGAGTCGGTTTCGTGATAAGTTATCTACAGTTAGAGGAATTTTTCGGAGACGCCGCACGCGGCACGTCTTTCTGCCGTCGCACATATTAACAAGTTCTCTTATTTGGTTAGCCTATGTGATGTACCCCATGCATTAATCAACGTTGTAACGCCGTTTCCCGCTATATAACGCGCTATAACCCCGGCTATTAAGATGTTTTAGGGAAAGGGTAGTTAAAGTAACGGTGAATCGTTTACTCGCGATGTTACGAAGCGGCGATTCTCGCTCATGGCAAGGCGCATGCAAAATAATGTAAGGAGACCGTGTTGACCTTTTATACGGTTGGTCTTTCCCTTCAGTCAACGCTAGAACGACATCTAACGACACAACTTTCCTGAAAGGACTCGGTTCCTTACCCCGCGTACACTAGCAATAAACAAACTGGGTCACAATGTTAGCCCTATGGATGTTGATACTTCTTACACGACGAACGGCGCGCGGTTAGCTTCCTGTAAAGAATACGGACATAAGAGTAGATTTCAAAGTCTTATAGGATGTACTCACTAAATTGACAGGGTAGCCCTTGTACGTGAAATTAGCAGTGTGCGAGCTAGGTGCTCTGCTCAGTTCTTCTTCCATGTAGTCATTATTTGAGGCAGAGCCAGAATTTGTCGTGTCGTTTTCGATAACACAATCACCTGAAAAGAACACAACATGGAATGATGATCGGTGAACATTACAACAACAACATGTAGATTGCGATAACTTAACCCGTGAAACGTGCAAGGAATCAAGGACGAAGCGGTTCACTATTTACCTTCGGGTCCTTCGCGCGACATCCATGCTGAAAACACAACAGAAACGCATGTTAGTGAATCGTTTCGTGGAGGACATGGATCCCGTGATTCGGAAGCCAGTTGTCGGCGATATGGCCTGCCAAAGGGAACCAAAGCGAATGTGTTATCCAGCAGTACCCAGAGAAAACCCCGCTAGAATTCTACCTTGCTTCGAATATCTTTTCCCCATTATAATTGTATCCCCTTGAACCAATATGGCTTTCGTTTTTTGTTCATTTGAGCTTATATAGATGTAGCATCAGCCAAGAGTTTGGTCCGTGTGTGTGAGTCCATCGGCGCCTCTCGAATACTCGTGTCGGGCTCCCTTTGAACTCTCTCGGCACCCCGCAAGATAGCCTGTCACCCGATGCATTGCACGCTGACTGATTCAATTGTTTGGAACAAACTCTAATGACCCTTACTCGCCATCTGATTGGCTGCCAATCAAACTAGCCAATTATGCTCAAGTACTCATTTCTAAAGACAACGACAACGAGAGTGTGTGTGGAGGTAAGGCAGATTGTACCTGGCTAGAAATGAAACGTTATTTAACCGAAGTAGGGAATAATGGTAAATCTTGATCCTTGTGCCGATAGGATTCTTTGTACTTTCGATCCCGTCATGCTAGAACTGAATTCCCAGATTCACGGTCGTTTTCTTGGCAAATATATGTGCCTGATGATTCCCACTTGTTGTGACATTTCTTTAATAAATGATGCCGTGATTATAGACGTATTTGAGATGACGAGGTTGGGTTTTAAAAAATATTTTAGAGCCAGCCTAGTGAGTGATCATTCCATTTTAATAGGACCCTCCCGTGAAAAGGAACCGACCTTCTGGTTTGTGTAAAAGTGAATCAAAACAACTCTTGAAATTGTATAGAATTCGGAAGATGGGAATTGAAATCGGCCTTGTGCGAGTTAAGTTTTATTTGCTTAGCGCTCTTTGTTGCCTGTGTTGGCGGCCTCCTTTTTCTGTTAAATTCGAAAGCCCACAGAGGCTGAAACCAGCATCATATAGGTCGCGAAAAGAGAAACGGACCAGCTTTCGAGAAATAATGTTTCCAGATTTTCGCCCGGAACACATATATCTCAATGTAAAATACTATTCCAGCAAAAAATATGCGCGAAGATATTGAAACCGAAAGAAAACATTTGCTCTCGTTTATTTACATATGGAGAAAGGAATGATCTTCTATGCCGAAATCAAATTAACCGTGCGGTTCGGAGCAGTCAGATATCTCCCATTTAATACAATCAGCTGGACAATAAATCGACTGCGGATCCGACTGGAACGGCTTACCTCTACCTACCGACCTCCATTCTCGGGTTTTCGGCCTCAATTTCCTGTGGAGTTTTTTCATAGTAAAGCTCAAAAGGGCCCGCCTTTTCGCGTAGCGGTGAAGATGTTCGATCAAAAGATTTCTCGTCTGCTGCTTGATATAATTTAAGGCGAGCCCTGAACAAGTCCGAGTTGAGATCTTTCTGTTAATTTGTCAGCCTGGAATCGGCTTTTCGCGCCCTGACATGAAATTAAGACTTCGATGCATGTATATTCTTGATGTTACTAGGTCAAGAAGCGTGATTTAGATAAAAGGTGCGCTTGGCGGTTCTGATTTATGAGGTTCTAACAAGGCTACCGAACAAAAGACTGAACAACGGAATTAAAAAACGGCAGTCGTATACTAACACCTCCTAAAACTGAGTAGACTGAGTAGGATCTACAGGTAAATACGCAGAAACCATGACAAGCTTGTAGGAGCTTGGAGACTCAGGGACGGCCGACGCGAGTTAATACGCAAAGCACTTAATGCCTACTTATAGAATTAGCGGTCCGTTACAAGAACATAAGGACCATAAGTACCATGAGAGCGCGCGCAGGGGCGCAGATCAGCGCGAGACCCATTGGTTATCTATAATCCGTTTTAAGAGTTTCTAAACGCATCTTGGAGGAATACTATTAGTCGCGGCAAGTCTAGCCAGATATTATTTCTACCGCTAGAGTGGGATCTAAACCAGATTAGTGACATTTTAGGCACTAGTTACGCGCAGAAAATGTCAATTCGGAATTTACATTAGCGCGCTATTTTTATATTGACCGCTTTAAGCACATGCATAAAACGGTGATTATCTAATCAAGGTCATCAAAATAGGATCTGTTTTATTGTTCTTTTTATTTCTGTCCAAAAAAGATCGTAAAGTCTTTTGTATTTATGTCTGATGAGGTTCCTTCCTCTTTACTAATGCTTCTTTTTTTAGATGTGTAGTGTTTCCGGTTCACGTTCATGGGTGTGGACGATAAAATACCCCCCCCCCCCCCCCCCCCCCCACACACACACACTTTTTGAAACTATGAATTGAATCCATTGATCCTACACTCGCGCGCCTGAGCAGAAACTACCGAAGTTAAATTTAGTATGTATTCAACGGGTGTTTCCGTACATTTTTTAAAGTCTAGAACACATGATACCCATGATACCACTACAAAAATAACATCGCCCTTTAGTCCGTATTAAAAGCAGTCGTTACTTTTGCACGTCGAATCCGCTCGGGTTTGCAGCCCCATTTCACAGCGGCTCTGTTTTCCACGCCTCTCGGAACGTGATTCAAACTCCCGCGCATTTCGTAGTACGTCGATCATGGCGGCCCCACCTGAGGCGAACGGGCCAGTCAAGACCAACTTGTTCGTACAAACTAAGCCGCCATTTTGACAGCATATCAACATACCAAGTCGGAGAAAGCATCTATTTCCATCGGCTGATTTAGAGAATATAGAGCAATTTTCTTGATTTAATTTGGTAAATCAAATCTGATACTTTGTTTTTAGATGTTGATTTAGAGATTTCTATACGTAGATCGAATAAAAAACAACAACAAAGGAGTGGCTGACACAGGCCCTTAGCGGCCTTAGCCGACTTTTTGGTCGTTGAGCGGAGAACGTCGTGCTGCTGCTGTTATCATTGCTGTGTTCTGATTGATCGAGCTACCAGCATAGCCTACTACGAGCTGAAAGTGTTGGGCCAAGCACCAAAAATGGCAAATTACCATTGTATTTTACACTGTAAAACGTGCTTTTGTCGAGAAAAAATGACCTACAGCCCGACAGGTTGGATTTGACTAAACAATGATTCGTCTCGCCCCCGTGATTTCTGAGTAATAGCCCCAAGTTTATAATAGCTAATTGGCACAGAGCCCATTCGGGCTCGAGAAATAAATTTTTAAGAGATCTGCATACTAGTGATTGGCGTCTGTTTTCATGTTCAACGTGACATCACGTCTCCGTAGTTCTACATTACACGATAAAGGATTTCCGGTTTTGCATTCAACCGGAAACAGCCCTCGAGGTTATAACTTCTTCCGTTTTCCGTTTTCTCTTCTGATTATTTCCGGTCTTTTTGTGTCCAGATAAGTCGGACCCAAATGGATATGTTCCATGTGGGAGAGGAGAACAAAAGAACCACTGCTAGCGCCTATTGAGTAGGCTATTAAATAACCCCCAAGGAACCTATACGCTAAATCGCATTCACACTGTAAATAGCTTTGTTGGCCGCTCTCAGACACAAGAAGGGGAAGGGGAGCTAAAATACCAAGCGGGTGATCGGTACGGGGTCTGTAAAACCGTCGCATCACGTTCGAGTGCGGGAAAAGCCGAGACGGTGGGTGTGGCCGCGATAAAGAAACGCACAGACAAAGAGTCGGGCGGCGTAGACAGTCGAACGTGGGAAAATCGAACTTATGCATGCAGTCTAACTCTAATCGGCCGATTGAAGTTCGATTTTGTCGACAATCGAACGAAATCGAACTCACCCTAAAAATTCCATTCGAAAAGTCGATCTCTTTGGCAATCGAACTCTTCGTGAATCGGGAAGTTCTGAACTACTCGACCGAACTAGTCAGTGGTACGATTGATTTGAATTCGACAGTCGAACTCACCAAAAAGGTCCCGTCGATTGTGTTGAATCGGACCAATTGTAAATCAAGCAAACGATTGAAATTGGCATTTCGTTCAGATTTGTCCGATTTACTACCATCATGGCAAAATGGAAATTATTAGTCCATTCTATAGGTCAGGAAAACGCGATAAATTCGCTGCGAAGGGCCAGAGAGCGTCCCCAAAATGTACTAGAGGCTGTTCGTATTCCGCACGTGAGGCGATGTCACATTAGATAAAGCTGGGTGACCAACTTTTCGTCACTATGTTAAGGGTGCCCCAACCGCCCTCCCATACGGAATGTTTATGGTTTGGCTCTTTATCTGTTTGCGTGTAACGGCGGTCTAACTAGACAGCGACATCGAGCATCGTGTTAATTGACAGCTATTTGTGAACGTGCCACTTTTTTGTCACCTTAGTAACACACGGAGTCAGAGAACGCATCTATTTCCATCGGCTTAATATATAGGGAATGCAGTGCAATATTTTCGATTCAATTCGATAGCTCAAGTATAAAACCTTGTTTGTAGATGCTAATTTCGAGATTAAAAGTAGGGGGTGGTAACGTTTTTGTGAACTTTGTAATAAAGTGACAATGTACATGACAACAAAGACTGTGGGTCAGTATCGTTAGGGCCCGTTTACACTTTTTTGTCGCGCGAGTCGCGGCGATTTTTCTCGCACGTACGCGTCAACTGAAAATCACTAACGTAAACTAGATGCAACTCGGCGCGACCGACCGCAATTTTTGACGCGTGATGTCGCGAAGATTTCAAACATGTCCGAAACTCTTTGCAACTTGATGCGATTTGAAGAAAAGAGAGCTCAGAAATTGCACCGATCGGATTTGCATCTCGTTTACACTAGAGATTTGTAACTCGAATTGCAACTCGCGCGAGAAAAATCGCCGCAACAAGTGCAACAAAAATCGCAAATGTAAACCGGCCTTTAAGAAACTTACATGAGTAGGATCGAAGCAGGTTTTCACGGCTGTGTTTACAGTTCTTGGCTCCCATTTACCGTGGAGTGACTGGTGTCGTTTCTTTTGCAAGTGTCACGTCACAGCCCTACGGCATAAAAATAGCAATGATAATGTTAAAATAACAATGATTATGTTAAAATGATAAGGATAAATAGTAATGATGATGGTAATTAGCATAATTACTTTTAAAAATTTCGCGCGCTGATTGGTCGAAATCTTATTCTGCTTTATTATTCAGCACATCAATGCACTGCCCAAATATGGTCATTGGAATGCCAATAGCTGTCTTCTGTACATGACAGCTATCCTGCGATATCCGTCTCTGAGGGAAATATGATGTTTTGAGCTCGTAAATAATACACAAAAGTCATGTTTTTCGGGGGTTTTGTGCTATCGATGTGCTGAATAATAAAACCATTATCCTGCTCGATTTTGCAGAATATCGTCTGATTTTAGCCAACTCGGGACTTCGTCCCTCGTCGGCTAAGTATCAGACGATATTCTGCGCAATCTCGCAGGATAATGGTTAAATATTTTCACTTCGGGTAACATTGAATGCACTGGGAGTGCGCGAGAGACAGCTTTGTTATAGTCGCGAAAATAACTTGAGAAATTGTGCTACAACAATTAGTCACTTCAGGCTCCGTGCATATCGGCGAATAGGAGGATCCTCTGTTTACAGCCTGAACTCATTTGCATAAGCAGGGTCTAGATGCTGAATGTTTGAGAGAGCTCGAAAATAATCAGCACTGAATATCAATAGCAGACAACAAATAATGCCTACTCAGAAAATTTGAAGGTTTTACATTCAGTTGTAACGGCGCAGTTAAATGTTTATTTTAGAGAGAACATGAGAGAAAATGTGAGCTAATGAGCCTTTTGCCACACAACAATCCACTCATTTTTAATCACCAGCGTAGAGCCTCTAAAACTCTACGAAAACGTTGATACGTTCTTGGAAGTAGTAGTTATTTGATATCGAGCATTTGTATTGCATTTTTCAAGACCAAAGAGGCTTTCCCAAAAGCCTTGAATTTCTTGGGTGGAAAGAGCCTCATTAGCCCACATGTTTTCTGTAAATTGAACTTCCCGCAATGAGCTCATTATTCGAATTACGAACGTCAAACTTTCTAATTACGCTTCATTCGTCAGACGCTATTGAAATTTAGAACATTTCTTTTTGTAGCTCAGTTACGCTTGCTGATTTTTACTATTGCTTCAAATATGTAAACACTGACGTCACAAGATATCCGCCTTTAGTATAAACCAACTAATGGTCTATTACAAATCCTGCATTCTGATTGGCTGAGCTACTAATGGTCTATTAGTGATAGACCGTGCCTGGCAAAACCACCACCTTTCTTTGCAAGAAAACGTGATTTTTTCAACATAAAATAATGGCATTGATTACCAAAACCGACCAACTAGTTGGTTTATACTAAAACAATTAGACCTCTCGTCCTCATGTGCTATGATATCAATAGACCATTCGGCCTCATGGTCTATTCATCATAGCACATTCGGCCTTGAGGTCTTATTGTTAAATAGTCACCTATCGTCTCGGTGGTGACTATTCGCCGGTATTCACGTCACCAGTAATGATAGTGATGTGTAGTAGTGATAAAGAACAATACAGCGCGTGCTTTCTTATGACGGCGCTCAGTGAAGTGCGCGATGCATGCTTATATTTCGAAGCTTTTAGGCTTCCTTGGACTCTTTCCCTCAAATCCTTGCGACGCACGCATGACCAGGTACCATGGTCTCGGTTGCATGCGCGCGCCGCACAGCTTTATGGGAAGTATCCGTTCTCGTACCCAGAGCTCACCGGCTCAACACCTCGCGGGAGAGGGCCACTGACGCATGTGCGAGATTTGATACAGAGCCTCCTGCCGTGCGTAGGTTAATAAAAGCGCGCGTAGCAATGACAACTTTTCTCTTGCTTATTTCTGGCGTTCGCCAAATCACAAGTTTGCTGAGTAACCTCGGAACCGCTCTTAATGTCAGCCGATTTTCCTTCCGTCTCAGCAGGCGCGTGGAAGGGAGCGACCGCAGGCGACTTGACGAAGGTAACTGATGATGAGAAGGATTGCCAAACAAAGCCGAAATTTGTCGCGCGGTGCGCAACTACGTGATCAACATTTCCACGAGAGAACGCCGAGCAGAATTACTGGGGCTGAAGTGAGTTTTATTTTGAAAATGTTTCCGTTCCGCTAAGGATTACGTGCCTTATTTCTCTCTGTTCTTCACAGAGCTCGAAATTGCGTCCGATAAAGGCGTAAATACTTCTAAAAATCTACGTTTTACGTCTACTTTTTTTCAATTAAAATAACATATAAGGCGGGAAATGACGCATGTGTTTTCAGTTTTAGCAGTGCTAATGAATTTACGCCTCTTAGATTTGTTTAAACTCAGAAAAAGATCGCCAAACATCATTCCACTCTATCCATAAATATCGCCTTGCGATTTGTTTACATACCTCGCAACTTTGTTTATGAAACTCGGCAGATCGACGTGACGTACACTGGGGTGATACCACTAGCACCCCCTTTTAATTCACTCATAGAACGAGAATATGTGAAAGTCATAATGAATACTTATACTAGCTAGCCGCCATATTGAAGTGGGCGTAAAAAATAAATTCGCCCGCTGTGTACTAGTGCTACCACCACAGGAAGACCGCTCAGAATGTCTCAATTCCGCAAGGTTGTATGAATAATTTGCCTGCGCGATTTATATTCATTGAAAAAAGATATATTTGCAATTCTACTCAATTTTAAATGCCAAAGACGGTCAACTTTTACTGTTTAGATATTAAAAAACTAATGAACTTAATTGCACTGTAAATATACATTTGATAAAGTGAAATTATTTATTATAGTTCGTCAGTTGTTGGTTCAGTCATTTTCTTGGCCCAGCTTTCCATGCATTGCTAAGAACGCCATGTGCTGGTTTTAGAGATTAATACGTTTGATTCGCTCTTCAGGAAAGCAATGGTTTGTGTATAGTATGAACAAGTCAAATATCTTTCGTATTATCCAATTTCCAGAGCCCATTTGGAACGAAAACCCGTAAAATCCATGTCGTAATATAGTCCTGATTGCATTACCCGACTATAACGCGGGACATGGGGCTTAACTCTTAGAAAAATCTTCCTTATACTCACATATAATATATGAAAGTAGTTTTTATATCTATAAAATCTGAAATTGAGCTCCCAACCTTGCGCTTACCAAATGAAAAGCAATATATGGTATCTATATACCTTTTTCGTAGGCACTATCCACTTGAAATCTTGCTTCCCGCAAGAGATTTGTACGTTTAAAGAGAGGCAGCCTTGTGTTAAAACTTCTCTTTTGGGCTCGACTTTCGACTGGTTCTCGTTAGTAGTGCTGTTGTCAGTTCAAGAACTTCTCTCTTGATACATCACAAGCCAGATAACAGCCACTGTTGTTCAACCCCGCCCGCTGACCTCTGATTGGCTAATAGCTTTATTTGATAGTTGTGTTAGCGGGCTCAAGCTGTTTCAAGTCATCTCGGCTCACCGAACCAATAATTGCCTGGTAAACCACCGGTGTAGCTTCAACAGGCCGCTTTGATAATTTCATCGAATAATAGCCTTAAAAAGGCCGCCTAAGTACTTGTGATTCAGGTTAAAATGAATAACGACTGAATTTAACTTCCCTTTAGAGAGAGGATATCTTTCTTTCACAAATATTTTTGTTCGTGTCTTGTACCACCAGTGGCTAACTGACTGCTTTGATGATTTTCCTTTCAAGAATCTCCCTAAAAGTGCCGCCTAATACAGGAAATTCGGCTTAAAACCGAAATAATCTTCAATGAGCCTCCCTCTTTAAGTATTAGAAAACTTCTTTGCAGTTATCAAAAGAGCGACAAGGACAATTTTCGTGTTTCAGTGACTGAACAATTTGAAATTTTTCGTCGATGATCGAATGCAATGGCGAGAGCGCATCCTTTGTCGAAAAGTCACACTCATTTGTCGGAATTCCCTTTAGCCTTTCAAATTTCCCGAGTCAAAAATTAATTAAACTCGCTGGCAAATTAAACTGTTCGGAACTCCGCCAGAGCTCCTTTACGGGTAATTAAACTGTAATTTATCCGAGGCCAGCCTGCTAAATTGGTCCGCAGCAGCCGATTGACGGAGAAAACTTCGGCCGAAGTGCTAATGCGAATTTTGCCGATTCCGTTTCACCCTTTGGGAGGAAATCTCTCTGCGAATTTCAGCAAACTTAAAGGCGCCGCCACGGTACGCTGCCTTAAAGATACCGCTAAACTAATTTGTTATTTTTCTTTTCCTTAACCTTTGGAAAAATTAAAGCTGTTTTACCATTTACTGCCATTTCATATCAATAACTACGTTTTTGTTCAACTTTAAAGAGCGTTTATTGTTTTCACGCGCGAAGACCCGAAAGTGCAAATTATGAGCGCGGGTTTCTTTTATATTTTATTGGCGGCATAGCCTTGTAAGCGAGTTGTTAATTCGCCTTCCTAATACAGCAATTCTAAAAATATGGCTCGTAACTCAGCATGAATTCTCTTGTTTGTATTAACTTCCTGCGGCAATACGCTAGCTGAAACTTCCTTATAAACTCGCCAATTTTTTGTCTTGTCTGACCTGCACCTAAATAGTCAATTTATTTTATCTCATTATAAAGCTATAAAACGCATAAAAACTAACCAAATTCCCCTGAGCAAACGAAACTAAAGACACTTTCTCACAGCAAATGAAAATAAAAAAATCTCGCAATTCCACGCAAAAAAGAGAGAGAATTACCAACCAATTTATACTTCGATTTCACAAATGGGTTGACCGCGAAATTAACCAATTGCAAAGTGAAGTCAATAAAATACAAACAGTGTTTAAGGGTTTGTTTACCTGTTTTAACTCCAAGAGCGTCCGCTTCTTTTGTTGTCTTTGCCGTCTTTTTGAAATTCAAAGTATTTATAGCTTTTACCGAAAAACAAACGCTTTTTCCTTCTCGTGTATACGTTTGCTATTTTCAATTGCTCTATTAACCGCAGAGCCGTTTGTTTCGGCACTTCAAAAAACAATTTGCGTCCAATGTCGGAAGAATGTTTTATGTTTCATCTAGAGTTTAAAAATGTAGCAAATGATTTTGGCGGTCATAGATAAACGGAAATATAGATGTGATGGTAAGTTTCCTTTATTTAAAATACAAAGGATTTTGAGACAAATACTGTATATCAACTTTGTCCAAGGGGGAGTTTCCAGACTGTTTCATAGGGCGCCGTCCACGGCACGCAGCAAGCTTAGAAAATTCTACATTTTCAGATTATTTAGTGCTTCTTTGACTTTCAATTTCTAATATCCCTTTCACGGAAGTAAAAAGCCTCTGTCAGCCGCCATTTTGTCAGCCTAGCAACATACATGAGTCAGAGAAAACATCAATTTCCATCGGCTGATTTAGGGAATGTAGTGCGATATTTAGGATGGAATTCGGTAAATTAAGAATAGAATATTGTTTGTAGATTAATATTTCAAGGTTTCTACAGGCAATTCTTCTAATATTGAATGAAAACAAAAAAAAGGAGTGGTTGACAAGGGCTCTTTGAGAACCGCCATCACGCCCTGGAGTTCATTTAGACGCTCCAATATCCGGGGTCTACCATTAAAGATCGACGACTCCGTGGCGACCTTGGTTTTTCTATTCTCTTTCGCTGCGCTCAGCCGAATAGAAACATTTATTTTCTATAATAACGAGGGGAAACAGTATGGAAGATAGCCGTCCAGCAATGCGTCGTGAGAATCGCGTGGGGAGGCGAAGAGCGTAAAACTAACAATCTCGTTAGTACCGAAAATAAAATTAAATTGTTGGTAAAGTCAAAAGGGTTTTCATTTTGTAACGGTCGAAATGCTTAGAAAAGCTAGACGCTTTTTCTTTTCTTTTTTGGTATCCTTGTATGATTGTAGTGTCAGTGTTGTGTTAAGTATACACCTATTTCAAAAAGGTTGCTTTGGGTATTGATCTTTGGTCTTCGAAGCGAAATTTGTTTGGTACTTTTGGTGGTGGTAACTCAAGCTCAAGCAAAGATCCCCGATTTACCCAATCCGAAAGCAACGACCCGCGCTCTACTTCGCTCAACAAGTTTTTACAACTTGCAACAAATGTTTATGTTGCGTGACAAGTTGTTGCGCGAGATGAAAAACGCGCAACATCGATCCAAACTTTGCAACGCAACAATAGCCGTATTCACACTAGAGACGGAAAACTCGTCTGAGACGAGTTTCTCTTCAGAAAAAGTTCTTGCTTTATGTCACTTCTGCTCAGAAACACTTGCTTGTTATCTGTCTAAACTTTCTCCTTCAAAAAAAATTGTTTTCACGTGATCACAGAAGAACAGGGAACCATAGTCAAGGCGAGAAACTCGTCTCAGACGGGAAACTCGTCTCTAGTGTGAATACAGCTATTGTTGCGCGACAAGTTGAGAGATTTTGCGCCTCGTATTTCCCCGGCTTTAGGTGTATACTGCCGATAAACCAGTCTGAAGGAAATACCTACAGGTCCCGGGAAATTATTAAACACAGAGTTCAAGTCACGCGCGCGTCTTCAAATGAAACTGAAATTGAAAATCGACGTGGAGCTTTCTAACGTTGCATTCGCCCTAGGGTATTTTCTTGGGAAATTTAATTGAGCTAACTCAAATTACAGAACGTTCTCACACAAAAGTGCACTGAAGGATAACGTGTTTGTTTACTCGCCAAGAAAAAAAACATGGTTACATTAGTGATTTTTCGATACCACAGGCACTAGCAGTTTGGGCATTGCCACTTGCGCCTTGTAAGTGTGTGACAATTGTTTCGCGTAGGTTTACGTTTCAAACGTGCACGTTTTGTCGAGAATTTGTCGCGTTTCTCGCTCGCTGATTGGCTGCTGTTTTGACCGTTATTTTTCAGCCAATCAGCGAGCGAGAAACGTGACTATTTCTCGGCAAAACGTGCACGTTTGAAACGTAAACCTACGCGAAAAAATCGTCAAGCTTCAGGGTTGAACGCAAATGGTAGTAAAAAATTGGTTCTTCCGGCAGCCTGTTAAGTCCTCCAACCTCTCCTTGTCTAGCGGTCGTGTATTTCGACCGCTTTGAGTTCCCTCACTGTGAGGAGAAGACCCTTTTTTCTTTCTTTTCAGTTGCAGTACCCACGAACCATGCAAAAGCGCCTTACTATACGTATAGTTAGTGTTCTACTTTCTCACGTAATACTATATGCGCCTCACACAAATACTTCAATAGTATTCATGTGGCGATTCCAGATACTCATTGCTCTACCCAAATGATTAGACCAAAATAGAAGGTGCTTTGGGCAGCACACAATACACGGGATTTAGTACAAAAACCCATTTTATGGGAAATGCTGAATTTCCCATGGCATAGAGAATGGGAAGTGTTCGGAATTCACATGTATAGCCATGGGAAAGCCGAACACTTCCCAATCTTGTGTCATGGGAAAATGGGTTTCTGCAGTTTTGTGATAGTTGGTGCCAATACTTGTCTTAACTGACCTAATTTTTAACTAAAATTGTTTCCTTTCCAAGGGACTTGACAGGGCCCGCCATTAACGTTTTTCGCTAGGTGCCATTGGCGACCAATTCAAAAAAATTTAGTCGCCAAAACGCAATATTTAGTCACCACATAAGCGTGGATTTCAGCCACATTGGCGACTAGCTCTAACATTTTGGTCGCCAAGCCCTCAAATTTAGTCGCCATTGGTGACCATATGGTTGCAATGTCGAGCCCTGCTTGAAAACGTGCGACACATTTTTTGTTTCTCTAATAAGTCTGATCATCGTGAGCCAGTTCTTTCAATTTTGAACACATTTTATCACAAGAATATTTGCTTACAGCTGTCGTGCGGTAAGGTTTAAAGGGGCTCTCGCACGCTTGCGGGCCGCTTCTCTGACAAGAAAATAGCTCAAATCGCAATCCAATTCCATCCTCTTCATAACAAGTCAAAACAACCTAGAATTGCATTTGTATAACACTTGAAAGGTTTTTCTATTAATCTGGAGGATTATTTTGATTACTACGGGCAATTGTACATGTGTTTTTATGGTTACAATTTTACTTATTTTATGTCCACGGTGGACGAATATTAAGCGTGCGAGTGCCCCTTTAAAGCTCGTCTGCAAAATTAAAATTATCGCACAAAAATAAAGCCATGGGAAATTAAAGCTTTAGGGAGGCGTTCAGTAAGTTGCAGCTTCTTGGTAGGCATCGTTTTTTTGGCGTGTCCCTTAACTCTACTGACCCGAAAGTCTTCACTGGGTGAGTCACAGAAGCAGATCATTGAGGTTAAGCCAGCAAGGACCATTAATTTAGGTTACGTGACTATGGCCACAAAATCGCTGAGGTAATATCAGTAAAAAGCGTCCTTTTTCGCTAAATGAGGAAAAAAAATAATTTGCCTGACTTTCTCCTGCAAAGCTATTAGTCATTACGCCGCTCAATCAAATTAACGGAACAAAGGAGTATGGTAGGGCGCTTTGTGAGATTCAGGACGGTTCAATTCATTCTCCACGGGCGGCGAGAGCGCAAACTTTGAACGTGAATTTCCTGCTGAGATCTCTGACAAAATAACCGAAAACTCATTAAACCGATTCGTGATTAGCCAGCTTCCCCATCGCGCAACATGTCCAAACAATGTAGTCAGGATAATCAACCATGGCACGAAACACACTCAACACTAAACCATGGAATGGAACAGTGGGCAATTTTCATAAATTTTCGCGCCTCTACGCTCTGGAATTTGCAGATCTGAAAAACCGAGACGATTCTCTCTTTCATGGTCCCTTGATTGCAACATATTCATTCTAGTCTTCAATGCAAAACTAACAATCTTGCTCTCGTTTTAATTTCGTTTTTTTTTTTTTTGGTAAAGAATAATGTATTGTTCATTATTGTAAACCATTCAGTAGAGCTCCTGTAGCAGTTCATAGAAACGTGTTTGACAAATTATAAGAAGCCATTGTATACCGGGAAAATAGAAAAATCTGCTAACAGAGACTTGGCTGTGATCTTGTGGCATGTTCGTCCGTGTTATTAGTTCTTGATTTTTGGAGTTAAACAATTTAAAGACGCAAATTATCAGAAAGATGCGAACCAGGGTTGCGAAGAGGTTTTTACTTGCAAACAAAATATGTATAGGAAAAAATACACTATGGTGCAACCAACGAAAATAAAGGAAAAGGAAAATTTGGAAGCGAAAAACATCATTAGAAATAGCTAAAACAACACATGAGAGGGGCATAATCTTTTTTGTCCTCCAAAATCGCCAGAAATCCTGAGATTCTCGTAAAAATCTGATCTCGTTTCTCTTACCTTTGACCTAGCTGATAGATATTGTAACCTTCTGACTCAACCCCTTTAGGTCTAGAAAAAAGGTCTACGCATTCTGATGCATCCGAAGGCTAGATTCCAAGACCCTGAACACTCCCCAATCCTTGTCTTTTAATTTCAGCAACTGTCAACATGTACTCTAACAATGGATCTCATGCACTGGATGGCTAGAATATCAAAACTGAAAACAATAATGGTGTAAAAATTGAATAGGCATAAATTGGGCAATTGGTTTTGCTTGTTCCAAAAAGTGAATTACAAAACTGAGCACGAAGAGCGACGTTGTTTTCAGTAGGAATAATTTATTTTAGATTTGTGGATTTGTCTCCCTTCTAACTCCCATTTTTCTTGCTATTTTCTGTGAGAGAATACTGACAGAAAAAATCAGGGCTAAGTCACGTGTGGAAGTGTTTAGCTATTGAAAGGATGCAAATTGAAAACCTCTTCTCCAAATATTCTCTATCACATGATAACATAATCGATCAACTTTCCCTTTCCATGGTTTGTAGAAACGTGAAGACATTTTTATAGAATTAAGAAAGAATCTACGGGAAACAAAATAACCTAAAAATAGGAAAATATGCTATGGGTTTCCTGTGCCATATGCACGCACAAAAATCATTTCTTTCGTGTGGACATGAGAGATGAAGCAAAACAAGATCCCGTTCTCCAGAATCTAGTCGGATATGATCTTAGTTGCTCTCCCGCAAATAGACACTTATTTTGTAAAGGGCTGGGAGCTGGTTGTTTGAAGATGTAGATCCGATCCAATTTTCAGTTTGCTAGGAACCAATTTTCAATTTGTAACTAAGTTCAGTATGGAATTTTGTGTGAAACTTATCGCGTGGAGAGGTCTAGCTCGTCTCATTCAAACATTTTTCTCATATTTCTTGAATATCGAAAATAAGCTCTATAACTTTTCCTGTTTATCAAGTTAAAATTTAGGCTTACACCAAAACAAAATTTTAAAAGATATGCATTAAATCTGTCCCTTTTTTTCGTTTAAATGGTCCTTCGTGCCGGATTCGAGATATTAAAAACGTTGTTACTTTTGAACATTTGAAAAATCGAATCATAATTGTATTTAGTCAGAAGAGGAAACTAGTTTCGAATGCATGTCTTGTGATATGGCATTTAATATTAAATTGTTCTCGCTGTTTTTATATTTCTCGTAATAAATTGCTGTAATTTGTACATCTCATCTTTTTTCATTTCTGCATGTAAGAATGTCGTGTAAAAATCTAAATAACTGTTAGTGTACGTTAGTGGACAGTGGTTCCTGATTTGGAGAAAAGATATCTGTTCAATTTTTCACAAGCTTCTGTCAAAGCACTTAGAGTAACATAAAAGGGTATGACGATGACTAACTATTTTAAATGTAGTTTGGAAATATATAGCCAATAGCTGTTACCTCATCGGATTTCTAGTCGAGTCCAGTTGTTTGAGAAAACTCTTGCTTGCTAATCTTTAGGAAAGACGTTGATTCCTTTGTATAGAAAGCATGAGAATATCACTTGCGTTTTTTCTGCTCCTCTCATCTTTTCACTAATTCCCTTTTATTGAGAGATTCCAGGAAAAGTGCTTTTTTAATAAATGTCCACTTACGTACATCGACCCATGTGGTCAGCATTCCCTTAAACTAGCCAATCAGAAGAAAGATGATTACTCGCATTTTAAGAGGGCAAAAGGTAACAGCACGAAACCCTAACTTGTAGTTTCCAGGGGCCGGTTCCTAGAAGGCCAGTTAAGAGTTATCAGTGGATAAACGCTTATCCAACGGATAAATCCTGAACAAAACCTATACAACAAATAACTTTTATCCGTGGATAACTTTATCCAACCTTTCAGGAACCGGCCCCAGGACTTGACCTTAACGGCAGTCTATACTAGCCAAATAAAAGCTACAAGTGGATTTCATTGATTTACTAGCCATCTTGGCTAAATTTTCAAAATATTGTTCACCGTTTTTTCACGTTCAAAAATGGTCAGAATAACAAGAAGACAAAAGCATTTCCGCATGAAATTTGCCGTCATTTTCGCCGTTGGTCGCCATCTTGATTGTGCATGAGCAACGATTCATACTCTAAACAAAAATTCACACGAAGCAGGCTCATGCTATTTTTATTCAGTACATCGCTGAACATGCATTTAAAAATATGTACCGAGTTTCGTCGGTTTCTGAAAGCTTTTTCTTGAAGAAATTGTTGAATAAATATCAAAAATGTTGAAATTGTTTTGGCCCCCAGCTTAAAAATTATTGTGAAGCAAGTCGACCCTACCCTTAAAAAACCTTGTAAACTTTCAAAAGAATCTTCTCGTTATATTTGAATAGACATTGATAGACACAAAGCACACCAAGAGCATCAAAGTACAGTAAACAAGAAACTCTTACCTTATTAAAAATCTCGACAAACTGTCCGCCTATTCATAGAGACAACATGTAAAGGCACAGACAGGGACAAGGCGCAAACTTCTTTTATAACCTTGCATCAAAATACCTCTTCTGAATTTATTAACTAAGGGGCCGACCATTTAACTCTTGAGGGGGGGGGGGGGGCTTTTTTGAAAAAAAATTTCCTGCACGGCCCGAAGGGCCGAAAAAAAATTCCTGCACAGCAAAATGGTGACTAAAACCCTTCTTTTTTATTGGAAAAAAATTCTCACCGCATAACAGAGGCAGAAAAAAATCTTGCACTGACAAAAAAGCCCCCCCCCCCCTCAAAAGTAAAATGGTCGGCCCCTAAATGGCTTGCTCGAAAAGGGAATCGTAATTTCTATGCCCAGACAAGACGTGCCGATCAATTAACTCTAATTAAACTGTTTAACTGACAAGTTGCGGCAATTTCTTGGTCAGTATCGTTTATCCTTCCGCCATTTGCAAAATTCCTTTCAACCAAGCGAATCGGGTTTCTGCTAACAAAAGCAGCTGTGAATTTTACTGCAATTTTCATAATTTTGTGAACTACACCAACATTTCAAACCGCGGTGTGGCTTCAGTCAATCAAATGAGTGAAGAGCTCTGGGTCATTACAAGCAGGCTTTCAGAGGTTTTTTTTTAAACTAAAGCTAGGCTTCAAAACTAAATTTTCCACCATAATATTCAAACGGCACTCAAATCGAATCATAAGTTTCGAAGCCTGGCTTGTCCTTATTAGTTCAAAAAACCTCTCAAAGCCTACGTGAAATCACCCAGAGCTGTTCACTCGCTTGACTGATGGACTGATGGAAGACAAACCGTGGTTTGTTAGTTGGCGTAGAGTTCGCAGAATTATGAAAATTGCAGTAATTTCTACTTTGTCGCCGGCCTCTTTTCCTGTTTTGTTATGATGCTCGTGGCGATAGCGTGTGTTAGCCTTTTCCAATTCAACAGATGATCAAATCTTCTCCAGTTTGCCGAGCGGATTAAAAGTTGCAATTATCCCAACAGTTAAAACAGTTTTGACAGTATAATTCTTCTCAGAGACACAACGGCGGACGGCTTTTGACCGCAAAATCTTTGATGCAATGGTCTCAGTGTTACGATGGTTTGAGGTGTGGACATGCTGGCGAACGAACTAGAATCTCTACATGTATCTATTGATGCTGTGTTACGCTGTTATACGCATTTTTTCAAACACTTTGAACAGAACAACAAGTCGGATGATCGTCGTATCTTTTAGGGGTTAAAATCACGATGGTTTGGTCTCTTTTAGGGGTGATCGTGATCTTCAATATAAAATTTTAGGGAGATTGGTATCTTTTAGGGCCGAAACTGTGTCCAAATTGTTTTTTCTTATGATGGTGCTTCTAAAAACCGTGTAAGAAAGAGAGATTATTCGATTCGAGAAGACGATAAATTAGAAACAAACACGGAAATTTCTTGATGGGTATCTTTCACCTTTTACCTGTGTCCTTCGCGCCTACTTGGTACATAAGACCTCATCTTTTAGGGTAATAATTTTTTTGGCCCGCCATGTTTTGTATATTTTAGGGGTGAAACTGAAAATTTCCGACGATCATCCCCGACAAAAAAATATTGGAGTCCCCCCCCCCCCCCCCCCAGGAGTAATAGTAGGTCGTCTAGTTCATAAAACCTATTTCCCTGTGAGCAGAGGCTACTTTTGATCTCCCTGCATTTTCGTTTACTCATTTAGTGTTTTCTTGTGTTTTTCAACTACGCAAAAGTAGCTTCTGCACACAAATGTCATTTCTCTGTCGCGCATGTGTGAGAAAATGGCGTGAGCTCCATTCTCTTACCCAGAGCTCCCCGGCTCTCGTCACCTCACGGAAGACTCTGGTGACAGCCACCGCATGCGCGAGATTTAATACAGAGCCGTTGAGAGAAAGACCTTTCAGCGCATGCTCCAACGTTCAAAATGAGCCAATCAGCGAAGCCCCTCAAATGGATGTCCCCAGAGCCTCCCCTGCGAAGTGACGAGCCGGGGAGCTCTAGGTACGAGAATGCGTGAGCTCATTCTCGAACCCAGAGCTCCCCGGCTCGTCTCCTCGGTGGAGGCTCTGGTGACAGCCACTGACGCATGCGCGCGATTTAATACAGAGCCGCTGACAATCTCGTACCGAGAGCCCGTGCATCTTTGAGCCAGCGGCAAGTTCAGGGTACCCAAAATCTGGGTACTCTTCAGTGCGCATGCGTTTGACCTTGACCGTTACTAAAATCATGGATTTATCACAATTCTTCAATATGTTATAGGAATTTTTCACACCTTGCATTCGTAGTTACAAGACCAGCTAAAAGCAGTTTTAAAAACTTAAATTACTGACATATTTCATTCAGTTTTGACAGAAACATATAAGTGAGTTAAAACGTGTAACAGCCAATCTCGTTCCCAGAGCCCTGCATTTTCTGCGCATGCGTCGCCAAATTATGGCGACGCACGCAGAAAATGCAGGGCTCTGGGAACGAGATTGGTGTAATGCACTAGTCAATTGTAAGCACGACCCCCCCCCCCCCCCCCCCCAACCTCGGGGGAGGGTGGGGGCAACGTGGGGCATTTATACGTATCGGTCAGGTTTTGGTCCCGACTATATGGGGGATATTCTTGTCATGGACCCCCACCCCTGAGTGTGGGGGATTAGTTGGGGGATAGAACCTATTCCCAATACTCTCTTCGCCTTGGAAATACATCCACCTCAGGAGCGCCGGAATTTTGATAAACGCATTTCATCAAGCCTCAGGCCCTGTCCACACTAACGCGTTTTCCAAAGTATTCGTTTTCAAACTTATACGGATTCGATGAAAACGATCAGCGTGTAAGTGTGGACGGAAGGCCTAAACGCATCAAAACGTATACGGATTCAAACGAAATCGCGTTAGAAAATCGCGTGTGGACGGGGTCTCAGAGAAAGTGTAGATGAACGTTCCGTTTTTTATGTATAGTAAACAAATCCTGTAGGTTTTATTTTTCATGCGCGCAATTTGAGCGCCGAAATGACCAAAGTATTATTATTCATTTGCGTGAAACGCAGCCCAAATGACGAATTTCTGTAACGTCGAACTCACGCTTACTCTTCTTTCGAACATAGTGACTGCCCGCCAGGCCTATCACTGCAGAGCATTTTTGGTTGGAGTTAGTTTTTCCTCCCCAAGATACACTTGTTCTTGTGAACGGTGCGAAGGTAGTGTCTTCGTTGCGCGAGTTGCCAAAGACTATATTAGCATGATATTTTTATTACGTATTGAGTGAAGTGAAGTAGAAAAATGCAAATGATAGAGAATTTGTTGGAATAACTACTTAGAAAATTTCTTATTAGGTGAAAGGACTCAATATATATTGGCATGGTAGCATCGAATCACTTCAATCCTTGCCCCGCAGGGTGGTGGAATTTCCAACACATTTCGCCTCAGGGGTGGGGACAAAAATCTAGTATGGCGCAGCTGAACATCCATGTCCCCACCCTTCCCCGAGGTTGGGGTGGTGGTGGTTACAATTGACTGGTGCATAACAGCGCGACAGCCTGCGAACCATCCTCGCGCGCCAGGGTCCTCCCCTCACCTCCCCCCAGGAGTTCGTAAATCGTATAAATCGGATTTATATTGGCAGTCTAATAAGAGCACATTGATATTACTTCACTTTCATGGTCATTTTTTGGCTCTACCTTGTACTGGAATTTTCGCTCGTACAATTCATTTTCTTCAAACTTGAATGACGAACAAACGAAGGTCGAACGACCCCAAATCCGAAATTTCAGAAAAAACACCTGAAGATTTTTCGCACACGAGGGACTTTTGTAAAAATACCACTGTTAGAATATCGGCTCGCATAAGCAAATGCGGCTCTTAAAAATCAATAGTTAAGGAAGTGGTCAAAACATCTGTACTCGAATGGGACCCGATGGGGTGGTGTATGCAGCAGCCAACCTTCTTTTAGGAAAAAATGGCCATTTTTAACTGCGAATATCTCGTAAAATAATAAATGAATACAAAAGATTACCCCGGCACCGTCTTCTTCATAGCGAGAGCAACACATCCATGCAATAACATCCAACATCCCTTACTTGAGCACGGAGAAAATGGGCATTGAAAAAAACGGGTGGGTAGGTACAGCCCGGGACCTACCACCTCCCGTGATAAAATCGGGTTCCGTTCGAGTACAAATATTTTGACCGCTTCCCATCCAGAGCTAAAAATATCCGGCCGCTTTTGACGCGACGCGAGCGAGTTAAAAAATGTCTGAAATATGCGTTTCATTTTGTGGGAGTCACCTTAAAAACAAAAATGATGACAGGAAAAAAAGAAAACTGCATGCTTTCACTGTAAAGAATGCATGCTTCCTCCTTTGTAAGCACTTAATAAATGTAGTCCATTTAAAAATTAAACATCTTATAGAATACTGTAATACCTTTATTGTGCAATGACAAATACAAAGGCCTCTTTCCTCGGTTTTTCTGAGGGGGTGCAACCAAAAAAGGCTCTTCCCCGGGTTTTTCCGAGGGTTTCTCCCAGCAAGAATTCGGAGGGGGTTACTAAAGAAAATGACCTCTTCCATAGGGGGGTGGGTGGGGGGGGGGGGTGCAGCTATAAATGCCGTCAAAGTTTAAAATAATTTTTTAAAATCTGCTCAAATTGTCTTGCTTTGTGTGCACTAGTATAAAAAAATATCTTCAAGGGCATTTGACAAGATGTGGTAATGAGAATACACAACAAAAAAAGGAATTTCTTCACCTTCCATAAAATTGCTGCACAACTTGCAGTCGTTTTTTGGGCCATTTTTGCACACAAATTTACCTTAAGCTACGACAGTTTTTTATCATGTTTGTTGTTATAATTATTTTTAACCTAAAAATGGCTTGCAATTTGCAAAATGTTCTGGCTATCACCAGCAGCTGGCTGTTATTTTGAACCCTAACTACTGCTTGTTGATTTTGACAAATATTGATTGCCAAAAAAGTAAATAACTTGATATATCACAAATTAATATTACCCGTATCCTAAATAGGTGGGCTGTCCTTTTGTCATTCACATCACGTTTACTAAGGAGGACAAGTAATTTATCCTCAAGGGTCCTCAGAAGGGGGTGCAAATTTTTTTGTGCCTGCCCAATGCCCCTCCGGTAAGTGGGGACTGAACCCAGCCTATATGGCAATTAGTGTATAAGTGCAAGTGCTGTGTTGTGAATTAAATAACTCCTGACCCTGATCTGTATTTTTCAAGAAGATCAATTTTGAGATTCCAGAAATTATCCATACCACTCCTATAGAAGGGGTTTGTGATATGACCCCCCCACCCCTACCCCACAGTGATTTTAAGGGAAATAAAAATTATTTCACCTCCCTACAGCACCATCATCAGCCTTCTCGAATTTCCAAATCCCTTCACTGTTCACTGGGGGAGATATGGATTTTTTTTCTGGAATCACACATTCTGGCACTGTATTAGTCAAGGCCTCATACTTTGCTTTGATATCTTTATCTACTTGAACTAAACACTTTATTCGTTCCTTGGCCTTGCTGTAATCTTCTTTCGGGAAATGCTTCTTCAGAAGTGGATCACATCCGCAAAACAGATTATCTGTAGCTCGCAACATCGTCAGCAGTGCTCTCATGTAGCTATCTGGCTCACCTCCCTCTAAACCAATCTGCCTCAGTTGTAGAGCTAACTCGTGTTCTGGCCCTGAAATAGGTGAATAAGACCTTTATAGTTGGTGATTCCAGATTATACATTTGACAGGCATAACGTCCATAACTAACAGGATCCTATGGGGGTGCAATGTAACCTCACTTTTAGGAACATAAAAACGAAAATTCGACAGAAATGGAAAAGAGTCATCATTCATTTTTAGTAGTTGTGTAAACTTCCACCCAGGGGGGGATCCCATTTTAGCTGGGTTGGGGTGCTCATTGTGTCTTTTAGGGGTTAAAATTCGGGTTTGAGATATCTTATAGAATTAAAAAACCTGAATTTTATTTAGAATAAAATGGTAATCTTGTGGTGTTTTATGTGCAAGGCAATATAGCTGTGCTGAACGTATATAATTAGCTAGTGAGTCCGAGATCAGTATTTTTGAATATTTAAAAATAATTTAATAGCACCATGTGTATGGGACCGACTCCTCTCTCCAGACTTGCTGCCCTCCATAAACTGGATAACACTTGCTTGCAGTACCACTGGCACTGAGGCTGGTCACAAAGGGTCAGAGGGTTTATACTGGATATGAGGTGAAGGGAAATGGCCTTGGGGGGGGGGGGGGCTCTAAGGTTAAAATGCTAGGGGTGACCATCGGGAAAATTTAATGTTGACCCTAAATAACTTTTATTTGGAACTACCCATCCATGTACTTTTTTTATACGCGGCCAAATAAAAATGTTTGTCTGTCTGTCTGCCCTAAAAATAAAACAGGGATGACAGATTAGGACTTTTTCCTAATGTTAGTATATAAAAGGGTAAGGGGTCTAGAGTCTGGGGGGGAGCATTCCCGTACAAAATGTTTGAAGACATATGATCTTTTTTCTACCCACCTTGCACAACTGTCGGATATTTTATACTAAACTTAGACTCTTTCCTATCAAGGATTCCCATGTCGGCCAAGCTGTCCAGAGATTTGGTGGAACACCTGTCTTTAGGACAACATTTTCGTACATCTTTTAGGAGCCAGTCTTTCAATTTCTTGGGTTTTTCTGGATTTTGTTGATGATGTTCTAAGATATCATTAAATATGGCTTCATCTAGGTATGTATGTGTCAGGGAAGAGTCCTTGACCTGTTTGAAATACAAGGTACAAACAGTTTAGTTTGCCGTCATTATTTCCTACCCATTCAACACCTTAAATTGAAGAATTTGAAGAAAAAAACTAGGTATTCAAAACTATACAGTCAAAACCTGCATATAAGAACCTATAATTATTATCTTTTCCACGCTGAACAGTTTATTATATTTTTAGGTATTAATGCCATAATTTTATGTAGCTCACTGCTATGGCCCTCACATCAGAAAAATGGGTAAATTCCAGATAGCAGACATACAAAAATCAGTTTTAGTTGTTTTTATCTTTATTTGTATATAAATTTATTTGTAGTATGTTATGTAAAAGATTCATACCTCATCAATGAGGGAATTTCATAAGGACAGCCCCTACCCTCTGTAATTTCAAATGAAAAATATTAAGAGGTTTATTGGAATTTTCATCCCACCTCTCTGGAATTTTCTGCAACTGTCTCAGTGGTCATGGTGTGGATCGTTTCAGGAATTACACAATACATTTTAGGGATCCAGGAATTTCAGAAACGGGAAGCCTGATAGCGAAAATTTGCAAATTCCCCCCCCCCCCCTCCAATTTATACTTCGGTTTTTCACATTCGTCAAAGTAGCGAGGACACTTCCAAGGGAAGCTATACATACACGTTTTATTTATACACAGTAAAAATCTTCAGTAATGCAAACATGTAGTGGATAAAAAAATACATATTATATAATACTGATTTACAAGATTGCCTTGTGGGAGTTGAATAGTATGTTTTATACAACAACACTAGTAAATCACACGCTCTGATTGGTCGAGAGCCATGTTGCTATAAGAGTACAGATACACGGTTGACAAAAATCCCTGTTGGTTGTTGTATAAAACAAATAGATCTCGTTTTTTTTTTTGTGCGTATGTACTGTAATAGATACACATTAGACGTCACAGAATGTCATGAACAACAGTCACGCAACTCAACTGCATCTCGTTACGTACTTTGTTGTTCATGACATTCTGTGACGTCATTTGTGTATCTATTACAGTACACAAGCACGCAAAACGAGATCTATTTGTTAAATAGCATAGTTAGTTTGTAGTCTCCCTCTACTAACTATGGTTTATAGGTATTCCTCAATTTTTCGTTTGGGCCGCTAAGTTTCCCACAGTATATTATAAAGAATGTGTGTTTCCCCAAAATATCCATACCCCCCTACGGAATGGATTGGAAATTCCAGAGGGGTTGGGGGGTCAATTACCTGATCTTTTCCATACAAACACTGTATTTTTCAAACACTGTATTTTTCTCCAGAGGGGAGGGGGGGGGGGGGGGGGGGGGGGGGGAGGGGGGTCATTCTCAACACCCTTCCTTCTCAATATGTATAGTCCCCACAGGACTACAATAGTCAAAGTGGGGCTATATCCCCCTCCCGGCGCTTTATATTATGTTTTGATGCGAGAATAATTCGCATTCTGATTCGTTAAGATTCATTTTATACCTTCAAAAACACGTCAATCTTCTTGACCCCAAGCGTAGACCCCGGTTTCACTTCAACCTCTAGTTTACCGAGTACAATCAAGTCGAGAATACACGTCGCCGCTGCACCTCCAGTCAACTCTATCGAAACTTGACGGCCCCAAGCATTCCCAGTTTCGGAATTTGCCATAGCAAACAGAAGGCCTGTGATAGCTTGAGCTTGTGTTCACGTATAGCGTTCGCGTCAAAGTGATGCGAGTTATTACTTCAAGATCGCATCTCGCATGTCGTTACACGTACATTGCTGTTTGCACAGCTATTTGTATGCCAACATGTGCCATTTCTGTCTCTTGCTAATGTTTATGTCAACGTTTAAGGGTTTAAAAGGTTTTGCTAGCTCGTCGATTGTGTGTTGTGTGCGAAGCGTTCGTTTATGTATCTTTGTGGGGATTATAATAACCATTACTTCAGCATAATTATTTACCATTATGTCATGTCAGCATACATTATGACGTCAATTTACGTGTGGGCGTGCGGTTGTAGGTCATGGTGATTGCCAGCCAATCAATTTTTAAAGTTTTTAAATAATTTCAGGGGTTTTATTTAAAATAAAGGACAAGTGTTTCTAAGTATAAACTTAAAGTTGGCGGCAGGTGCAAATTTCGGCCCCTGGTTCGTGCGGAAAATCAATGCTTGTCTTTTTAAAAAAGCTGGTTATTTTAGAGATACGAGCAATGCTTGGCCAAAAATATTGTTACTAAAAAGTTTGATACCTATTGCTATTATTTTGGTGTGATTTTGAAAAAAAAAAAACGTTCGCGGGTACCCTTCGCGCAAAAATTCTCTACGCGGCGCATTTAAATAAACCCCAATAAACTAGATATCATTTTAAAGCTTAATAAACGAAGTTTATGATGACGCAGTTTTATTCTGATTTTTCGAAATCTGCTCTAACGCGGAAAGGAAAACGATAAAATGGTGCGATTTAAATATGCAAAATGTTCGTATAGAAATACGGCGCGCATTGGCTTGAATTCTGTCCTAAATCAATCAACACTTATTGATTTACTAAAGCGTGTCGGCGAAGAACTTCCAAAAGTTGAAGGTTCATTTATTTGATGAGTTTCGGCCTTCGAACAGTAATAAAAGTGCGAGAAATGAAAATATCAAAAATCGCCGACACAATTTCGAAGATCAATGTTTTGACTAACTGCTCGCCAAATTTGAAGGCAATCGTACAAATCCTTGTGGGCGAACATTTGGGTCTTTCCATCGAATCGGCAGCAAAAATCGTCAACATCTGAAGCGCTAACAGCAGGAGAGCAAACAAACGTGACACGTTCGGCCAAATGGAGGCAGCCTTCTCTGCGCGCGGGAAAGTATTAATACTGTGCTCAGTTTTCCATATAGTCTTATCTGTCGTATCAGTCAACCGTGAACCAAAAGAATAATTCCAATTTCCATTGTTTCACGGTCGACTGATGCGACAGATAAGACTTATATGGAAACCAGGCCTAATGCAACACTTCTGTGAACTTTGAATTTTATTTGCTCAGGTTCCATGAGAATCGTTGGCGGGACGATAACAGCTTTTATTATATAGACAAGAGTGTTTTACTGGGAAATATGTCGCGCGTATTATTCATTCGAAGTGCATCGGGAACTTTTTTACATATTTTGATATCCTCACGTGTGAAGGATATCGTGACGTCCTAGCCCGCAGTTTTCAGTTTTTGTCTCGCTGCGCTCGTTCGTAAAATATTGCTTTTGCCACTCGAAAATAAAATTCATATCTTCGCGCCACCGTGGTAATATCCTCTATATAACTTATATTTCATACCTTTCACTAAAAACACCAAAATCCAAATCAAAAGACTAGTCTATGAAATTGCAACATTGAATAATAAAAGAATCTCGTGGAAATGCAGTTTCTAGACTTCGTAAGTATTCTAAAACATGTATGTTTCGGTAATATTTCAAGGGGTGCCTGCGAACTTAGAGCTCGGGCTTATCAAAACGAGGCTGAGCGGGCATTGATGCCCTCCAGCAATATTCGAATTCGAACAATCTTCACCAAACTTTGCAATTAGTCTAATACGGATAAGCTGAATTTAATATAGGACTCTGCTTAAGAGAGGATCCGCTATAGGTTTTAAAATAAACTGTTTTTCCATAATTGCGGCATAACTTTGATCGAAATTTGTTTGCAGTTGGGTAGCCATACTGAAATACATACCCTATCAGCGACCAAACAAGCGAAAAACGATACCCTACCCTACCGTAGACCTCAGGACCCCCAAAACCCATACCCTATAGGGCGGCGCATACCCGTATTCCATATATGAGGGAGTAGCCCCCCCCCCCCCCCCTTCGGGTTATGAACTTCTGGAATCGTCCATTAGTTTAGAAGAACGCCATATTAACGTGCTAAAGCATGAAGTAGAGTACAGTACAAGAGTTTAGGTGAATATGCTACTGTTTAATGAGATTTTGTTGTGTCGACTTGACTACAGTGACTTGACTGAATCTAAAGGCCGCGAGTAGCAGCGGAAAGCGCGCGCGTAAAGGCCATGTTACACCAGGCAATTGGTCTTAAAATGTCTGAAAACAATGCAATATTTGTTGCATTGTTTCCCCTGCAATGCAATATTTCCCGAAATGAGCCAATCAGCGTGCTTGATTTTTGATAGTGCCGCTGTAATTTATAATTTTCCAGGCGGGCGCATTGCAGGTTGCAAAAAATATTGCGAGCGTGTAACATACCGCGGCAACTCGCAATAATTTTGAATTCGAAAAAAAAATTAACGCGTAACGCCGACTTGACTACAGATCAGTTTTTGCTGTTGTTGTTGCCGTGCAGATTTTCAGCCTGTAGAAACAAATAAACAAAAATAATGTTAGCGCCAAATAAAATGATAACAACGCGCAATCGCACTGGCATGCTCGGAGAGTCTTTTGCTCATGTCGCAACCAAAGTTTTTCTAATAAGAAACATTGTGAATTCATTACAGATATGGGTGCTCTCTAGAAGTGTTCCTGTGCAAGTTATTCGGGATAACTACTCAAGCAATAACATGGCAAACGCGAGACATTGACTGAAAAGATGCGCAACGATTGTTCCCAGAAGGCCAGGTGATGTGATTGGTTGCTTGGATTTTTCCCATTCTCGTACCCAAGCTCCCCAGCTCGTCATCTCGCAGGGGAGAGGGCCGTTGCTGATTGGCTGATTTTGAGCGTGGGTGCATGCGCTGAAAGGTCTTTCTCTCAGTGGCTCAAATCTCATGCGTCAGTGGCTGAGCATTCTGGTGACATCCATTTGAGGTCCTTTGCTGATCATTCTCTTACCCAGAGCTCCCCGGCTCGTCTCACATGTCACCAGAGCCTCCCCCGCGAGGAGACGAGCCGGGGAGTTTTGGGTAAGAGAATGTCAGCAGAGCATCCCCACGAGCTACGAGCCGGGGAGCTCTGGGTTCGAGAATGAGGATTTTCCTTTTTTACTCATTCAAACGCATGCGCAAGAAATGAATATAGTGAAAACCAGGATCTGCCCGAAAATTTTCACTAAACGGCGTCGACGGAAGTAGGCGTTCGAAGGTGATATAAACGTTTCATTAAAATCATATGGATCTTATAGTTGATACGTCTGGTCTTATAACGTTCAATATGGTATCTCTCTCGAACAAAGAGAGTTCCATATCATAAGACCCACAAAAAGCGAAGGAGCGGTCACCGAACGTCCTCCTACATTTTCGAACAAAAATAGAAAGCCTTTTGTGAAGTCCCTGAATTTTGACGGCAATAAAAATGGCGGCGAAGCATTGCATAATGGGAAGTATGCGGAATACAGGAACTAGAGGACACAAGCTAGAAAAGTGCTATAGAGCAGAGTTCGTATGACTGTGAAAAGTGCCGTGACACGGCGCGGTACTGTCGCGGTGGCGGTACGGAACCTGGCCTGCTGTAGATACTGAATGAAATCGCGTAGTCGCGGCACGGTCACGGCACGGCACAACTCTTTCGCGGCACTTTTCACAGTCATACGAAATCTGCTCTAGCACTTACGTTTTCCTCTTTGACCAATCTGTTTGACGAGTTGATCAAATATCTCATCAAACTTCGAGGGATCGGAGAAATCTATGTACAATTTCCCTCCCAATACAAAGCCGAGCCAGCCATCCGGCTTGTAATCCGACTCGAGCTTCAGAGGTATGATGTCGTTGAATGGGTTCTTACACTGGAACGCATACTCTGCTTCTGCTCGAGAAAAAAAAAAATAACAAAGTTAAAACGCATTTCTACTGTGATCATTTGCTAAGGGCATCTAAGGGGTGGACCATTAGAAATTGGGGGAGGGGGGGTGGCAATATTTTTGCGTATGAATTTTTTTTCGGGGATCAGGTTGTGCAGGAATTTTTTTTTCGGACTCGAAGGCCATGTACGAATTTTTTTTTCGCAGACACAAAAAAAGTGGAAAAGGATAAACTTACGAGAGGTATCTTGCGCATCGAGCACTACTTGTTCCCGTGGCGTTCCGTTCCCACAGGCCGTCCAAATCCGCATCAACAAAATTTTCTTATACTATATGGTTCAGAAATGGATTAAGAAAATCTTGTTGCTGTGTATGTATAGATACAACAAATTTTCTTATGATATATTTTTATTGGTTGCCGTTAAAAAAGAGTGAAGCTGTTAAACGTTTTCGCCATCCCCCGGCCCTATTTGGCATGGTAGAGGTCTTTTTCTTCTGTTGCGCGCGAAGCGCGCTCGAATTTTTATAAACGCATTTTCATCAAGCCTCAGAGAAAGGGTAGACAAACGTTCCGTTTTTTGTGTATAGTAAACAAAGCCTGTAGGTTTTATTATTGATGCCGCAAATTAGGAAATTATTATTATTCATTTGTGTGAAGCGGTCCACATGACGAATTTCTATACGTGTAACGTCGAACTCACGCTTACCTAAGTGTTCTTCTTTCGAACATAGTGACTGCCTGCCAGGCCTATCACTGCAGGGCATTTTTTGGGAGAGTTTGTTTTTCCTCGGCAAGACACACTTGTTCTTGTAAACGGCGCGAGGGCAGTGTCTTCGGTGAGTGAGTTCTCACCGACTAAATATTTGATGCTATTTTTAATGCGAAATTTTTATGAAGTGAACTAGAAAATGCAAAGAGAAGTTGCTGGAATAACTACTTAAGACATCTTTTTAATGAGAACCCAAGCCATTTCTTTGAAGGATTTTTATTTCCTAGTTTGAATCTCTGCAAGATTTTTTTTTTGAAGGATTGGCCTTGCGCGAATTTTTTATGGGGGAATTGCCACCCCCCCTCCCCAACTTCTAATGGTCCACCCCTAACTGCGTGACCGTATTATCTCATTGCGTGACAATGATCACGCTAACTCACCTGACCTACAGTTCACACTCTCCTTATACTTGCGTGACATGCACATGAGGAAGACAGAAGCATTCTCCACGGCGTCCGCCATAGCCTCCAGAGTGGATCCCCCCATTTGCTCCATGTCAAGCCACACCTTATAGGCACATTGCTCAAGCTTTTTCTTGATCCTAATGATAAGTTCCTGGTTATCCCACTGGTAGCTGATCATGATGTGCTTGTTGTCGCCTTTTGTCGCTCCTTTTGTCGCTCCTTTTGATGGGGCTGTGAGGAAAATAGGTTTGCAGTGGGTACATGAAACACTGTCTACAGCACAATTTGTGGGACAACCATTTGGCAATGTTTTCGTTGTTCGTATAGATGTCGAGTATAACGCTATTCACTGTTTATCAACATTGCCATTATAATGCTAATGTGCCAACCGTAGATTGAATAGCGCCCTTTGTTCTGTGAACCAATCGAACTCTGGTTGTCACATTAATAACAATAGATGACGTCAACGTGAACAGCGCTATAGGGTGGATATTTTACGAGTTGCGGACGTGTTAAAAATACATGAAAAAAACGTCTAATAAAAACATACTGAATTTTTCATGATATCAAAGTTAGTAGAGGGAGATTAACTATGGTGATATAAAAAGGGGCAGGGGCGTAGCCAGGATTTGAGAACGAGGGGTCACATTTGTACAAATGTATTGTGCCCTTTTCCAGCTTACCGAATTTGTTCTTCTAAAAAGGGGGGTCACAGGCTCCCCAGGACCCCCCTAGCTATGCCCCTGAGAGGTTCTAAGCTCAAGAAAGCCCTAAAATATCCGAGATAAGACACAATGGTTTATAGTTTTTCAAGTCTTTAACCAGTTTTTCAAAGCCAAGTAGATTTCCTGGGAGTTATTTGATGTCCCCCAAACAGGCAGCAAAAACATGGACTTTAAAACACAAACTTTTGGCTGTTTAGAAAGTGATTCATTCTTGATTTAAGGTTTCAAATTCTCTGATCGGATCGGCGAGTTGTACAGTAAATGAAAAACCCGTGTATTAAAAGCTTGGAGTTTAAGAACCTGCTAAACTTGTCCATAACAACTCCATGTTTCCTGTATTAACCAAGTAACCTCCAGTTTAGGCTAGAATTCTAGGGTCTTATACGCGGGGTTTTACTGTACTCCATTGGGTAGTGGAGCAAAATACCAGGGTGGGTGGGTAGGGAGAGCCAAACATTTCCGGGGTGTGCAGGGACAACCGAGCATTTCCAGGGTGGGTAGGGACAGCCAAACATTTCCGGGGTGTGCAGGGACAACCGAGCATTTCCAGGGTGGGTAGGGACAGCCAAACATTTGCAGGGTGGGTAGGGACAGCCAAACACTTGCAGGGTGGGTAGGGACAGCCAAACATTTCCAGGGTGGGTAGGGACAGCCAAACATTTCCAGGGTGGGCAGGGACAACCGAGCATTTCCAGGGTGGGTAGGGAGAGCAAACATTTCCAGGGTGGGTAGGGACAGCCAAACATTTCCAGGGTGGGTAGGGACAACCAAACATTTCCAGGGTGGGTAGGGACAGCCAAACATTTCCAGGGTGGGTAGGGACAACCAAACATTTCCAGGGTGGGTAGGGACAGCCAAACATTTCCAGGGTGGGCAGGGACAACCGAGCGTTTCCAGGGTGGGTAGGGAGAGCCAAACATTTCCAGGGTGGGTAGGGACAGCCAAACATTTCCAGGGTGGGTAGGGACAACCAAACATTTCCAGGGTGGGTAGGACAGCCAAACATTTCCAGGGTGGGTAGGGACAGCCAAACATTTCCAGGGTGGGTAGGGACAGCCAAACATTTCCAGGGTGGGCAGGGACAACCGAGCATTTCCAGGGTGGGTAGGGAGAGCCAAACATTTCCAGGGTGGGTAGGGACAGCCAAACATTTCCAGGGTGGGTAGGGACAACCAAACATTTCCAGGGTGGGTAGGGACAGCCAAACATTTCCAGGGTGGGTAGGGACAACCAAACATTTCCAGGGTGGGTAGGGACAGCCAAACATTTCCAGGGTGGGCAGGGACAACCGAGCGTTTCCAGGGTGGGTAGGGAGAGCCAAACATTTCCAGGGTGGGTAGGGACAGCCAAACATTTCCAGGGTGGGTAGGGACAACCAAACATTTCCAGGGTGGGTAGGGACAGCCAAACATTTCCAGGGTGGGTAGGGACAACCAACATTTCCAGGGTGGGTAGGGACAGCCAAACATTTCCAGGGTGGGCAGGGACAGCCAAACATTTCCAGGGTGGTGCCGATGTGTGTATGCTAGTGTTTTATACTTTATATTTCCAGGATGGGTAGGGACAGCCAACATTTGCAGGGTGGGTAGGGACAGCCAAACATTTCCAGGGTGGGTAGGGACAGCCAAACATTTCCAGGGTGGGTAGGGACAACCGAACATTTCCGGGGTGTGCAGGGACAGCCAAACATTTCCAGGGTGGGTAGGGACAACCAAACATTTCCAGGGTGTGCAGGGACAACCAAACATTTCCAGGGTGGGTAGGGATAGCCAAACATTTCCAGGGTGGGTAGGGACAGCCAAACATTTCCAGGGTGGGTAGGGACAACCAAACATTTCCAGGGTGGGTAGGGACAACCAAACATTTCCAGGGTGGGTAGGGATAGCCAAACATTTCCAGGGTGGGTAGGGACAGCCAAACATTTCCAGGGTGTGCAGGGACAACCAAACATTTCCAGGGTGGGTAGGGATAGCCAAACATTTCCAGGGTGGGTAGGGATAGCCAAACATTTCCAGGGTGGGTAGGGACAGCCAAACATTTCCAGGGTGGGCAGGGGGACAGGCAAACATTTCCAGGGTGGTGCCGATGTGTGTATGCTAGTGTTTTATACTTTATATTTCCAGGGTGGGTAGGGACAGCCAAACATTTCCAGGGTGGGTAGGGACAGCCAAACATTTCCAGGGTGGGTAGGGACAGCCAAACAATTCTGGGGTGCAGGTAGCTGAAACGTGGATCATCAACAGGGGATGCGGATTATTTAAACTGCCAATTTAATACCTGTCGTCTTAGCTTCGTGAGCTTTCTTCACTTCGGCCGCCTTGGCTTCGTGTGCTTTCTTCCCTTCTATCTCCCATAATGCGCCAGAAGCAGCTTTCTTGACTTTTGGGTTCTTGCATTTGCTTAAGGATCTCAGGGTTGACACTGTATTTGAGTCATGGGCGATTCTTTCCCTGCGGTCATATCAACAAGAAAGATGGGTCGTTTTTCAACGAATCCGCGCGGGCTCAGGCCCGTTGGCCGAGTAAAACAAAATGGCGACCAAGGGTACGAAGTTTTTCGACAAAAATCAGTTCGCTGTTGTGTCTGTTTCGAATTACTAGTTCCAAGTCTAAGGACTGGCTTCCCAGGCTACTCATTTCATTTGTGTAGAATTTTACGGTAGAAATGCCGAGAAAAAAATCTCAGAAGTAGTCTACGTAACACATCAATGAACCATTGTCGTTTTCACCAAACGCAAGATTATCTTCTATCACTTCCGAATGAGGAAAATGATTCTAAATATGGAAGTGTTGACGAAAAAACGACAATTTCCCACTGATGAAAGCTATTTAACAATTAGACCTCAAGGCCGAATGTGCTATGATGAATAGACCATGAGGCCGAAGGCCGAATGGTCTATTGATATCATAGCACATGAGGACGAGAGGTCTAATTGTTTTAGTATAAACCAACTAGTTGGTCGGGTTTGGCAAAGAATTCCATTATTTTATGTTGAAAAAATCAAGTTTTCTTGCAAAGAAAGGTGGTGGTTTTGCCAGGCACGGTCTATCACTAATAGACCATTAGTAGCTCAGCCAATCAGAATGCAGGATTTGTAATAGACTATTACTTGGTTTATACTAAAATCAGATAATACCACATAGGCGGCGGACCCGGGGGGACAGGGGGTGCTCGAGTACCCCCACTTTTCGTCACATTTTCATACATTTACTGTATTTTGTGTTTTCACTCTTCCCATACATCCTTACTAATGAGCACCCCCACTTATGGTCCTGCGCCGCCTATGTACCAAACATACTTGTTATGAGGATCAAACACCAAGTTCCACAGGGCAAGGCAAGCGTTTTCTTGTTCCTCCTCGCTTGTGGCTTTCTGTAACATTTCTGATAAGATTTGTATGGCGTCCTTTCCGACTTGGGCTTTAACCGATCCAATCTGGAAATCACAAAGCAAAAACTGATAAAAAGACCTCTCTGTGACTCTGTCGCGACATTTCCTTGACAACCAGAAACATATGTTTCTGTTGACAACCGTTTCAAACTTCAAAACGTTATTCAAACCAAACTATAGGCATTCCACGCTTAACTGAATAGCGCAGTACTCATGCCGATCGCGGGAACAGTCGAAACATTGTATTTCTAAAGGTACCGGTTATCCTATCGCCCGTGGTGGAGTTTATGAGCGAGTGTGACATCGCTCCTCACGATAATTCGTTCTTATGCCTCACATGTCCATTGTATTTCTAAAGGTACCGGTTATCCTATCGCCCGTGGTGGAGTTTATGAGCGAGTGTGACATCGCTCCTCACGATCATTCGTTCTTATGCCTCACATGTCCATTGTATTTCTAGAGGTACCGGTTATCCTATCGCCCGTGGTGGAGTTTATGAGCGAGTGGTGACATCGCTCCTCACGATCATTCGTTCTTATGCCTCACATATCCACGAGTTAAAAAGACTCCAGTCAGACTACCCAAGTTTGCTAGTATGGTTATCCTATATACATATCAAGAAAGCTGTCGTTTTTATGGCAAATCCGCGCGGGTTGCCTGTGGTGTTCAAAACGTGACTCAGGGCCCTCGGCGGGGGGTAAAAACAAAATGGCGACCAAGAGAAGGATGATTCTCGAGTATCTGCAAGTTTTGGTCAATTCCTGCTTTTTTCGCTAAGATATGAGGAAAAGTACTTACAGACCTTCCAAATAAGGTAAGGGGGATTTCCTAATAAGGAAGTTTTGCAAGCTTTGGCGAAATTTTCTTGATATGTTGCCCGTGGCGGAGTTACGATCCACGAGTTACTGCGATTTTCATAATTCTGCGAATTTCCACTTGACATTTCCGAACGCCAAACTGCGTTTTGGCTCCTGTCCATCAATGGATTTTTTCTAAGTTTCGTTTCCATTTTATGGTGGCCACATTTGGGTTTTTGAAGCCTAACTATAGTCCTTGAAATTTCGCTTTAAAAAAAACTTCTCAAAAATGCCTGCGTGAAATGAATGAGATGTTCGCTCACTTGATTGACGGAAGCCAAACCGCAGTTTGTTGGTTGGCGTAGAGTTAGCAGAATTATGAATATGATCGAAGTAAAAATTAAGGCTCCAATCCTGCTACCCAAATTTGCTTACCACTTTCTTGTTTTCATCGTTTGTAGCGATTTGAGCCAGACCTTCCGCCAGTTCCGACAGGGAAAATCCGAGGTATCTATGGTCACTCGTTTGCAGTGCTTTGTACATTAGATTGTCCAGGAATTGGATGGGAGCTGTTGAGACAGAAAGCCATCTTATAGTAGTGCAAAGCGCGCCACGGTAACGATTTCTGCATTCTGATTGGTTCTATGAGCGCGCGTGCGCAGGCAATATTTTCCTATCTTGACCGTCACGGTAACCATTTGCGCGCTCTTTTTATCGAAAAAAATCAAATTTTAGAATTGGAAAAAAATAAATTAGTTAGCGGCTTTAGGTCAGTCCGCCAGGAAAAAATTGTGGCCGAGTGCTGGAAAATGTTGACCGAGGCCGGCGGACCTCCCAATGAGCCGCTAAATAATTAACAATTATTCCTCGAGCCCGAATGGGCTCTGAGTCGCTATTCAGTCAGAGGCCATGAGGGCGAGAGGAATAATTGTTTTAGTCAAATCAAACTAGTAGGTCAATTTGTATTGCCAAAAAAGTGTTTTTGTTCTGGTCATTTGCCATTTTCTGGCTTTCAAATGCGACACTTTTCGCTACTAGTAGGCTATAACTTATAGCCTACTAGTAGCTCAACCAATCAGAACGCAGCATTAATAATAGACCACTAGTGTGATTTGACTAACAATATATATCCACCCCCTTTGCTGGCTGGAAAAAAAGTGGTGCTGAGGCGCTTTTGGGAAATATCACTCAAGGTGACTCATGACAAAAAGGAGCTGAAAAATGTTTCCAGCAACTTTTAAAACTCATATTTACAAAACACAAACAACAGCAAGGATAAAAGACCAAATCAGCTGTTTACATCTGTGCCACCCAATTCAGATCATGTGATGATTCCTTTGGGTGGATATTTTTGTTAGTTCTGCACATACACTCCTGCGGTACAATTTTGTCGCTGCACTTTTCAGGTCAGTCATACAGCCGATTGCGTTTGAGCGTTTTACCCCAACAGTTCGCACGTTATGTTTGAACGTTTGAAAGTTGCGTTGTGAGACAAAAAAGTCGGACGTTCCAAGGGCAACCGCCATGTGCATTTTTCACTGACCAATCAGAGAGGACAGAACTCTTTGGTTCGCCATAGAAACGTCTTGTTTCTTCGTAGAAACGCAACTTCAAACGTTCAAACATAACGTGTAAACTGTTAGGGTAAAACGCTCAAACGCAATCGGCTGTACGAAATCTGCTCTGTTTTTACAATAAGAAAGAAGGGTTTTAGTCACCATTTTGTTTGTATTTTTTTTTTTTTTAAACTTACATGAGTATATTGATTACGTCGCTAGCCGGGTGCTCATAATATTGTCCAATTTTTCTCACTTCACCGAGTGCGCCGCGACCGTGACCGTACCGCGAATACGCGATTTCATTCGGTATCTACAGCAGGCCAGGTTCTGTACCGCCACCGCGACAGTACCGCGCCGCGTCACGGCACTTTTGACAGTCATACAAAATCTGCTCTATTTCTCACCACATAAACTCAGTGGCATTAAGGCATGGCTCAAAACCATTTGCCTGAAAAAAGGGATTATTCTTTATAACTCGTGTTCTATTGTATGGATCATCATCAAAATTGGTCAGTACAATAACTTTAACAAGAGCTTATTTTGACATATTTCGTTACCATGGAAACGGCTATCACGTGACTCGGTGGCGGCCATCTTGGATTTTTATTTAGACCCTCTGAAGATACACAGAAAAAAGTGAAATTGAAAGGTGAAACACATATTTAGATACAGGACAACTTCCTTCAAATGAAACTAATTGGATATCTTGGAATTTCTCAAGAAAAAAGAAATTATCAGATTTTCGTGCTTTTGAAATATATGATATTGTGAAAAAATGTCTTTATTAAAACATGATCCACGATATCCAATTAGGTTTACAGAAAGACTAATGATAGAAAGATTATGCTGAAAAGAAATTTCTATTTTTCATCTTCTCTACATACTTGCACGGGCGCTAAACATTTCATCCAAAATGGCGGATGGTGAGTCACGTGACATCGTTACCATGGCAACAACAATTAATCGAAATCAGAATTCCAAAACGTGTTTGTCGGCCAAGTTTGAAAGATTTTCGTTGAAAAATAACGAAGTTACAAAAAAGCAGGCCCTCGTTTAGAGCCATGCCGCATTGAGAAAGAGGTATAAAAAAAATATTGCACCCCCACCATCCCCCTCTCAAAAGTTGAATGGTCGACCCGCTAGTTACCTGCGTTGGCCATCAGTTGCTTGTTGTCGTTATCATCAACAAGATAAGCGAGACTGAGCAAGGCTTTAGCCGCGAATATCGGTATTGGGTTGTGAATCATGGGCGCGATGGTGTGTAGTGCTCCACATTTTAGTTCATCACTTCGGGATGCGCTTCGTTTCCCTCCGTTATGACAACAGCCCAAGGCGCGGGAGAGAATCTTACCGCGGACAGTGTACTTGTCTAAGTTTGGGTCTTGGTGTTCTGAAAAGGATGACGAACTAGCATAACTAAGAAGTGCTTGCACATATATTTAACAATTAGTCGCCTCAGGCTCCGTCTCAAGCGACTTTTAAGATTTTGAAAAAAAAATCGGGTTAGGTTTCTCGTAAGAAAGTGCGCGCGCAATCCCCAATGTTTCATGTCGACGGCGTTGTCAAGTTGTTGTTGTTCAGGGGCGTAGCCAGGGGGGGGGGTTCCAGGGGTTCCGGAACCCCCCCTCTCCCGCAGCGGAACCCCCCTCGCCTCTGTTCTGGACCGACTTATTACTAAAATTCGGTAAATATTTAATAGACAACAAATAAAAGCTCTAATAAAATGTAGCAAATTTCTTCAAACGCTAGTTTTTCCCCGAGATCAATATTTTTGGCTGGGTTTCCTGTGGCGAGAACGCAAAAACACGTCCGATCTATGTGGAGTTTTTTATTTTTTGAATTTGGAACCCCCCCTCTCATAAGTGCTGGCTACGCCCCTGTTGTTAGTTACTTACCAGATAGGGTAACATGTCGGATGTACATCCCTGCATAACCTGAACACACAAACACCATCATGCCGGCGAGCGTTGTGCCATCTTTGGAAGCCCGCGCCATCTCTTTGTTAAAATCGTCAGACAGATCGCTGTAGTTAATGGTTACCAACACAAGGGTGGACAGTAGGTTTTGACCTCTTTCGACGTTGGTCGACAGTTTCTGGGATCACAAATCATCAAATAATAAATCATTGTTTTTATTGTTTATTTTGTGAACTGTTTTCCACTATTTTCTCTATTTCTTGGCTAGAACACGTCGCAAAGCGAGCCATTGTGAAAGACTCAAAACACAACATTAGCACGCATTTGTAACTTCCTTCAAAATACCACTGAAATTTCTCGGGCTCTGGCCAACAACCAGTACAGACAACTCGTTTCCGCTGAAAGCAGCGCAGGCACTTGCAAACTGCTAGAAGTGTCCGTAGACTTTTAGCCAATCAGAAAACTAGTACTGCGTACAATGAATAATATATTTGCATATTTGAAACTGAAAAGGGCGCTTTATTGGCTACTATAACAAGCGTGGTCTACCATCTGCACAAATATCCCCCACGATAAAAAAATGTCCTTTTGCTGTCCACAGTGGAATTCCTTTTTCTGTGTTCTTTTGGTTCTTTGCTAAATATAACTAATTTATTCTCACAGTTTCTATTGCGTATTCGTAAAGGTTGTTTTCAAGGCGAAATACACGGAAGAACCATAGCGCGGCAAGGAGTCTTGCACAGCCCCTCCCAGATAACATTGTCTCGCTACGACTCTTTTGTTGGTGAAAATTCATTCTGTAGCTTGGGCATGCGCAACAGATTCTTATTATACACTGGCAGTGTATAATAAGACTTGCCTGGAGCAATTGTTTATATTTTATTCCACATTTTACATTTTTTATCATATTTGCTGTGCCTGAACTAGTTTTACGATTCTTCCACAAAATTCCTTTGCAAGTCGGTAAATAAAAATGAAGTGTATAATAGAAGTCTCCAGACGAAACGTTTTCATGGCAATCCAGAAAAACAAAGAGAAAAATAACTTTAATTGGGACTGTTGTGTACTTGTCCTGTTACCCTGCTGTTTCAAAAATCTCAAACCGTATCACATGGAGTTGGAAGGCGTCTTCACTTTCTAAAAAAACTCCTAGACAACACGGTAACTTTGAAAATAAACACAACTTCGAATGTGATTTTGAATGAAAAAGGTAACGAAATAGGCCCTCTTCGTTGACTTGATTTGCTAATCGTTTTTTCACAGATTCCTTGCACAGTATAAGATACTTGCATAATTATTAGAATTAGGGTTGTCACGGGAAACTCTAAAAATACAACGTGAACGAGTCAGCCCATTCATTGTACAAATAAACCAAACTACTTTAAATGTTCGCGTTGTTGCCGGGATCTTTTTTACCAAATAAGTAATAATAGTATTCTCGAGACTGTGTTTTAATTGATAGCAAATTTCAGCTTCAAATTGGTAATTTCTTATCATAAAAAGTGACTCTTCGATTCAATTCATGTGTTCTTGTTGAAGTAGAGCACTAGATTAGAAAGACTCCGATTATCTATATAGCACCCATAGCACAAGTTAAATTTCCTAAATATGAGAATGATTAAAGTGCTAGCTCACCGTACCGTTTTCTCTCGGTCTGCAGTATAAATTTCAGGATATTTCTTCTTCATCTTCACCTCTACATCAGCAATGCACGAAGGAAGGTGAATTCGCGACACAAATTGACAAAGCCTTTTCCGGTTTTCAGGAGTTTTCTTGTTCTCCGTGTACAACTTGGACAAAACATCGGCAGCTTCTTGGACGTTACTGCTCGCTAAGAACTTGCATCCCGAGTCCGTCTGAGTCTTAAGAATCTGAATCACCGCATATGCTTGCTGTAAAATCGGTGCTTGCTGGGGATATCTCTCTTTGTAATCGGCCAAAATTTTGTCGTCTGGCATCTTCGGCGGACGGGTGCTACAGTGACTGAAAATTCACTCAAACTAATTTCAACAACCGCTTCTTTCACGCTCGCGAATTACAAACACAACAGTTTCCGCAAATTTGAATTACAATAATCATGGTGCCCTGGGAATAATAACTCATTGATTATTCTTCTGTTTGTTCTAAATGCCATGGCCCAGGCCGGCTTTTGTTAGTCGTGCAAATAGGGCAAGGGCGTATCTGGCAATGAAGGGTTGGACCATTAGAAATTGGGGGAGCGGGGACGTTAATAATAATAATAATTTATATAGCGCCTATACATATATGTTCTAGGCGCGTTACATCTTTTTTTAAAAACACTAATAACAATTTGATACAAAACAAAAAACACTAAAACAATAAAAATAGTAAAATGATGGTCATGGTTGACCATAAGATAGAAATTTGGGGAGCGAAGGAGTAATCACATGGGTTCCTCCTAAAATTAGGGAATAATTTCACTTGTGTTTCAAATTGCCCTCGCCACAGACGGCTCGGGCAATTTTGAAAAAAAAAAAATTGAAAACACTCGTGAAATTAATCCCTTAGTTTACTCGGCCCCATGCGATTACCTATACTTATAGGCGACTTCCATTGTTTGCGTTTGACGTATTTGCATAAGCATCAACCAGAAACAGGCATTCCAACGCTACGAAAGGATCGCTTCTGAATATCAATAAGGGGTGACAAATGGAATATATAGAGATTATTACATGGTAACTTACCATGCCATAATTTGTTTATTATATACTCTGAGTCTGATAAAATAGCAAAAAATAAAGAAAAATTGCATTTCATCGTGCCGTGAATGATATCGTATCATTCAATGATACGATTTTTATTAACTGGTGTTATCACATGGTATCTGGTCACAGTATATAATAAAGTGGAAAATCTCAGCCCGATATCATGTAAGGGACGGACCATTAGAAAAGTGATGGGGGAGGAGGGTGGGACTTTCTTCTCTTGTTCGAAAAATGTATTCGGAGAGTTTTTGTCGCATGAATATTTTTTTACAGCGCAAGGGCTTGCTAGAATTTTTTTTGTGGCTTATCGGACAAGGAATTACTGCAACTTTCATAATTTTGCGAACTTGCGTGTACGATTTCTAACCGCCAACTGGCCTTCTGGCTTCCGTCGCATTCCGACAATTTAACTTCGGCGCTGCACGAAAAGTATCGAGCTCGTATCTCGCGAGCACGTATATGCACGAGCTAGCCACAGCAATGCATTGATTCAGTACGTCAATTACTCCGATATCAAAACTGAAACCGAAACATGTGACCCGCAGTGCTTTGCACGACAGGAAACATGCTGCAGAACTTTGATGCTCTTTTATGTTCCACTCCCACTTAAAATCCAGCAACTGAGCTACAGCAACCTGAGCCTTTATCCATGGAAATGGCGGTGCGTCGTGCAAGAGAATCCTTTACGACAGCCATTATGCGGGATGCAGTGCAACAGTTCGTCAAATCGGAATATGACAAGGAGGTAATATAAATTTAACTTGTTTGCGACAGTTTAAAACAAACAATAACGAAGAGATTGAAAATTTAAGTGACAGTTCATGAATTTCGGGAAAAACAATCCGACCTAGGTTGCATTGGTTACTACACTGTATACTAAAGATTTGATTAGCTGAAAGAGTTTTACTCTCTACTGCTCAAGAACTGCTCAAGTAGTCAAAGACGGAATATTTCGTGACTGGCGCAGACATTTAGGAGAACTTCCGGTTAGCGTTGCGTGACAGGCAAAGAGCGGGCAAAATACGATCATCTGGAACGATGACTGTTTTCGAGGTAAGGCCTTGCAGGAATCTAGGAATCTAAATCATGAAAGACCAAAGGAAGAAAAACTTTTGCCCTTGATAGTACCTTGTTATAGCCTTACATTACATTACTTTCGACTACTTCTTCTGTCACGCAACACTCTTAGTTTGAGCGCAAGACACCACTAGTAGTACGAAAAAACTGCGTTCCGTTGGGTGCAGTGCATTGAGACGTGAAACTCAGGAGAAAAATAATGATGAATCATTTCTACCCAGGATAAACCAATAGTCAAGTAGTCCTTCCCCAACCCCTCATAAATGCAGATATTTTCCTAAATATTGGAAATGGAAAACCCTCTTTTATACCCCAGGAATTCCGAGCCCGTAGATTGACTGTATCACAAGCCTACTGCCTCTTGTGGCAAGATACGGAGACCGGAGAAATCTCGGGGCGGCAGACTTCCACGGAGTTGTTAGGGGGTGCGACAGCAGCTTGTATACTGGACCTAGTAATTCTGGGTAAGGTCGCCATTGAAGTCAGGGTGGGATCGACTCTGGGTATCAAGACGGAGGACGTTCTTGTTAAGGTACGTTTTGTGTGGCAAGGAAATAGTAATAAT